>CM059789.1:35238804-35908804 GCA_030435695.1 Brachymystax lenok tsinlingensis | reverse complement strand
CCAGTGTGTGTGTGTGTGTGTGTGTGTGTGTGTGTGTGCGTGTATGCAAGTGTTTGTGTGTGTCAAGCCCTACTCCCCAGGAGCAAAGCATTCTGTCTCCCTCTGTCTCCGTCTGCACTACCGCCTACTCCATCTGCAGTCGGGGCCCCTTAGGTTGAAGCCTTGGAGCTTGAAGAGCACCGTTCGGCTGCTGGCTTGTCAATGTTCTTTTGCATAAAGCCGGTCACGCTTCCGGAGAGGGCCAGGCAGGGGTGTGCTGTCATCTCCTCACTAAATAAGTCATAGAGACAGAAGAACCCCTGTCGACCTCCATATCTTAAAATATCTCAAACTTATGGAGCGTGCACGAGGACTAGACTCAACTCCATTTAATAGTGGTAAACTACATAGTCATATAAAAGGAATATAAAATCAGTGAGATTCAACCTAATAGTGTGGGGGTTGAACACAGCTGGACTAAGACCTATGAGCTAGTATGAGACTATGCTAGTAAGCACTGACCTTTCCTTAAGAATTAACTTAAGAATGAACTCACACAAGTTGTGCGGCAGAATCTTATTTCCAAAGGGCAAACTGTTGGTACCAACCCCCAAAAAAAAAAACTACACTTGGGTGCAACGTTTCATTAATTCCCCCAGCTCGGAGTAAATAAGGACAAAGCAAAATCCTCTGAGCAGCACGCTGTGAGCAAAGGTCTTGTGCCACTTAGCTGAGTAGCAACCGTCACTACAACAAACTGAAAGTTGTGATTTGGATAATTAGGTTTACAAGGTAATTGCCCTTTCGGATTATAGGACTTATTTATAACTGCATTAAATGAGTGCCTTGACTGGCTGTGTCACCGGGAGTACTGTGGGACTGTAATTTGCTCTCTGCTGAGATGGTTTGTCCCTCCATGATGTGTTCCAATGCAGGGTTGTCTTTGGGAGGGAACATGGTATAATTGAAAGAGGACCATCGCGCTCTCTCAAAAGTTTGGTTGGTGTGAAACGAGATAAGCAGAAAACGTGATGGGTCCGCACTCAAAAAGATGTCGCATAAACGCTTCTTGCGATTAAATAGATTTGTACCTATACACTGAAGAAGGATGTGAAGCCGAAACGTCAGTTTATACCATCTTGGTGCAGTGAGAAAGGGAACATAATATTACAGTAGTGGTTCTGTGCAGTAGTAGGAAGCTATTGGGAGTCAATGTGGAGGTTGAAATCACATATATTTACTGTACGTATGAACAAACAGAAAGTGTTTCATTTTACCAGTACAGGGACCAAAGTGGACTTATAATAGGCGATGGGGACCAGTGTGGATCTAAGCATGTTGATTAGTTTGTGTATCGTTGTTTATTTAGTTCATGAAGTGTGTTTGGGGTGTGTTTATGTATGAAAATATGTGTCTGAGTGTGTGTGTGTGTGAACACGCGTGAGTATTTATGTGTGTGTGCATGCATACATCTGTGTGTGTGTGTGTTTGTGTGTGATGGCACTGAGTGGAAGAGGAAGCGTCTCTGGATGTGCTTGGTTGCACTGCAGTGACCTTGAAGCCAGCGGGCCTGGAGAGGCAGGAGTCCGAATGTAACTAGGTGAGGGGCCCAGGCCCAGCCAGCCAACTAGCCAGCCAGCCAGCCGGGGAAGGCATCTCAGCTTTCACTCAGCAGATTTCATTAATACAGGCTCTCCAAAGAGCCTTTCATCTCTACACTCAAAAGCCCTTCCGGACTGAGTGGGCTCATTTATTGAAAAGTGGGTCCTTTCCTACTTAAGACCAGCGTTCGTTATTACTGGAACCCTGGGCATTTTTCTGGTGATTAATGTGAGTGAGTGTAAGCATGTGTGTGTGTGTGTGTGTGTGTGTGTGTGTGTATAAAGTGGGAGAGTGACATAGAGAGACAGAAAGAGAGAATGTGTGTGTAAGGTAGAGAGAGAGAGGGATGAAAGAGTGAATCTGTGCATGCCCTCAAAATGCCATAATGTAACCAAAGATAATAATGATCTCAGATGAGTATTTATCGCTGCAGACACTCTCTACTGCTTAATGGCGAGAAATTAGTGAGACGTGGCTCGTAGCCTTATGGGAATGAAGTGAAGTGCTGCAGGCTGTCAAGTGTGATTCCTCTCCTGGCTGTATGTGGGGGCCGATGAGGTGCTCTGGGACACTCTGCACTGGGGTAATTGCAGGCAAGGAGGCCCTCACACCTCTCGCATGCACGCGCACACACTGACACGCATACAAGAACACACACACACAAACACTGGCTGGCAGCATGCTCTGGAAACAGGCTGTGGCACCCTGGAGACCCAACAGTTTATTTCCAGTTGGCTAAGGTGCCAATCACACTGCCCCAGGACAGCATTTCACCTCAACAAGAACAGACTCCTTCCTAGAGCATCGACACATTGAGCCTTAACTAAACCTAAATCTGGGGGAGAAACAAACAAAAACACTGCTTGATTATGATTTTCGACTAGCTGTCAATCCCAAGTAAGGACGCATCAGGACAAAGCAGAAATAACTGAGTGACCCGTGAGTAAACCCAACAAATTAAATCCCATTTTGTTTGGAGAGAATTGAAGCGAACCACTCAATCTCAGCTATCAGTTACTGAGTTGCTGCTTTCTCTGCAGCTAGCTCCCCCAGTGGGAGACACCCCAGCGCTGGCAGAAGAAAGCCTGGACAGACGTACAGTGCCTGTGAAAACAAATAAATAATCTCAGCAATAAACAAACAAAAAAACACTTTTACGAGGCTATTCTTCTGCCCCTGGAATGCTACAGCAAATTATGAAATGCGAAAGTCACGGTAAAGTAAGACGACAGCTTTCTCAGGTTCTTCAGTGACCTCGTAGGCTAGGACGTTCTCATAAGTTCTCCCTGGCAACAGTGTTTGATTAGCATTGAAAGGCCTGAGGAGGACTGTGGAAATGGAGTATGCACAACCCTTTGACACATTTAGGCCCTATTCCCACTACGAGAGATGGGGTTTGAAGAGCAGAGTGGCGAAAGAGATTTCTACTTTTCAATTCACATTACATCCTTACTTTACCTTTCGCTATGGCTGGCAATGCAAATTGACCGTAAATATCACAGTAGCCACTAGCCGGTACACAGCTAACTAACATTAACAACATGCTTCATGATCAAGTAACGTTAGCATAACAAATAAGTGTAGCCGTACCATACATTTTTTTTAAATATAAAAGTACAGTAATGTTATCATACAGTGCCATTCATATTATAATATAGGCTACACAGCTAGGTAATGTTAGCTAGCAAGCTAGCAAGCCAAACAAAATAATTTTCTGCGTCCTCACATAAACGTGCTGGCTGTAGCGGAATGCTGACGTTTAGCTGAACCATAGCTAGATAGCTCTTAGGCTCACATTTATTTGGTCTGGGCGAAAACAACCAAAAATATTTGTTTGTGTAATTCCCCTTTAATTCCACATCTGGCCCTTTAATTACGCATCTAGCTGTGCTGTCTAAAACGCCAGTCTAGTGATGGTTCTTTACGGCTGCTGATCATTTCATGGCAAAGTTTGCAAATAACAAATAATAGAAACAAATGATATACTTACTCATGAGATTTAACATTTAATGGAGAAGTTTTTGGGGAAAGTACTTCTGTCAACCCACAAGAGGTTATCACATCAACTGGCTACACACAGAGTGATAGACAACACACACCAGACAGACAGGCAGGGGCAATATTGCTGGAAATGAATTGGCAGCAGGGCTGCAACTTTCACTGGGGACGGGGACGGGGGACGACGACGACGACATGTCCCCCCACATTCTGAAGTTGCCTTTTTGTCCACCCCAGTTTTATCATTGGAATGTGATACAAAACAAGGCAACAATGTGCTTTAGGACCATGCGGACGCCTACGAGCGGTTGGGTAGGCTGTTTGGAGTGTTAATCCGACAGGATTTAGGACGAGCGGGCTGACAGGCTGTGGGAAGGCAAAGCTTCTGGAAGGCTGGCTGGACCAGCACGGGAGAGTTGAGCATAGTGTGTACGTGTTGCGCTCTTTCACTGAGTTGTAAAAGGAATCTTAGCAGAATATGGCTACTCTTTAGTTGACTGATGTAGCTGGCAAGGTAACTGCTGTTTAACTTAAAAAAAAAAAAACTAAACTAGCGTTTATTCTCAGTGCTGAGCTAGTATTGTAACTGACATGTAACGTTAGCGAATGTTTCATCCCCTCTTGACTGAGGTGAATGAATCAGCTAATCTAATAATCTATGCTAGTGAGTAGCTACCACAGCCAGGTCAGCTCTAGCCTCTAGTTATCTGTCAAATAGTAATAACACCAACCACATAACACTATCTAACAGCATTTGTAGCCTTTGTTTTGTCCCATTTCAGAAGTAGATGAACTTGGCAAGCTTTCACCAGTTGATGTACTTTTAAAGAGAGAGCTGGCCAAAAGTTGGTTTACAGTACATAAGCTATTATTTTTGCCTCAATCAAACTTGACCTGATTCAAACGATGAATACAAATCGGCCAACCGATTGAGGATTGATATTGATCAATCTGATCTGTCATTTTCCATAGCTAATTGCCTACTTTTCACACTGACGCAGTAATAAACAGATCTAACGTTACAGGCTTCACTATTCGTGGTGCACAGTAGAGGTCTGATTTCTTCATCCCGCTCCCGCCCACACCCTCTGGCTTTCTGTCCGACTCCCACCCGCTACTGCAAGAAATGGTCCCAAACACAACCGCAGTTGCGCAATGTTATTTTAGGCTTATGTGACGCAGCTCACTTGCCAGCCATGGCCCCAGCAATTCTGCGCCCTATAAGCAATATCAGACGTGCAAAAATAACTTACGAAATCGGTTAAATTACCAGAGATTCTCACATGGCCATTACATTGTATTACTGGGCTATATCAGCCAAGATGCTGGATGTAGATTGAAGAGAGCAGTTGGAGAGACTTGCATCTTCTCTTGAGCTATTTTTATAGCCTACCTTTTAGGAGTGCGAAGATTTTCAGATGGAGAAATATGGGTGATCAATATTTAGACCTATTTCTAGGCAATGCAGTAAACTATAACCTAATCATAGGCCTATTTAGGAAGTACATTTCCTTGTAAAGATAACCTCCACGTGCTTCTACGCCCATGTATACATAGGCTATAGCCTACTCTATTTAATTTAGACCACACGCACATCTGATCTCGCAGGTATGGCTACTGAACAGGAAGCAAGAATGATGACAGCACACTTGCTACGTTTGTGGGACAACAAAAATATTTGAATCCCAAAGTCTTCTGTCTGACCGCCCCGCTCCCACATGCAGCAAGAAACATGCTGACCATGCCCTCTACTGCAGTCAGTACACAAAACTACGCTCGCCATGTTCTAGCAGGATCAGATGGTGACAGGGGTCCTAGCAGGGTCAGACAGCCAGGGAAGACCAGTCTACGGAGTGAATGTTGCATTATATTCAGTGAATTATAAAAAGTTCCATCTTGAATTGACGGGTAGACCTACAGTAGCTACAGCAGGACAGCAGTTTAAGCTTACAGCTACAGTCTGGGATCTGGGAATAATGGTCATTTCAATTATTGAACCATTGATTATATTATTGGATAATATAATGTATGAATGTACACCAAGATAAATATTTGTCATGCCAGTCTGTGACAGAGGGGCATTTTTTGCAGATACAACACTTTATTCTCTCTGTCCAGCAAACACTGAACAAGCCAGATGCTATTTTAAGGCAGTCTGACAAACCTCCAAAGTTGATTTCCAAACTGTATCAAGGGTTGATAGACACCTTTCCCGATGACACAAAACACATAAAACAAAAATGTGAGGAAGTCCTGGGAGACGCTAGTGATGATGATGAATGGATACAGATATTTGCGAATGCCCAGTCATGTTCATATACAGTGCATTCTGAAAGTATTCAGACCCCTTCCCTTTTTCCACATTTTGTTACGTTACAGCCTTATTCTAAAATAGATTAATTAATAATGTTTCCTCATCAATCTACGTACAATAGCCCATAATGACAAACCCAAAGTTTTTTAGAATTTTTGCAAATGTATTAAAATAATAAACTAAAATACCTTATTTACATAAGTATTCAGACCCTTTGCTATGAGCCTGAAATCAAATCAAATGTTATTGGTCATATACACATGGTTAGCGGATGTTATTGTGAGTGTAGCGAAAATGCTTGTGCTTCTAGTTCCGACAGTGCAGCAATATCTAACAAGTATTCTATCAATTCCACAACTACCTAATACACACAAATCTAAGTAAATGGATGGATTAAGAATATGTGCATATAAATATATGGATGAGCAATGACCGACCGGCATAGGCAAGATGCAATAGATGGTATAAAATACAGTATATAAACTCAGCAAAAGAGTGCGGTCCCGTTCTGTGAGCCTGTGAGGCCTACCACTTCGCGGCTGAGCCGTTGTTGCTCCTAGACATTTCCACTTCACAATAACAGCACTTACAGTTGACAACTTCCTTTTGATTTCTTTGGGGACTCTCTGTTGTCCTGTACTGAATGTGTTATTCAATGCGTTTGTATTTTCATTGAATACATTTTTTATAAATATTTGTTTATATTTCAAGGGGTCTTAAAATTCTAAATCAAATAGCTAAACGATCCTTGGTATGACCTTCTTAAAACAATTCCACATAGCTTGTTATGGGTAAACAAGTACAAAAACAAAAAAATCTATGCACATTTCAGCTGTTCAAAAAATATCCCTATGCTATTCACATTTTTACTGTATGAGTGTTGGCTGAACAAGACAATTCTGTTTACACGGCCCTGCTTTGAGGGGGTATTTGGTATCTTATTAGGATCCCCATTAGCTGTTGCAAAAGCAGCAGCTACTCTTCCTGGGGTCCACACAAAACATGACATAATACAGAACATTAATAGACAGCTCAAGGACGGAACTACATCAATTTAACTGTCGGACGTGTTTGGTGCGCTACCTCCGGAGGTAGCGGTCGAGACGTGACAGGTTTGCAAGTTTACATTCCAGTGGATGTGTAAGCGATGGTATTTTTGCGAAAAGTCTAGTAAGTGTGAAGACCCTCTTAGAGTGCTGGAGAAGAAAACATTTGTGATTTACAACTCTGTTGATTGTTTACTCAAACTGGCTAACGGGCCACATTTCACTGATAGTGCAAATGTTTATTTCAGACTGAAGATCTTTGGCACTCGCTACGCAAGAGCATGTATCAACAAATGATGTTAGCCGCATTCCCTTGGAATTGGAACGATGATGGCTGTTAAATCATATACGAAAGCCATCTAAATTGGTATTTGACACTCCATTTGACTACAGAGGACTGAAGGGATATTTTGTGAAATCCTAGGGACTTGTAATTATATATACCCTGATATGATTTTGATGACAGGAACGTAAGTAGTCTGGTCTCCGAGGACATACCGAGGGAACGTCCCAAACGGCACCGTATTCCCTATATATTGCACTACATTTGACCAGAGCTCTATGCGCCCTGGTGAAAAATAGTGCACTGTAAAGGGAATAGGGTGCCAGACTCACTACGCCAGACTCACTTGGCCGCAGACTCAAAGCTGCTTGGGGCCCTCTGGTAGGTCGGTCTCAAGTCGCTGGCTCTTCCAGGAATCTGGAGCGTTAATGAATGTCATAATTAGAATCAGAAAGCATTTTGCTGCAGCTATGTTCAGAATTCAAGGCATTACACCATGTAATTTGACTTGTTTATCCCCACTAAGCCTGGCATCTGCCCTCTGTGGCTTTCCAGATCTGAGTCAACGGAGAAGGACGTCTCTCTCTCTCTCTCTCTCTCTCTCTCTTTTGTGTTGCCAGCACATGCTGTGACGTCAGCGATTGAACCGCATTCCTCTCTCGCCTTCTCAGATCTCAGCTCAGCAAACACAGCCTGTTTCCCGTCTTTCTGTGCATACTGTTGGATCGAGAACTCCCGGTGTGAAGATGGATTCATGTGACTGGCACGGGTGCAAGGAGAGAGGGAGGAAAGGAGGAATGGAGGGATCTCCCCATCTGGGTTTGGGAAGGCCGGCCCATGCCAAGACTAGCGGCCTCAGGATCCCATGGGAATCCAGGCAGAAAATAGCAGAGATTAAATAATCCTGGTTTACAGCTTCCTCAAGTCTTAGACGGGGAGAGACCAGAAAACCTCCGTTTTCCACATCGCTGTCAGACTCACTCTCGACACGTCGTTAAACCACCATGTCTACCAGACCAGTCCAGTTCGACTGCTAGCCTCTACCAGGGCCAGATGTCCAGCCTGTCGCATGAAGGAAGGGTTAATCAATCTGGCCTGTAGTAATGACCAAACCTGGAAGCAAATCAGATGCACATGCATCAACAGGGTCATCAACGGGGTCTCGGTGGTCACTGGTGGCTGCAATCAAGCTTCCATTCCAGGTCTCTCACTGGAAGAGCACCCAGTCGATTAGATGGCCTGGAACATAAAGGGTTAATTGGGTAGCCGCTACAGGAAGTGACAAAGCCTCCTGGGTTGCTGTGAGGCCCAACAGAGATGAGCAGCATGCGCCCTCAACTGACCACAACGTCCCACTAAGCCCAAATGGGCCTCAACTGGAGCAAATCTCCCCAGCAATTATCAATACTTAGACTATTCTCTAAACAGAAATAATGGATCGTGGTTAATGGTGTTTATTTCTCTATGGGGGGTCAGAGGAGCCAGATGAAGAGAAAACTCTTTAGTGGTTCTGGGGTAAGTGCTGATTAGCTGGGCCCGTAGCTCAGCCACGTCTCGCCACCACGCACCTTTAAAGACACATGGACCATGCACTGTAGGGATCAGTTCTCCTGCTAGAGGAGGTCCTGTCTACACACACACACACACACACACACACACACACACACACACACACACACACACACACACACACACACACACACACACACACACACACACACACACACACACAGTGCAGCCATGACAGTTCCCAAACACCTTTCATAAAACAGTATGACCACATGAGCCGCTCATGCCTGTGAACTCATGTTTAGCAGGCTTAATAGCGCATCAAACTAATCAACTTCACATGTTCCGCGATGTGACTCTGAGCTGATGCAACCCTCCCAAAAATTTGAGAAATGCCAAATATGCCAAAGCCCATTGAGAAAAGAGGCTGTGAGGAGAACTGTATGTCCCCCCCCGTCCCCCCGTCCCCCAGCGCAGCACATGTTAAATTCATCTATGGCGAACACCTCCGGGATTACAGCCAAAGACAAACACACAGACAGATTTACCCTCCGATTTGCCTCACGTTATAAATATTTAGGCCTGGATGTGGAGCAAAATGCGTGATGGCTGGGTCAGGGGACACCCTGTCAGCGGGAGGGGGGGTGGCAGGCGGGCGAGGGGGGGATGAGCGGAGGTACATGCTCTCCTCACCCAACAGCTACTCAACACCAGGTAGCACCCAATAAAAGCCAGACACAGGGCCTCCCTTGGGGGGTGCACATCCCTCAAAGGAAGAGAATGCAGGACAGAGAGAGGGAAGAAGGAGAGGAGGAGAGCAGGGAGGTACGTTATGCGGTTAGCTGACTGACCCAGTCATGGATCTCTCTCTCACTTCTCCTATCTCTCTCTCTCGGTCTCTCCTTCTCTCTCTCTCCTTCCCTCTCTCTCTCTCTCTCTCTCTCTCACTTCTCCTATCTCTCTGTCTCTTCTTCTTTCTCTCTCTCTCTCTCTCTCTCTCTCTCTCTCTCGCTTCTATCTCTCTCTCTCATCACTTTCTGTCCCTTTCTCTCCTTCAGTGTAGGATCTCAGTGTGAGATGGAGGGATACAGACGCTAGTCTGGGGTAGTCTCAGTCTACCCGTCTACTTTGTGTGTCAGGCAGTGTCATGTCACGGTCCGTTTGCTCCCACCCCCGTGTCTCTTCCAATTACCCCTCCCAAACACACAGGCTATGTCCCAAAGGGCTCGCTATTTAGTGCACTACTTTTGACCAGGGCCCTTAGGGAGAGCTCATGGGGCTCTGGTCAAAAGTAGTGCACTATATAGGGAATATGGTGCCATTTGGGATGAAGGCAGAGCCAGGCAGCCATCTGCACTGCGGTCACCAGCTGTCTCACAGCGAGAAAGTTCCCCACCACGGCTAAGAGGGGTATTAAATACAGCTTGAAGACCTATTTTCTTAGGGTTTGTAAGGTTACCAGTGCTGTCACAGGCACGTTCGGAGACAGGGATTGTGCGTCCCAAATATCACTTTATTCCCTTTAAAGTGCATTGCTTACTTTTGACTAGGGCCCATAGGTAGTTCACTACAGGAAATAGAGTGACATTTAGGACACAACCAGAGACTCACTTTCCACTTCACTTTGCTCTTTGGCATTGTGATTAATAGAAGTAAATAAAGACATCCACAATAATACAGATGGATGATGGAAAAACAGAATAATTGTGGTCCCCACGGTGCCATGTGAAGTAGGAGGACAGGACACTAAGCCCGAGCACAGAGCGGAGACAGAGGATGACCTCCTCAGAGGGTTGTTGTAGCTGCAGATTCCCCCCCACCATGTTCCTGGAGCCAGTGGCAACCTAGCAGGATGTTTTTCTCATTAGCTCCATGCAGCTATCCAACACGAGGCTCTGTCTCTCGGTGAGCAAGACATGTTACTGAAGTGGACGTGGCACTGGCCCGAGGCATCCCATGGGGATGTGTTGTTGTATTTTCAACTCTCTTCTCTCTCTCTCTCTCTCTCTCTCTCTCTCTCTCTCTCTCTCTCTCTCTCTCTCTCTCTCTCTCTCTCTCTCTCTCTCTCTCTCTCTCTCTCTCTCTCTCTCTCTCTCTCTCTCTCTCTCTCTCTCTCTCTCTCTCTGAATCATGTTCAAAGTGTTCCTCTTAAACAAATATAATATCTTTATTATACTGAGCCTGGAAGAACAAAACAGAACAGGTATGGTCATTTCATTCAGTAGAATGATCTCATCCTTCGGCTTCACAGCGAACCGAACCACATGAAAAGCCTGGCAGTTAGGATTAGCCACTTGACGCTCGGACCGGTTTATTTGCCTTCCCTTTCCACGGTGTTCCTTGTCCGTGTTGTTTGTATATTACTCTAAGCTTCTGGTGATAACGATTCCCACCGCTAATATCTAGCAGTTTTTTTCCTCTGCCTGTTTTCTTTCCTGGAAATGATGCGAAGTGGGCTGTTTTTGTGACCTGTGTTATAATAAACAGCCAATTGTTTGTGGGACCAACTGGCGGCGTTATGTTGTGGCGTGTGGTGTGTGTCTGTCTCAGTTTCGGTCAGTCTGCCTGTCTGTCTTAGTGCATGTCTGCATGTCGTAGTGTCTGACTGTCTCTGGTCGGTCACCCCTAGTGGTTCGCACATCATTACAGCACGCTGCTGGCTCTGAGGGAGAGGAGAAGAAAAGAAGGAGAAAGGAGGAACGTACAGTGTGAAGCACGCAGAACTTCACTCAGACCACTCACTCACAAAAATCGGTCCACCAACCAAGTGCTCATTTAGTTTTCCCATAGGCTCTAAATCCATCTGCAGTCTGCTCAGGGTCATCGGCTGAGGGAGAGATTGACAGCAGAGCCCAGACTAGATTGCTGATTTGACATACTTTACCAAAAGTAGAGGAAGAAAATATCAAATGGAAGGTAGGGGGAACCATGATCCAACTGTGCTGACTCCTATAAAGCTAAAGACTGAGGGAAGAGAACATAACATACTGCAGCAGCTTCCCTACACACATATTTAAACTGCCACAGTTTCCAGGCTGTTTCTATAGAAAAGAAGAGCCAGGCATATTCAGCGAGGAGACTATAAGCAGACAGCCATATCCCTTTAGTGTATAATAATTCACCACCCCGGTTAGCGAGTTCAACCAAACAACAACTCACAACATGGAGGACGCAGCATCTGCAATGAATGCACACAGATAGCACAGACTAGAACCGCTGGGGCTGACTGTTCAAAGACACTCTCACGCGGCGATAAAAGACACAGTGGAACATAAATCAACTCTTTCTCTCCGAGTAACTCTATGAATTCCAGCAGCATCCCATTGTCGCTTGCGAGACACAGTCACTATGGCTGTGGACACTCATTGCTTGAGATCATAAAAGGCAGCTGTAATTAGCGAACTGACAATTGTCCCTGGTAATAAAACCAAGGGCTCCGTGGAGCCGTGTGAATGAGCTGAGCTGAGCCCACTGAGGCTCGAAGCCTTGCTGCTTTCTCTCGTTAAAGTGACCATAGCACCCGGCGCTGCATGCCGTCTCCATCCAATAAACCAAGTCCTCTTTAACGACAGTGCCACCGCCACCGCTCGTCCCCCTTCTGAGGTGACCTGGACTGTGTCCCAAATGGCACCAATAGGGCCCTGGTCAAAAGTAGTGCACTGTATAGGGATTAGGGTGCCATTTGGGACACACACTGTTTACCGTGGTCACCGACTCACTGGCCCATCATCGTCACCTCTTTGCTGTGGTGACTGGTGACAACTGCACAACTCTTGCCACCCAACCAGCCAGTGTAAAACCAACGTAAACGGGGAGGATGTTTCGAGGCGAGAGTGATTCTCAGTCCGACCACAGGAGGCCTGTCACAGGAGGCCTGTCACAGGAGGCCCGTGGCGTAGGAAGGATGGTTAAAACGTAGCGAGCGGCTGACACTTCTGCCCAGTAAACATTTCTGTCTGGGTGAGCGTTGATGCATGTACCAAGATGCTGACAAAACCGACAGGCCTGTTTGTCCGACGCAAATTCGGATGTTCCGGTAAACATTGCACCCCGCGGAAAATGTGCTGGTTGTCAGAATTCTTTATCAACCTTGTGTAAAGGGCATTGACTCACTCCGCAAGCGGAGTGGGAGCAGAGAGGAGACAGAGTCCAGTAGAAGCAGAGAAGCAGGCAGGATGTTGGCGGAGATGTTATATTTCTTTGTTTGTTTTCTCTCCCCTGTGCCTGGATGCACATTGCATAAGCAAAAAGCACATTCCAGCTCAGCTCTGTGCTTAGTTCACACTTGCAAAAACAAACCCACCTCCTGCCAATGGTTCCCATAAGGTTGCAGTTGACAAGGGAGGTCTTGCAGCACGTAGCTTAAGCCTTGTAAGAATTCTCAGCCTAAACAAAGCTAAAGCCCTCCTATATGACTTTCATATTTTTACATACACAATCCCACAATAATGCCTTTCAAAGTGTCCAGGCGTACCAAGCGAGGAACTGAAGGTTGTTTTAATGTCTCATGTTACATATGCCCGGCCCGGTCCTACTTCCTCAACAGCTTGAGTAAATATGAGTATAAAAATATAACTTATTTTTAATTGGCTTAAATGCACAATGTATTTACTGGAAGCATGTGCCTATCTCTCTCTCTCTAGTGGATGCTCAGTGTGATTCTGATATAGCCTCTGGACTGCGGCTAAACACTATAGACAGTACAGAAACAGTTGGACAACATAACAGTTGACTTTAGCTACTGAGGTTCACCTGCCATAGGTGGAAATAAGATATATGAGATGACAAACTGAGTGAGATTGACACAGAGAGAGTGAGAAAAAGAGAGCGTGCGAGAGAGAGAGAGAGAGAGAGAGAGAGAGAGAGAGAGAGAGAGAAAAAGAGAGAGAGCGAGAAAGAGAAAGGGAGTGGAAGTGGAAGTGGGTATTACATTCGTTCTGCCCTTTTGAAACATGTGCAGCCCATTTAAATCCAATTATTATCTCTGCTGGTCGTCATGGGAACCACCTGTGATAAACACCCCGGTGAATAATGGCCCCAAACTATTTCCCAAATTACAGGCACCCTCAATCAGCGTAGGGCATTAGGCCTCTTTCCCTCGATCCCTGGGTCCGCGAGAGAGACAGAAAGACAGACAGAAAGATACTGTATCTGATGGGGGCTGTTTGACAGACAGACTGGCCAAGAAACAGTCTTCATAACCTCTCACTGGAGAGCCACTGACAGCCTGGTGATCCCCCTAAAAATGTACTGGGATCACCGTCAGGAGAGCGTGACAGCAGCATCGACGAATCGAATCCATGAATTTGACCTGGATGAGAATATATGGTTGAATCAGCTCTTCTGACTGTAGCGGTGCTATTTTTACTGTAAGAAAAACAGACAGTGCCCGAGTGAAAGTGTGAGTAGTTTCGGTGGCGGTGCGGCCCCTCTCCTCCCCTATGGAAGCTAATCCCTTAATGGAGCCTAAGCACCAGACATTACAGTCCCTTCTCTGCACTTACACATTATGAACGTCTTATACAACCTTTATGCCCATAGTCAAACAGTCAGTCACCCCTGCAACTCACTGTAGGCCTACCCGTATTTAACCCTTTCCCCTACCATGTGCTTAGGGGTATGTTCGTTATTGTAAAGAAAATGACCCTCATTACCTCATTATGACCTTCATAATGACCCTCATTATGATAAAATGTGTATTACCTACAGTACATATAATGTAAAATGTGTATTATCTCCAGTACCTATAAGTTAAAATGTGTATTGCCTACAGTACATATAAGTTACAATGTGTATTACCTACAGTACGTATAATGTAAAATGTGTATTATCTCCAGTACCTATAAGTTAAAATGTGTATTACCTACAGTACCTATAAGTTACAATGTGTATTACCTACAGTACATATAATGTAAAATGGGTATTATCTCCAGTACCTATAAGTTAAAATGTGTATTGCCTACAGTACATATAAGTTACAATGTGTATTACCTACAGTACGTATAATGTAAAATGTGTATTATCTCCAGTACCTATAAGTTAAAATGTGTATTGCCTACAGTACCTATAAGTTACAATGTGTATTACCTACAGTACATATAATGTAAAATGTGTATTATCTCCAGTACCTATAAGTTAAAATGTGTATTGCCTACAGTACATATAAGTTACAATGTGTATTACCTACAGTACGTATAATGTAAAATGTGTATTATCTCCAGTACCTATAAGTTAAATTGTGTATTGCCTACAGTACCTATAAGTTACAATGTGTATTACCTACAGTACGTATAATGTAAAATGTATATTATCTCCAGTACCTATAAGTTAAAATGTGTATTGCCTAAAGTACCTATAAGTTACAATGTGCATTACCTACAGTACTTATAAGGAAAAATCTGCAATGCTACTGAGACATTGAGAGTAAGTAGTTCAGTGGGCTCAGTGAAATGGGTCAGTAGAGGTAAGGACTGAGTGAAGGACTGGAGAGAAGAAAGACAGGGGCAACCCCAGAGGGACTACCCCTGAACACGGACATGGGCAGACTACACAGAGCCAGCCAGCCAGTCGACAGGGCAAGGCGGTCCTCAGGGCAAGCAGCCCTCCTCACGGCCAGGAAAAACCATCCAGTAAAACCCATCCTCTCTGACCCACACACTGTAAAACACGACTCCCATTCCATACACTCTCTCCTTTCCTCTCTGAGTCCCACGGAAGAGAAACCACCCCTGCAAATGGCCTGTTTCCACCCAGACTGGAAAACCACTAGCTATTAGATCAGAGATCTCCTTCATGCTACTACATAGCTGTTGTGTGTGTGCGTGTGTGTTTGTGTGTGTGTGTGCAAACATGAGTGCGTGCGCGTGTTGAGAGGGAGAGAGCTCGCGCGAGAGAGAGAAGGAGAGTAAGAGAGAGTATGTATGCCTGTCTTTGTGTATGTATGTCTGTGTAATTGTGTACTAAAGACATCTGTGTCTGCAATTACGAGAGCGATAAAGATTGTGAGGTTCATTTGTAGCAATCAGACTTTGCTAAAACAAAATAAATCACCAGTCTAGGCTTTAGGAGCTGCTAGTGACCCAAGAGACCTCACAATCCCCCATCTACCCTCCCTCACCCCCTCTCTCTGCATACGCCTATAGACGGAGCGTATGCCTCTCAGAACGGCTGTGTGTGTGACATAGGCCAGCTCCAGGATTGCAGTAAAGTTTCCAGCAGCAGCACACATGGGGGCCGGCACGCTCCTTGTCTGCAGAACTAACAGAGTCCCCAGAAGCAGAAACAGCAGTATACAGCACTGGGTGGCTGCGCAGGCCCCACACAATGCAGGGAGATTTATATGTGCCTCAGTCCCATCCGATCCCTACTGTAAATAATGCCGCAAAATTATTCCCATGATCCACTGTCTGTCATCTTAACAGTATACTGTACATATACTGTGGTGTCTCAATATATCTCAATATATTTCCTGAAATCAATATACTCAACATATGAATGACTATATATACACTATATACAGTTGAAGTCGGAAGTTTACATACACTTAGGTTGGAGTCATTAAAACTCATTTTTCAACCACTCCACACATTTCTAGTTAACAAACTATAGTTTTGGCAAGTCGGTTAGGACATCTACTTTGTGCATGACACAAGTCATTTTTCCAACAATTGTTTACAGACAGATTATTTCACTTATAATTCACTGTATCACAATTCCAGTGGGTCAGAATACACTAAGTTGACTGTGCCTTAAACAGCTTGGAAAATTCCAGAACTTTAGAAGCTTCTGATAGGCTAATTGACATCATTTGAGTCAATTGGAGGTGTACCTGTGGATGTATTTCAAGGCCTTCAAACTCAGTGCCTCTTTGCTTGACATCATGAGAAAATCAAAAGAAATCAGCCAAGACCTCAGAAAAAAAAATGTAGACCTCCACAAGTCTGGTTCATCCTTGAGAGCAATTTCCAAACGCCTGAAGGTACAACGTTCATCTGTATAAACAATAGTATGCAAGTATAAACACCATGGGACCACACAGCCGTCAATTCTGTCTCCTAGAGATGAACGTACCTTGGTGCAAAAAGTGCAAATCAATCCCAAAACAACAGCAAAGGACCTTGTGAAGCTGGAGGAAACAGGTACAAAAGGATCTATGTCCACAGTAAAACGAGTCCTATATCGACATAACCTGAAAGGCCACTCAGCAAGGAAGAAGCCAATGCTCCAAAACCGCCATAAAAATTCCAACAAAGGTTTACAACTGCACATGGGGACAAAGATCATACTTTTTGGAGAAATGTCCTCTGGTCTGATGAAACAAAAATAGAACTGTTTGGCCATAATGGCCATCGTTATGTTTGGAGGATAAAGGGGGAGGCTTGCAAGCCGAAGAACAGCATCCCAACCGTGAAGCACGCGGGTGGCAGAATCATGTTGTGGGGGTGCTTTGCTGCAGGAGGGACTGGTGCACTTCACAAAATAGTTGGCATCATGAGGAAGGAAAATGATGTGGATATATTTAAGCAATATCTCAAGACATCAGTCAGGAAGTTAAAGCTTGGTCGCAAATGGGTCTGAAATAAATCATTCTCTCTACTATTATTCTGACATTTCACATTTAAAATAAAGTGGTGATCCTAACTGATCTAAGAAGGGGAATTTTTACCACAATTAAATGTCAGGAATTGTGAAAAACTTTAACTGTATTTGGCTAAGGTGTATGTAAACTTCAGACTTCAACTGTATACAAAAGTATGTGGACACCCCTTCAAATGAGTGGTTTCGGGCTATTTCAGCCACACCGGTTGCTGACAGGTGTATACAATTAAGCAAACCACCATGCGATCTCCATAGACAAGCTCAGTGACTTTCAACGTTGCACCGTCATAGGATGCCAAAAAGTAAGTAAAATTTCTGCCCTGCTAGAGCTGCCCTGGTGCTGTTATTCTGCCCTGCTAGAGCTGCCCTGGTGCTGTTATTGTGAAGTGGAAACGTCTAGGAGCAACAACGGCTCAGCCGTGAAGTGGTAGACCACACAAGCTCACAGAACGGGACCGCCGAGTGCTGAAGAACATAATGCATAAAAATCGTCTGTCCTCAGTTGCAACACTCACTACCAAGTTCCAAAATGCTTCTGGAAGCAACATCAGCACAATAACTGTTAGTCGGCAGCTTCATGAAATGGGTTTTCACGGCCGAGCAGCCGCACACAAGCCTAAGATCACCATGCGCAATGCCAAGTGTCGGAGTGGTGTAAAGCTAGCCGCCATTGGACTCTGGAGCAGTGGAAACGCGTTCTCTGGAGTGATGAATCATTCTTCACCATCTGGCAGTCCAACAGACAAACCTGGGTTTGGGCAGATGCCAGGAGAACATTACCTGCCCGAATGCATAGTGTCAACTGTAAAGTTTGGTGGAGGAGGAATAATGGTCTGGGGCTGTTTTCATGGTTCGGGCTAGCCCCCTTAGTTCCAGTGAAGTGAAATCTTAACGCTACAGCATACAATGACATTCTAGACAATTCTTCCAACTTTGTGGCAACAGTTTGGGAAAGGCCCTTTCCTGTTTGTTTCAGCATGACAATGCTCCGTGCACAAAGCGAGGTCCATACACAAATGGTTTGTCGTGATCGGTGTGGAAGAACTTGACTGGCCTTCACAGAGCCCTGACCTCAACCCCATCGAACACCTTTGGGATGAATTAGAATGCAGACTGCGAGCCAGGCCTAATCGACCAACATCAGTGCCCAACCTCACTAATGCTCGCTGCTGAATGGAAGCAAGTCCCCGCAGCAATGTTCCAACATCTAGTGGAAAGCACTCACAGAAGAGTGGAGTCTGTTATAGCAGCAAAGGGAAGGATCAACTCCATATTAATGCCCATGATTTTGGAATGAGATGTTCGACGAGCAGGTGTCCACATACTTTTGGTCATGTAGTGTATATCTTAATCTTTTCAATCTGTCTTGAACATCTTATGAGGAAACATAACAATTGTGTGCTTAAAAACCCAGACCCGAGCAGCCAGGTTTAAAAGCCCCTCAAGTAAAATAAAGCTACAATTCAAAACAGGGTTGATTATTTTTCCTCTGCTCGGTAAGAAAACCAGTCAACAAAAGGTCCTTTCTATTCTGCTCGTGACACGGAGGATATCTCAGTTCTTCCCGGTCCAAGTTTCCAAAGACACAGCTGTTTTTAATTACGCTTCACATGTAAACCTTAATTGTGATTAAACAAACATTGTGTGAGTGCTGTTGGCTGCTAAGAAAGCTCATCCATAGCCTGTAGCTTACAAAATTCAAATAGGTCAGGGGAAGGTATTAACAGTAACAAAATTTGCCGTTTAAAAGCTACCTCCTATTGCATGTTTCCTTACCTTTATTTGGACATTCAATTGCTACCACATGTTTCTTTGCTATTTTCGTACACACCACATACATATACATGATTTGCTCTATAAAATAGACAGCCAACTCCCGACAACATTTCATAGCCTCTCACCCTCTAGCTGCTAACTTTAGAGCGGTAAGGTGTCGCTGCCGGTAACTTAAAGACATGCTGGCTGCCAAAGCGCACGCACACAAACACAATCCGAATGAAGTTCCCCAGCAAACATTCCTTCCTCTGCTCCTCGCAGGGTCGATAAATGCTGAGGTGAGACAAAGCTGTTGGGATGCCAGATTTCACGTTGCCATTTATTCATTCCTTCTGTCAGCAGAAACAAAAACGATCATGCAAGCAGCATCCCCCAGTGGGAATTGCTTTGGGTCTGTGTTCGACCTGCCTAGATTGAACTTCGAATTTCCAGATACTTGACAAGGTTAAGTACCTACTGGCAATGACATATCATCTCTGACTGGAAACAGCAGGGGGGCGGCAGAGTGAGAGAGAGAGAGTGAGAGCGAGAGAGACAGAGAGTAGTAATTGACAGATCTCCCATTGGAGCATAATTGGCTATATTGACACATGTAAATATATGTAGCCTCAGAAACAAAGTTCATGAGATTAGTAATTTGCTAATCTTAGATACTATAAATATATTAGTCATTTCTGAGGCTCACTTAGACAGCACCTTTGATGATACAGCAGTAAGAATACAAGGATATATCATCTATAGAAAAGACAGGAATGTCTACGGGGGAGGTGCTGCTGTATATATTCAGAGCCATATTTCTGTGAAGCTCAGAGAGGCAAATGAAGTAGAAGTGCTGTGGTTCATCTGAAGCCTCTTCTTCTAGGGTGCTGCTATAGGCCACCAAGTGCAAACTGTCAGTACCTGGAGAATATGTGTGTGATGCACTGGTGTAACGCAGTTTCTCTGGACCCCGGAGTTTGCCCCCTCCCTCCCTAAAATAAAATAAAAATCGAATGTGTCAGCCAGACAGCCACTCACAAAGTATAGACTGCCAATCGCTGTCCATGGTGCTGGAATTGCAACATGTCTATACAGCTGCATGCCTATCGATTCGATGATAGGCTTTCTGTGGTGCCAGGGTATGTACAGCAATGCTTTAACTAATTGATAAATGTTTATTGGTAGGCCTATTTGGTCGTCATTTTCTCATGTTAATCCTAATGTTTCACAAAGCTATGCCCCAGGGGTGTCAAACTGACTCTATGGAGGGCCTAGTGTCTGCAGGTTTGGGGTTTTTCCTTTCAAATAAGACCTAGACAACCAGGTGAGGAGAGTTCTTTACTAATTAGTGACCTTAATTTATCAATCAAGTACCAGAGAGGAGTGAAAACCTGCAGACACTCAGCCCTCCGGGGAATGAATTTGACACGTGCTATACACGGTGTCACAAAGCAGCCATTATTAGACTGCTGGCTGGTGGCAATAATGTAATTACTTGTTCAGTAATTAAAGTTGGAAATTCAAACATGGCAGATTGTAAAATGTATTTCTGATGCAACAACATACTAATCAGCTACCAATAGATTTTGTTGATTATGCAACGGTCCTATATAGGCTACCTGAACCTCTCCGAACTTGGATAGAAACTTGTTGTGCAAACCATTCTATTAATGCAAAATAATACAGTCAGTCCACCCTCAAAACACTAGCTTACTAGGGATTGTTTCATTATGCAGTGTACTATCTATAGCTACATACCAGATTTAGCTGCTATTTATAAACTGTTTATGAAAATTACACATCAAATAGCCTAACAATGAGGGGAAAAGTAGTCAGCTTAAGGATAAATTCAGCCACTATTTAATGTTGAACTCAGTGGGTTTTGTCTGGCTAATAGCCTACACAAATGGCCTGCAATATTCAAGGTAAATTAAATGAAATCCAACTTGAGAGACTCCCCTGGGGTCTTGGAGTCCTCCTTTTTTGTGTTAAAATGTTTCCACCATGGCCTGTAGGTCCAGGTTGCAGGCCCAACTGTTTTCTATACTGAGTACTGCCAACCCAGTCTTTCCTGAGACATTGTGAATTATATGTCCATTGCGCTGCACACAATTTAAACTTAGTGTGGAATGATATAAACTTAGTGAAGATATACCAACGATAAGGGACTGTTCATTCTGCAACCAAACAACTCCAAAGCTAGTTCACCAGCATGAAGGAAATCGCAAACCTATTTTTTTTGTTCAAGCCCTCAAAAACTGTTGTCCGCTAAAGACGATAATCTGTTTGGATCGGCCAATTTATTAGTTGTTCAGTATATAGACGGCCTGTCCCCAGAGCTTCCTATACAGTTCATCTCGTTCCGTAACGTGTTGAGGCCAGCAATTAAAGACAATGAAAAGGCTCAATTAAGGATGTCACAGAACTGCTGTATTTGAAGCACCACTCCCTCCTGCCCAGTTTCCCGGATGTTGCTACGGCAATCAAGCTGTTTTTACTATCCCTATACCTGTCACTTCTGCGGAGAGATAATTTTCTAAACTAAAACTCATAAAGAACTACCTAAGAAGCATTGCTCTCTGATTGATAAGCGCTTTTGAACACCTGAGCAAGCTCCACTCATTGCAACCTCTTAGCCTTGACCGCGGCATTTGTTCACCGATATCCCCTCATACTTTCAATCAGTGGAATTGTTTATTTTTCGAAGCCTGGGGCACTTTTTCAGTCAGATTCCTGAAGCCCAAGAAACAAACACTTAGCTTCCTAGTACATATGGAAATTAAAAAGGGTTATTAATGACGTTTTTTAAATACATTAGCAAAAATTTCTAAAAAACTGTTTTGCTTTGTCATTATGGGCTATTGTGTGTAGATTGATTAGGGGGGGAAAAAACTATTGAAAAACTTTTTGGAATAAGGCTGTAACGTAACAAAATGTGGAAAAAGGGGTCTGAATACTTTCTGAAGGCACTGTATATATGACAAGTGTGTAAATAGCAATTTTGTTGTCTCTTTCCAATATATAACTCATTTTATTATTATTACATTAAATTCAAAGTAAGAAATTGTTCTTGTCTATAACTGTTATATACTTTATCATGCATTTGTATGTTTTATGTGGACCCCAGGAAGAGTAGCTGCTGCGTGTGCAGTAGCTAATGGGGATCCTAATAAATTAAACTAAACAAAACAAAACAAAAAGTTCTGTATCTACCAACAAGCTGAGCCCCGTCCGGTTCTCATTGGCTCAGAAGCAGAGCTCCAATGTCTTTGTAGCTTGTATTTATCTAAATATGTCTTTGGAGTAAATCACAAAGCTGTCTGGTCTCCAGAAACTGGCTGAGTGCAGCCCTATTTTGGAAGACATTTGGCTTGCATTCTGGGAGAGCTTCATTTCTCTGAAAACAATCAGAGGGCCCAATGGCTGAGCTGCGTGCCAGGGCTCCATGGTTTATGCATTCGGGACGTATTGAATTATTAGGCAGATATCGCAGGCAGGAGGAGCATTGTGGTCAGGCAGTACACAGCCACACAGCCTGTTTGCCAGCTTAAGAGCTTTATAGAGAAACACTGATACGGGGTACTACAGTAGTCTACATGCATGTCTGTTCTGCAGGCCTTGGTTTAAAGCACCGCGCTTTAACACAGAGAAGAAGACTAGGAAAAAGCTCAATCCGGTGCCTCTGTGTGTTCGCTAAATCAGTCCTTGTCCAACAGGCGTGAGAAAGCGAAATGTGTGGGAGAGTTATTTGTTTCTAGCAAATATGGAGTCCCGTGAAAACCAAACAAACCGGAGCTGGAGCCAAAGTGATGGGAAAACAACAGAACGATTCCTGACACGATAACAAACTGTGGGCAAACGATAGCAGTGTTTGGAAGGGGCTGGGGGGAGGTGGTTGGGAGTACAGAGTGGGGATGTAGCTGGCCCATGCCCAGCCTCTAGCACCGAGCAGGCGTCCAACGACTTCTTCTTCTGGCAGAATCTATCACAATGAGTTCCTGAGGAGTAGTGAGACTTCGTTTACCACCACTACACTGCTGACCATAGCACTCAGACAGGCTAACTACTCTACTCACTAATGGATAATTGCTCACCAAGATTAAAGAGAGGACTCTCAATTGACTAGAGGGGTGGGGGATAAGGTAACACTGTGCATTACGCCCTCCATGCGCACCAATCACATGCAACCGGAGCAGGCCTTTGGCAGGGAATGGTTGAGTCCCATGGGTATCGCTGGCTGAAATATCCTGCGTTCAAACACCACAACATGGGGGCCTGACGACCGACCAGCCAGTCAGGAGGAAGTGGAGTTAATATGGGAGGCATAATCCTAGTCACCATGAATAAACAGGAGCAGGCATCTTCATGGCCTCCCTCTAACTCTTCATTTCATCTTCATAGCCATCAGGTTGAAGACATCTAGAGGGGCAGTCAGTGAATAGGAGGAGGAAAGAGATACAGAGCAGAGAGAGAAATAGAAAGAGAGGGACAGAAATCCCCTGCTAGATAAAGAGCTATCTTTGCAGAGAGAGAGAGAGAGAAAAAGAGAGAGAGAGAGAGAGAGAGAGAGAGAGGCCCTTGCTTCCTTGGCCCACACAGACAGTGCTCTGCAGTCTCAGCCCTGTAACTCTAACCGCATTCCTTCCAAGCAGAGTGGGCCTGCACAGGGAACGCTGACCACAAACGCCCTAGCCAGCAGCCCAGTGGCTCCATCATGATCATCCATGATCCATGATCCATCCCACCGACCTAGGCCAGGCCCAGGCTAGCCTCCCTCCCCCAACCCTAACCTCAACCAATCCACCAACTCTGGGGCACCAGGCTCCAGCCCCAGCGCTTCTACCCCACCACCACAACCCTCACTGTCCCTGGCCCCATCAGCCAATACATGAGCCTGCCTGTGGATGTAGCTGTGAGGCAGTCTGCTCCATCACCCCTGTATCCAGCTCATCTATTATGCATTTGTTTGCATGAAGGCACATTCACATCAAAGTCGCCCGGACCGACGGGACTGACCATCTTTCTTTTCTTTTCACTTCCTCTCCCTCGGTCTTGACTCGTGCAGCTAAGTTAATGGATGCAGCCATTACCTTTCTATGACCTGACCCAAAGCAGCAGAATGTTTCCTGGAACGCTGGCTAGTGCGAAGGGAGAGGGCAAGGGGCAGGACTCACATCAAATAAACTGTGATGCGCTGCGTATGCTTTCTACAGCTGCCTCAGCCTGGCCGGCCCGAGCAGGGTTTTTAATACCAGGGTTAGGGGTTAGGCAATTCATATTCACACTAACATTACAGATAATAACCAAGTACGACAGGCAGTGGTTATGAACCCCTCGTAAACCACCTCTCTCTCCGACCAGATTAGGAGGGCCTTCATTACAAGATAGTTTAGACATAGCAAAACGTCACCGGATAAAGAACTCAAAAGAACTTAGGGGGAAACTTCAGACACTATAATTTAAATTTGCTGATGGTAAAAGGATAAGAACAGAGAGATTTACAGTATTCGCTTTGGACTTTGTCCATTCTTTCCACTCCTTAGAAACTGCCTGGGATTGTAAAGAATGCCTTATTAACCTCTGATAAATAAAAAAATAAAAAATTCATTGCCAATAATGCTTTTATGGTGGAGCAGCATGGGGAGGAGAGGAAATTAAACTGTCATTCTCAACAAGTGTTTCTGAGACAGCATTGGTAGCCCAGAGGAGAAACACAAACTGCTGTTCAATTGGCAGCAGAGAGTCTCATTACTTTAAATGGAGCCATGACTGCTGTCGTCAAACGCGGATCAAGTCATCACCGCTACACGAAGCCGCAGAGTGTGAACAAATAGGTTGTGAATTCATCTCTGGAGTCATCTCCAAAACAATGAAGGGAACAAGGACATTTTGTAAGAGATTCATGTATTATTTGGCAGTTCCAATCCCTCTGTTTTCCTAATGGAAACATTTCACAGTAGAACAAAAAAAAATAATACACTAAACCCAAGTTAATAGAGCCCCAACGCTGCTCCTGTGTCACATATTCCTCCACTTGTTGAGAGAGCCCCAAAGTAAACACTAGTAAAGTTCAGGGCCGGTTGTCGGTTCCACCCAGGGCGAACCTGAGTATGCGTGTTTCTCTGAGGACCGGCTCTAGTCCTCCCTGACAGCAAGGCTAACGGCTGTGGTGTGACCAGGCCATGCATTCAAAGGGCTCGTCGAAATGGATATTCGGGAATAAAAATTCTGCAGTTACCCCCTCCGGTCCCAGGAAAACATTCCCACTAGCACACCTTCACCTCATGGACAGGAGTACAGAGCCGGGCTGTGTCACCTTACACCTAGCAGGGATCCTCAACCCAAATAAAAGCCCAACATCTGGGGGGTTAAAGAATAATAACACAGTGACTGTCCCTGCACTGACCGCAAACCTCCTCGCCTCTTCAAACTGTATGGGAAGCCAAATATTTGAGCGGAAACCCCCGTCCAAGACAATGATTGAAATTAAAACAGTGGGGAAGTTGACTTTGTTTCCCAGCGATCAGATATCAAAAGAGAAGTAGCGTTGTGACTTACAGGCGGCCAAGCTTGGGTGTGGACTGGAACAGCAGCTCTGGGAGAACCTGCAGCTTGTTCCGGTTCAGACGCCTGGAGAGAGAGGGAGAGGGAGAGGGAGAGGGAGAGGGAGAGGGAGAGAGAGAGAGAGAGAGGGAGAGGGAGAGGGAGAGGGAGAGGGAGAGAGCGCAAGGGAAGGGCAAAAGCGTCAGTGTGGTCAAATAACCGCTGTTTGATGAGGCATTCAGACAAATGAATAGAGTACAGTTTGTGTGTAGTGTAGTGTGCGAGAGACACAGAGATAAAGACTTAGGGAACATTTGAGGGCTGAAACATACAGCAACATCAAGCACCATTGTGTTGTGCTACAGCAAAGAACAGAGATTGATGAGAAGGCCGGCGAAATGTAAACGACACACAGACGCTCCAATCAATCAATAAGATTAGAACCTCCGAAGTGGGATGACCCTTTTTTCGCGGAACAGGAAGACTGGGATAAGCCAATGGCAGCGCCCGGGATCAAGAGTTCACAGATGGGCTAAAGCTTATGCAAAAGTTGCCTGAGCGGGTGACTTCCTATGAAGATGGGCATAGGTTATCAGGCTCTAAAGTCATCTGAAGCCTTTAAAGGCCGTTATCACTGTGATGAGCCTCCACAGGCTAACATGGGGGGGTTCAGGATGCTAGGCCTTATCATGGCACCAAAGCCTTTCTCTGAGACAGGGGGTCACAGGGCACAGCTGAGGTATGTGGAGGAAGACGGGGGAGGTTCTCAGGACGTCATGAAAGAAGCCCTCAGAGCCTGATCACACTCCCTCTGTCTCCCTCTGTCCTCATCCATCCCTGGCCTGCACAGCCGGATGGAGAGACTAAAGGCTTACCTAACACCTAGCCAGCTAGCATATCTACTTTCCACGCTGTTACGCCACAAATCACAATAGCTCAAAGCAAAGGCCTCAATCTCTGACCTGACCTCAATGAGGAAGACAACATTAGGGAGCGGATCAACTGTCACATACGTTGTCTAGCCTGGAATGCTCCTATAAAACACATTTGATGTGCCACTTGACAGTACTGACTTTGATCTAATCGAAGTAAATCAGATCTGTTTTGATACCTTCTCCACTGATTCTTTAGCTTCCTTTCAGCAAAGGTCAACTCCCTCACCCCATTACTTTACTCTACTGACGTACATTTCCCTCAGAGAGAGACAACATGACTGGAGGTATGTTCCCATGGCCCTGTCTACGATCCCTGTCAGTGTGATCCCTGTCATGTTACATCTCGGTACTAAACGCCCACCTGTCCCAGAGCCAGGGTCATAAAGCGCGAGAGGTCTATGTGTGCACAGCGCGCCCGTGCCATACAAACAGCACCCTGACCGGCCAAGTCACACATGGGCTCCAGTCAACATGGCAGGAGTGTCAGTGCGTAGCCTGCGGACATAGGACCCTTCACTCAGACCCTGGTTCCTTCCCAGCCGTATCCAGACCCAACCAGGGTCAGAAGGGGATGACGGGGGCAGGAATGCCGGAATACTGCAAAATTCCGGAGTTGTGTGAAAAGCAGATGGGCTGGCAGAATAACATCCAGGTAGAGTGAGTTCCTGGCAGGATAGGAAGAGGCTGTGACAGAAAGGGGCCTTGGCTGGGAGATCTGGGAGATGGTCTGCCCAGGTATTGACGCACATTCGACAGGTGGACTTGGACCATCGTCATGGCTGGCAAGCCTGGCATGGATGGGTTTGGTTTAGTTACCAGTTTGTGGTGAGCCAGCTACTTCCAGACAAAAACAAACCCAATGACACAGACAAGGTCAGTAAGCCAAATGTCTAGGCCATTCATGAACTTGGACATCAGAAGCAGTTCCCTCCGTGTTGTTTTGACCGAGTGGTCAGTTTCACGTCAGAGTGTTAATATTCACACTCAGGAGTGATGTGGAGGTATGCTTCACCCGTGTCAAGGAGCAGGTGAGAGAGTCACCCACCTTGACTTTTAAATGTAGGTAATCTATATCATCCTTACCTAAATAGGCCTTTTGAGTGCTTCTGAGAGTGCATGTATGGTATGTGACACACACACGCACCCACGCAACGCACACAGACAAACAAACACACACACTTAAGCACACAGAAACAGTGTAAATACTCAAACGTGGTATTAGGGGTGAAAGGTTTCTAGAGGGTGTCAGTCGGCTGCAGTGGCTGCTGGGTAGGGAAGTGAGGTCGTCTAAGGATACTTACAGTCTCTCTAGCTGTTTGAGGTCCTGGAACGCCCCCCTCTCAATCACTGTGATCTGGTTGTCCTCTAGGTGCCTGACAGAAAAGAAAGAGACAACATTCTAAACCATGGGTTAAAAGCAACATGGGGTAAAGCTACAGAACTCCTTTTAGAAACAACACCGTGTACTCTTAGAAACAACACCGTGTACTCCTTTTAGAAACAACACCGTGTACTCCTTTTAGAAACAACACCGTGTACTCCTTTTAGAAACAACACCGTGTACTCCTTTTAGAAACAACACCGTGTACTCCTTTTAGAAACAACACCGTGTACTCCTTTTAGAAACAACACCGTGTACTCCTTTTAGAAACAACACCGTGTACTCCTTTTAGAAACAACACCGTGTACTCCTTTTAGAAACAACACCGTGTACTCTTAGAAACAACACCGTGTACTCCTTTTAGAAACAAGACCGTGTACTATAACTACAGGGTTTTGCTTTGAGGTCTAAATGGGTATTCCTTACTCTAGCCTGTCGAGTGTCTACCCTCTGCTCTGGGAACATCATGTCATGTTTCAGGATCCCTAAGGTTTTCCAGATGCCTTACAAAGGCAGAACATCTCCATCTCCATGGATATGCTGTTTATATTTGTGTCTGTGGATATTAAGGCCAATTTGGAGTGACATATATGAGAAGCACATGAATCACAGAGTGACTGATACTCATGGCGGCTTGATACAACCAAGGCCATAAGTAGAAAGTGGAAACGCGAGACAGAAAACATTCTACGCTTCTCATGTGGAATTCCGGTCTTTTGGCAGGAGGCTCTCAGTTATAAATTGTCTTTTAAGCAAATGTTTATACATGTGACTGCTTTACTGCTATTAATACATGTTTTTGTCATATCCGTTTGTCAGGGGGAGATGACACAGTTGGCCTCATCATAGAGAACTATTCAGAGGCAATTTGTGAAGAATACCGCAGGTTTCCAGACTAACCCATCGGCGTAGCCAAAAGCCAACAGCTCTAATACCCGTGGATTGGTCTCAGATGGAGCTAGTTAGGCAAAGACCAAAATGTTTAGCCCAAAATAATTGCCTTATTTGGTTGATAAAAGATGAATCCTATACCTTGGATGATGATCTGATATATAAATCCGGTTCCCACAAAACGAGGGATCAAACTCACGTTGGTTTATTTATCGAACCTTTAAGTAAATATTCTCTGAACCCACCAGATGGGGTTCAGATGGGGTTGTGTGTATCGTATAGTAGAATAGTATTGTTTTCATATAGTTTATGTGTTCCATTGTCCATGTGGGACATAGGCCAGCACCTCCACTATCGTGAGAGGCAAGCCAGCAGTGAAAAAGACACCATCAACAGGACCTACAGTAATGTGCTTATCAACCCCAAACGAAGGGACCGAGGAAAACCCTTAAATGTACGTGTGTGGGTGTGTGTGGGTTGTGTGTACTCAGATGTAGTTCCCAAGACCTCTACATCCACATGGTTTGGAGTAGGGAAACGTCACTGGCTGACTGCTGTTAATCATGAACCACATAAAACAGGTAGCAGACCCGGCTGACAGTACTGCAGGACAGACCCTGCTTATTACCACTCCTCGGGCGCTTTCGTTTGCCGGTTATTTTTGTCTCCACGCCATCCTTTTACAGGCCCTTATTCGGGAGGCAAACAGCACCAAGACGTCGTTCGATTACAGTCATTAGCTCAGCACACAGTCACACATGCTCAAGTCCTCTCTTCGGCAGAGAGGGGAGGAAGGCGCCCGTCGAGTCAGTCGGTGCAACTCCAAACAGATGAGAGTTAAATACTTTCCTTTTTGTGGATCATCATTGTGATAGCCGCGAGAGGAGTTGCAGGGAAGTTATACTGCGGTTGGATTTTACTGCATGTCATTAGCCAGGTAAAACGTACAAACGTTGTGCTTTTTAACCTTTAAGCAATTATGACATTTTTGCTTCCATGATTACACATTTCCATTTGCTTGGTTATTTCCAATGGCTCGTAATCGTGGGATTTTAAACAGCTACTTACAGGTTAAACATAAACATAGTAAATTCTAAATGACCTACTTAATCAATATAGCCTGTTTCTTTCCTAATGACTATAACCAATGTTTTTCCCTTAGTGACACAAATGCATTCAAACAAAGCAGCCTGGGTAAGTCCATATTTAGTTAGGATTTTTATGAAGTGAGACAATTGAGACATGGATTGTTAAACCTTGAGACAATTGAGACATGGATTGAGCGTCATTCAGACGGTGAACGGGCAAGACAAAAGATTTAAGTGCCTTTGAACGGGGCATGGTAATAGGTTTTTCACCCTCAACAGTTTCCCGTGTGTATCAAAAACGTTCCCACCACCTGAAGGACATCCAGCCAACTTGACACAACAGTGGGATGCATTGGAGTCAACATTGGGGGCAACTCAATATTAGGAAGGTGTTATTCATGTTTTGTACACTCAGTGTATATCAACGTTATATCAAATTTGGTCTTATTATCATGCGTATTTGTGAAGGATGGAGAGAATGCTTACAGAACTCGCAGGTTCTTGATCCCAGAAAAGTCAACTTTAGTGATCCTGGTGATGTTATTCCTGTCCAAATCCCTGAAAGGAGAGAGAGAGAGGTTAGAACGATAATCACACATCATCATATGCAGGGTCAGTTCTCTATCCACGCTGGGTCAGTTCTCTATCCACGCTGAGTCAGTTCTCTATCCACGCTGGGTCAGTTCTCTATCCACGCTGGGTCAGTTCTCTATCCACGCTGGGTCAGTTCTCTATCCACGCTGGGTCAGTTCTCTATCCACGCTGGGTCAGTTCTCTATCCACGCTGGGTCAGTTCTCTATCCACGCTGGGTCAGTTCTCTATCCACGCTGGGTCAGTCTCTATCCACGCTGGGTCAGTTCTCTATCCACGCTGGGTCAGTCTCTATCCACGCTGGGTCAGTTCTCTATCCACGCTGGTGAACATGGGACGGTAATGCAGAGGTTCCCTGGCCGCGGCCTAAGCAGCACACTGCTCTGTGGAGATGATGGCCGGGCACGGTGGCTGTGAGGTGTTGTGCTGGGTGTTGAAAGCTGGCGTCTGTCTGACAGAGAGCATTAGTGCCACGCTGTGGAGGATTGCCCCTGAGATGTGGAGAAGAGCACCTTCTCTTCAGTCTCTCTCTGCCTTGTGCCCCCTACCTAAGACACTGGGGGCCAAATCCTTTAATCTCACAGACTTTGTACCTGACTACCTTACTGGGCAAAGAGGAGCCATCCAGGACTCTCTGAGTGGCCCCACACTCTGCTCATATCTCAAACACACTGGGGCCTGCAGGTAAGATGCAAGAGTGCTCACCTGTGTGTGTGTGTGTGTGTGTGTGTGTGTGTGTGTGTGTGTGTGTGTGTGTGTGTGTGTGTGTGTGTGTGTGTGTGTGGACATGTACTTCTCAGAATGTATGCGACAACGGAAGAATTAGGGAAGAAAAAACACACATTAAATACACACACCCTTACACACACTCTTGCAAGAGCACACATAAGCACACACAGACACAAGGACACACACACACTCTCACACGCACACACTAGGGCTGGAAATTGCCAGGAACCTAACAATATTATATTATCACGATACTTAGATGCCGATATGATATGTGCTGCGATTGTCACGATTCTCACGATTCTATATGTATTGCGAATTCATACTGCGATTTTATTGTGATTTGATGTTCCAAACATATTGCTGACTATATGTCTACTGCAGAGAGACAAGAGAAAGTGTCAGTAAATTAGTTTTGATCAGTCAGGGAAATATGTTGGTGCACTACTTAAAAAGAAGATGGAGAACAAGCTATACGATAAACAATTCCAAGTGTTTTGCCGCAGGTACACCTGACTAACGCTAGGTAACGCTACCTACAGTACTATTTAAAACATTTTTATAAATCAATATTTGGAGTCAAATATTGATATAATATTTTCCAAAAATAATTTTGCGATATGTAACTGTATCGATCTTCTTCCCCATCGCTAACACGCACACGCACACACACGGTTCTCCTGACGTGGGGCTCAGTGTATGTTTCTCATAATATACATAAACATTTATAAATCTGATTTAAAGGCATATTGGATTTCAAAAGGCTTCCTCAGCTCTGCACATAAAGAGCTCTAATGGGAGCCATATTGTGGCCTTAGAGAGGACAGGGGCCTGACTGCTGCCTCTACTTCACCTTCCTGTTCCTCATTCTCACCCTCTCTCTGCTCTTCTCTCTCACCCTCTCTCTGCTCTTCTCTCTCACCCTCTCTCTGCTCTTCTCTCTCACCCTCTCTCTGCTCTTCTCTCTCACCCTCTTCTCTCACCCTCTCTCTGCTCTCCCTCTGCTCTTCTCTCTCACCCTCTCTCTGCTCTTCTCTCTCACCCCCTCTCTGCTCTCTCTCTACTCTCCTCTATCTCACCCTCTCTCTGCTCTCTCTCTCTCACCCTCTCTGTGCTCTCTCTCTCTCACCCTCTCTCTGCTCTCTCTCTCTCACCCTCTCTCTGTTCCATCTCTTACTCTCTCTGATTTTTCTATCGCCCTCCTGTCCCTTACTCTCACCCCTTCAACTTCTCACTCTGACCCTCAACTCTCTCTCTCTCTCTCTCTCTCTCTCTCTCTCTCTCTGTCCCACACAACACTATCTCGCTCTCCTTCTCTAACCCAGCTTTCTTCCTCCCTCGCTCTACAATCTCTCCTCTCTTATCTCTATCCTTCACTGTTCCCAGTAACTGTGACAGTGTGGAAAACATGTTTCACCAGGGAATATAATCAGGCATCGCTACTCAATGAAGTCAATTAAACCAGCTTTTAGAACGCTCATTTAAGTGATCAGGTAGGGGTCAGCAATCTACAAGCGGCTTGTGTGCACCCTGCTGCCCATTGTATGTTTTCATTTGTGTGAGGGATAAGGTGGCAATCCAAACAGCAGGTGTTCAGGGCCTCACAATGCCCACCCCCAGGCCACCCCACCCACTCAAGGCCTTTAAACCACTGAACCAACTAGTCTGGCACAGAAGCTGACAGAGTGTTTTGCTTTACCTCGGGCGAAATCACTTACAAGAGCACTTTATTGATACATCGACCGACCGGACAAGAAAATACATTCATTTTGGCCCAGGAACATTATGTTGCACAAATGACATATCGGGTGACACATAACGAAAAGGCCCCCCAATGCCCCTTCAAATCCATGGGAGAAGAATGTTTATAAAAACACATAAACGATCTCTCTTTTCTCCATCTAACACTTTGCTTCACAATGTGCTTCCTGCTGTAATCTCCTGCTATTTTCCTTGAAGCCAAAGTCGTCTGGTCTTCCACAGCAGATAGGTATGCTCCATTTCCTTCTCAAAGACTCTAAACCATGTTTGGAATCTTAATTGAGTTACTCCTCTAGTGCTCAGAACTACACTATATATACAAAAGTATGTGGACACCCCATCAAATTAGTGGATTTGGCTGTTTCAGTCCGACCCGTTGCTGAAAGGTGTATAAAATTGAGCACACAGACAATCTCCATAGACATTGGCAGTAGAATGGCCTTACTGAAGAGCTCAGTGACCTTCAACGTAGCCTAGTCATACAGTAGGATGTCACCTTTCCAACAAGTCAGTTCGTCAAATTTCTGCCCTGCTAGAGCTGCCCCGGTCAACAGTAAGTGCTGTTATTGTGAAGTGGAAACATTTAGGAGCAACAACGTCTCCGCCATGAAGTGGTAGGCCACACCAGCTCACAGAACTAGATCGCTGAGTGTTGAAACGTATAGCGCAGGGGTGGGCAACTCTAGTCCTCCGGGCCTGATTGGTGTCACACTTTTTCTCCATCCCTAACAAACACAGCTGATTAATCAAATTGCATTCGAAACTGAAGATCATGATCAGGCGATTATCGGAATCAGGTGAGTTAGCTGGGGCTGGGGAAAAACTCATGGCTTGGTTTTTGCTCTGACATGTATTTTCAACTATGGGACCTTATATAGACAGCTGTGTGCCTTTCCAAATCATGTCCAAACAATATAATTTACCACAGGGTGGCTCTAATCAACTTGTAGAAACATCACAAGGATGATCAATGGAAACAGGATGCACCTGAGCTCAATTTTGAGACTCATGCAAACGGTTTGAATACTTATGTAAATAAGGTATTTCTGTTTCAGTTTTTTTATACATTTGCAAAAAAATGTATAAATGTATATACGCTTTGTCATTATGTGGTATTGTGTGTAGATTGACAAGAAAAAAGGATGTATTTAATACATTGTTGAATAAGGCTGTAACGTAACAAGATGTGGAAAAAGTGAAGGGGTCTGAATACTTTCCGAATGCAATGTGTGTACGTATGTAAGCTGCCATTTCATTTGATAGAACATTATAATGTCTTTCATTTACATTGTATAAGGATGAATGTGGACAGAACTGATGAGAACATTCTTTCTTCAAGCACTTACATGAACATATTACAGTGAACAGTTGACAAGTAATTGGAGATCTGCAATTAACATAGCAGACATTTTCAAGTTATCATGTTCTCGTTGGAATGTTCACTGATTTATGTAACTACACAGATCTGCACAGGCCATTGAATGATGGCTACCATCACAAATATTTCCAGATCACACACAAACTACACGACATTTGAGACTTTACTGCAGCTGATGCAATGATTTTCTAAGGCTCTTATCGGGATATTGGTGGTTTCCAGGGTGGAACGTGGCCCATTGCTCCCTCCTTCCCTCCCTACCGCAGTCCTCCCTTTTTTCCAGCACATTCGAGCTCTTCCCTCTTCCCAGTCCTGTGTGTTTTCCTGTTGGAAAGCCACTTCATTTCCACTTGTGACAGATCAAATAGGGAGGTTTGTAACCCAATCACGAGTCTGAAGAATTAAATATTCTCTTTCTGCATTTCTTTTCATCTCCTCCACAAGGGTCTGGATGCAACACATACAGTGCCTTGCAAAAGTATTCACCCCCCTTGGCGTTTTTCCTATTTTATTGTATTACAACCTGTAATTTAAATGGATATTTATTTGGATTTCGTGTAATGGACATACACAAAATAGTCCAAATTGGTGAAGTGAAATTTAAAAAATTACTTGTTTCAACAACAAAAAAACAAAACAAAAAAGAAGTGGTGGGTGCATATGTATTCACCCCCTTTGCTATGAAGCCCCAAAATAAGATCTGGTGTAATCAATTACCTTCAGAAGTCACATAATTAGTTAAAAACAGTCCACCTGTGTGCAATCTAAGTGTCACATGATCTGTCACATGATCTCAGTAAATTATACACCTGTTCTGAAAGGTCACAGAGTCTGCAACACCACTAAGCAAGGGGCACCACCAAGCAAGCGGCACTATGAAGACCAAGGAGCTCTCCAAACAGGTCAGGGACAAAGTTGGGGAGAAGTACAGATCAGGGTTGGGTTATAAAAAAAATCAGAAACTTTGAACATCCCACGGAGCACCATTAAATCCATTATTAAAAAATGGAAAGAATATTGCACCACAACAAACCTGCCAAGAGAGGGCCACCCACCAAAACTCACAGACCAGGCAAGGAGGGCATTAATCAGAGAGGCAACAAAGAGACCAAAGATAACCCTGAAAGAGCTGCAAAGCTCCACAGCAGAGATTGGAGTATCTGTCCATAGGACCACTTTAAGCCGTACACTCCACAGAGCTGGGCTTTACGGAAGAGAGGCCAGAAAAAAGCCATTGCTTAAAGAAAAAAATAAGCATACACATTTGGTGTTCGCCAAAAGGCATGTGGGAGACTCCCCAAACATATGGAAGAAGATACTCTGGTCAGATGAGACTAAAATGTAGCTTTTTGGCCATCAAGGAAAACGCTATGTCTGGCGCAAACCCACCACCTCTCATCACCTCGAGAACACCATCCCCACAGTGAAGCATGGTGGTGGTAGCATCATGCTGTGGGGATGTATTTCATCAGCAGGGACTAGGAAACTGGTCAGAATTGAAGGAATGATGGATGGTGCTAAATACAGGGAAATTCTTGAGGGAAACCTGTTTCAGTCTTCCAGAGATTTGAGACAGACGGAGGTTCACCTTCCAGCAGGACAATGACCCTAAGCATACTGCTAAAGCAACACTCAAGTGGTTTAAGGGGAAACATTTAAATGTATTGGAATGGCCTAGTCAAAGCCCAGACCTCAATCCAATTGAGAATCTGTGGTATGACTTAAAGATTTCTGTACACCAGCGGAACGCATCCAACTTGAAGGAGCTGTAGCAGTTATGCCTTGAAGAATGGGCAAATATCCCAGTGGCTAGATGTGCCAAGCTTATAGAGACATACCCCAAGAGTCTTGCAGCTGTAATTGCTTCAAAAGGTGGCTCTACAAAGTATTGACTTTGGGGGGGTGAATAGTTATGCACGCTCAAGTTTTCATTTTTTTTGTCTTATTTTTTGTTTGTTTCACAATAAAAAATATTTTGCATCTTCAAAGTGGTAGGCATGTTGTGTAAATCAAATGATACAAACACCCCAAAAATCCATTTTAATTCCAGGTTGTAAGGCAACAATATAGGAAAAATGCCAAAGGGGGTGAATACTTTCGCAAGCCTCTGTACACGCACGCACACACCACTGGACACCAATGTTACTGCATTCCTAGGGCGACAAATCAACCCTGACATCTCTGTGGAGAGTGCCCCTTCAAAACACATTATCCTAGACACCTACATAACATGCAGGGTGAACACATTTAAAATACCAAAATGTGTGACAAAGGGATGATTTTGCAGGACATTCACAGGTCAGTGTAGTCTACAGTACATTCGTATTGTTGGGGGGATGTCCTCTCCAAATTTAGCTGGAATTTAGACCAAAAGGATTTTATAAATGTGATTGGTTGACGATATGACATTGGCCTACGTGCCACATAATCCGGGACATGTGGTCACCCTAATAAAGTGTGTATAGGCATAGTTCATGGATCACTTGAGCTTTAAACTACAGGTAGCTACATGTAATGATAATAATTGCACACAGTCACCATTACTGCAAATAAACAGGACTCTGACCTACACTCTCAATACATTCAGTGAGGAGTCACACACACAAAAAGATGGGAAAGGAGATATACAGCGAGCTCTAAACGTATTGGTACTGTTTTGGCTCTGTACTCTAGCACTATGGATTTAAAATGATCCAATGACTATGAGGTTAAAGTCAGCTTTCATTTGAGGATATTTTCATCCCTAGTGGGTGAACCGTTTAAAAATTACAGGACCTTTTGTACATAGTCCCCCCCATTTTAGAATATGTTTCTAAACACTTTTACATTCATGTGGATGCTATCATGATTACGGATAGTACTGAATGGATCATGAATAATGATGAGTGAGAAAGATGGACGCACAAATATCATCCCCCAAGACACCATTACAATAGGGGATATGTGGGGGTATGATACTTGTGCTTCTGTAACTTTCTCACTCATCATTATTCACGATTCATTCAGGATTATCCGTAATCATGTTAACATCCAAATTAATGTAGAAGTGTTTAAAATATATTATATTCTTACTTACAATAAAAGTGACTCCAAAATGACACCATACATTATTTACAATTTCTATTGGGCACAAAATAATCTGAAACACAACCAAAACAAACAGCAAATGCTTGAAGTAATCATTGCGTGCTAGGAATATGGGACCAAATACTAAACATTTAATAAACAAGTTCATTTGTCTTAAAATGGGGGGGACTATGTACAAAAAGAGCTGTAATTTCTAAACGGTTCACCCGATATGGATGAAAATACCCTCAAATTAAAGCTGACGGTATGTACTTTAACCTCATGGCATCATGTCCAATCCTGCTGGAGTACAGCCAAAAGTACAGCCAAAACAACAACAAGAAATGTCCCACTCCCAATACTTTTGGAGCTCACTGTAACCAAGCAGTCATGCTCACATAGAACTTCCTAATTCTAACATATGCCACATCACATTTCAGATGAAGAACTGCTCTGTATTTACAAAAATAACAGACACCACTTCATCACTGGCCTGACGATGACTCATCGGTGAACAAAGATGACCAAAGAAGATGGCAGCAACAATCTGTGCCATTTTCCATTGTTTATGAGGCAGCGTTAGCAGGATAGGTTACATTTCACTGGGACTTTTGTTTTCTAAATATTTTCTTTACCGCACTGCCTGGATGAGTTCCCAGCTGAAGGACACCCACTTCAGACTATGCAGAGCCGACAAATTATTATTTTCTTTTTTTATCCTGCCACTGTTTACTTTCACAATCGTTTATTTTCAAGGCCTGACAGGCAGGCAGGCAGCTCGATCATCCCAGCATACCTGAGTCAGTGTTTGCAGTTTGTACAGTACATGACTCCTTAGATTACATCTGTATGGCGGACTTCAGAGGTGACAGGGGCACTTTTAACGCTTCTGTGTGAAACTCGATCTGACAGACGCGGGAGCAGCCCAGGGCTTGAGGTGCAGGAGACACACAGCATATGTAAACCAAGGAAGATGGAAGAAGCCGAGGAGGAAGAGAGCCAACACACAAACAGAGGAAAAGAATGAGGTGCACTGCCAGAGATTTAAACAAGCGGGGACAGTGATAAAACACACAAATAAATCACAAGATTCTCTCGCGAACACTGTCAAAGTAAGGAGTAAGGCGAGCAGTTTAACCAGACCCCCAGCGCTCCAGTATAGAGCTATGGAGAGGGTTGTTCAAACACCATTAAACAGCAACTTCACATGTCACTGCCTGGACATCCTGCCTCTCTATGGGAACATTACACCCAGATCTAGACGCCACATACAGTCACATTCTGATCAACTCACAGCACAGAGAGTATGCAGTGAGTCCTGGCTCCATACATTGTTTACTGGGTTGCTAGCTGCAACGTAGTGTTTGGGGCCCTTGCGCAGCTTACATCACAGTGACAAAGACACTGAAACATGCAGAGAGTTATCCATATTTGTTAGATTGGGATAAACACTGTTTCACAGGCCGCTAAGTTTAAGCGAGAGCTGAGAATATAAATGATGGTCTGATGGGACAAAGCAAATGGCCTTGATGTGTTGCTTTGGTGACAGAACCCCAACAACAAAAGACGGGCCTTGTTAACCTAAAATGGCCCCAGGCTCACAGATTCTTACAGACTATCAAATCCAGTCTTGCATTAAAGCATGACACACACTTGGACGAGTTATGGACTTCTGTGTCCCTACATTTGGGACTTACCTCTTCAAGGACATCATTCGTGACTTGGACCACTTCCTCAACAATCTGCAAAAGTTTGCTCCTTCTCTCTGCCAGCTCTGGCCTTTTAAGTGCTGGCTGAAATAAAGCATCTCCAAATATGTTCCATGCCGGGTGATATTTCCCAGTAGGCTAACGCTAGCTGAGCCCGCTGGCAGTGCCAGTTGCTGGCTGCCTGGCAATTTCGACTCATTATGAGACAGTTCAACTGGTCAACTAATACCTTAGACACACCAGTAGGACTGTCAAACGCTTGCCTCCAGACAGTACTTAGCACCTGAACAGAGAGCCTGCAGTCAATCTCTTTTGTGTTCAAACAGCAAAGACCTTGAAGTTGTCAGCCACTCAGCCTTAAGTTAACATACTCCAGACCAGAAGGTGGCAATGCATGTCCGTGTGTGTTGCTTTATAATCTAGTTAAACTTAGTTAGCTAGCTAGCTGCGCTAATGTTGCTATTGTTGTAGAAAGCCCTTGTTGATACTAGCCAGATGTCCAGAGCTAGATAACTACCAAGCAAGATGATAAAGAAACAGTTTAATTCACTGTCCATAATCACATACAGCCCATAGATACATGTTCAGCTAGCTTGCTACCGTTACCTAAATTGTTAGCATGATTCGCTAGCTTGCTGTTGTGCTAGCTAGGTAAAGTAAAGAGACAGATAGAACAATGAGCTATTTGTTTCAATGGATGTATGAATCTGATGCATCCGGTTGGCATTTCCACTCACTTCCAATTTTATTTTACTGCTTGTTTAGTGAGTCCGCCAGATCAGAGGCAGTAGGGATGACCACGTATTCTCTTGATAAGTGTGTGAATTGGACCAGTTTCCTGTCCTACTAAGCATTTAAAGTGTAACAAGTACTTTTGGGTGTCAAGGAAAATGTAAGGAGTAAAAAGTACATAATTTTCTTTAGGAATGTAGTGAAGTAAAAGTAAAAGTTGTCAAAAATATAAATAGTAAAGTAAAGTAAATTACAATACCCCAAAAAACGACTTAAGTAGTACGGCAAGACGTCCTACAGGGAGGAGGAGAGGGCCCTCTGGGGGTGTCAGGAAAATAACCTCTTACTCAACGTCAACAAAACAAAGGAGATGATCGTGGACTTCAGAAAACTGCACAGGGAGCACCCACCTATCCACATCGACGGGACAGTAGTAGAGAAGGAGGAAGGTTTTAAGTTCCTCGGCGTACACATCACGGACAAACTGAAATGGTCCACCAACACAGACAGCGTGGTGAAGAAGGCGCAACAGCGCCTCTTCAACCTCAGGAGGCTGAAGAAATTTGGCTTGTCACCAAAAACACTCACAAACTTTTACAGATGCACAATCGAGAGCATCCTGTCGGGTTGTATCACCGCCTGGTACGGCAACTGCTTCGCCCACAACCGTAGGGCTCTCCAGAGGGTAGTGAGGTCTGCACAACGCATCACCGGGGGCAAACTACCTGCCCTCCAGGACACCTACACCATCCGATGTCACAGGAAGGCCAAAAAGATCATCAAGGACAACAACCACCCGAGCCACTGCCTGTTCACACCGCTATCATCCAGAAGGCGAGGTCAGTACAGGTACATCAAAGCTGGGACCGAGAGACTGAAAAACAGCTTCTATCTCAAGGCCGTCAGACTGTAAACAGCCATCACTAACATTGAGTGGCTGCTGCCAACATACTGACTCAATCTCTAGCCACTTTAATAATAACACATCTGATATAATAAATGTATCACTAGTCACTTAAACAATGCCATTTTATATAATGTTTACATACCCTACATTACTCATCTCATATGTATATACTGTACTCTATACCATCTACTGCATATTGCCTATGCCTCACGGCCATCGCTCATCCATATATTTATATGTACATATTCTTATTCATTCCTTTATACTTGTGTGTATAAGGTAGTTGTTGTGAAATTGTTTGATTACTTGTTAGATATTCTGCGCGGTCGGAACTAGAAGCACAAGCATTTCGCTACACTCGCATTAACATCTGCTAACCATGTGTATGTGACCAATAAAATTGGATTTGATTTGATTTGATTTAAGTAGTACTTTAAAGTATCTCTACTTAACTACTTTACGCCACTGGTGTCTGAGGGGGGTGCTAGTAATTTAAACAGAAAGCTTGGTGACAGCGTTGTTAAGAAGGCAGAGCAGAGCTTTATTATGGACAGACTTCTCCCCATCTTTGCTACTGTTGCATCAATATTTCTTGACCATGACAGTTTACAATCCAGGGTTACTCCAAGCAGTTTAGTCTCGTCAACTTGCTCAATTTCCACATTATTCATTACAAGATTTCGTTGAGGTTTATGGTTTAGTGAATGGTTTGTCCCAAATACAATGCTTATAGTTTTTGAAATATTTGGGACTAACTTATTTCTTGCCACTCATTCTGAAACTGACTGCAGCTCTTTGTTATGTGTTGCAGTGATTTCACTTGCTGTGGTAGCTGACGTGTATAGTGTTCTATCTTGGGTTAGTCTTTGGTAAAGACACTGCATTTACTCTGGGCAGCCAGCTACAGACAGCTGCTTCATGGAAACAAATTGTGTGATTTAATTGTAATGTTACTAGCTACAGTGGCCAAAAAGCTATCTTGGTAAATCATTTAGTGTTGTGTGCATTGTGCTGCACTTACCACTTTATTTGTTTCACGTGAAGTGTGTGCGATTGCCTTGCTCAGTTAGTTAGTTAACGTTAGCTAGCTAACTAACTAACTAACTAACTAACTAACTAACTAACTAACTAACTAACTAACTAATAAGCTAGTGCACATCAAACCTGACAAAAAAAAGTATTCTTCAAGCCCAAAACTAGATGTAAAATAAGACTTGCTCTAGAAGAAAAACAATTATTATGCAGCTTTATTGTTTTAGCTAGAACAATTCTGATGAAAAGGGTGGATTACACTGGGAAAAGTGCCTTACTTTTTCCTTTTTGTTGTCACTCTTGTCGGCTCCGCCACGTGGAGGTTTGTGCTCTCTGATTGGCTCAAAGTCAAGCTCTCAGCCATTGCCGTGCATTGTGATTCTACAAGTAGAAACGTCAGTTTCGTCTGTACCAGGTCGGTACACAGCAGGTACATATTTTGTTATAGCAAAAGAAGGAGCGGCCTTCAACGGTGATAAGTACCTATCGGCAGTCCTCCGGCACTCAGATTCTCTGTGTGTTTCATGCTTAAGACACCAACTCTAGAAGATTCACCCACTGAACGCATGTCCTAAGTCCCACTACAAGACAAACTCAAGTTAAGCTTAAGTTCGTTCACCACCTAGGCAATGGATTTGGGATGTAGAAGCATCTAGTAACTTTGTAGTGTAGGCTACAAATGGTCTAGGATCATTTCATCCTCCCTTTGAGGTGTTGATTAGCAGTGTAATTGGGATGATGGATGGGTTAAGTGATGGTAACCGCATACACATCATTCTAAGCTGACAGCCTCCCATTCTCCCACCCTGAGTGGTGGTGGACTGTGGGGGCGGCTGGGCTGTAGTTCATCCATCATGGTCCCAGCACCAACACCAACAGCTTGATAAGAGCCAGGAGCAGCATACAGTACATACTCATCAAGCACACCAACAGCCTACACAGTCCCACATTGTTCGCAAAGTGTGAAGTCTGTGGAAAGCTGGGGAACTGTGAAAAACTCCACTGTAGAGATGCTGGCATTCTTTACAAAAAATATGAATGAGAGAGGTAGAAAGAGAGAGAAAGAGTGAGTGTGTGTGTGTGTGTGTGTGTGTGTGTGTGTGTGTGTGTGTGTGTGTGTGTGTGTGTGTGTGTGTGTGTGTGTGTGTGTGTGTGTGTGTGTGTGTGTGTGTGTGTTTGCTTGCCAAAGAGAAGGAGTGAAAAGAAAGAAAGAAAGAAAGAAAGAGGTGTGAGTAATAGAGTAATAGCACAATTTCAAAGAATAAAATAGCTGTTAAAAATCATATTAATGTATTTATGTGAAGGAAGCAGTGTTATTGGAGGAAGCAGTATTCCAACAGTGAAGTCATGGTACCCATTGCCCAGCATGGGGCAAGGGCTCAGTCATTAGAGCTAAATCAACACTCAAGGGTGTTCTGGGAAACCAAGCAGGGTGTGAATTGCACCCCAGCGTAGAGGCGCCTGTTCCACCTTGGCCACCATCGTTAAGCCCTCACAATCCTTCTGCTCAAACAAGATGCAAATGAGATAGATCTCAAGTGGTCCTGAGTAATGACAGAACAAAATTGATTGGGCTTCTACTTTGGTATTCTATAGGAGTTAGGCTGGCATTCCCCTTTGGAAAGCAGGAATGTTCAACAGACAGGTTTCCTCCTTTTATTACGTTAACACTCAAACATCCTTCCTCAAAACAACCGTGAACAAAATATGAACACGTCTCATTGCTGCCTCCTATCCGCAACTGCAGTCAAAAGTCCCATAGAACTTGACCAGCAACTAAATAAAGAAAATATAAACACTTTCTCCTAAAAGGGGACCCCCAATCCCACTTAGTATTATAATTTATTTTCTCAGTGTAAAATGTCTTGGGATTGCTCTCTCAAATTCAACAGGTCTTAGGGGGTCAACTAGCCTCTGGCTAATGCGAACACTGTTTGCTTTCATACCACATCCAAGCAAAAATGATTGTGTTTTGTTGTTTCAGTGCCTCACATGTTTTGTAACCCCTAGGTCCCTAAGCTGCTTAGTTATGCTAGATAATAGGTTCCATCTCCTAGAATCACCAGAGGTGGAAAGACTGCATTTTCAGGGATTTCGGGGCCCACTTCTCCATAGGGTTGCTATTTCATGCTGTCCTCAGGTTAATTTGGCTGAGGCTGACTGGACAGGAAAGAAAGCAAAGGCTTCAGGGTAGGCTATAGCCACAGATCAGACCTGAACTGCTGGCACTCCCTAAAAGTGTCATTGCACATGACACACTTCATAAAATGACAAACCTAGGCACATATTGTTATGTTGACAATAATATAGGTGACTCACTCCTTTGTTGCACAAGATGCTTTGATTTCTGAGTGAAGCTGTTACTTTTACTTTCTACCCTGTTATAATCAATAAGGGTTAATTATCAACAAATGATATGAGATATTTCCCTTTCCTATTTATATGAGGTGAACGTATTCATTCACATATTTCACTGCATTATTTTGTGTTATAGAGGCATGGGTGTTTGAGGGGATAAGGGCACCTCATTATCTTCAGTATGCCCTTGAATTCCTTCAGTCTTCATTAAGCGACGTCTGGTCTAATTTGTTCCCATTGTTACTAACTTTGACATACAGCCTACCTGTGCCTGGTTACTCATACAGGTTCCATACAGGCTCTGTTGAAATAAATAAAACGAAATGTACACAATGGCATCCGCCCTAATTAACAACATGTTTCATTGTTGTCTCTATTTTAAGATTGACATTACAAAACGATGATATACTCATCTAAAGATTAGCTAAATATTTAAATCCGAAGACTCGTCAACATTTTGAGTAAAATCGATATCTCGCGCTCTCAAGATCATACAGCTTCAGCCGACCGGGGGCACGCGGGCAAGGCAGGTGCCAGATGTGGCGCATCTTCATAGCCTTATCTATCACTGTTTGAAACCACAATCAACAGGCTCTACATCTGACTACATTAACCACTCACTCATAATCACATAGACTCTGAAAATAGAAATGGACACAAGAGCAGTGGAATGATGAAAGCTTTTCGGGTTACTTACAAACGCTCCGCGTTCCTAGGTATTCCTTTAGGCACGGTCCTGAAGCCTTGACCCTGGCAATCCACATGAGATCCAGAGCAACTGCATTTGTGAGGACATCCATTCACCGCGGCAGAGCACAGCAATCCGCATATCAGAACCCATATCCCCCAGTGATACGCCGTCCACTTCTCCTGCACAGTCGGTAGCATGGTATCCACCGTGGCAACAAAAAAACAACAGTCTTTAAAACTAAAAAAATAAATAAACACTGAATTAAAAAATATATAAAAGGAGGAATCCCCCAAAAGTAGATTCAACTTCGTATTACAGGCAATAATAAGTAGTTGCAGTTCAATTAAAGGCTAAAAGGTCCAGAAGCGAAGAATATGAGTAGATCAAATCAGCTTCTCAAAGTTGAGTAACTTCCCAAAGAAAATCGATGCGGAGTTGGGCTCATTCAAAGTCCCACTCGTGTTCTGCTGTTTCCTCACCATTGATACAAAACTAGAAATATTAGAGAATGAAAAATCCTTTCTAATCCAATTTCAACACACTCTTCACTCGGATTCGTGTGTAAATTTACCTAAACAAATCTTAATCGGAACGTCTTCAAATTCTTAATTAAAAAAAGTCAAATTGACAAAAAATAAGTACATAAAGTAACGTTTCAGATGTGATAACAATGTCTCAGTTCTTGCGGGAACAGCAGCTAGAAAGTATCACACAGTCCCATTCCAATTGATGCCTTTTTGAAACAAGAACTCGTAATCACAAAACTTCAGCAGAGCGCATGTAGGCTGGAGTCTGCGAGAAAACCCATACCTATTTCCAACCCCCAAATTCTCCACTTCAGATTCCTACTGGTTCGCACTGCGCTGATGTCACTAAAAGCAGAAACTAAGTTATTCGTCTAACTTTGTTTTAATGGCCCTCATCTGCTCTTTACATTCAGTAAGTGAAATAATAAAGAAAAGTGCATGGAATTTTGGAATAAGTTACACGCAATGAGTTTGCAATTGATGAGTTACATGGAAAACTTCACGAATTGTAGAAGTTTAGATTGTAGGTATTAACATTGATGTGTATAGAAATAACGGGACTGGATCAGGCAATTCTATTTTCCTCTATTTTACCTAACGTGGTGATAGCCTAGTGCACAATTATAAATAAGGCTATTTGTGCCCAGAAACTGTGAATCTTGATTGATTGTTTCTAGTGTCAGGGTATTGTTAAAATTGAAGTGGACATGACAACGACAGATGCATTTAGACTGAGTGACAAGGGCAAGGACTCGGCTTAAAAAATAGTTGTTTAGCATGCTATATAATACGTTGAAGGCTGAACACTGCAATAAAACAAAGATTGGTTGCCTACTTTCCCATTTTGCTGACCCATGTTTAACAAAGTAGTCTGAGCATAAAAAACAATTTCTTCAATTACACTTATATCAATACAATAGCCCTATATCGACATTGAAATGGTTGCCCAGTGGCCAAGCACTCGCGTTCAATAGTTACAGTTCAGACTTGAGGCACCCTTATCCAGTCTTCACTGAGCAGTCTCTGTTTTACTGTCATTTTGCAGTTGCAGTGCCCTCAACTGGTGAGAAATAGACCTATAATTTGATTTGAAACTAACCCTCTTTTCTCATTTGAAGTACTCTGGAAAGTGAATGGTTTCAGACAACATGTAGCTGTCAATCACAATAATAGGCCTACACTTATTGATCTTATTGAACAATTGAAATGCTAATTTAGCTTTGCATTGGTGGTTAAATCTGACTCAAATGTTGGATTAACTAGGTAATATCATTTTAATATCATACCAAGTTACAAATTCAGATAAAAAGCAGACCAAAACAGAATTTCCTCAATACCATAGACTTAAAACGCACCCGAGAACCCTAAAGTTAGGCGGATTGGGCCAGCATCTGCGTCATACATTGGCTGTCAGACTCTTCTTCCTCTCTCTCTGTCCAATAAAGCTCCACCAATGAGACTTGTTTAACAGACTGAGCAGATTTAATCAACTGCCATCTGCCAGGATAATCCACTTACATTATTTTCAGTTACGAGCAAATTGAGACGTAATTTATGACATTCTGGACTCTCCTCTCACTGTCTTCCCTCTGTACCCTCCCTCTCCCCTCCCTCTCTCCCTCTCCCTCATTCCCTTTCTCTCTCCCACACTCTCCCACAATCTCCCTCTATATATCTTTATTATATCAAGGTGTATGGATAAAGCAGCGGGGTCACATGTCTACCTACCCCTCTATCTGGACCCAGATGCCAGTGGTTTGCAGATGCAGCTCCATGCCTCTCAGATTGAGGTGAAGAGTTAACTTATTCTTCAGTCTGGAGACTGAGTGAGGGGCATGTGGCTAAGCTGTGAACCATGTGTGCCGAGAATTTACTGAGACACACACACACACACACACACACACACACAGCAGCGGCCACATAAATCAGGTGTGTGTCTGTGTGTTTAGGGGTGGCTGAGAGGGTTTACTGTGTACTTCACCCTTTCCCCTTTCTCATCTCAGGGATGAGGAATGTACTGTCGTTCCACCTGTGGATGAGTGTGGATAACAAGCATGGCGAGGACAGATATGCTCTACATGTGTCTCAGAAAGCTATCGAGACCAGGAGGACCCTGGAGGACCCTGGAGTTCCAAGGCCACTTTCCTTAAGGTCAGTCAACTACTAACCAGTCCAAACTGCTGTATATCCATGCCTGCCGAAACCACAAACAGAGATTGGGCTCCCTTGAAGGTGTGGTGTGCCTGTGTGTGTGTGTATTAGTGAGAGAGAGAGAGAGAGAGAGAGAGAGAGAGAGAGAGAGAGAGAGAGAGAGAGAGAGAGAGACAGGGTGTGTGTGAAAGAGAGATGTCAACTTAAAGTGAAAGGGAATGTCGGAGGTGAGGTTGCAGAGTACTGATGATCCAGGGTGTTAAACCATACAGGTGGGATTTATGTTGATCACATACAGTACATACCCACCCTAATGCTTCCCAGGAAACGTATGGCCAGTGTATAGGAGAAACTTGGCATGGGAGATCAGTTCTCAGAGCAGAGGCCCACAGCAGTGCTTAGTATGGGCCAGCCAAAGACCTGTCTGAGGAAAATAGCCATTAACGTGCCATTAGACATGAGAGATCCTTTTAATGGACAGCTTTAACATAAAGAGAAATCCAAACTTTCCACCAATTATATCAATTTATCTGCCCATCCCATGTTTTGGCATGCAGTGAACATTTGTTTTGGCTCTGACCTACATTGTAAAAACCTTTACAATGGTAATAGTCCTGTTCTGGAAAATAGTAATCACAGGAATACCAGAAGTAGAGAACCTTCTGGTTGCTTGTTGTAGGAAGTTCACAATTAGATGGACACATTTCTGCAGTCAGGAGGTTATGTGTTGAGGGAGCGGGTGTATGATTGGTCTTTTGGGGATGAGGAGGTAGGGGGTTGGGGGGCTATCTGGTGCCCTTCCGCTCCCCACGCCTCTATCAGGATTAGCCTTTAAACAATTCCACATGTGGGTCCATCTAACTAACCCTGACGTTGCAATGTTAGAGAGGGTTTTTTTCTCCCTCCTGTGTAATGCTGGATGATTGATGATCCAATTTACTTGGGAGCTATCATAGACATAAACACAGAGGGTCAGGGCTGGCTGGACCATCGGCCACTCGTTTTTCTCTTTCTCCTTTTCCATGTGTAGCACTTTCATTATAATATACAGAACATGACCTATGGAGGGTGATGCTGGTATGGAGTCAGTGTTCTACAGCTCTGCTATGGACTTTCAAGTTTCCCCTTTGACCTCTGTGGAGGTGACATAAACCCAGAGAGCCAAGGGATGGATCGGTTCGCTCTGTTCTATAATCTAGGGGAGCTCCTATACCGCTTCTGATTGGCCGATAAGCAGGCTGTTACTGTGAAAGTTGAGCTGAGAGGGGGAGGAGTGACGTCTGACGCGTTCGTACAGTCAGGGAGAAAACAGTGATTTCACACGTCAACCCCTTGCACCTTTTTCGCCGCCCTAACCTTCAAAGAACCCAAAACAAAACCTCCAAATTGAAATCATATTTCACAGCAACCCTCCTAACTTGCCACGGCTCATAGACTAGTATAAACATAGAGCTGGGCCGTTACTAATTGTTCCAAGTCCCCTGACCAGCCTTGCAGCCCATGGCTTCGTTTACGGTTCAGTAATAATCTGTAATTAACACTAACCTCTGAGATCAGACCCCCTGATTGAGGGCAGCACATGTGAGCCATCTGCATTGCCCCCCTACGCTAGTGCTGTCTGTCTGTGTAGCGCGGTCAGGCAGCAGTCAGCAGAGACTCACAGCTCAGAGGAATTTACACACGGATGTCCTACTAGCATTTATCTTTGGTCTCTGCAGGGAAAACGTACGGAGACTGACATGCTGTTTCTAAAGTGCCTTTTTGAATGTAAGCAGCCATTAGCAAGTAGTTGGCTAATGTACAACAAAGGTTTCAGTCAAGTTTCAGAGAAGGCTACACTAGATGAGTCTGTCACCACGTTGGATTACGTCCACGTCTTTTGGGCACCAGTATCAATAACAGTATACCCAAGCTAAACCTCCATTGACATTGGGAATCTATCATTCACCCCTCTGCACTGAGATTATTATTAATTGTCAAATCTTAGCTAAATCTGTCACTTTTTACTTTGGCTAGCGTCAGTGTTCCCCTTCAGTTTCTTTCTCCAGGGGGCTAACTGTGAGCCAAATTAAATCCAACAGCACTCTCTGAGGGTTTCACAGATTTGAATCAAAAGAACTTGAAGTTTTCAGAGAATGCTGAGGCCAGAGCCGGCGATTGAATAGCAGCAAGAGTTCAAAACCTCTGCAAGGCATTTTAATGAACCAAACCTGACAAAGTGATTTTTGTCCTTCATAGAATGGCAAAGAGGGCAGAGGGGAAGGGGCTAGCTTTGAGTAGTGGGTTAAGGTTGGGTTGGGAAAGCCGTGGAGTCCAGAGCGGGTGAAGTCACACGAAGACTCAACAAGCTTGAACAATGACCTCTTTTTCTCCCCAAGACTTTTGTCAACATGAGAAAATTGGAAATACACCACATTATGAGGAGGACCTTGGAAGGTGAAGGTCGAATGCCAAGCCGCTCTCCCATTGACGGGGAGAATTTAGCAGCTGTGGTGCTGTTTGCTTTGAAAGGTTTGAAAATGCCTAGAATGGCAGAGGCCCAAGGAAAACAATGTTCCATGCCGACTGGTAGTGGGAACCCTATCACTCAGCAAGCAAGCGGGCCGTGGTCTAACACGGACACCAGGGCTCTCACTAAACCAGGGCTGATATTATGTTTACAGCAGCTCAACTGTACAAAGAGGGAAATGGAGGACAGGAAAGAGCAAACGCCACTCTGTGTGGTGAACATAATGAAAAGGGAGGGGATTCCAGTCTATAAAAAACCCAATTGTGCTTCTTTACGGGACGAGGAATCAGTCTTGAAGGTGATTAAACTAGATCTGGATGGCCTACTTCAAGATGCTGTAATACACAGCAAGTTGGCCAGTGTTACCTAGTGTTGATCTTTCAGTGTAACATTTCTAGTGTTGATTCAGGTGTAAAACTATCTCTGTTAGTGTTAAATTATAAAATAAGTGTTGGTCTTAAAAACAAGTGTTAAACCAAAACTATCATTATCATATTATTTTTTGAATTGTTTGTTTCAATATCTATGTTTTTGCATGTACATGTTTTTGCATGTATCTATGTTTTTGCATGTACGACTGATTAAAATCCTATGCTACTAAAATATAAATAACATACATCTTTTTAAACTAATCTAATCTGTTCCTTGGATTTATTGCACCCGTTACTAAAATGGGGGTGATTAAAAATCTATATATTAGAAATACTGGCTGGATTCCAATAGGAATTACACATCACTTTGCAAGCCAGAATAATGTGACTTGCAGGCCTGATGTGACCTGTAAACCAGAACTAGGCTCTCAAAATAAGGCCTTATGAAATATGTATTGTATCGTCTTAAATAATTGTAATCAAATTGTAATTGTAACCTGTTTGCTTAAGATCTCACTTGGTGAAGGCACAGGACTGAAAATGGATGAATACAACAACCATGTATACAGCTGAAGTCGGAAGTTTACATACACTGACACGGAACCCAAACAGGCTGCGCGCGTGCGCCATGGTGCGCCATGGTGCGCCATTGTACGCCATCGTATGCCATCGTACATAAATGTATTTTGTCCCCCCACACCACACGCGATCACACGACACGCAGGTTAAAATATCAAAACAAACTCTGAACCAATTACATTAATTTGGGGACAGGTCGAAAAGCATTAAACAGTTATGGCAATTTAGCTTGCACTTGCTAGCTAACTTGTCCTATTTAGCTAGCTTGCTGTTGCTAGCTAATTTGTCCTGGGATATAACGTTAAACATTGAGTTGTTATTTTACCTGAAATGCACAAGGTCCTCTACTCCGCCAATTAATCCACACATAAAACGGTCAACCGAATTGTTTCTAGTCATCTCTCCTCCTTCCAGCCTTTTTCTTCTCTTGACTTTTTATTGCGATTGGCAACTTTCATAAATTAGGTGCTTTACCGCCACTGACCTCGTTCGTCTTTCAGTCACCCACGTGGGTATAACCAATGAGAAGATGGCACGTGGGTACCTGATTCTATAAACTAATGAGGAGATGGGAGAGGCAGGAATTGCAGCGCGGTCTGCGTCACAAATAGAACTGACTTCTATTTTAGCCCTTGGCAACGCAGATGCTCGCTGGCACGTGCGAGCAGTGTGGGTGCAATAATTGAATAATATAGATTTCTAAATGTATTTTGTAACGCTCGCGCACGTGTAGTCAGGATAATAGGTTGGAGTCATTACAACTCGTTTTTCAACCACTCCACAAATTTCTTGTTAACAAACTATAGTTTTGGCAAGTCGGTTAGGACATCTACTTTGTGCATGACACAAGTAATTTTTCCAACAATTGTTTATAGACAGATTATTTCACTTATCATTCACTGTATCACAATTCCAGTGGGTCAGAAGTTTACATACACTAAGTTGACTGTGCCTTTAAACAGCTTGTAACATTCCAGAAAATGATGTCATGGCTTTATAAGCTTCTGATTGGCTAATTGACATCATTTGAGTCAATTGGAGGTGTTTCAAGGCCTACCTTCAAACTCAGTGCCTCTTTGCTTGACATCATGGGAAAATCAAAAGGAATCAGCCAAGTCCTCAAGAAAAAAATTGTAGACTGAAGGTACCATGTTCATCTGTACAAACAATAGTACGCAAGTATAAACACCATGGGACCACGCATGCGCCGTCATACCGCTCAGGAAGGAGATGCGTTCTGTCTCCTAGAGATGACCGTACTTTGGTGCAAAAAGTGCAAATCAATCCCAAAACAACAGCAAAGGACCTTGTGAAGATGCTGGAGGAAACAGGTACAAAAGTATCTATATCCACAGTAAAACGAGCCCTATAATCGACATAACATGAAAGGCCGCTCAGCAAGGAAGAATTCACTGCTCCAAAACCGCCATATAAAAGCCAGACAAAGGTTTGCATCATACTTTTTGGAGAAATGTCCTCTGGTCTGTTGAAACAAAAATAGAACTGTTTGGCCATAATGACCATCGTTATGTTTGGAGGAAAAAGGGGGAGGCTTGCAAGCCGAAGAACACCATCCTAACCGTGAAGCACAAGGGTGGCAGCATCATGTTGTGGGGGTGCTTTGCTGCAGGAGGGACTGGTGCACTTCACAAAATAGATGGCATCATGAGGAAGGGAAATTATGTGGATATATTGAAGCAGCATCTCAAGACATCAGTCAGGAAGTTAAAGCTTGGTCGCAAATGGTCTTCTAAATGGACAATGACCCCAAGCATACTTCCAAAGTTGTGGCAAAATGGCTTAAGGACAACAAAGCCAAGGTATTGGAGTGGCCATCACAAAGCCCTGACCTCAATCCTATAGAAAATTTGTGGGCAGAACTGAAAAAATGTGTGCGAGCAAGGAGGCCTACAAACCTGACTCAGTTACACCAGCTCTGTCAGGAGGAATGGGCCAAAATTCACCCAACTTATTGTGGGAAGCTTGTGGAAGGCTACCCAAAACGTTTTATCCAAGTTAAACAATTTAAATGCAATGCTATCAAATACTAATTGAATGTATGTAAACTTCTGACCCACTGGGAATGTGTCGAAATAAATAAAAGCTGAAAGAAATCATTCTCACTACTATTATTCTGACATTTCACATTCTTAAAATAAAGTGGTGATCCTAACTGACCAAAGACAGGGAATTTTTACTAGGATTAAATGTCAGGAATTGTGAAAAACTGAGTTTAAATGTATTTGGCTAAGGTGTATGTAAACTTCCGACTTCAACTGTATGTCACTAACAAATACATTCATGGGTGGTAACTCTGCAAGTCACTCGAAAGGCAAGGCACTCTGGGAAATATGCAAATAAGGCTTGACACTAAGCAGTGTGTTAATTTAACACTGAAAAGTGTAGACCTGTATAGGCACTGGACCAGTGTTAAATCAACACTGAGAGTGTTGCATTTAACACTGGATAATTTGCTGTGTAGATCTCAGCACATTTGTAGAAACTTTTCTTTGGAAATTCAAATGACGATTACCGTCAAGAGCAGTGGTTTAACAATGGTGCTAGTGTTAAATGACATATGTGGAAACAGGAATTTGACAGGATTCCATGTGACGTTTTAAAGCGCCAACTCTCTGTGGGTGCTCCAAGTGTGGCCTATAAAACGAGACCCACTGGCCTGAACGGGCTATATGCTTTCCATTAATGTTGGTGTGATCGGCTGCTCTGATTTCATAAATGTGTTCCACCTGCCCAAATATAGTAGTTGAGAGCTATACTTTGCTACTGGCTGAGGGGAAGTGGTTATATTGGGTCTCAAGATGCTGTCTGTTTCGGCGTCAGAATTAAGAATTGTGTGATATGGGAGGTATTCTAGTCTAGATGCTTTGAAAAAAAGAAGCAAAGGAAACTATTATCTATGGCGACCTCAGCTTGTGGGGACACTGCCATTGTTTCACCCAACACTTTGTGAAGAGGACAATTTTCCACTGCCAGATCTACTCCTGCTCCCCAACCACCAGAGCGATCACAAAACTACCACAATGGATTTGAATGATTTATTACAAAAAGGGATTTCTTCTAGGTTAGTTCCTGGAAGTGCTGTTATGTGTATTCAAGTTGGACTGATGTTGGGGAGCATGGGAGCTCTTTCAGGTTTGTGTGGGAGAGAACGAGGAAGGGAGAGTGAGATGCAGGGGTAAGGACCAGACCTAAGAGAGCCAACCAGCCAGTCAGCCAGAGCTTTACTGCGTTGAGGCTGTGGCCTGTGTGTCAGGTCTATCAGGCTGGCTGGGGGTGATGTCTGGGGGGTGACAGCATGAGTGTGGCTGGGCAGCTGGCTCTGGAAACTCTGGCTCTGGAGACTCTGGAGACTCTAATGACATGTTTCCACGTGTCACTTCAGTGGAGGTGAGACAAGGGCCAGCGCAGTGCAGAGGAGCCATTTCCATGTTTGTGCCTGCCAACCTGGGTTAGACCCTCAGGAGTCTGAGCAGGACTGGTTGGGGCTGTTTTGGGACGTCAAGCCTCCGGGTGTTTTAGCCTAACCTACTCCCCCAATTTAGCTACCAGAGCAGAATTGGGTGGACAATCTAACTGTCAGTCAGAGTGGCCTGAAATAACAGCCCCTCTGGACCCCTCCTCCCTCTGCTGTGGCTGATGGCCGGGAAAGGCTTATCCTCCACTGCCCAGCATTGTGTGGCTGTTGACAGAGGCTTGTAGTTACTGCGGGCTCAGTCTGTACTCACACTGGACTAACACATTAGCAAGGGAGGGGTGAGAGAGATCAGATCACAAATGGTGCTTTTTGGCATTGTGGGGTGCTGTTAAAGAGTGCAAAACATCTCGCGATGTGAGTTATGTTATTGTGAGTTTGTGTGACATTGTGGTTTTGAGGCGTTTGCGATGATGAGCTATTACTCAGATATGCACTATTTGTGACATTAGGACAGTTGTGATAATCCTTAACCTGTTCATCTACTTGACCTTTTGCCCAGTAATAAGGCAACGGAATTAACACCCACCCTGACTCTTGTAACCCTGGGAGGTTATAGTGTTATAACGGTGTCTTAACATGGTACAGTATATCGATCTCTGCTATGAGTAATACAGTTTTCCTCCTGTGTGTGGCTTAGTTGACGCTTCATCACTCTCTACTTGTCTTCCTTTTAGGCCTGAATGACAAAGGATGTGTCGTTATGTGTGACTCAGAGCTATCAGAATACAACATTATAGCTCATTCTTCCCAAACTGCCTATCCTTCTACCTGACACTGCTATGATGTGAAGTAAATAATATAAAGATAAGTAAATAATATAAAGATAAGTAAATAATATAAAGAATACTAACACTTTTGTTTTTGATCTTTCATCATTCTTCATGCCTTGGGTTGCTTATATACAGTGATACACACTTAAAATGGGTAATCTGCAAGTGGTACATCAATTTTGGGACTTTTAAATGAATGATAAATACCCAGATTTTGACCAAAACGTTGGCAGGGTGCCTGCTTCGCTGTTGTTTGTAATGCATATTGCCCTTTTAACAAAGCAGGCAGAGAATCTCTGCAGGTATGAATTACTGCAGTACGCTGCTACAGTGTGCTGAAGCACCCACATGATGACTCAGATGATTAATAGCCACTGCATGGTCAAGGTTAAATAGAGCTATGTTAATTAACCCAGGCCAACCGTCCAATCGCCTATAATATGGTCAAACATGGATTAAATAAATGCTGCACGATGGATGAAGTCATAATATTGTACAAGCCATCTAATGAAATTTCCTATAACAGAAAACATCATTCAAAATTCAGTGAAAGGGATTTTAATAAAGTACCTAAAATAGATGACTCATATAAGGGTGTTGTTGCTGTATATGAGAGAAAACTGTATCCAAAGAAGAACATGTGTTTTTGATATGAAACCTTAAGACCTAATTTTTGATGGAGTTGAGCAGTTTAAAATGAAGCATTGTTTGTCGAAAATGTTCTCCAAATGTTTTTTTTTATTTTTACAGATAAAACAACAATATTGGAGTTAACATCAATATTTTCCTCTGATATCCCTCTCAATAATTTCTATAGTTTCACGTCAAAGCTTTGAACCAATAGATGACCAGTATATGTTATTCATTTATAAAACACCAGTGTGGCAAGGTGCTGTGAAGTGTTATCAGTGACTCCTGCCTGGCTCTAGAGAGAAACACATGGGAAGTGATGCAATGAGCATGGCATCAGATTACTGGGAATACGGGCCTGAGTGAGGGGAGACAGGAGAGAGGAGAGTGAAGACTCAGGGGGGAGACATGGGGAGCAGAGAGGAGGACTGAGGGCCTGAGTGAGTGGGTGACATAGGCGTAGAGAGTGAAGACTCAGGGGGGAGATGGGGAGTGGGACTGAGGGCATAACATTGGGAGTGTAGAGGGGAGACTCTGGGAACATGGGTAGTGGAGAGTGAGGACTGAGGACTGGAGAGAAGAGACTCAGGGAGACACAGGGAATGGAAATAGGGCCGTGACCATACCAGTATCGCAATATTTTGTCTATGGCAAAAATGAAAACACAAAGTAGACCAAACTATTTGGTCCTTTAAAAACCTGCTCTATGTAAAATATTGTGTGCTATAGCTTAGACAATATATGTGACTCTGGATGACAACATAATGATGTTTGCTTCCAATATTGGGGCTGTTTTCCCCAAAAAGTAAAATCCACTTTGTGTTTTGCTTCCTTGCCATGATACTAACGAGTATCGCAATGCTGGAAAGTGGAGACTCAGGGGGGCGGGCTTGGAGGTGGAGAGGGGGACAGTAGAGACTCAGTGGGGACATACGAGTAGAGAGTGAAGAGGGGAGACTCAGGAGGACATGGGAAGTAGAGAGAACCTCTCCAGACTGGACAGGCTGGTTAGAGGGGGTGACAAGTCCAGCCCTGAGACAGATTAAAAATGAAGGTACTCCTGAGAGTAGGCTACCTCCTGAGTATAATGGAGGGATGTTTTGTTTGTGTTTTCTTCCCCTGAGGGCGGAATGGTACCAGCTTGAGTATGGAGCCGAGAAGCTCTCAGGGGACTGCAGCTTGGAGGCTGTCTGCAAGCCTCCGACCTGCACCAAGCAACGTATTGGGTTTCTGGTGTGGAGAACCCACAATGGCAACCTACGTGACTTAGCAGTGACTTCCTAATTTGTGATAGGCTAGATTTCAATTGTGTGCCAATAATACGCCCATGCCACATGTATGTAATCATTCAGTTTCTGGGAATCTGATGAAGACTGGTTAGTGAGGGCCCTAGACATCGATATTAACACCATCATGTGGTTTTGAATACATATATTGAATACATATAATGTATAGATGTACAGTACCAGTCAAAAGTTTGGACACACCTACTTATTCCAGGGATTTTCTTTATTTTTACTATTTTCTACATTGTAGAATAATAGTGAAGACATCAAAACTATGAAATTACACATGTAGTAACCAAAAAAGTGTTAAACAAATCAAAATATATTTTATATTTGAGATTCTTCAAAGTAGCCACCCTTTGCCTTGATGACAGCTTTGCACACTCATGGCATTTTCTCAACCAGCTTCATGAGGTAGTCACCTGGAATGGATTTCAATTAACAGGTGTGCCTTAAAAGTTCATTTGTGGAAGGTCTTTCCTTCTTAATGTGTTTGAGCCAATCAGTTGTGTTGTGACAAGGTAGGGGTGGTATACAGAAGACAGCCCTATTTGGTAAATAAGCAAAGAGAAACGACAGTCCATCATTACTTTAAGACTTGAAGGTCACTCAATCGGGAAAATTTCAAGATCTTTGAAAGTTTCTTCAAGTGCAGTCGCAAAAACCATCAAGTGCTATGATGAAACTGGCTCTCATGAGGACCACCACAGGAAAGGAAGACCCAGAGTGACCTCTGCTACAGAGGACAAGTTCATTAGAGTTACCAGGCTCAGAAATTGCAGCCAAAATAAATGCTTCCCAGAATTCAAGTAACAGACACATCTCAACATCAACTGTTCAGAGGTAACTGTGTGAATCAGGCCTTCATGGTCGAAATGATGCAAATAAACCACTACTAAAGGACACCAATAAGAAGAAGTGGGGGTGCTTTGCTGGTGACACTGTCAGTGATTTATTTAGAATTCAAGGCATACTTAATTAGCATGGCTACCACAGCATTCTGCAGCAATATGCCATCCCATCTGGTTTGCGCTTAGTGGGATAATTTGTTTTTCAACAGAACAATGACCCAACACACCTCCAGGCTGTGTAGGGCTATTTGACCAAGAAGGAGAGTGGTGGAGTACTGCATCAGATGGCCTGTCCCTCCACAATCACCCGACCTCAACCCAATTGAGATGGTTTGGGATGAGTTGGACCGCAGAGTGAACGAAAAGCAGCCAACAAGTGCCAGCATATGTGGGAACTCCTTCAAGACTGTTGGAAAAGCCATCCAGGTGAAGCTGGTTGAGAGAATTCCAAGAGTGTGTAAAGCTGTCATCAGGGCAAATCTAAAATATATTTTGATTTGTTTAACACTTGTTTGGTTACTAAGTGATTCCATATGTGTTATTTTATAGTTTTGAGGTCTTCACTATTATTCTACAATGTAGAAAATAGTAAAATCAAGAAAACCCTTCAATGAGTAGGTATGTCCAAACTTTTGACTGGTGCTTTATATGATGGTTTCTCCTCTTGCAGATTTCCATTGTCTTTTTAATATTTTACTGCAATGGGCTAAATCAGGGTCACACCGAGTGTTTCTTGGTAGTCTTAAACAAATCTACTTTGAAACAAAAGTATACACCTCACACACATGGTTATGGGCTTAAAGAAAATAAGACACCTGTACCATATCAGATATAGAGCTGTAATCTCATACATTTTGAGTTTGCATTCCAAAATTACACAATCCCAGAAGACTGAAATCACAGAAGACTGAAATATAACAAAAACGTTTGACATAGAAACACCAGATTTTTTGGCAGGTTGTTTTAAATAATGTTTATTAATTATGAAATTATGAAAAATATTAATAACATTTCACCCATGACGCCACTAGGTCATCTGACAGCAGGAAAGGGCTACAGATGTAATTTGAGAACAGACATTTTCTAAAATGTTTTTCATTCATATTTTTTGAGTAAAAATCATGACAAATGGCTCTGATATTATATCCACCAGCGATGTGAAAAACCACAAAGGGAAGGAATACAAATAGAAAGAGTGTGTGAAAGAGCGAGAGAGCTGTGCTACATTACTGGCAGCAGAGAGATAAAAAGAAGAGTGAAAACACCCTTGTGAGGGTGAAAGATAATCTGCTTCCTCTCAGTCAGCCTGGGTCTCAGCAGGGTAAAAAGTTGATCTATGTGGGAACCAACCATCCCAGAACAGAGCCTAATGTGGTGGGTCTTTAGTGGATCTACCACGCGCCCCAAAACCCTACAAAGCCCAGCCACTGGGAACGTCCTGGTGCTCAGCCACTCTCAGCCACGCTCTGGCCCTGCCTCCATCCTCCTGCCTGATTGAGCCCTGTCCAATACTCCCACTTTTCCATATTTCCCTTCCTTTATCTCAATCTCCCTTCTCACTAACTACTTCCCTGCCTCATCTGGAGCAGGTGCTTTCCATTACGCCAGGCTCGGAGATGCCTTTGTAGTGGAAGACCCAGGGACGGGAGATGGAGGATCAGCGATAAGCCCGACCACGGCTCTCCTACAAGGGAAGCCTCCCATTGATCCGTATTACCGGCAAGGCACGGCTGTGGCTCGGTCTCGTTGGGGAAACACTAGCCCTGTGCCTGCTGCAGTGCATTAGGCACCCGCCGCTCACAGTCAGAGAGACAGCAGTGGGGGTAGTATAGTATAGCTGAACTAAAGGCCGATAAAGTAACGGAATGATTCTGGTTTATGGAGGATCATGTGATACACAGGATCTGGCTAGGCTAGCCATGAGTTGGGATTTAGGGAGGGACATGGTCCGGAGACTGGAAGCTCCTTGTTGTCTTCCGGCTGTAGGTGTTGTAGCGCTAGCGGCATAATGGAGGGGCAGGCAGAGACAAAAACCCCGCCACAATACAGCCACTGGAGCAGAAACAGCCCCAGCCGCCCAGGGTATTACAGCCATTTAGAGCCACTAGAGAAAGTATTTGTTTGAACGGCTCCGCAGTTTGGTTAGCAGCGCTTTATATCCGGCACGATTTATCGCTGTTTTGATTGCCCTTTCTGTTATCGGGGCTGGCTGTGTTTTCACTGGCCGTGAGGAATGTGTGGCTGGAATGTGTTGATGTTACTGTAAAGCCCAACACGCATCACCTAGTCAGCACCTCCATCTCCGCCAGATAAGGGCCACTATCAGATGGGAAAGAATGTAGCCGTCAGGGCCTGCCAGACGCCTTGCAGCAGAAGCCCTTATAGACCTGTAATAGATGCCCAGGCAGCACTACAGCGTGAGGAAGGGAGTGCTTCTTATGGGGACCCCTACATGTTTTAGTAGCAGCGTGTTATGCCACAAGCATGTGTGGTTTCCCCTTGATCTTATACAATTATTTTCTCAAGGATCAAACCCAGACAGAAGCAGTGAACCCACTTGCTGCACGCTCTCTCTGTCTAAGGTTTGACATAATATTTACATACACCTGCTATAAAGACTCGGTATCAGACTGGCAATTCGCAGAATACAAATCTTTAAGGATACGCTGGAAAAAAAATGCTTCCATCCTATTAGACATCTGGAAACATTAGCATCCAATCACGCTAACAGGCGTTCTTTCTCCTCCCTCCCTCCATCCATCCCTCCCTCCCTCCATCCATCCTTCCCACCAATCAGTATTATGCCCCCTGACCTCAGGGTTAGAGGAGGGACAGGAAGAGACTCAGGTGGGATGTGGAGGCCAGATGACCCCACCACGAAATACACACACACGGGCGTGCACACAAACACATACACACATGCCCCTCTTACACACATGATGCCATACAGTTGCTTGGCATCATCGCAGGGCTCAGCAAGATGGGAGTACACAGCGTTGATGTTCACTACCACTGTCTACATGGTGCTGTTATCATCAAGTGGGCCTCCTTCCTCCAGTGAGTACCAAGACTATTCTCAATCCTCATCCAACCCTACAGCTCCTGCATGGGGAAGATAAATGACATTCCTATTCCTCAGCAGGTCATTTGTCATGCTGCCACCTCCGACTGCGGCCGTCATAAATCAGGGTCCGGGGTCTTCGGATGATCCCCATTCAGGTTCTTTTAGACCCCCACCCTCCCTTTTATCCAATTAAACTGTCCCGCGCCATGACAGTGAGGAGTCCCAGTCCCAGCGTTGGGCTACTGCTGCCTCAACCACACCTGCTTTAACTTACTAGGAAAAGTCTGGCAGGCCACCACAGCAGACCAGACACCAGAGTGGCTCTCGTTTAAGGAGCCAGAGAGGGGAAAGGGCCACTGTGTAAAATATCCTAGTTCAAAGTGTGACCGTTATTTTGCCTTTTTCATGACGTTTGTTGTCCTGATGGCACCAATGTTGGTCTTGAGGTCCCAGTACATTTAGTTGTTGTCTCCAAATTAGCCTGTAAACTAAAGCACATGATATAAAGCAGTTTGTCGGTGTCTGTTTTTTGTTCTTGTGCTAAGGGTGAATGACTGATACCATAAAACATCAATGGAGCTCTCTGAATCCGAGTGGAGCAGCGCCATTGATGAAACAGGAACATGTGTGGTTCACCATGTGTTTCTGTGTATGTGTGTGAGATCGATAAGTAAATAAGTAAATAAGTAAAATGATGTCTGAAATGGGTAAATGTTTTAATAATGAGTGTGCATTTGACAGAAAAGGGAAACCTCCTTTGAATGTGGCTTATTATATTTCAATGTCCTTCCCTTTAAAAGAATTTGAGGAAAAAATGATATGTTTCAAAGCAATGATAGCAAAAATGTGACTTGATTTAAGTAAGAAAAGGCAGTCATCTCAATTTTACAAAGCGCAAACTATTCATTTTGAACATAAACCCATGTAATTTTCTGGTTTCTCAAGCACAATGTAAACTAAACTACAAGTTGTAATACAATGCATGCAATCCATTTATAACAGGGGCACTATTCTTTATGGGAAGGAGTCAAATGTCATTATCAAAGAAGTTGTGGTCAATTTGTTAAAGATTTTATTAGGAAATGAAGGAATAATTCTAGGTTGGGTTATTGAAAAACAGATTTACAGATTTAACAGTAGGCAGGCATTTGTAAAATTGTTTAAGACTAGAAAAAGTTGACGTTTCCTCGCCTGCTCTATATTTCCTTTCCCAGGATATTAATGAGGAAATGACACAGGGCTTGTAAAGAGAGAGGGAAAATAGGAAAGGCAGTGAGTGGGAGAAAGATACAGGATCACCGGGATAAGGCCAGTGATTAATCCCGCTTTGACTAACCCCGTCGGGAATTCCATCAAAAGGCCAGGGAGTTTTTTAATTGCCAGCCCCACTTTTCCCAACGCTTACCTCCCTCCTCTCTCTCGGTGAGGGGGTCTTGCTGGAATCCGGCAGCCCCCACACACAGCCCTGCAACTGCAATTGCTTTCAGATGTGGAAGTTAAGGGTTTGGGGGCGGGTGTGATGCCAGGCAAGCTCACCTAGCATTGGAACAGAATAGGCAGGCACTATGAATGGGTTAATATGGAACTCTACCAGTCTGGACAGATAGAGTGTTCTGTAATGGTCGCAGGGGGGGTCACAAAATGGGTACAGTCCCCAAATTCCCCTCAGCATCGCCCTTGCAGATCAAATGGGATCAAAGAAAACAAAGGGAAAAAAGGGCCCTGGCAGATAAGATGGAGGATTTTGATTTCAACTCACCTTAGAAGTCGGGGCTTTATCATGGATAGATGATAAATCCATCAGATTGAGATTGAGCCCCTTGCAGCACCTAACCCCCTAGTTGCACCTTCTGGTGCTGGTTACAGATTAGGGTATTTTTAGGGGCCACTTCTCCTGCCTTTATTGTTTGGGGAGGCGTGGGGTGCAGGATAAGATCTTGTCTTGGGATATTTGACTTACAGCGACAGTGGATCTGTGATCTGTGTGGCGAGGTCACATTGTGAAATGCCCTGACATCAATCTATCTTGCATCTTTCACAACATCAAATTTCCCTTTCACTAAATTCTGCATCGCTTAGTCAATACCCTTCTACCGTACCGTTCTATCACTGTTCAACTATTCCAATGTCAACAAGGTTTACAGGCTAAGCATCATGACTAGAGGCATTTGCAGACGAAATAATATGGGTTTTATTGCTATGTACATAATTTTGCAAGAGGCATATCTGATAGGACACAAGGAGGAAATAGTTTGGCTGTTCAGCATCTGCAATTAAAATCAGGAGCACAAAAAGAAAACAGCTATGATAGTTAAGATCCAACACTGACCGCAAGGCAATATCATTCCCTGAACATTATTCCCGGTTCGGAAATGGTCCATTAAGCGTACGATTAGTCCGAATTTCACCACATTTCAACAACGGTTAACTTTAGCAGAAGAAGTGGGGAGAAATGGAATGTCCAAAACATGTCCTGAGAGGGTCTTGGAACACGGTCGGAGAGCGAATAAATCCGTCATAAGAAATACAGTACGGTAGATTGTGGAAAAAAAGGAAAATACTGTAGCAACATAACTAGGAGTTCCACAGCCCTGTTGCTTGCCTTGCGCTGGAGCTCCTAGTCTCCTAGCCAATGGTTGCCAGGTATGATTCTGGTTAGGACAGACAGGGGTGTCAGATCATAATCAACCAGACACCTGCGGAGTCTTCCCAGAAACCTCTCCTCATGTGGGCCACATTAACGTCCGCTAATTGTGGGTTCCCATTTGAGACGCTAGGCTATACTGCTCCATTCACTGGAGCACCGACACTTCCTTCTGGGTTTTGGGGAGTTTTTTTATAGATTTTTTTATCTTCTTGAAAAAGCTGACTTTAGGATGATGTCTGAAATTATACACATTAGAAGAAGCTTTGGAAATATAACTATATGAAACTTATTTTGGTTACTTTTTCGAATAAAGGCAGCACCTCTCAGGACCTAGTGCACTTTAGAATTCTGTTGTCATGCCACCATACTAACTCAACTGGAGTTCCTAGGGGAGAAGTTCTCTTTTCCTTAAACAATACCAAACTGTTCTTTACATATTTTACAGCCAAATGCTGTTCATGCTGGGCATGCACAATGTCAAAACACACTGAACTGGGAAAAAAAAACATACTCTAAAAAAAACAATAAAAATGTTTTAAGATGCTCAGGAGAACTGTTTTTTGGACTCTCTTCCTGGAGTCTCCATGAGCTCCAACACTCCTGGACCAGTCAAGGTGCAATTACTACCACTCAGAATGCTTTTCTGGCAGCGGTCTGGTATGGTTTGAGTTAGAGGAGCAGTGGCGTGAAAAAACAAATGCATGCTGGCTCTCTGCTGTCTTTAACAACAATGGAGGCCACAGGTCTCTCTTGCAGCACAGCAGCCTGTTTTATAATTGCACGAAGCTCAGTACATTTCAGAGTGAATAACTAAGCCTTCTGCTGCCTCGCCTAATGTAGTCGTCACACTCACTTGTCCAGTGAGATTAAGAATATCAATAAGTATTCAAAAAGAATCGCTAATACTTTTTAGAGATCTTATCATAGGCAATCACTTATTCTTAATAAAGAATTTTGAGGCATGATGAACGACAATCGTTAACTCACCCACTTTATAACAAACCCACTTTTATTCAGATTTAGTGACTTAGCGATAACAACATAATGCAGGGCAAATTCAAATAACGATTGGATGGAGATCGCCAGGCAGTGAAATGATGTCCTCACTACAGCTATGCTGCATGGGTATCTGTATGCATGTCCAAACCCAGACATGAGGACCTTATGAGATATGTCTCTATTTGGCCCTCTCCTTCATAGTGACCGCAGAGGTATCAATATGAGTCCATGCATGGGATTAAAGGGGTGAGCCATGTCTGACTCTTTCCTGTCACCAGCCAGATAAAGGAAGTGAGTGACGGTCCTGAGGTTACAAACGAGGGCCATCCTAATGACCTCTGACCTCTGGAGGACGAAGAAAGTTGACCAGTGCAAACAGGAGACTGGGAGCCTTGGAGATTCCTCAGGAAGAGTCCTGTTCCAGGAGAACGTCCTGCCGGACACTTTCTCACAACTTCTTTACTGACTCGTTAATGCATCGTCAATCATCAACTCAGATGTCGTCATGAAACGTTTTCTTCAAATACATCCTAACTCTTGTGTGATATTCTTCACCGTCCTTAGGCAAGGCTGAGTAACTGAGTAAAAACAACCACGTCGTAGACTCGAGAGTTTACAGCTGAAAGTGAGGAAGGACATGCAGGCTGTCTCAGGTAGTTTGCCACTTTTAGACGAGCAGATAACATCTGGAGCCTGTCAAGGATGAGTTCATGGTCAGAGAATAAAAGAGAGAGGGGGAGAAGGCGTAGGGAGGGTGTGGAGGGAGACCTTCTGGCAGAATTACTTTAATTCACAAATTAGACTGAAATAACTCTCATAGCAGAGCAGACGTCCCAATAGACTGTCTTATCCATTATGTTAGTCTTTGAATGAACTTCAGTCAGAAATAAATCCTAAACTAGTGACTGCCAGCTGAGTTGAAATGTTCATGTCTGAGCTAACTTGACAGAGAAGACCATTTGCTGAGATTATACCTTTTTTCTTGTAATGAGACTAGTCTATTGTTTAAAGTGTCTCCCTGGATACCGTGTCTGTAGCGCAAATGGCACCCTATTCCGTTTATAGTGCACTACTTTGGATCAGAGCTCCCCAGTAGGGTGCCAGTTGGGATGCAGCCTTTCTATCAGTGAACTGTGCGATAGAGCAGGTCGAAGGATATCTGGATCCCCATTGAAGTCTCAGAGAAAATCAGGCTTTGTCTAAACAGAATGGGCCTTGCGCAGCACCCCGAGGGTATAAACGTAACCACCAACCACATAATGATACAGCATGATTCGCAATGAAAGCCATTGCTGTGGCTGACATGATGATGTCTTTTTTTGGATCTCCCTTATGAATGTCTTTGGATTAAAATGCTATTTTGTAAACAATGTTTATTTGTCTTAGTGTGCGATCCTTCTCCTGAGGATTTATTTGACTCTATCGCGTCATGCTTCTCCAGTTTCACAAGAAGCGGGCCAACGTAAACCATGTCACTATGTTGAATTCCTCGAGGCATTACACGTTGCAGTCTGATATACAGTGGATCAGGTCAGGATAAATACACATGATAAGCTGGAGTACATCTGCGTAGAACGGCTAACAGTTCCAAAACCCCTGGATAAGACTGTGTAAACCCCTTCCATTCCCAGCCCATGAAACTGAGATTACATGACCCATTGTAACCAGAGCCACTGGCCAAATTTACTCAAAGAAAGGAAAATATCTTGCCTGTATTTCTTCTCACTGTTTTCTCATGATGACAGGGGACGTTGTGAGAGTTAGGGTGAGTTAAACTCTTAAAGGTCAAGACAGGCCAGGCAGGAGGAGAGGAAGAGTTTGAGAGAGAAGTGGGTAGGATAGCAAAAGATCAGCTCAGTGCTTGACAGGATTATTCTATCGTTCATTAACGTTGATGCTGAACATGACTATTTCATAACTTTATCTGTGACTGATCTGATAGTTCATGGTGGATATATAGACATGTTCCTCCTGCTGCTGACTTTAGTAAATCGCACTGCCACCTTGTGGAGTTAAAGGGCTACCGGACTGCATCAATCCTAACTGCCCAGTAGACATCTCAGGTAGGCTGTCTTTTCAGATCATGGCCTATGTTGAGATACACCAAAAGTAGTTATATCGTAGGTATGGAGTAAAAGTAGTGGTTATGGTCATTATTTGAGAATCCTAAAACCCAATGGTTGTCCAGCAGGGAAATGAAGCTGGATTACTAAAGAATGTAATGGAGGACTCCTCAGGCCTGATCTGTACAATAGTAGGATTTGCATGCTCAGACTCTTATTATCTCCCTCCCTGTTGTTTTGGTAAAGCACAAAAGGCTTCCCCTAAATCACAATGGACAGAAGTGGAGAGGAGATTAAAAACAGTGTCTGGAAACGCCTCAGGGGACATTGATTGACCAGGATGTCACCTCTCTCCCCCAGACACAGTCTGCCTATAGGGCACAACTGTAAATATGTGACCTGGTCAGCTATGTGAACGGCTGTAGGCTCAGGTATCATGGTACAATCTGTTTCCCAGAATGACCATAATTTGGGGTTTTCACTTAGCAGCCACTCCCGCAGCTAATCTGGAGCTGTGCTCATCAATCTCTCTCTAGTGTAGTCTCTACGAAAGGAATGGACTCTCGTTTTATTGAGCAGTTTGAGTTAACAAAGTTGTTTTTGAGGGAACCACGGCTCCTCCATAGAGAAGGTTATTTTGATGTACTCATATAATATATTTTGATTATGGATCAGTGTCAGTCAACCAATATTGACCCCCCTTTAAGTGCAGTTGGCCTCAGTGAAGTTACATTTGAGTGTCTGAAAGTATATTTTTAACAATACAATCTCATATGTCTAATATGAGATGATGACTTGTCTCGACACCAAATATACTCACATAAGTGGTTTGTTGCTGAAACATTTAATTAGTATAAATGAGCTGAAGTGTGGCTGTAATTTCCTTGTTAAGTGTTTAGGGAGGTCACAGGGGCTAGTGTTTCACCAATCATAGAAGTGATCTCAGTCAAATACTCACATTTCAGAGGGGATTTCTAGACCTGCTAAACATCAAAAGTTTTTTCTGGTCAAACTGAGTTGTATTTGGGGCACTACTGGAAGTCCACCCCCAAGAGGGGTTAGGAGAACATATTACACATTTGAAAATGCTAGTGGTGGAAAAAGTACCAAACTGTCATACTTGATTAAAAGTAAAGATACTTTAATAGAAAATTACTCAAGTAAAAGTTAAAGTCACCCAGTAAAATACTACTTGAGTAAAAGTAAAAAAGTATTTGGTTTTAAGTATACTTAAGTATCAAAAGTAAAAGTATAAATCATTTAAAATTACTTGTATTAAGCAAACCAGACAGGACCATTTTTTAATCCTTTTTTTTACGGATAGCCAGGGGCACACCAACACTCAGATATCATTTACAAATGAAGCATGTGTGTTTAGTGAGTCCGCCAGATCAGAGGCAGTAGGGATGACCAGGGATATTCTCTTGATAAGTGCCTGAATTGGACCATTTTCCTGTCCTGCTAAGCATTCAATATGCCACTTTTGGGTGTCAGGGAAAATGTATGGAGTAAAAATGACATTATTTTCTTTAGGAATGTAGTGAAGTAAAAGTGAGTTGTCAAAATTATAATTTGTAAAGTACAAATACCACAAAAAACTACTTTCGCACTTTAAAGTATTTTTACTTAAGTACTTTACATCACTGAAATTGTACATAATTCAAAACATTGCTGCCATTACAGTATGCAGTATGTAGTGTGTACTAGCGCTACAGTTGAATTTTTCTGAGATTACTGTTTGAGGGTAGAAATGAGTAATGACTTAGATTCCTGCAGAGAAAAAACATTTATTGCAGTATTATTCTAAGGGAAGCCTGAGCAAGAAGCAGTATAAATATTGGCGGGCTATCAAATATGCAACTTAAAACAAACTGCTTATCTTTTTAGAGGCAGAATATTTCATACGTTTTAAGCATTAAAAGGGTAAAAAATAACTTGCTTGTCATAATATTAGCAAAATGTTTGAAATACATAAAATCATTCCCCACTTCTTGGATTTACTGCAACGGGAATCTAGATGACAAATGACCATTGGCATTTCTCAATTTATTTAAAAAAGTGATTTTGGCTTCGCCTCAACTGTGTATCAACCAGGTTGAGTGATGTTGGCTACAGAGGCAGAACATGTTATTACAGATCATTTAATGAAACTCAAATGATTTTAGGGACCTCGTTAACCTCAACATTAAATCGGAGTGCTTATGAAACCAAAATTCCTTTAGAATCAAGTGTTTTGAAGAGTGATTAGTGGAAACGTGAAAGGATACATTTTCCCAGGCTTTAAATTCCATACAGTCTTTTTATTTAGCTTTCTTTGAACATGTCACCTGGGATGTGTACATGTATTTATCAAATAATATTAACCCAGGGATGGGAGTTCATATACCACTTTGTATCAAACACAGAAGAAATGTATACCTATTTTCTCTAGATACTGCGCTCGAACAAGGGAGGGGTCAGTCAATGTCAGCATCCTAGCAACTGTCAAATAAAACATTTCATATTTACACAATATGGGCCTGTTTGTTTTTGGTCAAAATAAATACTTACATTGACCCTCTCTCTGAGTAGTTTTGGATCAGCCAACGTTCATTCTGTCTGTTTACATCTCTGTGTCTTTGTTGGCTGGCCGAGGTGCACTGTGGGAAGGGAGGGAATGTAGGGAGGGAGTGTTGCCAAGAGATGCCGGTTAGGTGTCTGGGAAACATCTATGAGAAAGAGGAGTTTCGTTTTTCCTGAGAAAAATATGATCGCTGGTTATCCACTGCTTGTGTTTGATAAGACACGAGTGAATGTGACAGATAGGGCACTGGATCCCAAATACAGCTGTGTTGATATGCCATAAGGGCATTAGGGCACCAAATCATGTCGCACTGAAGAGTTAGATACATTTATGATGTTACACAGGTGCAGCAAATTTAAGACTGTTCCAGACAGTGTACGTACTTTGACTGGAATTTCTTTGACGTTAAGGCACAAGGCCCTTCTCTTCAGTCACACTGCCATACTGATTAACACCATCATAGAAAGAAAAACATCACGCCCTCCTTTCTCCCTCCGCAATGGGAAGTGGATAGGGAGCCCGTCAGCCCGTGTCTCAGCACTTTGATTTTGCAAGCCGGGACTTGGTAACAGAAAAAAGTATAACATATCCACCACCTTCTCATTATAAAGCTCTTAAAATGCAGTGGAACAACAACAACAACAACATCAACGATAGCAACAGGGTAAACAGCTGTGACATGGCAGATGAATGGGCCGGGAGAGAAGAACATAAATCAGCTGTGGGAAAGGTTCAAAGGGGTGTAACATGGCAACAGCCCCATACAGAGCTCTGCACTGGGGCCTTATCACGGGGCCGAGGGGCTCTCCCTGGTCCTTATCTACTCTCAGCTGTGAATATCCCCCATCAGCAGGTACAGTACAGTGAGGTAGACTACAGACATTCTGTCATAGCCTTGTCTCACAGCAGCACCGTTACTTAGCAACTATCACCCGTTGAGGGAAGGCCCTTTTGTCTGAGGTGTCGTGTTAAGAAACTGCCGGTGGGATCTGACCACAAACCAAGCAGGGCCTGAGAGTGTGTTATCCTGCCCTGGGATCGCTGTTGTACGCTGGGCCCTGTGGAGATTCAGCCAGGGGGAACCTCCCTTACATCCTGAGAGGGAAAGGAAAGGAAAAGGCACCTTTCCCTGTCTGATTATCCAGCCTGATAAGAGGAAGCGGAACTCACACAGATCAGCACATGCAGCAGCATCAATGAGGGGTCTGGAGTGTTCTCCCCTCAACATGGTTGTTGTTTTACCTCTGTTGTCAAGAAATGGTGTGCTTGTAGAGTGATATGGTAAAACAAACATACAGTGCTTTATACTGTACATAAAGCAGAGATGCTTATGGTGAGTTTAGCATTTAAATGAAAATTAAGAAGCAATTGGCTTAAACTCGGAGTGGAAAAAGGTTGAGTTGTCAGAGTTTACTAGTTTGTATTCCAGGTAAGAAAGTGGATGAGGTACTCCAGGTCTAGGCTCTGTGCCGAAATTGCCCAATAAAAGAGGCTGAAACGTAAGGAAACGAATCTCATATTAAATAAATTGAGAAATCTGTGCAAAATGAAAGCACTCTAAATCAACTGATTAGACAATATGCAATCATAAACTATCTTAAAAGTAATAGGCAATAATTCATGCTGGATATACAGAATCACTTTGGAACTCATGTGGAGTTGGGCAGTGCTCACAGCCAATAAATATTGCATGCTAGTATAGGTTATGACAAATGATTTACAGGTAGGCAAACAGAATACAACCCCTGACATTTTCATCAGAGCGGGACTTGTCTGGAGAGGAGTTTTGGTTCCTCCCTGAGAAATTCCCAAATCATATGATAATGCATGATGTATGACCTCAGAGGAAAATATATAAAACCTTAATAGACCATTTTATTAACATGATGTCCAAGTACGAGAGATTATGAAAGTATAATTATTTTGCTGTTTTTTAATTTACATTTGTTACATCTGTTAACAACATGAACATGCCTAAAAATGGGTGGGACTGTAAATTGCTGTATTGTGGTATTGCTATAAATCTTCAATGCAACGTATCCGCTGGTTTGCTCTACATAAAACATTGGCAAAACAAACATTGGCAAGTCAAATCTCAAAGTTTACACAACGTATGGGAATCCTGATGTGGTTGTGCTGTATATTTCTATAATCAAAGCACTGCACATCTTCAACTAAGTCTTTCAGGTCAAGACTAGCTGGGAAAAACAAGGTTTTGGTAAAAGAAAAATACAGACAATTTTGCCAAACGTTCTGGCAGGCCCTATATCACACTTCGCTGGTCAGAGGGCACGGAGAGGAGAAAGTAGGAAGAAGAACATGAGCTCATGACTACGATGCTAGTGTTACATTAACATTAAGTGCTCATAAAATGGCTTTTCTGGTCTAAATTACCTCAGAGCTGAGGGAGAGACAGCTTTAGTTAATGGTTTTGTTATAAAAGGGGCAAGAGGGTGGCTGAAAAAAGTACTGATGGAACTTATCGTGCACTCTAAAACTCTCTCAGTTGTGATATGACTAAGTTAGGGTCTTTACTCTACGTGCCACTAACACTGTCAAGTAAAGCAAGCTAATGCAGGACTGTCAATAATTATCACTGTTCTCTCTGTGAGAGGTAGACCTTTTGATCAGTTTAGGTCATATATGATTTTGAAACTCTTGAATTCGTAGTCAAGGTTACACTAATGCAGAGCATAAAAGACTTGGGAGAAAGGTTCATGTTGATTCTAAACTCAAAACAATTTGACATGCGCACTTCAATCTCTTACTGGTCAAAAGTAGTGCTCTATATAGGGAATAGGATGCTATTTAGGACCCAGCCATAATGTATTGTTGCTTTTCTCTTGATGTTAATAACGTGCTCGCAGATACAATTGAAGAGAGGCATAGAGGGATAGATAGGGAGAGGGAGCGAGCGAGCGAGTGGTGTTTCAACACTTACTGACTAATACACCCACACAGCTTTGATTAGGGTGTCATGCTCTCCTCATTTAGCTAAATAGCTCTGCATGACTACATGAAGTCCTTCCTGAGTCGGCCTAGGTCCCCCTCCGGCTAAGTTGTGTACAATTTAATACTTTTATTGCCAGGCCCATTACATTTGGATGCAGGTTTATTTCCCCAGCCCGTGCTAAATTTCTCCCGTTACCTTAACGAGTCCCCATGGTCCAGAGTGGCAGAGCCTCAGAGCATATCTTGTACCTGGCCTGACGGGCTGCGCTCCAGATGTGGACCAACCAGGCACAGCACAGTCAGGACCCACACTGCACTGCAGAGGAGGAACCGCCCCACAGCCTCAGCCTGTTAGAACAGAATGGTGTACTTTCTGAACAAAGTTGTCAGAGTGACTCAAGTCAAACCTTAAAGCTGCAAAATATCTTAAATGTTTACAACTTCTTGGCTCACAACTATGCAGCCGCTTTCGATTACTTGTGCCCAATAATCCTGAGTGAAAATCAAACGCAGTTGAAATTACAGAATTCTTTCATAAATGCCCAACCTCTGGTCCCCTTACTGTAGTTCTGACTACTCTGAGGTGAGCCCCATCAAGTAATAGTTATTTGGCCACATTTCCCTCTCTCTTTCCTTCCCAACATCAGACCAGATCCATTTCCCCCAACCAAATGAATATGCTGCGTAGCAATTGGCGGGACGTGCTTAAAAACACCAACATAATAGCTCATTTGAGCTGTTTACGATAGAGAAATAAAATCATGCGTGGGCTTGGTTGGAATACTTGTACTATTGGTTAATTCTGTTCTCTCTCTTTTTCTTTCATAGAGTATTTCATTGAGTCATAAAGAGCCGTTCTGTTTTGTTATTCTAATCTAACCCGTCCTTTTAACTCCAATCTCCGTTAACAGTCCTGTCAATGGAACACTGCATGACCAACGTCTCTGTCCTTTCTGGTGCGGGATAAAAGGAAAGGGTAGTTTATACTGTGTACCTTTAAATCTATTTCATACACATTAGCTACGACGGTAAATGTGTGACTTACAGAACTACAAACCATAACCTCAGGGTTAACTCCATTGGCAATCAATATGATCCCAATCTCTCACAATTCATACGGCTCTCTGGTAATCACACTACTCTACTTTATACTTGTGTTTCTTAATCTGGGACAGCTTTATTCACATGCTATGAATTATCTGATTATCTTTTATGTCAAGCACATCTAGAGAGGTTCTAAGCCTCCCAGGCAGGCACCCAATGTGGAACATAACTTTGTTGGGGTGGGAGGCCGTATCTACAAACCATGGAGAGATATCCTGTGATAGGGCAACGCCACTCAATCTGCATGGCCAGCCTGAGGCTGTATGAGGTAATTGTTTACTTGGCATTTCAAACTCTGCTACAGCTAGGCTGAATGCTAACATGTCCATATGCTAGTATTTATGTCTGTGGGCACATACATTACTTCAGAACTGGGCTCGGGAATGCATGATTTATGATAGTGGGAGGGAATATCGTTATGAACAGTGACAAGTGACAGAACAAGGGGTTTCTGAGTTTAGGCCTAGTAGGAGTATTTATATTGGGGAAGGTGTAAGAGCAGTGAGCTAGGGCCTACAGTAGGTCTGTATGTGTGTGTGTGTGAGTGTTATTCTATCATGGTGGGGACCTAAAATCCCCAAAAGTCCCCACAAGGATAGTAAAACAAGGAACATTTTCCCTCGTGGAGACATTTTCCACATACCCATGAGAACAAAGGCTATTTCAGGCTTATGGGTTAGGTTTAGGGTTAGTGGTTAGGGTTAAGGTTAGGGTTAGGGTTAAGGGGAAATAGGATTTTGAATGGAAATTAATTTTAGGTCCCCACGAGGATAGACGAACAAAACGTGTGTGTGTGTGAACATGTGTAGGTGCTGGACGGGGCCCTGGAACACATTAGGCCTGCTGGTCCCTCTGGTGCTCAGCCACACTACTTCAAAATGCAGCTGAGCCTCCTCAGCCTTAAACAATCTGGCATTTTTTCACACTGACTGACTGGGGACGGAATATTCCTCCACAACGAAAAGAATAAGTTCCAGTCTATTGCTTTTCACAGAATATGAAAATCAATGTAGCGTTGTTAACCATATTCCTATAATCCCTCATAAACTGCCGCTAGTTTATGGAAGAAAGAGCGTCTAAAGCCACTCCAGTTACATCTAACAAAGCTGTAAGGAAGAGCCACAAGTCAAGGATGGTTTTGTTACAAACCTCTACTGCCCCCTTCTGGAATATTAGCGAACATACACTGGAGGCACTGGAAAAGAGCCACATGAAAGATCCAATTGTTTTAGTGTTATTTAGTATTTTGGACAAGGATTTTGCCAGATATGGGCCAAAGACATGGCTAAATGTATATTTACACACTGTCACTTTCTGCAATACATCTTTTCAACCAATGAGTAAATATATAACTTTTAGTAATTAATGTGTAGGCCTAATTGTATTCCCATGCAGGGTAAATGGGGGGTCTTTGATGAGCATTGTACAGTACTGAAGTAATACTATCCTATTAGATGAATAAATCAATTCCATGTACTGTTATGCATTACATTTCCACATTCAGCTCCCCCTTAAGTCCTGACCTGCGAGGAGTAGTTTGTCAAAAAGCATGCCGTTTTTTTCTGCATAACAGATGGATGGAGTTTGGGGGTGGGGGAGCGCTGACACACAAAGTACACCTTTCCACCGTCACTCTTTCTTGACCACATCCTGAACTCCCATCCAATAGAACAGAGTGATGCTCTGTGAGAAAACACTCAGAATAGGATGGCCTATTTGTCTTTAAATGTTCCATGAATGTGAGCCTCAGCTGAGTATGGTCAGAGCCAGACGACAGCTGTTTTCACTCCTGCAAACATTAAAGAAATTATTAGGTGGACATATTATTGTAGAAGAAGAAAAAACAAGATATGGATAAATTATAACCATATGCTTTTTTTCAAAGACCTCCACAAGGCATATTGCCTGGTCTGGAACGTATTATTATTATGATTATATTCCACGGTCTATTTGATTATATACCTCTTTTTTTTACTCCAGGATGAGAAAAAAATTACTGCAATTTTTTAACAATCCACCCTTGTTAGGGATGGCTACAGTTGTGGTTTCAATGGCCTAAGAGAGTACAATGACAGTCCTTGTGAATCACTGACAAAGGACACAGTGCCTGTAGCTAGGTTGCCATCCAATTGGCGACAGACTTATGCGAATATTCTAAAATCAGTATAAAGAAAATATGCGCATTTTCCAGCCAGTGGTGTTTCCACCAAATGGACTTGTTGCGGATAGATATCAGTGCGTGATGACATAGTGCACACAAAATGTATTTTTTCGCTTAAATCTTCATGTAGAAAAAAATGTATATAAAGTGCTATGCGTTTCCATCACATTTCCAACTCTATGGATAGTTTTGTCAATGTGACTACTCTGGTCTTGGCACGTGCGCTCTAGCCAACATCTAGGCTGTGTGGTTAGGCAAAGAGAGATAATATTTGTATTTGTAAAATGGCATTCACGCATCCATCATCAAGTTACTAGAATAAGACCATCGATATTTTTTGGGAAAGGAGCATCAAGACCAACGTGCACCTTTTAATTTGTCACATGCTTCGTAAACAACAGGTGTATACTAACAATGAAATGCTTACTTACGGGCGCTTCGCAACAATGCAGAGCAAAAATCAATTGAATAAAAATAAAACAATTGAATAAAAATATATATAATGAGTAACAACTTTGCTATATACACGAGGTACCAGTACCGATTCGATGTGTTCGGGTACGAGGGAATTGAGGTAGATGTATACATATACAGTGCATTCGGAAAGTATTCAGACCCCTTTACTTTTTCCACATTTTGTTACGTTATAGCCTTATTCTAAAAATGATTAAATATTTGTTTTACCCTCATCAATCTACACACAATACCCCATAATGAGAAAGAGAATTTTAGCAAATGTATAAAATAAAGAAAATACAGAAATACCTTATTTACATAAGTATACAGACCTTTGGCTATGAGACTTGAAATTTAGCTCAGGTGCATCCTGTTTCCATTGATCATCCATGATGTTTCTATAACATGTTTGGAGTCCACCTTCTGTAAATTCAATTGATTGGACATAATTTGGTAAGGCACACACCTGTCTATGTAAGGTCCCACAGTTTATAGTGCATGTCAGAGCAAAAATCAAGCTATGAGGTCGAAGGAATTGTCCGTAGAGCTCCGAGACAGGATTGTGTCGAGGCACAGATGTGAGGAAGGGTACCAAAACGTTTCTGCAGCGTTGAAGTTCCCCAAGAACACAGTGGCCTCCATCATTCTTAAATGGAAGAAGTTTGAAACCACCAAGACTCTTCCTAGAACTGGCCGCCTGGCCAAACTGAGCAATCGGGGGAGAAGGGCCTTGGTCAGGGAGGTGACCAAAAACCTGATGGTCACACTGACAGAGCTCCAGAGTTCCTCTGTGGAGATGGGATAGCCTTCCAGAAAGACAAACATCTCTGCAGCACTCCACCAATAAGGCCTTTATGGGGGGCCAGACGGAAGCCACTTCTCAGTAAAAGGCACATGACAGCCCGCTTGGAGTTTGCAAAAGGCACCTAAAGGACTCTCAGACCATGAGAAACAAGATTCTCTGGTCTGATGAAACCAAGATTGAGCTCTTTGGCCTGAATACCAAGTGTCACGTCTGGAGGAAGCCTGGCACCATCCCTACGGATCTTGCTGTGGGGATGTTTTTAGCGGCAGGGACTGTGAGACTAGTCAGGATCGAGGTACAAAGTACAGAGAGATCCTAGATGAAAACCTACTCCAGAGTGCTCCAGACCTGAGACTGGAGTGAAGGTTCACTTTCCAACAGGACAATGACCCTAAGCACACAGCCAAGACAACACAGGAGTGGCTTCGGGACAAGTCTCTGAATGTCCTTGAGTGGCCCAGCCAGAGCCCGGACTTGATCCCGATCGAAAATCTCTGGAGAGACCTGGAAATAGCTACGCAGCGACGCTCCCCATCCACCTGACAGAGCTTGAGAGGATCTGCAGAGAAGAATGGGAACTCCCCAAATACAGGTGTGCCAAGCTTGTAGCGTCATACCCAAGAAGACTCGAGGCTGTAATCGCTGCCAAAGGTGTTTAAACAAAGTACTGAGTAAAGGGTATGAATACTTATGTAAATGTGCTAAATACTGTTTTTGCTTTGTCATTATGGGGTATTGTGTGTAGACTGATGAGGGGGAAAAAACTATTGAATACATTTTAGAATAAGGCTGTAACGTAACAAAATGTGGAAACAGTCAAGGGGTGTGAATACTTTCCGAATGCAGTGTAGGTAGGGATAAAGTGACTAGGCAATGAGATAGATAATAAACAGTAACAGCAGCGTTATGTGAGGAGTCAAAAGTGTCAATGCAAAAAGGGTCCATACAGAAATTCTTTGTTGCTATAGTCCAGCACAGTGGGCGCTTCATAATACCCATAAAACCAAGCTGCGTCTGGAATTGTAGAACTACTTCATATAAGGTCTCTGTGTTTCGTGTAGACTTACCCTAGCGTGACGTTTTGATAGCCATGTAATTCTCCCTCGGACAAGGCGAGTTCTATTTGCCTGAATTTACTCCAATTTAAAAAAAAAAAAAAATAGCAACATAAAAGACTTCAGCAAGACTACAAATTCTTGCAGGAATCTCCAACACATAATCTCTAGCCAACACTGTCAGCTACAGTTTACCAGCGTGATCAGAGACCTTTTTGCCCAATCCACAAATGTATGTCCCCTTTCTCTGTTATAGCTAGCCACTGACTACACTTTAGCTAGCTAGTTAGCAGAGCAGTAGATAAAACAATTATTTTTGTTTTACTTAGCCTAGATTATTGTTTGTACAGTATGTCGATTTTGGTGTCTATTTCAGACCTTATGGCATTTTTCAAGGATGAGCATAACTTTAAAAGGGGATAAGACCATTATATATGTATAGCAATGTGGAGAAGTGCAGCTATAGTGGGGGCAATTTACCAGTTTGGTCAGGGCCAGCATGAGGGATGAAGTTATCCTGTCGGTGAGTGTAGCTATTAAGTTAAGTTTGAGCATCTTAGCAATACAATGTTTATTTATTTATTTTTATTTTACCTTTATTTAACCAGGAAGGCTAGTTGAGAACAAGTTCTCGTTTACAACTGCGACCTGTCCAAGATAAAGCACAGCAGTTTGATACATACAACAACAAAGAGTTACACATGGAATAAACAAACATACAGTCAATAATACAGTAGAAAAAATAAGTCTATATACAGTGAGTGCAAATGAGGTAAGATAAAGGAGGTAAGGTAATAAATAGGCCATGGTGGCGAGGTAATTACAATATAGCAATTAAACACTGGGATGGTAGATGTGCAGAAGATAAATGTGCAAGTTACTGGGGTGCAAAGGAGCAAGATAAATAAATAAATACATTATGGGGATGAGGTAGTAGGATGGGCTGTTTACAGATGGGCTATGTGCAGGTGCAGAGATCTGTGAGCTGCACTGACAGCTGGTGCTTAAAGCTAGTGAGGGAGATATGAGTCTCCAGCTTCAGTGATTTTTGTAGTTCGTTCGAGTCATTGGCAGCAGAGAACTGGAAGGAAAGGCGGCCAAAGGAGGAATTGGCTTTGGGGGTGACCAGTGAGATATACCGTCTGGAGCGCATGCTACGGGTGGGTACTGCTATGGTGACCAGTGAGCTGAGATAAGGCGGGGCTTTACCTAGCAAAGTCTTGTAGATGACCTGGAGCCAGTGGGATTGGCGACGAGTATGAAGCGAGGGCCAGCCAACGAGAGCATACAGGTCGAAGTGTTGGGTAGTATATGGGGAGTTGGTGACAAAACGGATGGCACTGTGATAGACTGCATCCAATTTATTGAGTAGAGTGTTGGAGACTATTTTATAAATGGCATCGCCGAAGTCGAGGATCGGTAGGATGGTCAGTTTTCGAGTTTTACGTATGTTTGGCAGCATGAGTAAAGGATGCTTTGTTGCGAAATAGGAAGCCGATTCTAGATTTTATTTTAGATTGGAGATATTTAATGTGAGTCTGGAAGGAGAGTTTACAGTCTAGCCAGACACCTAGGTATTTGTAGTTGTCCACATATTCTAAGTCAGAACCGTCCAGAGTAGTGATGCTGGACGGGCGGGCAGGTGCGGGCAGTGATCGGTTGAAAAGCATGCATTTAGCTTTACTTGCATTTAAGAGCAGTTGGAGGCCACGGAAGGAGAGTTGTATGGCATTTTAGCTTGTCTGGAGGTTAGTTAACACAGTGTCCAAAGAAGGGCCAGAAGTATACAGAATGGTGTCATCTGCGTAGAGGTGGATCAGAGAATCACCTGCAGCAAGAGCAACATCATTGATGTATACAGAGAAGAGAGTCGGCCCGAGAATTGAACCCTGTGGCACCCCCATAGAGACTGACAGACATCCGGACAACAGGCCCTCCGATTTGACACACTGAACTCTATCAGAGAAGTAGTTGGTGAACCAGGCGAGGCAATACTTTGAGAAACCAAGGCTGTTGATGTGTGTTCTATACAGCTGTCAACATTCTACAAGGAAATAGCCACTTATTCAATTATATAATCATTAACCAGATTACCCCGGATACCAGACTTTGATGAGTGCTAACTCAGTTCTAGAATGCTGTCATTGATGAATCTAAAACTCAATTGCCATTCACAATTGACTTTGTTAGACATCCAGCCTGTTTGGTAGTCTCATGTCCAGAGACAAATCTTCAAAGGCACAATATTTATTTATTCGGAGTGGTACATGCATTCACAGTCTTGATTTATAGGATCCTATGATTGATATGTCAAGTGATAAAATCCCAAGTTATCAATTAAAAGTTTATGGGAAAAAACCTATCCTCATGTGAAAATTATATTTTATTAAATACAGCTGAAATGTCATCAATCAAATCAAACGATTTATATTGCACGTTTCTTACAACAAATGCATTTCAAGGTGTTCAGTTGTTGGATGGGGTGTTTGTAAATGGGGAACAGATAACGAAGAGGAGGGCATCAAGGCATTCAAAATGGTTACCAAGGATGGATGTGCAGGAGTCAGCACTTTGGGTCATGGGGTCTGGGATCCTGGGTTAATTTACAGTATATAGCATATTTCTTACAACAAATGCATTTCAAGGTGTTCAAAGTCATGCATTGAAAGGAAAGTGGCACTTAACATCCTTCCTCTTGGCAGGTCTCTATAGGTGACCAGGGGATTCTCTCTACCACAAGTGTAGCCATGCTATTTTTGCAGTTCACAATATCGGCTGAACGGATGTAGAATGCGTGTGGAGGAAGCCAGCCGTGCCCAACCAGGTGGAGTCAGTGGAGGTCCTGTACCCGGCCGAAGACTACAACGCTCTGTCCTGAGAACCCACAGAGAAAGATCTTCAGTGTCTAAGGAACCGTCTCTGGGGCAGGTTCAGTGGAATGGCATGTCTCCTTGAACCTGAGCCAGAACCACCTGCTACCCTTCCTGTCTGTACCGAACCTTGTTAAAAAACAATGGCACCTGGGGCATGCATGCATCCTGGCTGGCATAGCGCTATTGGTGGAGCAGCAGGAAGCTATATGGCAGGCAACAGTTGGACAGCACACCAACCCCAACTTGCACACGATGAGAAGAGGGAGGTTGACGGCCAGCAATTTTGGAGCAGTGGTTAAGGCCAAGTGTGCCAAAAATGGTCCTCAGATCAGTCGTTGGATGGGGTGTTGTCTGTAAAGTGGGGCGCATATAACGAAGAGGAGGACATCAAAATGGCTACAGGAATTGATGTGCAGGAGTTAGGGCTTTGGGTCACAGGATCTGGGATCCTGGGTGCATCACCGAATGTTCTGGTGCGCACCACAGCAGTGGTGGTCAAGTGTCCATATGGTGCAAGTGACTTTACCATTGAAGAGGCAGTGAAGTCAAAAGATTTCTAAATCCAGGAAGAGGGAGGGTGTTACAGCCGCACCAGGTCTAAGGGCAGTTCCACATCACTGGAAGGCACAGTTGCTTCTTCGTTGTGTGGACCACCAAAGCCTCCATCACCATCCCTATCCAGCCTGACGACCTCTGGCAGACTCATAATACTGGACTAGAGGTATTTTTCAAGTACCACATGCTCCCAAAATTGCTACTGCAATAGTGAACATCTGGAAACATATTTTATTCCAATCAGTTTTTTGGGGGGTAACTGAATCAGCAATCTTGTTGCGCCTTCTGTCAGTACCTATTTTCATGGAAACCAATGGTCCAAAATTATTCCACATAGTTCATACACACATAGTAATGTAGTTCACCTAAGTTCAATCACAATGGCTGGTCTGAGTGCATATCCTCACATTTTTATTCATTGCATTTTATCATGGGCACAGTGGGAATTTATATCTGTAAAGTTTAAAATTCAAAAGGCACTCGCACATCATTTTTTGCAGGTGCATGGTAACAGTTGAATAAGATGAGAAAAAAGAAGGAACTTGTCAAGTTTAAATGATTTCTTAACCCCTTTGTTGTGTGGAGCTCCCTGTGTACAACATGCGTTGTACACGTAACTAGTCGGTGGGTATCTATCAAATTTTTCAAAGGAATCTAGCTAACCACAGATCTTTGACTTAACCAAAATTGCTCGTTAGCAGCTAGCAAACAGGGCTTACCTTATCACATGGCTCTAGCGACACCTCTCGCTTACAGAGGTCGGGAAAGGATCAAATACACTAGTGCTTATCGGAGTAGTGGTTACAATCTGGTACGTAGCACAGAACCATCCTTGCTTCTGATCGACAGCTAGACCTAAGGTTAGCAAGAGGGTAATTTCAAAAATTTAGAAATGCTAAGGTAGCTAGCTAGGTAATTTGAAAAATGCTAAACAAGAGTACACAAGAGAAACACTATTGATTATTTACATGAGAAACTAAAAAGTATATAATATCTACTTGCTAGGTTACTTGCTACTTGTCCATGAGTTTGCATTGAGAAATGTGCCTTAAGGGATTAGGTTAAAGATTGAAACAAGTTGTGTAGTTCTGTATGTTAGCCACATTAGCATTTCGTTTTTAGGGGGGAAATTACAGTTGAATATATTGATAAAAGTGACCTTTTCCGAGAGAGATTTGCTTGGTTATCAAGCTTACACGAAACACAGACAGTATATGAAGTAGTTTGAAAATCCCTGAAGCAAAAATGAATGGTGAGAAAATTATTACCACTAGGTTTTATGAGTATTTTCACTCATACTGTGATACTCAATTGGTTAACTATTTAACTAACTATTTAGCAGTCACATACAGTGCCTTCAGAAAGTATTCATACCCCTTGACTTATTCCACATTTTGTTGTGTTACAGCCGGAATTCAAAATGGATCAAATTTTTATCTTACCAATCTAAACACAATACCCCATAATGATAAAGTAAAAACGTGTTTAGAAATTCTTGCCAACTTATTTAAAATGAAATATAGAAATATCTAATTTACATAAGTATTCATACCCCTGAGTAAATACTTTGAAGAATCACCTTTGGCAGCGATTAAAGCTGTGTCTTTCTGGGTAAGATAATTGTATGTGTTGGGTACAGAGATGAGACAGTCATTAAAAAATCATGTTAAACACTATTAACACACAAAGCGAGTCCATGCAACTTATGTGACTTGTTAAGCACATTTTTACTCCTGAACGTATTTAGGCTTGCCATAACAAAGAGGTTGAATACTTATTGACTCGAGACATTTCAGCTTTTCATTTTTTATTTATTGGTAAAAATGTTGAAAAAAACATTCCAATTACACATTATTGTGTGTAGGCCAGTGACCAAAAAAATCAGGCTGTAGCACATCAAAATGTAGACTTGCCGTGCGGTAGCTGAGAGAACAGTCCATGACTTGGGTGGCTGGAGTCTTTGACAATTTTTAGGGCCTTCCTCCGACACCGCCCGGTATAGAGGTCCTGGATGGTAGGGAGCTCGGGCCCCAGTGATGGATGTAGAAATCCATGAATGCACTTTGTTCCATGGTCATTTTTGTGGTAGGCCTAGGCGATTTGCTTGTAGGTGGGAAAAGCCTACGGGAGGATTCATTGTTTAATGAACCTCAACTAAACTTTATAAGAAATACTCAGACACGTTTTTAAACTTTCCAAACATATCATATTTGTTGTAAATCATTGAAATCCAAATTGTTTGTTGTCGCCATTGATCTCACCTGTCCGAGCGAGTTGGTAGGAGCCAGGGACACCAGATTTGAGAGATTCCAAGGACAGTATCAGAGGGGGTTCCTCGTTGGATTTTTTGGAGCCAAATAGGTCACTTATTTTTTTGCAGGGAAAAAGATACCACTAGATGTCCCCATAGTTCAGGCTACTGCCATCGTCCTACTGTAATTGGACACATAGGTTAAGTCAAGTTTAAACGTTATTTACAGTAGGCTACCTGAGCCCTATACTACGAATATAGTTTGAGGAGTTAGTGAGGTAACGTTGGTCAATTCTGAGTTCAACTTGGGATAACTGGTACCATGAAAGTGGCTCACCATTTAGCCAGGTACTGAACATTTCTATGGCAATGAATCCTTCAGATCTAACCTGCTCCTGGGCAGGCTAAAGGCGCCTGCATACTAGGCTCGGTTTGCTCCTAGTAGAACTAGGTGAAGCGAACGTCTGTGCCTCGCATACTCTCCTAAAAGACTGCTTGAAAAACGAGAAAAAAACATCAATATTACTGTTTGTTCCTCTTGAGACGCCATAGCAACAACATAGCCAGTATACACTTCCTCAAAATAGTCAGAATTAATCTAAGATAAATCTAGAAATCTTAAATTAATTTAGATGTTTTTTGCCGAGGAGGTCTTAGTCTCGCAATCTAACTAAGATGTTTGGTGCAGTATTTCTCAAGTGAAAACATTTGCATGAAAACTAGTCGTCTCTAGTTGAATGACAACAGGCTGCGTTCAACCAGTTAGCAAGTCAGAGGTTTCCGAGTTCCAACTAACACGTGAACGCGACAATAGTGCCCACACTTACTAGGTGTAGTACTGTTGACCAATCACCAACAAAGGGGCGTAGACTTTGGCTACCAAACGTATTGCAGGAATGTCCACCAAAGCTGTTGCCAGAGAATTGAATGTTAATTTCTCTACCATAAGCCGCCTCCAACATCATTTTAGAGAATTTGGCAGTACGTCCAACTGGCCTCACAACCGCAGACCATGTGTATGGCTTTGTGTGGGCGAGCGGTTTTCTGATGTCAACGTTGTTAACAGAATGCCCCATGGTGGCGGTGGGGTTATGGTATGGACAGGCACAAGTTCCAGACAATGAACACAATTGTGTTTTATCGATGGCAATATGAATCCACAGAAGTACCGTGACGAGATCCTGAGGCTCATTGTCGTCCCATTCATCCACCGCCATCACCTCATGTGTCAGCATTATAATGCACGTCCCCATCTCGCAAGGATCTGTACACAATTCCTGGAAGCTCAAAATGGCCCAGTTCTTCCATGGCCTGCATACTCAACAGACATGTCACCCATTGAGCATGTGTGTGAAGCTCTGGATCAACATGTAGGACAGCGTGTTCCAGTTCCAGCCAATATCCAGTAACTTTGCACAGCCATTGAAGAGGAGTGTGACAACATTCCGCAGGCCACAATCAACAGCCTGATCAACAGCCTGATCAGGAGATGTCTCACTGCATGGGGCAAGTGATGGTCACACCAGATACTGAGTGGTTTTCTGGTCCACACCCATACTTCTTTTTTTTTAAGTTATCTGTGACCAACAGATGCATATCTGTATTCCCAGTCATGTGAAATATATAGATTAAAGGCCTAATGAATTTATTTCAATTGACTGATTTCGTTACATGAACTGTAACTCACTAAAATCTTGGAAACTGTTGCATGTTGCGTTTATATTTTTGTTCAGTGTACATTTATCCTGAACAAAGTTTCTGAGCAAGTTGAGTACCAATGTAATTCGATTCTCTCCCTCTCGCATTTTGCATTATCGTCCACTTAATTTGAGGAAGACAATTTAGTAAATATTTAATTAATCAAATGTGTTTGTGTGTTAAAAAAAAAGAGTCATGTTAAAATACCTAACACATTACACATTTAGTAATGACAAATGCATTTTGTCATTACAAAACTTCACGCACAGTAAAACTTTTGTATGACTATCAATACAATTATATTATCGGTAAGAGTGGGGAAAAACGGTGCTTGTGCATTGATAATGATAACAACATCAAAGCGCACCAAAGTAAGACTAAAAGTCTTTCACATGATAGCCTGCTGAATTTGCAAGGTAACTTTTGTTTAATATTGATTTCGGCACAAATAAAAATGTAGCACTGACTTGTCCATGGATCAAGGGGTAGACGTAACATAGTAAATGTAAATCCGGGACACCTAAAATAGTACGGTACGTGTTAATTTGTGGATATTGTCATGACTCTCTCTCTTGGGTGAGGATTATAGGCTCCAGATCAGCTCGGCACAGGGCTGACAGATAGCCAGACCCTCCCCCCCTCCAGAGTTTTATGACTTAACAACCGGATCGTAAATACCTGGCAGAAACCCTCCCTTCTGCTCTGTAGTATTGCGTTAAAAATCCTTTGTGTGTAGAGAGACACTCTGGCCTAAATACTTTAACATCAAAAGATTGGACATTAAAACAATTTCTAACATAAATAATGTGGGAAATTGTCGGAAGGGAACAATCATGTCAGATCAGTTATTGTTTTGTGATATCATTAAAGACATTATAACAGAAACATTGTAGCTTTAAGAGCTTTCACAATGTATATGTCAGAGTTACATCTAAATGTTGTAGAACTTATATGATTAAATATGAAACTATTTGTGAGAAAATGACATGTGATTTTATCCTTTTAAATTAGATAATTGTTTTCATGTAAAGTCTTACCCAGTCAGTAACCACGCCCACGTTAGCACAGATAATATGCCAAAAGGATGGAATGCCCCTTTTTCCAGAGTGCTTATAAAAGGACTCCTAACAAAATTTACATTAGACCAGTATACGGACGGTAAGCTGGACGTCACAAATGGTTTAAAACTACTAGACCAGAAAGTGTGGAGCTGTGGCTACACGTGTAAAATGGTTAGACTCTACCAGACCAGAAAATGGTAAGCGTAAATATGTATTGCATTTCTAAATCCGAATGAGAGGTTGTTAGGGTGCTAAATATCCATATTTACGATGAGCATATTATTCAACTGTATGTACGATAGTTGAATTCCTTTGTCTCTCCTTCTTCCGCTCTTTCTTTCCACACCCCTTTCGTTGTGTAACAAGCTGTCATATAGGGTTAGTCCACTAGGGACTTTTCATTGTAATATGTTAGTAATCAACGTATAATCTATCCTGTGTGTGTGTTTATGTAATTCAGTGTGATTATTTAGTTAGTTAGTAAATAAATAATTAAGCCAATTTGTGTATCGCTGAGTCATCATGCAGACTAGGGTTCGTGCAGATTTGAAGACAATGACATTCAGAATGAGACTGATATGAGGTAATAATAATTAATGGATGACTAATATGATAACGGTATATTCTATTCTTGAGTTAATTAGAGAAATGGTAACTCATTGAGAAAACTTTTTCCTTGGTGCCCCAAGATTGCTAATGAGTTAATTATTACGTGGTTAATTTAATCACGTAAACATTTAAACGTAGTTCATTGATTTGATAAAATAATCATCATTGCATTAATGGTATTCACGTCATGACAATATCCATCATCCATTTCGTACGCTATGTTACGTATTACAATTCATATGACATGTTACGAATTGCAATTTATACAATATGTTAGTAATTGCAAATCGTACAATATGTTTTGAATTTGCAAAACATATATGTTACGAATTCCAATATATTGTGGCTAACATTAGCTAGGTGGCTAACGCTAACATTAGCTAGGTGGGTAACGCTAACACAGCCATAAAAAGAATGGCATTTGGTTCATGATTTCGACTGGATGAGAAACGCTGTTTGCCTGTCTATCTTGTCCTGACATGTTCATTACTATGGGACAGCTGGAGATCAAATTTGAATATTAAAACAATGTTGCATATGTCGGAGAGACAGACAGCAAGGTTTATACAAATCTTCGCTGTTGAAAACTAAATGTTAGTCAAAAAGAAATGTGAGATATTGCCTATAGGTGTTTTTTATAGTGGAGATTAAGTTTATACATTGCTGGGCTGGGCTGATGAGACAGTGGATTGCCACAGTCAGATGGAACAGAGTAAATAGGCATTTTAATGTCATAGATTTGGTGGTAACTTGTGGAATAGACACCGTCTGGAATACGGTTTTAACCAATCAGCATTCAGGATTGGACCCACCCGTTGTATAATACACTATTATGAGTTCCCAGGTTTGGTTTACTATGCTACGTTTAGTCTATGAGACCAGGCTGCATGGTTTAGCGTTGTATTAATTGAAGAGTTCTGCATTCGACTAGCCACGTGCAACATATGCGCAGTTATAAACCTGCTAGAGTTAGCAGAAGGCAGACGAGCAATAGCCACGGTCGTAGTAGAGACGAAGACTGATCTGGAATGGGAAGCTAACTAGCTTTATAAATGCCTGAGTAGATCTAGCTTGCTTCGTAGTATACCACTCCGGTGAATGAGGGTTCAAAGACGAACAATAAGTGTTAAGGTGAGCGCTGGTTTTGTGACAGTGTCGCCGCAGTAGACTATGTTACAGCGTTTAAAAGCGATGTGATCTCTTTATCGCACAATATTAAAGATGATGATTTAATCCCCTTGGGTAAAGACAATTTTAGGTGCGTTCGTAAATTAACTGGCTATCTACTCCGATTTCAGAACACTCTCGTCTGAGTGTGCCAGAGCGCATAATAACTGATGAATTTAAGAACGCTTAACACCCATTGAATATCACCGGCGTCAGTAAACATCCGCAAAAAGCGTAAATCAATTGTTGCCAGCAGCACAGCTAGTCACCAACGCTCTAGATAACATGAAAACAGGCTAACCAGCTCTGCTAGGGCGATAAAATGGTCAGAGTCAGGTGTTCTCTCATTTGTGTCTGGAAGTAGCTAACCAGTTATCTTGGGTGCGTGACTACCGTTGTGACTTATGCGATCAGAATGCTCGCATCAACCCTACTCCTTGGCTAGAGCATCCAGTGTGCGCTCTGAACGCGTCTTTCTTTTCCCCAACGCAGTTATGCCAAAACCACACCCCGTTATTCAGAGAGGCGTTCTACAACGCTTTGAGCGCTCTCCAAGTCCGGAAGTGAGCGAAATTTCAATCACTGATTAATAACATTTGCCCTTGTATTTCAAGATTGAAAAATACAATAACATAATGTCGTGGACCGAGCTAGCCATTAACGTCCCTTAACGCTCAAAGACAGATTCAATGGCTGTAGCATAGCGTATTCAACTGAATAATTAGCTAATAAATATTTGAGAAATGATGAATAAGCAACCTTCAATTGAGGGAATTCAGCAGAGTCCTGAGACATTTTGACAACTCATTGAAACTCTGAAAATAAATACATGGGCAAATGTTACCAAACATGATAAAAATAGGCCTGTATTAATAATCTTCTTAGGGATCAGTGGGGTGATGGCGCTAACATCCGGAAAAATGCAGAGCGCTAAATTCAAATTACAAAAGTAGTAATATAAAACATTTATGAAAATACAAGTGTTGCACACTGTTCAAAAGCTTTGAATCTTGGTAATCTCACAGCGTTGTCAGATTTCAAAAAAGGCTTCACCGCGAAAGCATAACATTTGCGTCAAAGAGAAAAGTCACTTCCTCCACTTGCCAAAAGTTGTCTTACTCCTCGATTTTTCAAGGTAAACGCATGAAGCCTTGTCTAAAGACTGTTGACATCTAGTCGAAGCCATAGGTACTGCAACCTGGGAGCTGGAATCCCCTCCTTTCAATACCAAGTCAATGAGAAAAGAGTCACCTCACAGAATCACATTTTTCCGGATGGATTCTTCTCTGGTTTTTTGCCTGCCAAATCAGTTCTGTTATACTCACAGACATTATGTTAACAGTTTTAGAAACTTCAGAGTGTTTTCTATCCAATACTACTAATGATGTGCATATCCTAGTTTCTGGGCCTGAGTACAAGACATTTTACTTTGGGCATGCCAGACTCTCCAAAACTCTGAACACTGCCCCCCCGCTCCCTAATAGGTTGCATTAAGGTAGGTAGCTAATTGTTATATTACACTTTCCATCCTTACCCTGGAAGGTCTCTGTGCTGATCCCCTGTGAGTGAGACAACGCTAGCTAGCCAATGGGTGCGTAGTAGAACGTCCCTCTGAATAACGGGCCGTGGTTTTGGGTTAACTGCGTTGGGGAAAAGAAAGACAACAAAGCTCTGAGCGCGCACTCTGGCACTGTAGATTGAATTTAAGAACACACCCTTTGAATTCTCTGTGAGCGCTGATCTTGTAGTTGTGCTGTGAACAGTTGGAGTCCTACATCTTGTGCTCGAATAGCTACTTATCAAAAACCCTTCTCCTTATGTACTGTAGGGTTTTTAGCTATTAGTCTCCCACAAACTACTATTCCAACACTGTTTTAAACATTTGGAAACGTCTCATCATTTTCGAAACATATGCCCCATATCTTTCATGTCAGCAAGAAATAATCTTTAAAATAGTAAATATACAGTTAATGTTGCAGTTTTGTACAGATCCATACACTGTTTGTGTCTCGAGTTGACTAACTACATTTTCTCCACAGTTAGCTTACACACAGGTGTCCGGAGCATGCTAGATGGCTAATTATCACAGGTGGGGGGTTGCCTCTTATCAGAGTGAAATATTTACACACTCGCGAGCGTCTGCGTTGCCAGGCGCTAAAATAGAACTTGGTTCTATTTGTGAGGCTCAACGCACTGCAAGTCCTGCCTCTCAAATCTCCTCATTGGTTTTTAGGAGCATATACCCATGTGGGCGATTGAAAGATGAACTGACATGCACACTCCAGTCGGGTAATGCACTGTAAAGTTGGTTGCCAACCACCATATAAACTCCAAAGAAGAAAAAAAAGCCTGAAAGAAGGAGGAGAGATGACGAGAAACGAATTTGGTTTATCGTTTTATCTGTGGATTAATTGTCGGAGTAGAGGACCTTGTGCATTTCAGGTAAAATATCAACCCAATGTTTATATCCCAGGACAAATTAGCTAGCAACAGCAGGCTAGCTAGCTAAATTGCCATAAATGTTTAATGCTTTTCGACCTGTCCCCAAATTAATATAATTTGTTCAAAGTTTGTTTTGCTATTTCAACCTGCGTGTCCTGATCGCGCGCATGCGCGAGTGGTTTCGTCAGTATGTAAGGCTCAGCATTCCCGAACAGTCCCATTACAAGTCAGAATGTTGAACAAACTTCATTTCAACTTAATTTACCTGCCGATTTCTGTCCCTATTTCTGAGGTAATCTGATACAAAATATCCACAGGGAAGTGTTATCAACCCGACCTTCAGTACACTGGTCTCAGTGGAGGCTGCTGAGGGGAAGGTTGGCTCATAATAATGGCTGAAATGGGTCAATGGAATGATTCCAGCCATTACACTCCACTCCAGCCATTATTATGAGCCGTCCTGCCCTCAGCAGCCTCCACCGGCTTGTCTGTATATCAGTTTCAGTGGTGACCCGTCATTCAGGGCAGAACCCCACCTGTTTTGAGCCCCACATTTTTGTCAACATCTCACTTTCATGTCAACATCTCACTTTAAAAGTCTTAGCTAGCAGTCATCATCATGAATCAAGTTGACAATCTACTGGAAAATCCTTGTCATATGAAGAGAAATGATGAAGATAAATAAAATGTATCAGTGCTCATCGGCCATTGGACATAAAGATTCCACAAATTGTAAAAATCTCAACAATAATTAGTCTGGAAGGAATCAGTGGCTAACTGCAAGCATTGCAAAGCAACCACTAACGATTCAATGGAGTGGCTGTGTTTTAGTTTTTTTCCCCAGCGTTCCCACCATAAATCCAGAGAATGACAGACTTTGATGACAGTTTGATGACAAAATTTGCCTACAAAGGACCGGCTGCGCCACCTTCATAAGGTGAGTCCAAAAATGTCTTGTATGCTGCTGCATAAATGATGTAATATGCAAGGGAGATATGTATACTGTAGCTTAGAAAGTAATACTGTATGTTGTGTAGTAAGCTGTTAGTAGCCCGTGTGCCTCACCCTAATAATTTGGTCTATTTTCACCAACGCGGTATTGTAAACACATTGTTCGTGGTTGGTGTGTGCTTGTTTGCTAACTTTTTTTGTACAGCTTTGATAGTAGTGGTGGCGCTTGGCTTGCACGTGCAAATTTAGCATACAAAACATTCTATAATAGAATTGTGTTATTTGACGTGTCAAATTAAACCTTTTTTAACGTGTATCTTTTTTAACACGCAAAGACCCAAACGGCGTTCAATGTGCCTTACCCTAATAATTTGGTCTATTTTCACTTCTTAATTTCGCCAACTGTTCTAACTTGGTGGTGCACATGTAGCCTATAACCTGTTTTAGAGAAATGTGATCATCAAATATTGTAAGAGCTTTCATTTTCTGTTCACATGCCCCCTTTATTTATCCACGGTTCTGACTTGTACAGGGAGTACACTGTAAGAACGGCCCATGTTCTGAATTATGTCGCTGTACATTTCAAAAGCTCGCTCATTAATGTCTTAATCGAAATTACGGATTGCCTCTTATCCGCTTGTCATCCTCTTATGCCATAGTTTGTACATCTCCATTGTCAGTAAAAAACACATTTGTTTAAGTCAGTCATATCAGCTATGTTTTTTTTAAAGTTAGTAAATGAGGCTGAATAAACAATTTTGCTGCCAGACAAAGCTCCGCTTAAAGCCAGGTTTAGCAGTGGTAAGATGTTGGGACTGCTGTTGGGACAGCTTTATTTAGGCCCTAACAGTTTGTGGGAACCGTCTGTCACCGTTATAGTGGAATTAATGTATTGTTTAGTGTTGTTGTGTAGTGGCTTTGCTGGCATGCATCCCACTTTTTTTTTGTGCCCCACCAAGATTTACATGCTAAAATCGGCAATGATCAGTTTGTATTTCCGGATTTTCTTTTCAATATTGATGAAATTCACTCGTGACAAATACTTGCACAATATGGCAGAGCTGAACTGCAGATCAAACAGCAAACACTTTGCGGTAATTGCAAGGAAACGTGCTTCGGGTAGACCAAGTTTGGTTACATTCGGCTATGGTTTACATATTGTGCATGACATGCAATGCGTCAAGAGAAAATACAAACGACAGAACCTACCGGCGCCGCGTAAAGTTGGGTAGAAAACACTTTCCTGTGGATACTCTATCTACACCTTTTACTGCCAAAAGAACCAACAGCATGTAGAACCGGTAAAGTAAGTGTAATAATAATTTTATTCAACATTCTGGCTGTAGAGACTATTGCGTCTTTTTTAGTAAAACTGAAAATCCATGGAGTAACCATGGTAACCATGGTATGATGTTTAGGTAAAGGTGGCGGCCTATGTGTTCCTTCTGTCTAAACCAGCACTGTAATAAGAAGATATGACTGTGTGGGAACACTGACCCTAAAAAGGTGTGTAGTAATTTACCTTTAAAAAAATATACACTACTGTTGAAAAGTTGGGGGCACTTAAATGTCCTTGTTTTTTAAAGAAAAGCAAAAAAAAAAATGTGTCCATTAAAATAACATCAAATTCATCAGAAATACAGTGTGGACATTGTTAATGTTGTAAGTGACTATTGTAGTTGGAAACGGCAGATTTAATGGAATATCTATATAGGCGTACAGAGGCCCATTATCAGCAACCATCACTCCTGTTTTCCAATGCCACGTTGTGTTAGCTAATCCAAGTTTATCATTTTAAAAGGCTAATTGATCATTAGAAATCCCTTTTGCAATTATGTTTGCACAGCTTAAAACTGTTGTTCTGATTAAAGAAGCAATAAAACTGGCCTTCTTTAGACTAGTTGAGTATCTGGAGCATCAGCATTTGTGGGTTCGATTACAGGCTCAAAATGGCCAGAAACAAAGATCTTTCTTCTGAAACTCGTCAGTCTATGCTTGTTCTGTGAAATGAAGGCTATTGTGAGAAATTGACAAGAATCTGAAGATCTAAAATAACGCTGTGTACTACTCCCTTCACAGAACAGCGCAAACTGGCTCTAACCAGAATAGAAAGAGGAGTGGTAGGCCCCGGTGCACAACTGAGCAAGAGGACAAGTACATTAGTGTCTAGTTTGAGAAACAGACGCCTCACAAGTCCTCAACTGGCAGCTTCATTAAATAGTACCCGCAAAACACCAGTCTCAACGTCAACAGTGAAGAGGCGACTCCGGGATGCTGGGCTTCTAGGCAGAGTTCCTCTGTCCAGTGTCTGTGTTCTTTTGCCCATCTTAATCTTTTCTTTTTATTGGCCAGTCTGAGATATGGCTTTTTCTTTGCAACTCTGTGACTCACCACCTGGATTTGGTCTTATGTAGCAAAATTTGAAATGGTGATTTTTACATTGGATAAAAGTAGAGACTCAGAGCTACAAAATGATATATCATACACTGCATTTGAGGAACAATGCTGAAGTAATTCTGTTTGATAGTTGATCAACTTGTAAACTCACTTTTGAGAAAATGGCCTTTGAATGTTTTGGTATCTAGTGAAAAGCTCTTCCTTGTCTACACCCATTCAGCATCGTTCACACTCTCTTAAGCTTTAGCCCCACCCATCTCGTTTCGCTCTCGGAGTGCTCTGGCCGATGATTTGTTTACCTCTGGATAACATGAAAACAGCCTAACCAGCTCAGCTGGCAATAATTTTATTATGCTTTTTTTGCAGACGTTTACTGACACCGGCCATATTTAACAGGTGGTGTACACACGTAACGTTAGCTAAGGAGCCAGCCAGCTATCGTTCGCTAGTTAAACAACAATGAACAGTGCCAACAATGCCACAGTGCTGGGAGCTAACCAACCAGGTTCAAATGTTAGCTAGCTAACATTAGGCTCTAACTCGAAAAGCAAACGGCTCTGGGAAACGAATAATAACATCAGCTAGGGCGCCAGCCAGCTAACGTCAGCTAGCTAGCTAACAGTACACTTTAGCTTGAAATGAAACCACTTTCTGTCGAAATTAGAAACGTGTAATATCTGAAAATGTAGCTAGCTATCTGACCTGCGTCCATCATGCATGATGATGTATACATCTCCCTGTCTGGAATGCCATACCACGGTTACCCTTAGTTTGAAGATATAATCCGGCGACAGGTGTTTTCTCCATCTCTTTAGCTATTATACTCTAATTACACCAATTTCAAAACTTGATCCTCCAGAAAGTGGAGAGCAACACTTATGCAGCTCCACTACACAATATATATTTTATAAATCAGCGTTCGACAGGATTACCAACACAGACTGACGAGCTCAAATAGACAGAAGCCTTCTTCTATATAATCCAAACTCCTCTCTCTGCATGTCCAGCCCACTCATTATCTCAGCCAATCATGGCTAGTGGGAAGGTTGCTCACTTTTACTGTGGCTTAACCAACAAGCCTCGTAATTAAACAATTGTATTTGTATTTACAGATGGCATACAAGTTTGTTATTAAGGCACCTGAAAGTTCACATGTTCGAGAAGGTATTTCTGCTAAAAAACACATTTTGATCAAAATTTTTATATGAAGTTGTGACTTACGCCTAGTTTTCTGAATCGGGTCACTTATACTATCGTCAAAAGGCACTAAAGTAGTTAGCTTCTATGAATGGGGTAGAGTAGCTACAGATTGTTACACCAGATAATGTGATTTAACCAAAGATTTTTGGTATCCATTACTGGGAGTTACAGGTTAGGTAACGTTTGGTGTAGCACAGAATTTTCAACCAACCTTAACTTAATGGTGCTATCTCGATTCGGCCAAACGTGTATCTTATTAAATACTCTTTCTTTTATCTGGTGCGGTAAACTCAGCCTCATCTGCTTTGCTTGCTCTTTGGGGTTTAGACGGGTATCTATAAAGCACTTTGTGACAACTGCTGATGTAAAAAGGGCTTTATAAAATAAATGTGATTGATTGTTTGACTCTGTACAGAGAATGAATCTGTGGCTGTGTGAGTCGAAAACCTCTTAGTGTAACAGTCAAGTTTGAATTACAAACACCCCCCCCACAAAAAAGGGTCCACAATACAAAAATATGTTTTATTTTAGCAATTTAGCAGATGCCCTTATAAGGATGAAACACTCAACAACACCTGAAACAAATGGATTTATGGACAGGGTTATCTCTGGGGAAAGATGATTGACCGACTTGGAAGTCATGGCCAATTCCGAGAAACATTACTCCACGTTTCCATTTGTTGCCTTTGGGTTGCCCTGCAACTGGACACGGACACCCCACCAGAAACAAGACAAAGACCATTTTAGATGAGTGTTTGACTGATTTGTGAACAAAGATAGTATCACCAAGTCAGGGCTGGTCAAGAATGCTCTGTGCTACATCAAACGGTACCTAACCTATAACTCCCAGTAATGGATAACAAAAATCTTTGGTTAAATCACATTATCTAGTGTAACAATCTGACTAGTGCTCAAGTAGAAACTGTTGCTTCAAAGGTCTTTTTCACTTTCTTTCATGTTAGGCTATAGCCTAGTTAGATACTTAGTTACTGTGTTCTAATGTAACATAAATGTAAGTCATCCATCCACCATTGAAAGAACCCTCAAACTACACGTTTAATCTATGTACACTTTTGTAAAATAAAATGTGAATTTATTAGATGTACAGTGCGTTTGGAAAGTATTCAGACCCCTTGACTTTTTCCACATTGTGTTACGTTACAGCCTTATTCTAAAATGTATTAAATAAATAGAATCTTAAGCAATCTACACACAATACCCCATAATGACAAAGCAAAAACATTTTTTTTGCAAATTTATAAAAGACAATTATAAAAATATATACTTTATTTACATAAGTATTCAAACCCTTTGCTATGAGACTCGAAATTGAGCTCAGGTGCATCCTGTGTCCATTGATTATCCTGTGTCCACCTGTTGTAAATTCAAATGATTAGACATGATTTGGAAAGGCACACATCTGTCTATATAAGGTCCAACAGTTGACAGTGCATGTCCGAACAAAAACCAAGCCATGAGGTCGAAGGAATTGTCTGTAGAGCCCCCGAGACAGGATTGTGTCGAGGCACAGATCTGGGGGAGGGTACCAAAAACTTTCTGCAGCATTGAAGGTCCCCAAGAACACATGCACATCCATCATTCTAAAAGGCACATGGCAGCCCGCTTGGAGTTTGCCAAAAGGCACCTAAAGACTCTCAGACCATGAGGAACAGGATTCTCTGGTCTGATGAAACCAAGATTGAACTCTTTGGCTTGAATGCCAAGTGTCACTTCTGGAGGAAACCTGGCACCATCCCAATGGTGAAGCACGGTGGTGGCAGCATCATGTTGTGGGGATGTTTTTCATTGGCACGGACTGTGAGTCCGGATCAACGGAAAGATGAACGGAGCAAAGTACAGAGAGATCCTAGATGAAAACCTGCTCCAGAGTGCTCCGGACCTGAGACTGGAGTGAAGGTTCACTTTCCAACAGGACAATGACCCTAAGCACACAGCCAAGACAACTCAGAAGTGGCTTCGGGACAAGTCTCTGAATGTCCTTGAGTGGCCCAGCCAGAGCCCAGACTTCAACCCGATCAAAAATCTCTGGTGAGACCTGGAAATAGCTGTGCAGCAACGCTCCCCATTCAACCTGACAGAGCTTGAGAGGATCTGCATAGAAGAATGGGAGAAACTCCCCAAATACAGGTGTGCAAAGCTCGTAGCATCATACTCAAGGCTGTAATCACTGCTAAAGGTGCTTCTACAAAGTACTGAGTAAAGGGTCTGAATACTTATGTAAATGTGATATTTCCGTGATTTTTTTAAAATAAATTTGCAAACATTTCTAAAATCCTGTTTTTGCTTTGTCATTATGGGGTATTGCATGTAGATTGATGGAAAAAACTATTTAATACATTTTACAATAAGGCTGTAACCATGTGGAAAAAGTCAAGGACTCTGGCTACCAAGATACAGTGCCTTCGGGGAAGTATTCAATCTACTACTTACAGTTGAAGTTGGAAGTTTACATACACTTAGGTTGGAGTCATTAAAACTTGTTTTTCAACCACTCCACAAATTTCTTGTTAACAAACTATATTTTGGGCAAGTAGGTTAGCACATCTACTTTGTGCATGACACAAGTAATTTTTCCAACAATTGTTTACAGACAGATTATTTCACTTATCATTCACTGTATCACAATTCCAGTGGGTCAGAAGTTTACATACACTAAGTTGACTGTGCCTTTAAACAGCTTGGAAAATTCCAGAAAATGTCATGCCTTTAGAAGCTTCTGATATGCTAATTGACATCATTTGAGTCAATGGGAGGTGTACCTGTGGATGTATTTCAAGGCCTACCTTCAAACTCAGTGCCTCTTTGCTTGACATCATGGGAAAATCAAAAGAAATCAGCCAAGACCTCAGAAATTTTATTTTAGACCTCCACAAGTCTGATTTCCAAACGCCTGAAGGTACCACGTTCATCTGTACAAACAATAGTATGCAAGTATAAACACCATGAAACCACGCAGCCGTCATAACACTCATGAAGGAAACACATTCTGTCTCCTAGAGATGAACGTACTTTGGTGCGAAAAGTGCAAATGAATCCCAGAACAACAGCAAAGGACCTTGTGAAGATGCTGGAGGAAACAGGTACAAAAGTATCTATATCCATAGTAAAACGAGTCCTATATCGACATAACCTGAAAGGCCGCTCAGCAAGGAAGAAGCCATTGCTCCAAAACCGCCATAAAAAAGCCAGACTACGGTTTGCAACTGCACATGGGGACAAAGATGGTACTTTTTGGAGAAATGTCCTCTGGTCTGATGAAACAGAAATAGAACTGTTTGGCCATAGTGACCATCGCTATGTTTGGAGGATAAAGGGGAGGCTTGCAAGCTGAAGAACACCATCCCAACCGTGAAGCACGGGGGTGGGGGTGCTTTGCTGCAGGAGGGACTGGTGCACTTCACAAAATAGATGGCATCATGAGGAAGGAAAATTCTGTGGATATATCGAAGCAACATCTCAAGACAACAGTCAGGAAGTTAAAGCTTGGTCGCAAATGGGTCTTCCAAATGGACAATGACCCCAAGCATACTTCCAAAGTTGTGTCAAAATGGCTTAAGGACAACAAAGCCAAGGTATTGGAGTGGCCATCACAAAGCCCTGACCTCAATCCTATAGGAAATGTATGGGCAGAACTGAAAAAGCATGTGCAAGCAAGGAGGCCTACAAAGCTGACTCCGTTACACCAGCTCTGTCAGGAGGAATGGGCCAAAATTCACCCAACTTATTGTGGGAAGCTTGTGGAAGGCTACCTGGAACGTTTGACCCAAGTTAAACAATTTAAAGGCAATGCTACCAAATACTAATTGAGTGTATGTAAACTTCTGACCCACTGGGAATGTGACGAAAGAAATAAAACATTAAATAAATCATTCTCTCTACTATTATTCTGACATTTCACATTCTTAAAATAAAGTGGTGATCCTAACTGACCTAAGACAGTGAATTTTTACTCTGATTAAATGTCAGGAATTGTGAAAAACTGAGTTCAAATGTATTTGGCTAAGGTGAATGTAAACTTCTGACTTCAACTGTATATTAGTACAACGATGTACTGCTGTAGAAGTAGTAGGCCTACTGTAATTCTTCTACAATCTGCTAAACTGTACATTGAAATGGGCCATGACCTAAACAAAGTATAAAGGAAGATAATTATGGTGTGATGTGTGGAGGATATTTAGTCTGAAACATATTTTTATCCTCTAGTCATTAGGACTGACCCATCAGCCATTCAGTATCCCGCTATCCCTGGAATCCAAGTTTCCTCCCTGGTCAATGGAATATTAAAATTTTAACACGTGGGAAAGGTTATTGCTGTGTCCTGTTGTAAAATTAGCAATGAGTTATCACCACCTATACTTGTTCAAAAACTACAAGTCATCACAATAATGACTGAACTATTAATTCATCAATTTACGCAGCATTTCCTTGGCCCAATTCCATTGTTATCAACTCAGATCCATTTTTCCTCAATGCTTGTGAGTTCCTTGTTGGCCCTGAAATGTTTGTTAGTTGAATTGTTTCACTGTAAATAACTGACAAATTTCATCACCCTCAAGATACACATTTACTGTAAACTCCATATGATTTCTATATTCTTACAGGTGGAAAATCTTTACAATTACTTGGGTGGCAATTGGGATTGAATTCCCTTTTGAGCTTTTGTTTTCCTGTGAGAAAATATAAATCGGCATGGTGCTGTGTCTCTATTGGCGGGCCAGCCTTCTTGAATGGGGGCCAGCCAATGAGCTTCTGCCTGAGCAGGCGTCACTTCCTTTTCACCGGCTGCTGCAGTCAATCAGCTTATTCAGCACAGAGAGGAAATGTGCTGTGTGCGCTCAGGCCTTTCCACACTGCTAAAAGCCTACAACCTCCTCCCTCTCTGCCTCCCCCTTTACCCCAACAAACATCCCATGCAGCTGACCCTCCCATCCCCCATTCCCCCACAAGCCTCCACTCACACACCCATGCCTCATGAGGCGCAGCTCTGTTAGTGAGTCAGTGGAGAAAGTTACACCAGTCTCTATGTGTTGGTGTGTTTGCCAGGCACTCGACTGCAACAACAGCAGAACAATCTGGCCCACGAGCCCAGCGGGCCCTGCTGAGTCTGATCCCAGGCCTCTTCTCAAGGTAATGATGTGCTTTAATGGTTGTTTTCTGCTGGCACTGTCACTGAGAACCTGATATTTTCAGCCTGAGGTGAGGTGAGGTGATGTTGTTGTTGGATTATTTGATTATTAAACTAGCAATCCAGTGACCTGTTTTGTTATGGTGGTGTGTCTATTTATGTCATGTCTGTTCTATCCACCTTATTAATTAACATTATGACTCAATAGGTAGATCACTTTGTTTTTGATAGCTGTGATTCACCACTGAACAAAAGTGAAGTCAACTTTCTTTTAAGTAATTTTGCTGCTGAATCACAACCACTGACTGTCCCTCCACACATTTCTAGTCCGTATTCCCATAACATGAATGAGTCAAAGACAGTGCCTGCATTTTAAACAGCTATAGTGCCTTCAGAAAGTATTCACACCCCTTGACTTCATCTACATTTTGTTGTGTTACAGCCTGAATTTAATATAGATTACATTTAGATTTTTTTGTCACTGGTTTACACACAATACACCATTTATGGCAAGCCTAAATAATAATAATAAAAATGTGCTTAAGTTGCATGGACTCACACTGTGGGCAATAATAGTGTTTAACATGATTTTTGGATGACTACCTCATCTCTACCCCACACATACAATTATCTTTAAGGTACACAGATTCAACCACAGACCAGGTAGGTTTTCCAATGCCTCGCAAAGAAGGGCACCTACAGTGGGGGAAAAAAGTATTTAGTCAGCCACCAATTGTGCAAGTTCTCTCACTTAAAAAGATGAGAGAGGCCTGTAATTTTCATCATAGGTACACTTCAACTATGACAGACAAAATGAGGAAAGAAAATCACATTGTAGGATTTTTTATGAATTTATTTGCAAATGATGGTGGAAAATAAGTATTTGGTCAATAACAAAAGTTTATCTCAATACTTTGTTATATACCCTTTGTTGGCAATGACAGAGGTCAAACGTTTTCTGTAAGTCTTCACAAGGTTTTCACACACTGTTGCTGGTATTTTGGCCCATTCCTCCATGCAGATCTCCTCTAGAGCAGTGATGTTTTGGGGCTGTCGCTGGGCAACACGGACTTTCAAAGATTTTCTATGGGGTTGAGATCTGGAGACTGGCTAGGCCACTCCAGGACCTTGAAATGCTTCTTACGAAGCCACTCCTTCGTTGTTCGGGCGGTGTGTTTGGGATCATTGTCATGCTGAAAGACCCAGCCACGTTTCATCTTCAATGCCCTTGCTGATGGAAGGAGGTTTTCACTCAAAATCTCACGATACATGGCCCCATTCATTCTTTCCTTTACACGGATCAGTCAGCCCTGGTCCCTTTGCAGAAAAACAGCCCCAAAGCATGATGTTTCCACCCCCATGCTTCACAGTAGGTATGGTGTTCTTTGGATGCAACTCAGCATTCTTTGTCCTCCAAACACGACGAGTTGAGTTTTTACCAAAAAGTTCTATTTTGGTTTCATCTGACATTCTCCCAATCCTCATCTGGATCATCCAAATGCTCTCTAGCAAACTTTAGATGGGCCTGAACATGTACTGGCTTAAGCAGGGGACACGTCTGGCACTGCAGGATTTGAGTCCCTGGCGGCGTAGTGTGTTACTGATGGTAGGCTTTGTTACTTTGGTCCCAGCTCTCTGCAGGTCATTCACTAGGTCCCCGTGTGGTTCTGGGATTTTTGCTCACCGTTCTTGTGATCATTTTGACCCCACGGGTGAGATCTTGCGTGGAGCCCCAGATCAAGGAAGATTATAAGTGGTCTTGTATGTCTTCCATTTCCTAATAATTGCTCCCACAGTTGATTTCTTCAAACCAAGCTGCTTACCTATTGCAGATTCAGTCTTCCCAACCTGGTGCAGGTCTACAATTTTGTTTCTGGTGTCCTTTGACAGCTCTTTGGTCTTGGCCATAGTGGAGTTTGGAGTGTGACTGTTTGAGGTTGTGGACAGGTGTCTTTTATACTGATAACAAGTTCAAACAGGTGCCATTAATACAGGTAATGAGTGGAGGACAGAGGAGCCTCTTAAAGAAGAAGTTACAGGTCTGTGAGAGCCAGAAATCTTGCTTGTTTGTATGTGACCAAATACTTATTTTCCACCATAATTTGCAAATAAATTCATAAAAAATCCTACAATGTGATTTTCTGGATTTTTTTCCCTCATTTTGTCTGTCATAGTTGAAGTGTATCTATGATGAAAATCACAGGCCTCTCTCATCTTTTTAAGTGAGAGAACTTGCACAATTGGTGGCTGACTAAATACTTTTTTCCCCCACTGTATTGGTACAGTAGATGGGTAAAAAAAAGCAGACATTGAATATCCCTTTGAGCATGGTGAAGTTATTAATTACACTTTGGATGGTGTATTAATACACCCAGTCACTACAAAGATACAGGCGTCCTTCTTAACTCAGTTGCCAGAGGGGAAGATAACCACTCTGGGATTTCACCATGAGCCCAATGGTGACTTTAAAATGGTTACAGAGTTTAATGGCTGTGAGTAGAGAACTGAGAATGGATCAACAACGTTGTAGTTACTCCACAATACTAACCTAATTGACTGAGTGAAAAGGAAGCCTGTACAGAATAAAAAATTATCCAAAGCAATTCACCTTTTGTTCTAAAAACAAAGTGTTATGTTTGGGACAAATCCAATACAACACATTACTGAGTACTGCTCTCCATATTTTTCAAGCATAGTGGTGGCTGGATCATGTTATGGGTATGCTTGTAATCGTTAAAGGAAATGTAATCTCCATCACCAACCCAACATCAACATAGTATGTGAAAATGGCATGTCTATATGTTTTTGTAGTAAAAAAGATTTGTAAGAAAGCTGTTTACAATGACATCAACCAATTATGAGTAGGCAATGCTATGTTGATGTTGGGTTGGTGATGGAGATTACATTTCCTTTAACGATTACAAGCATACCCATAACATGATCCAGCCACCACGATGCACACCGATGTCTATGGAAACACTTATCTTCCTCTCTTTTTTCCTACAAAACTTTGAAACGTGCAATTTTCACAGGTTTATGTTGTGGTGGTGCTAGAGATTGACTCTGGGTTGAGTACCTAAATTTGATATTTCTGTATTTCTTTTTTAATAAATTTGCAAACATTTAAAAAAAAAAAACATATTTTCACTTTCTCATTGTGTGATATTGTGTGTAGATGGGCAATAAAGAATACATTTAATACATTTTGAATTCAGGCTTTAACACAACAATGTGGAATTAAGTCAAGGGGTTTGAATACTTTCTCAAGGCAATGTAAACCTTGTTACATTGATTGATTGAAATCTGCTAAAAATGGAAATTGCTTTAGCAGCAACAGCTTTGTAAAAGCAGGACCATGTTGTGCGAACACATGGTGTTCCAGCTCAGAGGACAGGAAACAATGCAGAGTATAAGCCATTCAGACCCACTATAATAGTCCTGCCACTGGCTGCTACTACTGGGTGGGATATAGACCTCAGACCCCACATGGAGCTAACCCCCTATTTCTCTGACAGACAGCCTCAGCATGGAAAGCCCAGTGAGGGCTGAGCCAGCTACCCCAACCCTGGCTCCCCCAGCTCCCCGAAACCATACTCCTTCTCTAAGTCCCGGAGCTGAGGCCAAACAGAAGAGGTCGGAGGAGAGCGAGGGAACAGCGAATGAGTGTGAGTCAGTGGACACAGAAGAGGACCCTATATGTCTCTCGCTGTTATCAAAGATGTCAGTGTTTGTGGAGGAGCCAGCAGAGGATGCATCAGAGAAGGCTGCGGCTGAGGAGGCTGCAGCCAAGGAGAGGGCTGAGAAAGAGGCTCAGAAACAGCTCCTGGCCACAGAGGAGCTGGTCTACACAGAGAGGAACTACCTGAGACTCCTCCAGGTCTGCACCTGCACCATCAGGAGCAACCTGCAGAAACTACAGGTACTTCTACTGCACCGCTGCACAGGGCTAGGAGCTTCCTGACCATGTGACTTGACGAGGGAAAACTATGGACCCTAGTGGGTCTAAAGTCAATAGACGAATCTCTAAGGAATGGTTATCTTGAAGCACCATGCTTTATTTCCTTTTCTGTCTCTGAAGGTATTTAAATTAGCATATCATCGAATGTATTTGAATAGAAGGCTGTGCTTAAAATGGGAGTCTTAAAAACAGGATGAAATCACATTTTATGGGGTGGAAGGCAAGCCTGTCTATGCATCAGCCAGTGGTAATGATGAGGAGGGCTAATGTGATTGTATGTTGGTGGACGGATGGAAAGAGGGAGGAGGATGCAGAGGGTGAGAGAGAGGGAGGAGAATGGAGAGGTGGATGGAGAGAGAAGGGATAGAAAGATGGATAGGAGGAGGGGGTAGTGTAGTGGTGGGTGAATGATGCCCTTTGTGGAGAAGTAAAATGGTGTACCTTCCTCCCCACCACAGCCTCCGCTGCCTAACCTGGACAGCATGTTCCTGTACATAGAGGAGGTGATTGATGTGTCGGGACGCCTCCTCAGCCTCCTGGACCAGAAGCAGGTCACGCCCCATGATCCTCTCTTCCTGGAGACCCTGTGTAAGCAGCAACAATACAATAGTAGTAATAATAATATATGCCATTTAGCAGATGATTTCATCAAAATCGACTTAGTCATGCATGCACACATTTACTAATGGGTGGCCGTGGGAGTTGAACCCACATTCCTGGCACTGCAAGCGCCATGCTCTACCAACTGAGCCATACAGGAGCAGTTCCGCAGGACTGTTACCTTGGCGGGCTACCTTCACACCTCACACATACACTATCACACCTAGTGATTCTTACTCACAGGTACTTAGTAATATATTCACACCTGCACCACCACACCTACTAATTCTATGGGGCCATTCAAGAAAAGGCTCAAGTCAACCACCTCTTTCACAGGACTATTGATACCAGCTGCTTCTCATTATGTGTACTACATACCTGCGTGTATTAAAAGCCTATTAGCACATTTCCCACCATGGTGTTGCAAACCAAACACTTCTTACAGTACACCTTGCAGTCAAGCTGCTTGGAGAGGTCGGGTAAATAATGGGAAAAAGAAACCCCCTCTCTGCTGCGACCTTGTTTGCCCTGCTATATTTCAATGTAGAGTAAACAAGAGTGCCGGTGTGTGTCAGAGTTCCTTTTTTCCATTATTTAGTTGACTTCGCTCAGCAGCTGGGTGGCTAGGTGTTCAAACATTCATATTTTCCGCAGAGATCTAACCTGCAAGAATGGCTAGAGAGACAAATATACACTGAGTGTAGAAAACATTAGGAACACCTGCTCGTTCTATCACAGACTGATCCGGTGAATCCAGGTGAACGCTATGATCCCTTATTGATGTTAAATCACTGCATTATTTGGAAACGGCTCGTAAGTAAGCATTGCACGGGAAAGTCTTCACCTGTTGTATTCGGAGCATGTGACAAATCACCTTAGCAACGCCCCATGGGGACGGATAAAGGACCCGCATGGGAGGCGTAAATGTACATTTATGTCACATCATAAATACTTGATTCCTATTCCCTTCAGGTGACGCCTTCCTCAGTCTATCAACAGACATAGAATCGGCGTACAAGGAGTACCTGGCCAACTACAACAACGTCACAGTGTTGGAGAGCAGCTACAAACAGAAAGAACCCCTGTGGACTGAGATGGTGAAAGTCATCAAGTCCTCAGCGTACGTTTATCTCTCTCTCCGCATTCCTGTTCCAACCGTACTTGCTACCATACTGCATTTCTGTTCCTATCCTGGTCCCAAATCTATGGTCATTTTCATGCCAAACACCCAATAGGTTACGGCTATACAGCGCAAACTGATCTGGGACCAGGCTGACTTTGTCTCTGTTGTCACATTGAAATACAATGTCCATCCTTCCATTTTTATTGTTTTACGGATGCCGAAATACAGCTTTCTCACATTACAAATCTAGAAAAAGACACATTTAGACTATGTTGTGTACAGGCCAGAGGTGAACGCTACCTCTCTGAGCTTCTTCCTGGTGATGCCAGTCCAAAGGATCGCTCGCTACCCTCTTCTCCTCCAGACCATCATGAAACATACAGACCCTGGGCACCCGGCCTACTCTCTCCTGGAGCAGACTGCCCACACCTCCATAGCCCTCAACTGCAGGATCAACGAGTACAAACGCTTCCGAGAAGTTGGTGAGGACACATGCTAGCTATCACGTTCTTGTAATCATATCCTATGATTGGTTTTACTATTCAGACCAAGAATATTGATAGATTGTGGACATTGCCTTCACTTTTTTTTTCCTGAACACCCATATTAGAATTTCTTGTCTTCTCACCACAGCCGACAAATACACGAAGACGGAAACCCTGACGATAAGAGATAAGATAAATCGTCTGAACAGCCACAGCATCGCAAAGAAGACTGCAAGACTGAGTCAGTTCATCAAGCACGAGACGGGGATTGCACCAAAGGTAAGGCACTTTCCAGTACCTGTTCCTGTTGTTAGGTTCACTCAGTCATAAAATGAAGCTACACGCCCTTCTTCAGCACCTTAGGTTAATAATTAAACATAGGGAATGGAAAAAGCTGTGAGATAACATATGACATGACCAGTGTTTACTTCTTAAAAGGTCTCGCTGTATTCGAACCTTGATTCGCACCTCCGGGGAGAATTTATTACATAAAGTATGTAGAGAGTAGTTGAATACAATGACACGTGCTGTGCTGGTGGCATGTCACATGGTTATGAGTATTCCCTTGCGGACATTTTTAGACAAGTCACAAACTGAAGCTCTGGGTCTTATTTTAGCAATGGATGGTAGAACATTCTTATTTAAATCTCTGTAAAAATGTATTGAATTTGCTGTTAATAACTTCCCTTGGTTCAATTCCAGTTGGTTGATGAGGAGTTTGATGCCTTGGAGGGCTTTTTCTATCTCCTTGAAAATGGTATCGCCGTGCTACATGAAAATGTGGAGACGTATCTCAGCGATCTGCAGGTGAGCTTTTGTGGACCCGATCCCTTTGCCGTGGAGACCAGAGTAAGATCACCATGACAGCATTGGAATCACTTTGTTTACACCTGGCTTTCCACTCAACATCCAATTAGTCCCAAATCCCTTTAGATTCACTTCTAGCTTGGCCTCCTCTTCTCACTAAATAATGAGCACTGTTGGATCAGTGATCCTCCTCACCAGCTGTCAACTATAACTACTTGGCTAATGTTTCAGTGGTGAGCATTTGAAAATGTAAAGATGTAAGAAAATCTGTTTAAGTTTTCAGCCTCCTTCACATTGCCACACCTATTTGAATGCAGACCCTCCCCACTGTCAAACAGCCACTGCTTGTCATAAACCATGCATTTCTGACGACTGCCTCACAGTTTTCTGTTTACATTTCCCGTGTCTAAATATAGTTTATGTGGCATCTTTTCTTCCATCGTTCTATTACAGAGATTCCTGAGCTGTCGACCGGAGGAGTTTGATCTTGACATGGACGGTGAGAAGCCTGCTATATGCTACAAGGAAATCACAACAGCGTTGAGACAATGGATACTTCCTACATTTGTGAGTCAAGCCACAGTACCACTTTGTTATGCATGTTACAACAATGGGCATCAGAAAATAAGTTGGGTGGGCGGACAGACCATCTTTATTGAATTACGCCCATGGTCGTGTTTCACTTTCCCACATGTCCTTCAGGCTTCAGATTGCACTGCCTGGACCTCACGCCTCTATTTATCGCCCTCCCAAACTCTCTATTCCCTAATATTTCCATATTTTTCTCCCCATCCCCCACTCCATTTCCAGGAGAAGAGGATGAGGACGTTGGTCCACAAGCCCCTCTGTGCCCTTCGAGAACTGCTGGTGGGGCCTCGTAACCTGATCCGTAAGCGCCTGGACAAGCTGCTTGACTACGAGCTGATCGAAGAGAAGCCCAGTCTGAGCTACGATGAGCAGGCGGTGGCCAACACCTATAAGACCATCAACACGTTGCTCCTCAACGAGCTGCCTCAGTTCAATGGCCTGGCCCTCACCCTGCTCTGGGGCATGCTGGGAGCCTTCAGCTGCCTGCACAAGGATCTGGCTGCAGACATGGAGCAGCTCTTCCAGGGCTTTGCCCAACAGGTGGGTAGTAGGTACACCACAGTCACTGTAGAAGGGTTTAGAGGGGGTAACAAGATAGACTTTAGTACAGGGTATCTGTGGACGACCAATGCTGACCATTGCAATTGACCATTTCAGCCAGTGAATCTGCTGTCAGTTGTTTATACAATGAACAAAAATATAAACGCAACATGTGAAGTGTTGGTCCCATGTTTCATAAGCTGACATAAAAGATCCCAGAAATGTTCTATATGCACAAAAAACGTATTTCTCTCAAATTGTGTGCACAAATTTGTTTACATCCCCATTAGTCAGCATTTTTCCTTTTCCAAGATAATCCATCCACCTGGCAGGTGTGGCATATCAAGAAGCTGATTCAACAGCATGATCTTTACACAGGTGCTCCTTGTGCACTCTAAAAATGTGCAGTTTTGTCACACAACACAATGCCACAGATGTCAACATTTTTGAGGGAGTGTGCAATTGGCATGCTGACTGCAGAATGTCCACCAGAACTGTGGTCAGTGAATTTAATGTTAATTTCTCTACCATAAGTGTTTTAGAGATTTTTGCAGTACGTCCAACCGGCCTCACAAACGCAGACCACGTGTAACCACGCCATCCCAGGACCTCCACATCCGGCTTCTTCACCTGCAGGATCGTCTGAGACCAGCCTCCCGGACAGCTGATGAAACTGTGGGTTTGCACAATTGAAGAATTTCTCCACAAACTGTCAGAAACCGTCTCAGGGAAGCTCATCTGCATGCTCGTCGTCCTCACCAGGATCTTGACCTGACTACAGTTCGGCGTCGTAACTGACTTCAGTGGGCAAATGCTCACCTTCAATGGCCACTGGCAAGTTGGAGAAGTGTGCTCTTCATGGATGAATCCCAGTTTCAACTGTACCAGGCAGATGGCGTGTATGGCGTTGTGTGGACGACGGTGTCGTACGGATCTGTATATATTTCCTGGAAGCTGAAAATGTCCCAGTTCTTCCATGACCTGCATACTCACCAGACTTGTCACCCGTTGATCATGTTTGGGATGCTCTGAATCGACGTGTACGACAGCGTCTTCCAACTTTGCACAGCCATTGAAGAGGAGTGGGACAATATTCCACGGGCCACAATCAACAACAGCCTGATCAACTCTATGCGAAGGAGATGTGTCACTCTGCATGAGGCAAAGGGTAATCACACCAGATATTGACTGGTTTTCTGATCCACGGCACTACTTTGTTTTTTAAAGGTATCTGTGATGCATATCTGTATTCCCAGTCATGTGAAATCCATAGATTAAGGCCCAATGAATGTATTTAAATTGACTGATTTCCTTAAATGAACTGTAACTCAGTAAAATCTTTGAAATTGTTGCATGTTGCGTTTATATTTTTATTCACTGGATTTTGTTAAGCATGTTGTGTTGCAGTTTTCTCGTGTCACTTTCAGTGATATATTAGTGAGAACTATACCTAAGGCCAGAGATGCAGCTGAAGTTGAACTTGACTGTCTTTCATAACTTGTTTTGTCCGACCTCTCTTTGCAGCTCCCTCACAGTTCCCTGGAGCCTAATGCATTCTGGGAGTGGGCAGAGTGTTCGGTGCTGGAGGGTGCGAGGATGCTGGAGAGTCTGTGTCGGAATGTGGAGGACCAACTCAATGCTCCCATTGTCCAGGTCAGTCCCAACAGAAGCTGCACTATAATCTGTTGTTTGGTTGGTGGTGATGTGACTTGTTGCCGGGGAACATCGCCAGGGACAGTGCGTGTATACATCCACAGCCTCACAGGACTTGTGAAATAGCAGCAGGACGATTCATACTAGGCATATTCAATGTAAATGTTCTTATTATCTGACTCCATGTGTTTGGAATAACCTGAATTGGATCAGGATGGTTATTTATATTAGCCTTAGAGTTGTGGTGTTACCTGTTGAGTAATCTCTTGTGGACAGACGGGCGACTAGTTAACCGAGATTACTTGTTTACCTGTTGAAGGTTCTGAGGAAGGTGTGCAGCCTGAGGGGACAGTACTGTAACTAAGCATAAGCCATTTGTCAAAACAGCACAAAATGTCACAACTCACAACTCACAAAACACAAACTATACTTTTTTCTATTCATCATGCATAAAAAGCAAACTGGAAATGTCATTACCTTTCCTCCCCAGTTAGAACAGAAAGCTTAATTCATTTTGCTCAGTCATAATGCAGTAATAACTTAACTCTAGCTAACGCGTGGCTCATATCATCACCACTACGCATTACTTTAAGTGATGAGAATGTGAAGAAGCCAAGAGAAGAGGAGAGAGAAATGGTCTGGTTTCTTGTCTCAGCCTAATCTAGACCTCTCACACAGCCCATATTATACTCTGTGTTTTTATGTCTTTCTGTCTGCAGTGTGAGCAGCCCCCAGAACAGATGGGCCCTGGTCAAAAGTAGTGCACTACATCGGAAATAGGGTGCCATTTGGGATGGATCCTATATGATAGTGATGAGACTCAGCCTGTCAGATCTACAGGAATACATGACAGCAGTAGTGAGGATGGGTAGCTCGTTTGTGGCTGGCGATGGCTCTCACTTACAGGCACCATTTCTACAGCACTAGCAAGAAATGGGATCACTTCATTAGCTGCTCTTAGATGACATAGTAAAGATGTAAACCTTACAAGTCACCCCGGGGGAAGCTAAGCAGGTGAACAAACACCAGTGTTAATGAGTGCTCACTCTTAATACACACTGGGTGTACAAAACATAGACCAGAGGGTAGGCAAACCTGTTCCTGGAGTGCTACAGATACTGCAGGATTTTGTTTCAACTAGGCACAACACCTGACCAACTGAGCTAATTGATCAGTTCAATGATTGCCTAAATTCAACACACCTGGTCTTCCAGGTTGGTTAAATCAAAAACATCCACTCCAGGACCAGGGTTGCCTACCCCTGACATAGACTGACCAGGTGAAAGCCACTTCAATCATTGTAGATGAAGGGAAGGAGACAGGTTAAAGAAGGATTTTTAAGCCTTGAGACAATTGAGACATTGATTGTGTGTGCCTTTCAGAAGTTGAATGGGCAAGAAAATATATTTAAGTGCCTTTGAACAGGGTATGGTAGTAGGTGCCAGGCACACCAGTTTGAGTGAGTCAAGAACTGCAATGCTGCTGTGCTTTTCACGCTCAACAGTTTACTGTGTGTATCAAGAATGGTCCCACAACCCAAAAGACATCCAGCCAACTTGACACAATTGTGGGAAGGATTGGAGACTAAATGGGCCAGCATTCGTGTGGAACACTTTCGAGACCTTGTAGAGTCTATTCCTCGACGAATTGAGGCTGTTCTGAGGAAAAAAGGGGGTGCAACTGAATATTAGGAAGGTGTTCTACTGCTGTATATATCACTGTTAGTATATCTCCATCAGGTGTATATCAATTGCATTTGGATTACAGTGCTATTTGGTTTGTTAATTGGATTTGTTGCGACATTTCTTGATTTCTTTGTGTGTAATTATTTGTGTATTTGTTTGACATTTTACTGCATTGTTAGGAGATAGTGTCATAAGCATTTCACTGCTTATGCACCCACTATAACATCTTCTAAACTGTGTACGCGACCAATACACTTTTATTGGATGCTGCTAAATAATAGTTTAACTACTCTATGTAGCCTAACTATGTTCCTGATCGTACAGTATCGGTTCATTAGGGCACACCGTATCAAAACGTTTCAACTTTTTGCAACTGAAAGTGAAAACGTAGCATTTATTATTGGACAAATTCAGGTAGTCTCCCTGTTTCAGTCAGTTCCCTTCTGTTTGGTGTGTAATGAGCACGACCCTGTTCTATTCATTTGTGTCCTCCCAGCCTCTCAGCCCTGGGTCTCAGAAGTGTCTGAAGCTCCTGACAGACAAGCACGGCTCAGGCAAGATCTACCAGCTGACGGGTCATGTGGTGGGGACTAGAGACCTGGACCTGAGCCTGAACAGAGGAGAGCTGGTGGCCATCATCAGTGAGATGGACACACGGGGGGACAGACGCCGCTGGCTGGTTGACGCAGGCGGTAAGACCTCCAAGATATCTCACCTTTTCACTTGAGGGGTGATCTTTAAAATAGCACACTGCTTCACATTCTAAAGGAAAGTCAGTCCTTTAGTTAGTCAATGTCTTGAGTTTTCTTTCAATGTAGCAGTGAATACCAAACTAGAATTCTGGTTCAGCCACCTCCAGTTAGTGGAGACATCTAATGGTTGTTTACTGTTACTGCTGGCTGTGTACTCATAGTAAGTGTTGAATTCTATCTATCCAAATAGATTAGATCAGTTATTGGATAATATGTGGTTTCTAATGTATCTTATTACAGTATATAATTGATAAACGCATGTTTTACGATCATCTATTACACAATCTGTGTCCAGGTCCAAGAGGATACGTCCCCTCCTCCAAACTGGTGCGTTACCACCAGGTAACCATGGACCCTCCCCCGTCCCCTCATCTGACAGTCACTACCATGGATTGTGCTGGAGGGGTCAGACGACACTCCTACACCCCTGACGTCAGGCGACACTCCTTTTCCCCTGATACACCCCAGCCCGTGAGGACTGTGTCGATGACCATGCCCTGCTTCCAGGTAAAGTGACACTCCCTGGTAAAGTTTCCCCTAGGTACAGATCTAGGATCAGGGTCCCCCTCCCCAATCCTAATCTTAAAGGGATAGTTCACCAAAATTACAAAATGACTTATTGGTTTCCTTACCCTGTAAACAGTCTATAGACTAGATGACAGCAATCCATGCTTGTTTTTTTCCCCCCTGGCACTGTTTCCACATGCTAACGTTTTAGCATTTGTGGCACAAATCCCATTCAAGTCATTGGACCGATATTAGCATGTTCAAAACATCTAAGTGTTTCACCGAGACGTGGCTGAACGACGATACGGACAATATAGAGCTAGCGGGATTTTCCATGCACCGGCAGAACAGAGACACTACCTCTGGTAAGACGAGGGGTGGGGGTGTGTGTCTATTTGTCAATAACAGCTGGTGCGCGTTGTCTAATATTAAAGAAGTCTCAAGGTATTGCTCGCCTGAGGTAGAGTACCTTATGATAAGCTGTAGACCACACTATTTACCAAGAGAGTTCTCATCTGTATTATTCGTAGTCGTCTATTTACCACCACAGAACAAAGCTGGCACTAAGACCGCTCTCAACAAACTCTATAACGCTCAAGCAAAGAAGAAAACGCTCACTCAGAAGCGGCGCTCCTAGTGGCTGGGGACTTTAATGCAGGCAAACTTAAATCAGTTGTACCAAATTTAACAGCATGTCACATGTGCAACCAGAGAAAAAAAAATCCTAGACCACATTTACTCCACACACAGAGATGCATACAAAGCTCTCTCCCGCCTTACATTTGCCAAATCTGATATTAATTCTATCCTCCTGATTCCTGCTTACAAGCAAAAACGAAAGCAGGAAGTACCAGTGACTCGCTCAATACGGAAGTGGTCAGATGACACGGATGCTACACTACAGGACTGTTTTGCTAGCACAGACAGGAATATGTTCCGGGATTCATCCAATGGCATTGAGGAGTACACCACCTCAGTCATCGGCTTCATCAATAAGTGCATCGACGACGTCGTCCCCACAGTGACTGTACGTACATATCCCAACCAGAAGCCATGGATTACAGGCATCATCCGCATCTAGCTCCGCTTTCAAGGAGTGGGAGACTAATCTGGACTAATCTATGCCCTCAGACGAACCATCAAACAAGCAAAGCGTCAATACAGAATTAAGATTGAATCCTACTACACCGACTCTGACACTCGTTGGATGTGGCAGGGGTTGAAAACTATTACGGACTACAAAGGGAAACCCAGACGCGAGCTGCCCAGTGATGCAAGCCTACCAGACTAGCTAAATGCCTTTTATGCTCGCTTAGAGGCAGGCAACACTGAAGCATGCACGAGAGCACCAGCTGTTCTGGATGACTGTGTGGTAACGCTCTTGGTAGCCAATGTGAACAAAACCTTTAAACAGGTCAACATTCACAAAGCCGCTGGTCCATACGGATGACCAGGATGTGTACTCAAAGCATGCGCGGATCAACTGTCGTGTCTTCACTGACATTTTCAACCTCTCCCTGACCGAGTCTGTAATACCTACATTTTTCAAGCAGACCACCATAGTCCCTGTACCCAAGAACACTAAGGTAACCTGCCTAAATGACTACTGACCTGTAGCACTCACGTCTGTAGCCATGAAGTGCTTTGAAAGGCTGGTCATGGCTCACATCAGCAGCATCCTCCGTACACCCTAGACCCACTCCAATTCGCATACCGCCCCAACAGATTCACAGATGGCGCAATCTCAATCGCACTCCACACTGCCCTTTCTCACCTGGACAAAAGGAACACCTATGTGAGAATGCTGTTCATTGACTACAGCTCGGCCTTCAAAACCATAGTGCCCTCGAAGCTCATCACTAAGCTAAGGACTCTGGGACTAAACACCTCCCTCTGCAACTGGATCCTGGACTTCCTGACGGGCCGCCCCCCAGGTGGTAAGAGTAGGCAACAACACGTCTGCAATGCTGATCCTTAACACTGGGGCCCCTCAGGGGTGTGTACTTAGTCCCCTCCTGTATTCCTTGTTCATCCACGACTGCGTGGCAAAACACAACTCCAACACCATCATTAAGTTAGCTGACGACACAACAGTGGTAGTCCTGATCACAGACAACGTTGAGACGGCCTATAGGGAGAAGGTCAGAGAACTGGCAGTGTGGTGCCAGGGCAACACCCTCTCCCTCAATGTGGGCAAGACAAAGGAGCTGATCGTGGACTACAGGAAAAGGCGGGCCGAGCAGGCCCCCATTAACATCGACGGGGCTGTAGTGGAACGGGTCGACATCACCAACGAACTATCATGGTCCAAACATACCAAGACAGTCGTGAAGAGGACACAACAAAACCTTTTCCCCCCCTCAGGAGGCTGAAAAGAATTGGCATGGGTCCCCAGATCCTCAAAAGCTTCTACAGCTGCACCATCGAGAGCATCCTGACCGGTTGCAACACCGCCTGGTATGGCAACTGCTCGGCATCTTACCGTAAGGCGCTACAGAGGGTAGTGCGTACGGCCCAGTACATCACTGGGGCCAAGCTTCCTGCCATCCAGGACCTATATAATAGGCGGTGTCAGAGGAAAGCCCATAAAATTGTGAGAGACTCCAGTCACCCAAGTTATAGACTGTTTTCTCTGCTACCGCATGGCAAGTGGTACCGGAGCGCCAAGTCTAGGACTAAAAGGCTCCTCAACAGCTTCTACCCCCAAGCCATAAGACTGCTGAACAATTAATAAAATCACCACCGGACAATTTACATTTACCCTCCCTTTTGTACACTGCTGCTACTCGCTGTTTATTATCTGTGCATAGTCACTTCACCTACATGTACAAATTACCTCAACTAACCTGTACCCCCACACACTGACTCGTTACCGGTGCCTCCTGTATATAGCCTCGTTATTTTTTGTGTGTTACTTTTTATCATTACTTTATTTTCTTAACTCTTCTTGTTAGATACTACTGCATGGTCGGAACTAGAAGCACAAGCATTTCGCTACACTCGCATTAACATCTGCTAATAACATTTCATTTGATTTGAACTGCACTGTTGATTAAGGGCTTGTGAGTAAGCATTTCACGGTAAAGTCTACACTTGTTGTATTCGGCACATGTGACGAAGTTTGATTTGAAGTGATTTTGTTGAGCTTCACAATCAATGTGAGATACTTTCGGATGATTTGGACATGATATGTGAAAAATTATAATATCTGTCCCATGACTTGAATGGAATTTGTGCCACAAACAAATGCCAAAGCAGTGTTAGCATGTGGAAACAGTACCAAAGACCGTACCTTGTCCATAGACTTCTTACAGGCTAAGGAAACCAATGTAATTGTGTAATTTGAGTGAACTATCCCTTAACCATTAGTGGGGGAAAAAATGTTAATCTGAGCCAAGATTAGCGTCTAGGGGCAACTTCACACGTTTGAGTGACATGAGGGCCAGAGCAGCGTGAGGGGTGGGTGGTTTCTGAGTGGCAGGTTGTTAAAGCACATCTGATTACCTGCTCAGATTTGTGTGTCGGGGAAATGGATGATGGGTGTATGCAATTGGGGGGAACAGCATCCCATCAATCAAACCCTATCAGATGTGTGTGAGGTTTTTGGTGGAAAACCCCAAATTGGCTGCTTACTCTTGTCAGCAGTGTTAATACGCAGAGTGCCCCCAAACCCTCTTCCGAGTGTTTTATTAATTTATTTGTTTTAGCTCTTCAAACATCAGTATACATGGTTACTTGAACTCTGTGTCGCATTTATTTGGGCTGCAATTTCTGAGGCTGGTAACTAATGAACTTATCCTCTGCAGCAGAGGTGTGGCGGTCCTCATGAGAGACAGTTTCATCATAGCACTTGATGGTTTTTGCGACTCCACTTGAAGAAACGTTCAAAGTTCTTGAAATGTTCCGGATTGACTGACCTTCATGTGTTAAAGTAATGATGGACTGTCGTTTTCTTTGCTTATTTGAGCTGTTCTTGCCGTAATATGGACTTGGTCTTTTACCAAATAGGGCTGTCTTCTGTATACCACCCCTACATTGTCACAACACAACTGGCTCACATGCATTAAGAAGGAAAGAAATCTCACAAGTTGTAAAAGTGAGTGATTCTCCTCAGGTCCTTTGGGAGGCGTTTTATCATACCCATATAACCAGCCATCATCATGTACCGCTGGAAGTATGATCACCTAATCATAGGCAGGTGGAAATCCCCTAAGGCTTGAATTCCTCAACTTGGGTGGTCCATTTGAGTCTGTTCTTAATGTGCCTTCGTGAGCAGAGGAGACTGATGGTGATTATAAGTCCACACGGCGGTGCCTTAAACTGCACTTACATGCCCTGCTGATGGCCAACTTTCTAGAGTCATGTTGTCCGGAGAAGAGCTGTGTTTACTAATGGCGTTGGCAAGACCACCAGGCTAAAACCAGCAATTAGCCCTGCTAGGCTGCAATTAGCCCTGCTAGACCACCATGCTCGCTATTAAAGCCTTGTTTGCTCTGTCTGTCCACCGCGGTATCGTTGCAGGTGTTCGCAGGCTATGACTTCACGGCGAGGAGCAGTCACGAGGTCTCTCTGAGGGCGGGGGAACCAATCAGAGTCCTGGAACCCCACGACAAGAGGGGTAGCCGTGACTGGAGCCTGGTGGAGGTGCGGGGACAGAGGGGGTATGTGCCCTCCAACTACCTGGCAGTGGTGCCTACATCTACCACCCCCTACCACTAGGGTTGCCCCGGGCAACCAGCCAGTCCATGCCAGACGCCACTCAACCATCGCCGCCAACGCACCTTTGCTCAGCAGGAGAAGCACTCTCACTGAAGCCTACATCTACAGGAGGGAGAGAAAGAGATGGGTGTGTGTGATGGATTGGATGACAGGTGTGTGTGTGAAGTGGTGCACTAGGCATTTGCATGTAGAGTGCTCCAAGCCCCTGACTGCAGCACTTATTAGAAGCATGTAAGTGGGAGGCTGCTTCCATCACCAGGAACCAGGGGTGAAATGCTGCTTTCTCCTACATAGAATGACTGACTGACAGGCAGGCAGGTAGCAATGCCTCAGCACAGCATGAGGATGAAGGAGAGCAGGCAGTCTGTGGCAAGGGAATTGGTTCTTGTGAATATTTTACCTACCTGACAAAGCTTCTCCACTGAGCGGATCTCTCTCTCTCCCTCTCCCTCTCCCTCCTGGCGCTGGCAGTTAAACTGATGGACATATGTACAAACCCCTGACTCCGTTTTATGTGATGTACCACTTGCACCGTCAACAGTGAATCTGCAACTGACATTGACAGCAATGCAATTTATGCTCAGGCAAAATAGTTTTATGATTTCTAAGAAGAAATGAGGTCGGCATACTAAAACATTCATGCTAGATTGCATGATCAAATAAGAAGAGGTATGGATGAAGCGTAGCTAGTTTGATTCCAGATATCAAATGGCAGCAAACATATGTTATTAAAGCAATTGCATCATTCGGTTGTTATGGCTTTAATAGCATAGTACTTGTGGTGCTAGCGGCGCCTTCTCATTGGTCCAAATGTCAGAGCAGAGTGAGAAGACAAGACATTACATGCTGCTGCTGCTGTATCTGGGCTGTCTGGTCTAGACGGAGGCAGAACTCTGTGTCTTCTCTGAGCTGGCCACAAGGGGGCATACCTCACCAACTCTCACCTAACAGATGGCTTTGAAGGCTTTAGCATCTTTATTATTACCTCAGTCAGTATTGATGTTAAGCTTCTGGCGGATGTTGCACAATCTAAACATGTTCACGTCTTAACAGTGTTGTCATATATAATTAATTTGACTGTCACTATCTGCTTCATAATATTATCTAATGAGAATGTGTTTGCTCAGTAAGTCTACTGTCAGGGATAGTCCTATGCCATGTTTTTTTTTATTTATTCTATTTATTTACCCCTAGCAGGGCCGCACATCAGGCTTTCATGTGTTCTGATGAAATTAGCTATGAAAGATGAAATGACTCAGTATAGCCAAAAACTATTTGAAATGGAGCACAGCTCTGCTCTGTTGGTGCAGCAGTGTCATTGTTATGCTGATTGCTGCAGAATAGTCTGTGTGGCCTGGAAAATACAACATTCAAGCTGGGTATACAGCTTTTCAGATATTCACCTCCATTTTACCATGTTGGCTCAGAACAGGATTTGTATGCGGCTCTAAGATGGTGCAGTTTCTGAATTTTAGATGTATTTTAAGGAAAGGCCACATAGATGGTGACCCATTTTTGAGAAAGCTATTATATCATAGCTTTCACTAAGAGAGCACCAGAATGGAGGGTAATCAAGTGTAAACGGACGTCAGGGCTTTTAGGGTTGCACTTAACCAAACAATGCTACTGTGTGGCGCGTGCTGTCCTCCATATGACATCTAAACATATGTGTGGCGTATTCTGCATTTGTGGTTGTCACCTTGATGCTAAGGACGGGTTGTCAACAGGGATTTGATGCAGTGACTCCCTGCAACTACCGCTATCCCTAGCATGACAGAACCCTACGCAGTTCTAAAAATACACTTTCTCTCATTCAATGGTTCTATAAATAGACTACTGTCGTTATAGGATCCTCTGTTGGACCCTTGGCCTCCCCCTGCTGGCTACTGTGGAAACAAGTTGTTTTTCCCTTTCTTCCTCCTCTGGGTGGTAAATCCCATAACAGCGACTGTTATACTACCTCCCTGCGTGGCTCCCGGGCCGCTCTTGGCTTCAAATCCATAGGGGAGTATAGAGACAACAATTAGGTTGGTTGTTGTTTCTGTCTTAGAGAATTGGGCTCCTGACTATGAGGGTAATCCAGTGCTTTGCAGGCAGGGCTGAGACGAGGCGTCCATGTTTCTGTCAGCCTCAGGCTCCAGTCAGAGTGTGGATCAGCTGCTCCACAGTAACACTGGCTGCTTATCTGGCTGCAGCCTCAGATTTACGTGCTGGGCTGAATTTATTGTTGATTTTTAGGGGGTCACTGTGGCAGTCAAGGGAGAGAGCATCTGCATCTTGGTGCCGGGGGGTATTTTTCCTGAGAGTCTCTCCCTCCGCCACCTCCCCTGACTTGTGAGGAAGTGTTGAAGCGCAGTGTGTAATGGGGGCTGATCCGTCAAAGCCGCGCTGGGCTGGCCACAGAAATAGCAGCAGTGGGCTTGTCCTGGTTGTTTTAAGCCAGGGCTGTATTTGGTAACCATTTGGCACCGCCCCTGATGCCTTAGCTTGGCTTCTTTAAGACTCTGTCAGCTGGCTCTTTCAGGCCATGTCTCTGGCAATGGGAAAGTTTCCCTTGGCTTGTAGCTAATGACTGGGGGTTTAGAAGATAGTGGTGAGACTGAGGCGTGGATGGTGCAGGGTACGGCAAGGCTGGGGTGCATGTGACACTGCCCCCATGCAGCAATGCAGCAAAATTCTCCTGAGGCTCCCCTTGGGGAGCTGGGGAGAGAGCCACTGACATGGCCCAATCGCCATGTGTGTCAGTGAGAGCGTGTGAGTGAGCCACGGCAGTCAAGCTTAACAGATCTCCTTGTCGTCAGGAGGATTGACTTGGCTGTTACTAATTCCAGGACATCAGTTGTTTTCTGCTTTCTCCTTCATGCTTCCAGCTTTTCTTTGAATAAGACCTACAGAAGACATATACAGTGCATTCGGAAAGTATTCAGACCCCTTGACCTTTTCCACATTTTATTACATTACAGCCTTATTCTAAAATGGATTTCATTTTTTTTCTCCTCAATCTACACCCAATACTCCATAATGACAAAGCAAAAACTGGTTTTTAATCAATCAATAGATTTTTATTGCAAATGTATTAAAAATAAACAAATACATTATTTACAATAGTATTCAAACCCTTTGCTATGAGACTCAATTGAGCACAGGTAAATTCAATTGATTGGACATGATTTGGAAAGGCACACCTGTCTATATAAGGTCCCACATTTGACAGTGCATGTCAGAACAGAAACCAAGCTTGGAGGTCGAAGGAACTGTCCGTAGAGCTCCGGGACAGGATTGTGTTGAGGCACAGATCTGGGGAAGGGTACCAAAATAATTCAATTCTGCAGCGTTGAAGGTCCCCAAGAATACAGTGGCCTCCATCATTCTTAAATGGAAGAAGGTTGGAACCATCAAGACTCTTCCTAGAGCTGGCCGCCAGGCCAAACTGAGAAATCGGGGAGAAGGGCCTTGGTCAGTGAGGTGACCATGAACCCGATGGTCACTCTGACCAAGCTCGAGAGTTCCTCTGTTGGGATGGGAGAGCCATCCAGAAGGACATCAATCTCTGCAGCATTCCACCAATCAAGCCTTTATGGTAGAGTGGCCAGACGGAAGCCACTCCTCAGTAAAAGGCACATGACAGCCAGCTTGCGGTTTGCCAAAAGGCACCTAAAGGACTCTCAGACCATGAGACACAAGATTCTCTGGTCTGATGAAACCAAGCGTCACGTCTGGAGGAAACCTTGCACCATCCCTATGGTGAAGCATGGTAGCGGCAGCATCATGCTGTGGGGATGTTTTTCAGTGGCAGGGACTGGGAGACTAGTCAGGATCGAGGGAAAGATGAATGGAGCCAAGTACAGAGAGATCCTAGATGAAAACCTACTCCAGAGCGCTCACCTTCCAACAGGACAACGACCCTAAGCACGCAGCCAAGACAACACAGGAGTGGCTTCTGGACAAGTCTCTGAATGTCCTTGAGTGGCCCAGTCAGAGCTCAGACTTGAAGCCGAACGAGCATCTCTGGAGTAACCTGAAAATAGGTGTGCAGCGACGATCCCCATCCAACATGCCAGAGCTTGAGTGGATCTGCATAGAAGAATGGGAGAAACTCAGGTGTGCCAATACAGGTGTGCCAAGCTTGTAACGTCATACCCAAGAAGACAAAAGGCTATAATCGCTGCCAAAGGTGCTTCAACAAAGTACTGAGTAAAGGGTCTGAATACTTATGTAAATGTAATATTTAAGTTGGACTTTTTTTAAATAAATGAGCAAAAATGTCAACCTGTTTTTGCTTTGTTTTTATGGGGTATTGTGTGTAGATTGATGAATGGGAAAAAAACTAAATAAATAATTTTTGAATAAGGCTGTAATGTAACAATATGTGGAAAAAGTCAAGGTCTGAATACTTTCCGAATGCACTGTACACTGACATAAGAAATACAATTCACATGTTTCCCTTAAACTGGATATCATTCCATTCATAATTTTCCCACACACTGACTTGAAACTGAATTCTATATACCCTTTCCATTTGAAGGAAGTTATGTGGCCTGCAATAGACTAGCGTCCTGTCCAGGGAGTGTATTTGTACCTCAAGCTGCCTCACGCTCCAGAAACCGGAGATAGAACGGCCAATAGGACAGAAGCCTGTCTCGAACAGGGCTGCTTACTTATGTGGCCTTTATAAAGGAATTGCTTTGATGTTCTGGATACTTTTAATTGGATACTTTTAATTGGCCAAACATTATTTGTAACCAAAGAGTATTCTAGGATTGTTTTACATGTTGATATCAACTGTGCTGTATAGGACAGTGCCCTTTCCCTTGGTGTAAATCACATTGGCCCCTTAGTACAAAATAGACTGGACGGTCCTTTGGGGCCCGTTCCTTTTGGGTCCTGGAGCCCATTAAGATTGAGGGAGGAGCATGGGTGGGGGTGAGGGCAAGGGATGATTGGGGTAGAGAGAGAGGCTGCATTGGGGCCTCTGTGAGGATTCTAACTGGATGGTGACTGCGTTGATCATAGACTGTTCTAACCCAGAGTTCATAGACACTCCGCTGTAACCTACAGTCTCGGGACTATCCCCCTCCCTTCTTACTTTTCCTAAAATTATATTGCTTAATTTTTTTCTCTCATTCACTATGCGTGAAATGTGGCATCGAGACGCTACGTTTTTCTTTTGTTTCTGTTTGAACCCTTTGACATACAGTCATGGGCTGGCTACTGGCTCGCATGGTGGGCGGGCGGCCGCTCAAGGTCTGTTTTGTTTTTCAGCAGAGAGGACAGGGCACCACCTCTCCCAGCCCAATTATGTGACGACCCTGACTGTGTTTTAAAACGGGCAACCGTGCTGTCCATACGTAAGCCCCGCCCTCTCTCTTGTAAACTGTGCTGGCCTAGAATGTCAGATGTCAAACGTCATCACAAGGGTGCAGGACTTAGAGGTTGCTATAGTTTAGTGGGCGTGAAACGCAGAGCTATGCGGAGGGGGAAGGGGGTGTTTATGTTCGACGTGAAAGAGGAGCTCATCCCAACCATCCGACACCGGTACAGTGCCATGACCCCTTCTGGCAACCCGATAAGGCACTTTATAACACTTACATGACACTTAGCTTATAGGGTGTCACATATTATAACACGTGGAGTGCAAATTTCTTTCAGCTGGACTGAATTTCTAAGTTTAGCCGATGCTGTGTCAAGCTATTGAATGTTTTTTTTTTTTTTTTTTTAAATAGATGTGGTACTAATATTTTTTATCTTGCTCTTTAAACTGTCAATCATCTCATGTTCTCTTGTTGCTGTATTGTACAGTTTGGACTGCAGCTACCGCCAAATGAAGTGCTATGTTGCTAGTGTACTAACTAACTGTTTAGTTTTGCAGTTGTACATGTATTGTACATGTTTTGCAAATATGTTTAACATTAAACATATATTTAACACCCCAAACCCTCGTGAGATGTGTGATTCTGTGTCTTGCCCTGTTTTTAAGTCACTTGCATTATTCTGCCCGTGTACGTTTACATTTTTCATGAGGTGGGAATGACGAGAAACCTGTGCATTGCTCTGTATGGGGTGGACATACAGGGAAGATAAGACACACAGGGAATGGATTTTCTTGTATGACACATTGGATTCTTCGAAACATACAGCTGGAAAGCCTGAGCTCAGCCAATAGGGTGTGCTCTGAATATCAATGTGATATCTGTAGTAGTAGATATCCTATAAGTAGGGAGGGGCCCTGTGTTTTGGACTATCATGTCACATGACCTAGATTTCAACCTTTTATTTGAAGCCTTTTCCAGAAATGAGAATTACACCAAAAATGAAAGCAATTGTCTGAGGATTGTGCTGGACCATCTGACATGAAAAGAAAAGTGGACAGTTTGATGAAAAAGCTTTAAATAAATGTTAAAAACCAGGTCATGTGTCATATTTCTCCTAAACACAAGGCCCTACCAATGGGCCTATAGCATGTCCACACTGTGGAAACAGCCTCTGTATTTGGCACCTGCGATCAAGGCCACGTGAAGCTGGCTCATGCTCCAGCCCTGGGTCTGATACCGTGTCAATAATGCAGTAGAAGACGCCCCTTCGCTCACGCCTCACGTGGCAGGAAAATCTTTGACCTTCCTCTGCTCGATTCACCCCAATCCAACAGTTCCTTAAAGCTGTCATTTACGGATCTTCTCTCCGCCTCTGTGGCCATAAAAGGAATGGGGTAATATGTCTTTGGGGAGAGGGCACTGTTATGGCTTTTTTAAATGCATCTTGTGTGAATAACTGTGGCAATGTACACAATCTCTATGGACACATACTGCACATTAGCGTGTCTGAATAGGATTTGGAGGCAGACTTCAAAGTTAAACCATTGTAGATATGAAGTTGGTAGTGTGGCTTATTGAATAAATTCCTTTTGAGGTAATGGTGATTTGTTGGGAGCTTTGGAAGAAAGTTTGGTTTGGTGGCCTCTACAGTGCCTTGCAAAAGTATTCACCCCCCTTGGCGTTTTTCCTATTTTGTTGCATTACAACCTGTAATTTAAATTAATTTTTTGGGGGATTTCATGTAATGGACAAAATAGTCCAAATTGGTGAAGTGAAATGAAAAAAGTAACTGGTACATTTATTTTTTATTTTATTTAAAACTGAAATGTGGTGGGTGCATATGTATTCATCCCTTTGCTATGAATCCCCTAAATAAGATCTGGTGCAACCAATTACCTTCAGAAGTCACATAATTAGTTAGATTGCACACAGGTGGACTTTAAGTGTCACGTGATCTGTCACATGATCTCAGTATATATATGCCTGTTATGAAAGGCCCCAGAGTCTGCAACACCACTAAGCAAGGGGCACCACCAAGCAAGCGGCACTATGAAGACCAAGGAGCTCTCCAAACAGATCAGGGACAAATTTGTGGAGAAGTACAGATCAGGGTTGGGTTATAAAAAAATATCAGAAACTTTGAACATCCCACGGAGCACCATTAAATCCATTATTAAAAAATGGAAAGAATATTGCACCACAACAAACCTGCCAAGAGAGGGCCGCCCACCAAAACTCACAGACCAGGCAAGGAGGGCATTAATCAGAGGCAACAAAGAGACCGAAGATAACCCTGAAGGAGCTGCAAAGCTCCACAGTGGAGATTGGAGTATCTGTCCATAGGACCACTTTAAGCCGTACACTCCACAGAGCTGGGCTTTACGGATGAGTGGCCAGAAAAAAGCCATTGCTTAAAGAAAAAGATAAGCAAGCACGTTTGGTGTTCGCCAAAAGGCATGTGGGAGACTCCCCAAACATATGGAAGAAGGTACTCTGGTCAGATGAGACTAAAATGTAGCTTTTTGGCCATCAAGGAAAATGTCTGGCGCAAACCCAACACCTCTCATCTCCACGAGAGCACCATCCCCACAGTGAAGCATGGTGGTGGCAGCATGCTTTGGGGATGTTTTTCATCGGCAGGGACTGGGAAACTGGTCAGAATTAAAGGAATGATGGATGGTGCTAAATACAGGGAAATTGTTGAGGGAAACCTGTTTCAGTTCCAGGATGACAATAACCCTAAGCATACTGCTAAAGCAACACTCGGGTGGTTTGCGGGGAAACATGTAAATGTCTTGGAATGGCCTAGTCAAAGCCCAGACCTCAATCCAATTGAGAATCTGTGGTATGACTTGAAGATTGCTGTACACCAGCGGAACCCATCCAACTTGAAGGAGCTGGAGCAGTTTGACCTTGAAGAACTGGCAGAAATCCCAGTGGCTAGATGTGCCAAGCTTATAGAGACATACCCCAAGAGACTTGCCGCTGTATTTGCTGCAAAAGGTGTCTCTACAAAGTATTGACTTTTGTGTGAATAGTTATGCACGCTCAAGTTTTCAGTTTTTTTTTGTCTTATTTCTTGTTTGTTTCACAATAAAAAATATTTTGCATCTTCAAAGTGGTAGGCATGTTGTGTAAATCAAATGATACAAACCCCCCAAAAATCAATTTTAATTCCAGGTTGTAAGGCAACAAAATAGGAAAAATGCCAAGGGGTGTGAATACTTTCGCAAGCCACTGTTTACAATGTCATCTTTACGAGCTTGATATTCCCGTCTCTCCCAGCCAGCTGAAGGTTTTGTTATTGCTACGCTGCAGTCCGGGGTTTCAGAAACCATCACTCTCTGTCTGCTGTATCAATTCCATTCCAATCTTTGCATCTGAGTGTGAAGAAAATAGCCCTTGTCCTCACCTCCTCATCCCACAGGCCTGGCCAATGAGAAGCTGCTAAGACCCCATGTCTTCACATCGCAACATACTCCTACACACACACAGGTTGTGTGGAGACCCTTTCCTCATGTATCCACCCAGCTCCAGACCCTGCATGGATCCCTCCCTGCGATTCAATTAACAGCTCAGCCACCTTCACACACCATCCTCCTTCCACAGAGCCCTCTGAAAGACTGCTGGTTTAGATGAATAAGCATGGCTTAATCATTGAGGAGTGATTGTGTGTGTGTGTGTGTGTGTGTGTGTAAAGTAAAGTAAAGACTACAGAGCGGAATGATTTGGCTGCTTGGTGTTGATGGACTTCCTGCCTTGTGTTTCCCTGCTGAAAAAAACATCATAGACCAGCAAAGGCTGGTCACCTTGGTCAGTGGTCACCAGCCTTCGCTGTGTTTTTGCTGGTGACCATCCTTCGCTGTGTTTTGCTGGTGCCTTCACTGGTTGACAGAGAGCGACCCGGCTCTACGTATTGTACTGGTTTGTGACCCACTGACACCGCCCCGGTTAGAGGGGAATAAAGCAGCCCAGGAGTTAACACACACAGGAACTTGATTTAAACACACTGAGGAAGATGAACATGGGGATGGTTCTGTAATGCAGAATGCACTGAATAGAACAAAGTATGGAATGGATGATATAAATGAGCTATAACCATGTAATGGCATAGAACTTCAATAGCACAATAGGAAGAACTGTATGATAATTCACTGCAGCAATAAACAGTCGGCTATTACACAGCAATACTCGAGAACAAGGACTGTATCTAATGACCTAATAACCATGTATTACATAGTAACACCAGATTAATGACTAGGATGGAAATAGCACATTAAGAATAATGGCAAGGACTATATGTAAATAAATAGGAAGTAGTAAACAGTGACTAATCATTGCAGACAATATCAGTAGTAACATAATAATAACAGGAATGAGAAACTACATAGAATACTGTTCACGCATCCCATGCCCACCCATGTTCTCAGACTGGAAAAGCACAGTTTAGGCCCGGCTCATACTTATATGCTTGAGGGAGCATGCAACGGACCCGACTGGCCAGTTTTTGGCTAGCTAGGAGCATCTGACCAATCATGATCAGTGCTTGGGAAGATGGTGGGGTCATGGGGACAGTCTAATTGGCTGAAGACATGAGCTGGAGGTGAGGAGTGATGAGGAGATCTAGACTGCGCGGCACCTGACAGACATAAACAACAACACACACTCTGGAAATTAATCCCACAGCGCCCAGCCTTTGCTGTGTTTTTGCTGGTGGCCTGCCTTCACTGTGTTTTTGCTGGTGGCCTGCCTTTGCTGTGTTTTTGCTGGTGGCCTGCCTTCGCTGTGTTTTTGCTGGTGGCCTGCCTTCGCTGTGTTTTTGCTGGTGACCAGCCTTCGTTGTGTTTTGGACACTGGTCACCAGCGTACCAGCATAAAGATGTAGGATCTTAATTTGAGCCAGTTTGCTACTGCAGGAAAATAATCCTGCATCATCAGGAAATGTGGATTATAATGAATGGACATTTTTGTAGGGCTTGTTCTTGCCTGGTTACCCAGACTCCTTGCTCCGGCCAAATGCTGCACCATGCCCACTGACGTTAGTTTCTTATCCGCGATGAGTCCGAATCTGAGTACCTCCCCGACCCTTCACCGAACGTGAACACAATCGGGGCCATCTGATTGGTCTAGAAACCGATGGGTTGGGCCAGAGCCAGAACACACGTGGGTAAAGCGGCGGATTGTAAATTCGTCATTGACTTTGGTTGGTTGGAGACGATCCAATCGCTGATGACTTTGTTTTGAACAACGCTCCTCATCACCACAAACGATTTCAATGATTGCTGTCTCAGTGTAATTTATGTAGCGAACGACAGAGCAGCGGAAGAATTTAGCATGAGTCATCAGGCTAGGAAAGTTCTGCAACATAGTGATCCAATTAAGATCCTACATCTGTATGCTGGTCACCAGCAAAACCAGCATTAAGTCACATTATGCTGGCTTGTAAAGTGATGTTTAATTCCTTTTGGAATCCAGCCAGAGTGGGGATATCCAACAACTGGAAGTTTTATTCACCCACGATCTGCATTCAGAATGACTTCCAGGGTTAGAAAGATGCTAAATGAGACTACATAAATCATATAAACTGGAACAACCATTTCGGTTAAGTCTAACTAACAGATTGAATTAGTTTAGAAACATTTATTTTATTTATCTGTGTGCACATAAGTTTAAATGAGTAATTAATCAATCATTGTAAATGCAAAACACGGATATTGAAACAAACAATAAAAAAATATATATATCCGCAATAGAGCATACTGGGAAATATGATAATGATCGGCGATATTTTGCAGATCAGCTTGACTGCTAGACCATGCTCGACCAGCATAGACCAGCTTGGTCACCAGCATCAGCTCATCAACAGCATACCAGCATGAGCTGGTCACCAGCATCACCAACATACCAGTCAAAGGCATCACCATCTAGACCAGTGGTTCCCAAACTTTTTATAGGCCCGTACCCGTTCAAACATTCAACCTCCAGCTGCGTCCCCCCTCTATCACCAGGGTCAGCGCACTCTCAAATGTTGTTTTTTTGCCATCATTGTAAGCCTGCCACACACACACTATGATAATTTTTTTTAAACAAATAAAATACAATTTTATTGGTCACATACACATGGTTAGAAGATGTTATTGCAAGTGTAGCAAAATGCTTCTGCTTCTAGATCTATCAGTGCAGCAGTATCTTAACAGGTAATATTTAACATTTCCACAACAAAACCTAATACACACAATCTAGTAAAGGAACGGGATAAGAATATATATGTATAATATATTGATGAGCAGTAATAGAGCAGCTAAGATGCAATAGATAGTAAAGAATAGATAGTGAAGGATACGGTATACAGCAGTTTGGGGCGGCAGGTAGGCTAGTGGTTAGAGCGTTGGGCCAGTAACCGAAAGGTTGCTAGATTGAATCCCCGAGCTGACAAGGTAAAAATATGTTGTTCCGCCCCTGAACAAGGCAGTTAACCCACTGTTCATAGGCCGTCATTGTAAATAAGAATTTGTTCTTAACTGACTTGCCTGGTTAAATAAAAAAATGTAATACAGTATATACATATGAGATGAGTAATGTGAGATATGTTAACATTCTTAAAGTGCCATTATTAAAGTGACTAGTGTTAAATTTATTAAAGTGGTCAATTATATCAAGTCTGTAGGTAGGCAGCTGCCTCTGTGCTAGTGGTGGCTGTTTAACAATCTGATGGCCTTGAGATATAAACTGTTTTTCAATCTCTGTCCCAGCTCTGATGCACCTGTATGGTTTAATTGTAATGTTATTGTTGGCAGTGAAACAAGGTTTCTCAGGCGAGAAAAAAACCTCACCGAAATGTATAGCCCCGTGGGAAAATATAAACAGTTTGAAAATGTGAATCACATTTTTATTTGGCGTACCCCTGACGGCATTGAGCGTACCCCATACCTGATCTAGACCATGCTGGTCAGACCAGCTTGACCAGCACAGACCAACATGGAACAGCTTGAAATTTTGGCAAGTGTAGGCTTGTGAAACAGCATGTGAGGAAGCCCAGAGCAGAGACTGGAGTGGATTGGAGACGGTGGGTTGAGATTAACAGAGAGCAAAGCAGACGAAAGAGACCGAGGTGACTGACTACCTCAGCCCACAGCCTGCTATGCCGACGCCAAATAGGAAAACAGACAACACACAAAATGCCGTAGATAATGTTTTGAGAGCTGTAGCAGGTAAAACAGATTTTTAAATGCGCCTAGTTCACCAATAGTAGAGTAATTATCTTTAGCGTAGAACTTGTCATGGTGTATCCATGTGATAATGTAATGCATTCCTCTGCTACATTAGTGCCTGCCTGTATCTTAAAAGCCCTGTGCCTTTCCCTGTTCATATACCTCTCTCTCTCTCTCTCTCTTTACCCCCACCCCATCTTTCGCCCTATTTCTCCATATGTCTCCTCCTTTCGCTCCCACCTTTTCGCCCCCCTCTCTCTCCCTCCTTTTTTTATCCCCCTATATCCAGTGTGACTGCCGAGGCAGCTGCCCCTCTCTCTGCCTCCCAGCCCCAGCCAGCCACTCAGTCAAGGTTGCCTTGAAGCTCAAGGTCATGTCCATAATAGCACTGACATACAAGAAATGCTACTGTGATAAAAACGACATAAGTCGGAGCAGCTAGGACGGGACGCAGGGCACTCAGGAGCCAAAGGAGGGGGTCACACCAGAGGTCAGGATCGTCAGGCACGCACGCACAAGGCCCTGACTGACTTTGACTTTTTAGGATTTCCTTTCTTACAGCCACACGTCCCAGTCACGTCCCAGCCAGCACTGCCTGTTTGTGTCCCCAGTCACCCTAGCTCTAGCCCGGCTATCACTACAAGTGATACTCTGGTGAGTTGTGATGCTTGTTTGTTTATTGACTTGCTGAATGATATGTCATAAACACCTGTTTCACTTGCACCGTAATCCCTGTGCAGATGAAGGGATTTCAGGCCCTAATCCTGGTATTTAGAGGCATTTGGTGGGACAGGTTCTCTGGATGCTGCCGGCCTGTTCTCCCTCGATCTGTACTCACACACGCACGTGCACACACACACCGAACAGAGAGAGAGATCACAGAGGGTTATGTTATGAGTCCTCTGTAATATGCTTTACATGTAAACACTGCCCTCAGTGAATCGTGCTGGCTGATTGGAGTAAACAATGTTGTCACAGTAAACAGTCAACATGGTGGATCATTGCCACCCAAAACAACATGGTTTGATAGTCAATCCTGATAACAACGGATGCCTTGTAAATCTTTGCTATGATGCAATGGTTTTTATAATGTCCATGACTGCAGTTTACAGCTAGTATGACGTAAACCCTACAATAATGATGTTTTAACAATTTACAGTTGTGAAAGAGCATGAAAACAGTTGTTTTAAGATGGAATTGTTTTAAAATGGTCATACTATGGATCATTTAGCTATTTGATAAAAAATGTAAGGACCCCTTTAGTTATATAAAAATATATACAAAAATGATTTGATAAAATATAGAATTTGGCCTTTACTACCATAGCCCAGAGAAACTTATTGAATAACACAAAAAAATTGGGTAGGCACAAAACTACCTTCATACTTACATTTATTTTTTATAACCTTCAGATGAGAATTTCCACAGTGGGGTCACATTAGTTTGTAGACCAAACGGTACAGATGTTTTTGTCTCCTGGTCTGACAAACACCTCCCTGCCACCTTTCACAGCAGATGCGGAACTGCGACACGTCTCCTGCTTAAACTGACAGATTTTGATGGGGATTGTTTTATTATGTTACTTATATTGACGCACCGATGCGTCAATCGACTCCAGGCGGTTAACAAAAAGCATTACTGCTCAGCATACCGCATTCAATAAATATTTGGAAATCCTGACTCTCTTTCTGATACTCTTTCCATACCTCTCCATGATTTGGTGGAACCCAAACATTTCCTTGCTTGGGTTGTGAACTCAGTCTTAGTTGAAAAGTGTGTGCGTGCGTGTGCGTGTGTGTGTATGTGTATGTGTACGTGCATGCGTCTGTGTGTGTCTCGCTGCAGACCAAACAAGGAGGAGGTGCAGAGTTGAATCTGATGAGACAACACTGATGCTGTACAGTGCATCATCTGCTGTTTCACTCCCTGGCCTGATGGCCTGCTGTGAATTAAGGTTAGTGTTACTGTCACAATCTTTCATCTGGATTCCAAACAGATCTCTGCCATCTGCCGCCACTAGGGGGAGTGGCAGCTTGTCTCCCCCCCCGCCCCCTCTTCCTGGAGAGATTATCAATAAACAATTTTGTGTCATGCAGCCCATCAGTCTCCATATGATATGGGCCCCCGCATCTTGACAAGACATTACCGATTTTCTCAGGATTGCATTAATAGATGCCTGACTATAATGGTAACAGTACACACAGCATACGGTGTAACCTCTGGCTGGTTCATTTTAGATAGCCTACTGTCTCATAACATTAGAGAGCGAGAACAGTTATGAAATTACAAAAAAAGGACAGGATTTCATGTCCCTATCCTCGGTCCACTGCAAATTCATTGTGTGTGTATCAGAGAGTGCCATTCACGATTGCTCTGTAACCGATTGAAACATAAAACGACACTCATATCTCGCCTCTGTTATCGCTGTCATTTTCCAAAAGGATGGAGAGAAACAAAAAAAATGAAGATGGCAAGCTATCAACCAGATGTCCAAGTCAAGATAGTGACGCAGCAGCACAATCACAACCCAATTCTGATGGACCGAGAGCTGTGTGTAAGTAATCTCAATGACAGTTTAAAGTTGACCTGGCTGCCTTCCCCGTGGACCGACCAACCACTCTGGACCGGGGGTTTGTGCAGATTATCGCCTTGATTAACCCCCCTCCCTCTCCGTACACACAGATCAGGCTCTAGTCTATACAGTCAGTCAGGTAGGCTGTCCTGTCAGTCAATGAGAGTGAAGGGAAGGGAAGAGAGTCCCACACACACAACAAATCCTCCATTAAGCCTGATTTGATTACATCATGATCGCCAGCAATCAAGGCCGACTAGCTGCAGGGACTTTGTCCCCCCTCCGTTCTCTACCGTCCACCCTGTCCTCCTATACTCTCATGGACATAACAATGTAAAAGTAGCACTGTCTGAGACGCTTTAGAAACGCTACGATAAGTTTGTCCAGTTACTCAGAATGTACGTTAAGGGTTCAACTTTTTGGTGATAACCCCATCTTACAAACCAGAATGCAGTGTTAATTCATGATGTTATATCATGAAGTTGGTCCTTGATGAACTCTGTGGACGTCATCCATCTTGTAGAGAGAGCCACAGGCTCTGTCTGTGCTGTTGGGAGGCAGGAAGGAGGGGTGGGGTGTAGTGCTTTCAAACTAAATTTAGGCTGCTTGTCTCCTTCATAAACATGAGCCTGCGTCTGTCTTGGGCTGTGAAAGCCCACTGTAGTAAGGCTTGTTCTCTCTGTCTCTCCCTGTCAGGGCTGGGCAACATAGTATGGCACTGGTCTGGGCTCATATTAGTCTGGGAATGAATAACAACACACCAGTTATCTAAAGAAGGAGGAACCCTCCTTTAGCACAGCAGACTACTGTATTATATTGTACTACTAAACTGTACTACATTGTACTGTATTACATTGCACTGTTCTATACTGTACTGTATTACATTGTACTGTACTGTATTACATTGTACTGTACTGTATTGTATTGTCTATATAACCCAGCCCAAAGCAGATTTGGCCACAAATGTAAACAAATAGTAGATGGTGTCCTCCCAGCTCAAACTATGCCTAGCCTAGTGGCTGTCCCATATTTCTATTGGATCAATCTTGAATTACACACACTGGTATAAAGGATATTGCCATCTGTGCTTCAATGCTATGGGAAGTGATCAGGGACTAATGACTTGAGCTAATGCTGACCTAAAGTAATAACGTCTAGTTCAACTGGGGTTGTGTTATTGCTGCAGTGTTGCTGGCTCCTGGTACGGTGGCGGCGAGTGAATGTTCTGAGCACTTCTCATTGAGGTGACATCTCCTCTCTAGGGTCCCCTACTGTGCCCTTACTCTGTTCTGTGTGAGAGCAGAAAGTGGCTCTGAGCTCTTAATCCCGGTAGATGGATGGATGGCCGGCCGCACTACGCCCCCACTCACTGCCTGCTAGGCCCATCACAGGTCCCCTCCACAGAGAAATGAGCCACAGCCTATTCCACAGAGACACACAGCTCCTCTACAACCTAATGTTACGCACCATGGCCATCTCCCTCATCACAAGGAAGGTGAAAAAAACGAGTTCCACATAAGCAAGGGACACGAAGACTTGTCTTGCTTACTCATCACACCTACACCGATGAATGACTTGGTAGGGGTTAAAAGGTTACACCATGGCATTTACTAAACCAAAACATACTGCATGCTGCAAAACAATGATCAACTAACCTCTCATACCCACCACCGTTATTATGTCTTTCAACCAGAGGTAAACACTAATCTGATAAGCAAGCATGCAGATGTTTATCCTTCCTGCCTGCCTGGCTGGCTCGTATGCCTGTATGCTTGTCCGGTCCAGTTGATGACCCGTATAATCCCACATAGACGCAGTCTATTCTGTCATGAAACCAGATAGCGTCTCATGTCTCGTGCTATAAAACATTTGGCACGTTCCAGAGGGCCAGTGTGATTTATATTTCTGTAAGCCCCAACTGCACACAGCAGGTCTGACGTTATCACCACTGTAGGATTTCAGGGTAGAGACAATTTCCTTGGGAATGAGTAACCCGGAGAGATGAGAGTTAATATTTAAGCCCGCACTGCTTTGCGTTGACTCTCTCGCTCGCTGTGACCTGTTTTGACTCTTGCATGCCCTTCATGCCAACGGTTGTCAATGTAAGCTTTTTATTTGCTTATGTCTGCGCTCTGGTGAAATGCAAACTCTTAACATGTCCTTACAACAGAATTTGTCCAAAATTATATCCTTGAGGTAAGACTGACCCCCTATGGATCAATGTCAGAGACAAGGAGAGCAATTTACTATTAGCCACTCAATGGTGCTTTACTAACTCTATCTCCTGCTTAGCACTAGAGTTTAGTTCTCTAGTCAAGTTAGCATACAAACTGAGTTTTGGGAGCCTCATCTCTCAAAGCTTGGAGAATTCTTAGTGTTCCTGTATTTTGACCAAAGGGCTGTTTTCTACCAGAGCTATTGATGTGACGACCCCAGTCCCCTGAGCTGGGAGCCCATCTGTTCAATAATACATCTGTTTGCTCTTATGAGGAACGCTACAGTAGATTTTGGCTATGGGAGGTAGGTGGAAAGTTGGTGCTGGATGCATTTTTAAAAGCAGTCTTTTTAAAAAGGAGGGAAGGCTCCTCAGCGGCCCCATTAGTCATACAGATTTGGGGCTGGAGCGGTTCTGTGACTCAGTCTGTACAGCTCAGCCCTGCCTGCCGCCCACTCTAAACACTCCAAGAACTTATTGTTTTAGAAAAGAGAGACATAAAGAAAGAGAGAGGGAAAGAGGTGTGTGTGTGGGGGGGGCAGATAGATAGAGAGAGAGCAGAGGGAGAGAGAGGAGAGAGAGAAAGAGGGTGAGCAGCCTAGGGAGAGATGTGTGAGTACTCTAAGGGCAGAGGGGGAGAAGCTGAAGTATGAATTGCAACTAAATGCTTCAGATGTCTGCCATGTCTGAGTTATTAGTAACACACACACGCAGTTTAAGCCAGCCTGGAAATCATGGAGGGACAAAGTAAAGTCATTTGACTTGTGTGTGTGCGTGTGTGCGTGCGTGCGTGTGTCTGCAGGCCATGACTGAAATAGGAGGAGAGGAGAGAGAGGCAGAGAGGGTGTTTGAGCATGTGCATGAGCCTGTGTGCACTGTAGGTATGTACTGGATACGTCTCTTACTATGTACATGTGGATGATTGTATGTCAGTTCCAGGCAATGCAACAATTACTGAACACAAATATAAACGTAACATACAATGATTTGCATGATTTTTACAGTTACAGTTCATATAAGGAAATCAGTCAATTGAAATTAATGAATTAAGCACTAATCTATGGATTTCACATGAGTGGGAAGGGGCGCAGCCATGGGTGGGCCTGGGAGGATATAGGCCCACCCACTGGGGAGCTAGGCCCAGCCAATCAGAATTCGTATTTCCCCACAAAAGGGCTTTATTACAGACAGAAATACTCCGGTTGGCTGGTCTCAGACGATCCCGCAGGCGAAGAAGCCGGAAGTATAGGTCCTGGGTTGGCTTGGTTACACGTGGTCTGCGGTTGTGAGGACAGTTGGACGTACTGCCAAATTCTCACAAATAATGTTGGATGCAGCTTATGGTAGAGAAATAAACATTAGATACTCTGGCAACAGCTCTGGTGGAATTTCCTGCTGTCAGCATGCCAATTGCACGCTCCCTAAAAACTTGATACATCTGTGGATTTGTGTTGTGTGACAAAACTGCACATTTTAGAGTGGCCTTTTATTGTCCCCAGCACAAGGTGCACCTGTGTAATGATAATGCCGTTTAATCAGCTTTTTGATATGCCACACCGTTCAGGTGGACGGATTATCTTGGCAAAGGAGAAATGCTCACTAACAGGGATGTAAACACATTTGTGCACAACATTTGAGAGGAATAAGATTTTTGTGCACATGGAACCGTTCTGTGATCTTTTATTTCAGGTCATGAAACATGGGACCAACACTTTACATGTTGCGTTTATATTTTTGTTCTGTATAGATATATGTGCAAAAGCCTGTTGTTAGGACTGAAAGTGTTACATAAATGTGCAGTCTCTGTACCCTACTTTCTGCTGCTAAGTTATTACTGTAGCTAGCTTTGAAGCTTTGAACTGCCAGTATATGTACTGTCATTAATAAGGTGGCAACAAAATTGCTAATGCTGTTTGATCTGAGCTGAGCACGTGTGTAAGCATTATGGATCTGGATTGAACATTGCTGCTAGGGACCCTCACAGTGGCCCCTCGGACTGACAGGTGCACACCCTGTACCCAATAAGACCCAAGGTCAAATGCCAGAGGTGGGCGGGGTCACAACATTTTCTGCCTGGCTGGCTGTGACTTCATTATTGTAAGCTGATGCGGTGACATTGGCCTGTTCTCATTTGGTAGATGTCATTTCATTAGTAGGCAAACAGAAGATTGTCCTCCCATCCTCGATAGCCTTCTTTCATCACGGAGAGTCATGTATATCCTACCTGTGTCGTTCGCTGACGGGTTTTGATATCTGACACACCTCCTTGGAATCAGCTTTTGTTTTTTCAGAGGAGAAAAGCATCCACACCTTTAAAAACAATATGCAACTTATCTTTTTATCTTTAAAATGTATTGCACAACTAACTGAATTAGTTCTTAGCACTATTTCGGGATCCACCCATGTAAGCGTCTTTTGCCTGAGTCTCATTTTATACTAGCACAGAAGTTGAGCAAATCAAATTTAGAAAAGGCCACTGTGTTCTGCCTAGGATTCCTAGAACTGTTCGTCTGTGCTGTCAAAACAAGGGAGGGAAGGAGGGAGAGAAGGGAGGGAGGGGAAAGGGTTGTGTCACCTGCACTGCTCCACCTTGATGGTTATGCTTCTGGATATCATTTCTAGCCCCCTTCTCTATCATACGGTATGAGCAGATGCTGCTAGTGTAACTGTGGAACTTCTAACTGCTGTTATGTGTAACAACATCACATGCTGTTCTCAGGTCTCAGGGACTCTGGCAGAGCTCAAGTTAGTTCAGCTGTCTGTGGTGTGAACCTCTCTCTCTCTCTCTCTCTCTCTCTCTCTTTTTACGTATGTGTTTCATGTGTGTGTTGTAAAAATGTGACATGTGTGCTGAGCAGGAGTTGTGAGTGTGTGTGTGTCTTCTTCTGGACTGATATGCTGGAGCGCACAGGGCTAATAAATCATTCAGAGCCCAAGTCTATTCTTATCTATAACCTTGCACCAACCGCTAGACTCTATAGCTGGACCCTCTCTCTCTCTCTCTCTCTCTCTCTCTCTCTCTCTCTCTCTCTCTCTCTCTCTCTCTCTGTCCCTCTCTTTCTCTGCCTCTCTGCCTCTGCCTCTCTCTCCCTATCTCACTCTTTCTCTCTCTTTCGATCTCTCTCTCTCTCTCTCTCTCTCTCTCTCTCTCTCTCTCTCTCTCTCTCTCTCTCTCTCTCTCTCTCTCTCGCACTCTCATTCTCTCTCTCGCGCTATATTCTAGAGCCAGGAATGACGCTGATTAAAAGGGGGTTGAGGTTCACCTTTAAGAGTTGTATTTCCACCATACCACAGAGTGCGCTGGTATACATTTCCCTATTGTGAGTCACACACAGCTATTTCAGGTTGGGATGGATCACATGACGACAATGTGCCATGGTGTTCCCCCCGTTCGGTTGCTGTAGGTCTGTCTGTCAGCATGTCGGTGTGTTTAACTGCTGCCAGTGTGCAGGCAGCACTTCGCACAGACTATTTCTGTGGAGTTTAATATACTATATACACTGAGTGTACAAAACCCAAGGGAACACCTGCTCTTTCCATGACAGACTGACCAGGTGAATCCAGGTGAAAGCTATGATCCCTTCTTGATGTCACCTGTTAAATCCACTTCAATCAGTGTAGATGAAGTGGAGGAGACAGGTTGAAGAAGGAATTTTAAGCCTTGAGACAATTGAGACATGGATTGAGATTGTGCGCCATTCGCAGCTACTACCAGAAGTGTGTCAAGAACTGCAGTTTCCTGTGTGTGTCAAGAATGGTCCACCACCCAAAGGACATTCAGCCCACTTGACATGGGCCAGCATCCCTGTGGAAAGCTTTTGGCACCTTGTAGTCCATGCCCCAACGAATTGAGGCTATTCTGAGGGTAAAAGGGGGTGCTGTGCAACTCAATATTAGAAAGGTGTTCCTAATGTTTTGTACACTGCGTGTCTGATGCTGCCCACTTTCCGTATGTTAACGATTAAACTACGGACCCCCTACGGACCCTCACTTTTACTTAAATAGGCCTTATATATTGTGCCAATGTTGTGTTGTGCTCCTCATGTTACCTAAGAGCATGCTTTAGCTGTCACAGACACCTGCTGTGTGTGTCTGCAGGGCGGTGGTAGAGTGTGTGTGTGTGTGTTTGAGGTGGAGTGTATCTGGGTGTTTGTGGGGTGTCGGATCATTGAGTTCTGTATACAACAGATGAGGGCTGGGAGCAGAGAGGATGGCAAAGGCATATAATAGAGAGTCCTAGCACATGCCAGGCGTGCTGAGTTCCTGCTAGATAAAGGTCCGTCCACACTGCCAGGGTCATGCCCTAGGGCCTGGGCCCTCACAGAAGTCACTGTCCTCCTAGAGCCCAGCCTGCAGAGAGGGTCGGCACACTGACCCAACACAAGCACAGCTGGCTGGCCCCAACGGGCCCTTACAGCCCCCCTCAGACCAGGGCCCCAGCCCTCCACACCTGGAAAGGGTTAAAAGCCTTTTGTTTTTCTCCATACCATCCTTGTGTGTACGTTAAAAAAGCAAAGCTGGACTTAACCTTCACACTGCATTATGAAAACAAGAGCCTGGTGGCAGCGGGGAGGCTGAGGGGGAGTGGTGCTCGGAGGCGTGGCCGACTGTTCACTCAGTGAGAAGGCAATGGTCTTGTTTTGAATTCCTCTGATCCAACTGTCAAAATATACCAGGAAGTAAGGCCTAGAGTCCTATACAGAGGGGTGTTTGATAGGAAAACTACTGCCAGTCAGGATGAGTTGGAAAAGGCTCTGTTTGGAGCATTTGGACAGTATTGACTGAAACTGAAGTGACGTTTCACATTCCCTGTCAAATTCACATTCTCAGGAGGACTACATGTATCAGTGTGACCAGTGAAGCATTCCCCAGCTCCATTCTCATTGCACAATATACCATTCATATTTTTCTACCCATGTTTTTCTACCCAGTTCTCCATTTCCACAATGTTTCCTTATTCTAACCACAGGGTTGCTTCTTGGGAATATATATTGATCTCAGTGGGGAGGTTCCATGTAGAACTGGGGAAGTGGCCTTGAAATGGCCTTGCCATGTAATTAAATGGGAGCTTATCACCACCACCAGTATCCATGCTATAGTGGCCATCGATTCTACCGTTAACATTATCAAGGGGCTTGGGCAGGGGCTAGGGAGCTTCCCCTATTGACTGTAAAGAGGAACCCCAATTCCCCCTGCCAACTCTGACACCAGCCCCCATGGGAGGTAGTAGTAATCATGGATCTGTTTCGGGGAAGGTTAGAGAGCAAAGTAGGGAAATCCAGACAGCCCCCTGCCAGAATTCACTTACTACTGCTACTCGGGCGTGTAAGTTCGGCAGTGTGTTGTGAGCATAATCCGCCCAGACAAGGAACTTGCTCCAGTTGCTGGCCTGGGTGGAGACGAAACAGCTGAGGAACTTCTCCAGCTCCTGGTGGGCCCTCTGCGTTTGCACATTCGACTGTGGGTGGAATCCAGAAGAAAGACTCACCAACGCCCCCCAACTGGGAACAAAAGGCTTTCCTATACCGTGCGACGAACTGGGGCCCACGATCCGAGACGATGTCCTGGGGAAGTCCGTGAGGTCGAAAGACATGGGTAATCATGAGATCAGCGGTCTCCTTCGCTGAAGGCAACTTGGGTAAGGCAATGAAATGGGCTGCCTTGGAGAACCGATCAACGACCACCAGGATAGCGGTACGCCCTTGGGATGGAGGTAACCCTGTGATAAAGTCTACGGACAGGTGGGACCAGGGCCGGCTGGGGATGGGCAGAGGTTGGAGCAACCCAGCTGGTCTCTTCGTGAGGACTTGCTTTGGGCACAGGTGGAACAGGCCGCAACGAAGGATCTCACATCCTCAATCATGTTGGGCCACCAGAATGTCCGCCTCAGGAACTCCAGTGTCCGATTAACCCCTGGATGCCCAGTTAATTTAGAGGATTGTCCCCATTGTAGTACTCGGAAACGGGCTGATCGCGGAATGTAAAGTCTATTACTGGGTCCCCCGCCGGGTTCAGGTTCTCAGATCTGGCCTTTTCGGACCGTGGTCTCAATACTCCATATCACAAGGGCCACAATGCCGGAGCTTGGGTTGATGGGCTTGGAGTCCCTCTCCTCGTTAGAGACATCGTGTTGGTGGGACAGGGCGTCTGCTTTCTGATTATTGGATCCCGGGTGATAGGCTAGTGTGAAATCGAACCTGATAAAAAACAGAGCCCACCTAGCCTGGCAAGTGTTCAACCTCTTGGCTTCTTGAATGGAGACCAAGTTCTTATGGTCCGTCCAGATCATGAAAGGATGAGGGCCCCCCTCCAACCAGTGTATCCACCCCTCAAGGGCCCACCTAACTGCCAAGAGCTCCCGGGTTGCCTACATCATAGTTGCATTCCGCTGGCGAGAACCACTTGGAGAGAAAGGCACATGGGTGCAGTTTCTTGTCCTCATCGTTTCGCTGTGAAAGGACTGCCCCTGCTCTGGTGTCCGAGGCATCCACCTCTACCACAAAGGGACCTTGAGGTAAAACGTCCCTGTCAGCCTTGGGAGTCCAGCAAAAACGGGTCTGGAACTTGTGGGTTAGGACCGTGAGAGGGGCTGCCACCGCACCAAAGTTGCGTATAAAATGTCTGTAAAAAGTGGAAAACCCGAGGAACCGCTGGACCTGCTTGAGTAAAGTGGGACGGGGCCTGTCGGTGACCGCTTCAACCTTTACAGGATCCATTTGGATGCCTGCGGTAGAGATAATGTGACCCAGGAAGGCTATTTGGGATACGTGGAACTCACACTTCTCTATCTTGACATTTAGTTGGCTTTGCAAGTGGTGTCTTAGGACATGGCGGACATGCAGTATGTGTCCCGGAAGGGTTTTGGAGAAGATCAGGATGTCGTCGAGGTAAACAAAGATGAACCGATTCAACATATCCCTAAGAGTGTCATTGACCAATGCTTGAAAGACTGTCGGTGAGTTCGATTATCTGAAGGGCATGACTAAATACTCATATTGACCACTAGTGGTGTTAAAGGCAGTTTTCCACTCATGTCCCTCCCTGATTCTCACCAGATTGTAAGTGTTGCGGGGGTCCAGTTTGGTGAAGAATTGGGCCCCTTGGGCCAACTCCAAGGCGGCGGACATCAGGGGTAGGGGATGACAATTCTTGATTCTGGTTCAGCCCTCTTTTATCGATGCAAGGACACAGGCCTCCATCCTTATTACCCACGAAGAAGAAGCCTGCACCAGCTGGGGATGTAGAGGGGCGAACAAAACTTGCCTCCAGCAACTCCCGGAGGTAATTGTCCATGACTGCTGCTTCAGGGGTCGAGAGGGAGTACAGACAGCCCCTGGGAGGCGTGGAGCCGTGTAGGAGTTCTACGGCACAGTTGGTATGGACGATGGGGGGGAAGGTAGGCGACTTACTGAATGCTTCCCGGAAGTCGAAGTATTCGGGAGGGAGAGCGGAGAAATCTTGGTCTTCAATGGATGCAGGAGGACACGGCGAGGCTCTTGGTGGGGGTCTTAGACATTTAGTCTGGCAGTCCTTACCCCAGTCTAGTAGGTGTCCCGTGGACCAGGAGAATAGTGGGTTATGTAGCGCTAGCCAGGGGTACCCTAGGATATGGGGGTTCTCGGGAGCAGTGATCAAAAGAAAACTAAGAGTCTTTGAGTGGTTCACCCCAACCTGCAGTAGAATGAGCTTGGTCTGATATTCCACCTGACCGGGTCCATCGAGGGCTTGAATCTGCAGAGGGTTGGGACATTTTAAGCAGGAGATTTGTAATTCTCTGGCGAAGTCCTGATCAATTAAATTATCAATTAAATTATCTGCGGCCCCGGAGTCCACAAAGGTTTGAATCTGGTGCTGACAGTTGTCCCAGTGGAGGGTTGCGGGTAGTGACAGACGGTGACTGGGTAGCCGGGAGGTAACTGCACAGCTCATCAGGGTCTCCCCTTGTCCTGGCGAGCTCTAGCGTTTCCCGTTAGCTCTGGGCATGTAGCATGGAGATGTCATAGACATCCGCAGTAGAGGTAGCACCCTTCGATCATGCGCCTGTCACACACCTGTGGGCTCAGACGTGTGTGTCCCAGCTGCATGGGTCCTCAATGCTGTGTTCGGGGGGGGTGCTCAGGAAACCGGGATACTGGGGTGGTGTCTAAAAGGCGCTGTCTCACGCGTTCTCAGAGGCGGTTGTCGATCCTGATCGATCCTGGCTCGAGGTTCTCTCCCAGTTCCTGAGAGGCCAGTTCATCCTTGATGGAGTTAGAAAAACCCTGGTGGAAAGCGGTGACCAGGGCCTCAGTATTCCACCCACTCTCGGCGGCGAGGGTGTGGAACTCAATGGCGAAGTCAGCCACTGGTCTGGCCGCTTGGCGGATGATGAACAGTCGGCTGGCCGCTTCTCATCCGCCGACTGGGTGGTCGAAGACACGTCTCAGCTCGGCAATGAAGGCTAATACGGAGCTGCAGGATGATGGCTGCTGTTCTCACACCGCCGTTGCCCACGCCAGGGCCTTGCCCGAGAGTAGAGAAAATGTAGGCGATCATGGCCCAATCGGTGTGGAAGGTGGAGGACTGTAGCTCGAACACTAATTGAGGAACCTCTTACATCCTCCTGGGTGTCTGTCATACCGCTTGGAGGCTGGGATCTTGATTTCCCGGTTCAGGTTCCCTGGAGGAACTACGGTGACGCCTGTAGCACTGGGCGATGAGACTTGGACATTGGCTCCTCCTGGGTTGAGATTGGACTGTGGTTGGAGGGAGTCGGTAAGTGCCCGGAGGGTCTATGATATTTGGGAGAGTTGTTCTTGCTGCCGCCCCAGCAGTGCTGCTTGGTGGGTTACAACCTTCTATATTTTTTGGGGTTACTACATGATTCCATATATGTTATTTCATAGTTTTGGACAGATTGGAGTGGCAGCAAGTCTTGAACCTTAAATAGTTGAGCATTTTTCCCTGTAGTCGCTGCCACCGAGCTGCCTGTAAGCTGCAGTGTAGTAGAGCCATGCAGCATGGTGCCTGGAGGTCACCCTTCACCCTCCTCTACCAGGCAGCTGACTCTTAGATGTGAAGCGACACCCCTGGAATGTTGGAACTAGCTGCTCATTTGGAACTAACCTTTCTCCAGTGGCAGTTGTCCTTGAGGAGAGAGAGAGAGAGAGAGAGAGAGAGAGAGAGAGAGAGAGAGAGAGAGAGAGAGAGAGAGAGAGAGAGAGAGAAAATATACACATACTGGGGCTAGGCTGCTGACATATTCTTTTCTCGGCTATAGGAACCTGTGGCTGACCCCTGGCCTCCTATAGCCCTGGATTACTCTGTCCATCTCTACCACGCTTGGATTAAACAGTTACCATTCCTGAGACGATCTGTCATTTGGTGTCATTGTAAAAAAAATGTCCAGCAGTTTGGTTCTAATAAAACAATACACAGTCCAGCTGGTGCTCTGTCCCTGTGGTACATGATTTATATCCATATGATCTATTTTATATCATATTTATAAAATAGTATGGAATAGAAGGCTATACTTTATGTACTGTTCTGCACATCTTTGTTCTAACCCAATACACAAATGTGATGATTAATGACTATGCTTACTTTAATTTAAAAAAAAATTACATTTCATTAATGAGCTCTATTTAACTCTAGTGAGGGATAAATATAATACACAATAAATGCTTTGACTTATATAGTGTACCAATCCGGAGACCTTTAAATTATCTGATATGCCCTAAATATATTTTATTAAGCTTTTTAAAGTGCAATGTGCAGTATGTAAAGTTATTGCTGGATTGATTAAGCTAATGCTCAGATAAGATAATTCATGCAAACATTCACAGTCACCGTTGGCCAGGCGGCTCACCGTTGGAGCTAGGGCAGGGCCGGAGGGGTTGGCACAGAGGTTGGGCTTGTTCATGGTTTCTCACACACACACACACACTGTCACCCAGAGGACCTGTTAATTCACACACACCCTCAGTGACACCAGCCTGGCCAGTGGCCGTCCACCCACAGGGCATGCCAAGCTCTTGTTGACTCTAGGAAGGAGAGGCTTGATAAGTTATAGCCACAAAGTTGTGAAATTAAGGTGATCTGACAGAAAACCTTGAAATTATGATATTTTCGGTGTATGCTGCTTATGCAATAGTTGGCTACACAATGAACTATGCACTTTGCAGACGTGGTAATAAACAGTATTAACCATGTTATAACCTATTAATAATCTTACACCCACATCCCCTACATTCCCTGCAACAATCACTTTGTACTTGCACTTCAGTCTAGTAGACACCAATCTGACTGATAGAGAAACTGATAACTGAATGCAATTCTATTCAGATTATGATCAGATGATCACATTCCTTGGGAAAGGGTGTGTGTTTGTGTCTCTTAGGTTCTAAATAACACTTATTTTTCTATCTAAATCAAATTTTATTTGTCACATACACATGGTTAGCAGATGTTAATGCGAGTGTAGCGAAATGCTTGTGCTTCTAGTTCCGACCATGCAGTAGTATCTAACAAGTAATCTAACAAATTCACAACAACTACCTTATACACACAAGAGTAAAGGAATGAATACGAGTATGTACATATAAATATATGGATGAGCGATGGCTGACCGGCATAGGCAAGATGCAGTAGATGGTATGGAGTACAGTATATACACATATATATGAGATGAGTAATGTAGGATATGTAAACATTATATAAATGGCATTGTTTAAAGTGGCTAGTGATACATTATTTCATCAATTCTAATTATTAAAGTGGCTAGAGATTTGGGTCGATGACCCGAACGGCATAGGCAAGATACAGTAGATGGTTTAGAGTACAGTGTATACATTTGATATGAGTATGTCGGATACGTAAACATTATATACAAAATTGTTTAAAGTGGCTAGTGATACATTTGTTACATCCAATTCCTATGTATAAAGTGGCTAGAGATTTAAGTCAGTATGTTGGCAGCAGCCACTCAATGTTAGTGATGGCTGTTTAACAGTCTGATGGCCTTGAGGTAGAAGCTGTTTTTCAGTCTCTCGGTCCCAGCTTTGATGCACCTGTACTGACCTCGCCTTCTGGATGATAGCGGGGTGAACAGGCAGTGGCTCGGGTGGTTGTTGTCCTTGATGATCTTTTGGCCTTTCTGTGACATCGGGTGGTGTAGGTGTCCTGGAGGGCAGGTAGTTTAACCCGGTGATCGTTGTGCAGTCCTCACTACCCTCTGGAGAGCCTTACGGTTGTGGGCGGAGCAGTTGCCGTACCAGGCGGTGATACAGCCCGACAGGATGCTCTCGATTGTGCATCTGTAAAAGTTTGTGAGTGATTTTGGTGACAAGCCAAATTTCTTCAGCCTCCTGAGGTTGAAGAGGCGCTGTTGCGCCTTCTTTACCACGCTGTCTGTGTGGGTGGACCAATTCAGTTTGTCCGTGATGTGTACGCCGAGGAACTTAAAACTTTCCACCTTCTCCACTACTGTCCCTCGATGTGGATAGGGGTGCTCCCTCTCCTGTTTCCTGAAGTCCACGATCATCTCCTTTGTTTTGTTGACATTGAGTGAGAGGTTATTTTCCTGACACCACACTCCGAGGGCCCTCACCTCCTCTCTGTAGGCCGTCTCGTCGTTGTTGGTAATCAAGCCTACCACTGTAGTGTCGTCAGCAAACTTGATGATTGAGTTGGATGCGTGCTTGGCCACGCAGTCATGGGTAAACAGGGAGTACAGGAGAGGGCTGAGAACGCACCCTTGTGGGGCCCCAGTGTTGAGGATCAGCGGGGTGGAGATGTTGTTTCCTACCCTCACCACCTGGGACCGGCCCGTCAGGAAGTCCAGGACCCAGTTGCACAGGGCTGGGTCGAGACCCAGGGTCTCGAGCTTAATGACGAGCTTGGAGGGAACTATGGTGTTAAATGCTGAGCTGTAGTCGATGAACAGCATTCTTACATAAGTATTCCTCTTGTCCAGATGGGTTAGGGCAGTATGCAGTGTGATTGCGATTGCGTCGTCTGTGGACCTATTGGGACGGTAAGCAAATTGGAGTGGGTCCAGGGTGTCTGGCAGGATGGAGGTGATATGATCCTTGACTAATCTCTCAAAGCACTTCATGATGACGGAAGTGAGTGCTACGGGGCGATAGTCATTTAGCTCAGTCACCTTAGCTTTCTTGGGAACAGGAACAATGGTGGCCCTCTTGAAGCATGTGGGAACAGCAGACTGGGATAGGGACTGATTGAATATGTCCGTAAACACACCAGCCAGCTGGTCTGCGCATGCTCTGAGGACACGACCAGGGATGCCATCTGGGCGGCAGCCTTGCGAGGGTTAACACATTTAAATGTTTTCTCACATTGGCTGCGGTGAAGGTGAGCCCGCAGGTTTTGGTAGCGGGCGTGTCGGTGGCACTGTATTGTCCTCAAAGCGAGCAAAGAAGTTGTTTAGTTTGTCTGGGAGCAGGGCGTCATGGTCCGCGACGGGCTGGTTTTCTTTTGTAGTCCGTGATTGACTGTAGACCCTGCCACATTCCTCTTGTGTCTGAGCCATTGAATTGTGACTCTACTTTGTCTCTATATTGACGCTTAGCTTGTTTGATTGCCTTGCGGAGGGAGTAGCTGCACTGTTTGTATTCAGTCATGTTTCGGTAGCCTTTACCTGGTTAAAAGCAGTGGTTCGCGCTTTCAGTTTTATGCGAATGCTGCCATCAATCCATGGTTTCTGGTTGGGGAAGGTTTTGATATTTGCTATGGGTACAACATCACCAATGCATTTGCTAATAAACTTCGCTCACCGAATCAGCGTATACATCAATGTTGTTGTCAGATGCTATCCGGAACATATCCCAGTCCACGTGCTCGAAGCAATCTTGCAGCATGGAATCAGATTGGTCGGACCAGCGTTGAACAGACCTGAGAACGGGCGTTTCCTGTTTTAGTTTCTGTTTGTAGGCTGGGAGCAACAAAATGGAGTCATGGTCAGACTTGCGAAAGGAGGGCGGAGAATAGCCTTGTATGCATCACGGAAGTTGGAATAACAGTGGTCCAGGATTTTACCAGCCCGGGTGGCACATTCGATATGCTGGTAAAATTTCGAGCCTTGTTCTTAAATTAGCCTTATTAAAATCCCCAGCCACAATAAATGCAGCCTCAGGATATGTGGTTTCCAGTTTACATAGAGTCCGATGAATTTCTTTCAGTGCCGTCGATGTGTCAGCTTGAGGGGGGATGTACACGGCTGTGATTATAATCGAGGAGAATTCTCTTGGTAGATAATGCGGTCTGCATTTGATTGTAAGGAATTCTATGTCAGGTGAACAAAGGACTTGAGTTCCTGTATGTTGTTATGATCACACCACGTCTCGTTAATCATAAGACACACACCCCGCCCTTCTTCTTACCAGAGAGATGTTTGTTTCTGTCGGCGCGATGCGTGGAGAAACCAGGTGGCTGTACCGACTCTGATAACGTGTCCTGAGTGAGCCATGTTTCCGTGAAGCAAAGAACGTTGCAGTCTCGAATGTCTCTCTGAAAGGCAACCCTCGATCGGATTTCGTCTACTTTGTTGTCAAGAGACTGTACATTGGCGATTAAAATACTCGGGAGAGGTGCACGATCGCCCGTCGGCGTAGCTTGACCAAAAGACCGGCGCGTTTCCCTCTTCTCCGGCGCCGCTGTTGTTTTGAGTAGCCACGTGCTATCCAGTCTGTTGTTGTGTTTGGGTTAACGAAAGGAGAATCCTCTTTGGGAAAGTATCTAGAGCCTAAAAGGGTTATTTGCCTGTCCGCAGAAGAGAACCCTTTTTTGTTCCAGGTAGAACCTTTTTGATTTCCATATAGAACCCTTTACACAGAGGGTCCTACATGGAACACAAAATAGTTCTACCTGGAACCAAAAAGAGTTCTAACTGGAACCAAAGAGGGTTCTAACTGGAAACAAAAAGGCTTCTCCTATGGTGGACAGCCAAAGACCCATTTGGAACCCTTTTTTCTAAGAGTGTAATGAAGTGAACTGTATCTGTATGAAAGGCTAACAGTGAATGATGACAAGGAGTTTTATGGTGGCTGGCAGGCTGCCTAAGGTGAGCAGAGGTACTGCTATGCCAGCCTCCAGACTCTGGCCTGGTATGTATCTGATCTGCGGCAAATTGATACACATCACGCGGGAGGGGAAGTGTCATGATGGCGTCATGGTAGCTCTTATCCTAGCAGGGGTTTTGTCAGGGCCATGTCCCACTGTCCATATTGAAGCTTAGAAATGGCCTTGGTCTCAAAATGTGCATCCCAAATGGCACCATATTCCCAATGTCATGTCAGTGCACTATGTAGAGAATGCGGTGGCATTTGGGACACCGCCACAGTCTCACAATTTTTTAAATTTTTTATTAAACTAAGAACAAATTCTTATTTTCAATGACAGCCTAGGAACAGTGGGTTAACTGCCTTGTTCAGGGTCAGAACGACAGATTTTTACCTTGTCAGCTCGGGGATTTGACCTTCCGGTTACAAGTCCAACGCTCTAACCACTAGGCTACTTGCCGCCCTATTGCACTCAGAGAGAACAGAGAGTTCACATTATTACATGTTATTGAGCAACAACTGCAGATATTTGCTGCACATCTGCCTTGTCATTTTCACTCATTGGTACAGAGAAGGAAACGTTATCATTACCAAAAGCATACTAGACAATACAGAAGTATTTCAAAAAGCCCAGATGGAGGAGGTGTGGATTGCAGACCCCCAGCCCACTGTGTTAGTCAGTATCAGTGAGACAGATGATGAGGAGGAGGACGGTGAAGGTATTGGGATTTGCTTTCACAAGTGGTGTGTTGCGTTGCAGACACAGTGACTGCCTGAGAGTGAATTGGATGCTGAACTGAATGCACTCCAACCCACACAGATGAATCAGAAAGATTTCCTCTTTTCAGGCGTTGCGTGGTTCAGACTTCTTCTTTAAAAGGCTGTACTCTTCCTGACTCAGTTGACGCCTGTGTATAAGGCCTGAGGGGAAATTCCTAGGATGCATCTGAAATGGCACCCTACTCCATATATAGTGCACTACTTTTGACCAGGGACCACAGGGCTCGCAGTGCACTATATAGGAAAAGGCGTGGCATTATGGACTTCGCTCTAGATTCTGTACATAACTGTGGTAGTATGTAGTGCAAATTGTTTTGACTCCCTCCCCTCTTAGTATTCTGGTGGTGTTTCCGAAAGCTTGCAGAATTTGGGGATTTGTAGAGGTTATTTGGGGATTTTACTGTGGTCATGTGCTCTCTAATCTTGAGGTAATTATGGAAGATTTCCCCTTTTACCACATCAGGCCAGCAGGGACAGTTGGGCCTAGCCACGTGTCGATGTGACAACGCTGAAAGATTGACACCAGCATTTTCTCTCCATCACATATCCCCCTCCTCATAATAGCACCTTCATCTTCTCTTTCTAGCCTCACTAACCCTATTCTCACACTGTTTTCCAAGCAGCAGCATTGGTCCAGGAGTAGGCCTAGTGAGTGTGTCGCTATGACAACAGACAGTGAAAGGTTGACACCAGCACTCGCTCTTCCATCAAATCTCCTCCTCCTCATATCTTCCCTTTCTTCTTTTTCTATCCTCTCTAACCTTATTCTCCCTCTTTATTTCCACCAGCAGCCTCGGCCCATGAGGGGTGAGTGTGTCGCTCTGACAACAGGCAGCAAAAGGTTGATGACAGCCCACCTGTCAACCGTCACATATCTACCCACTTCATCCAAAATTCTGTCAAAAGCATCCGCAGCCTAACTTTTTTTTTAAGAAATTCAGGACGTATAGATACAGGAACTCTTTAATACAGATGTTTAATGGATACACATTACCAAAGACTCTTGATTGGTGAATAGGAGTGTACATATGTATTGAACTTTCACTGTAAATATGTTGCCTATTGCACTTTTCATATGAAATGTCTTTTGTCTTTATAAGCACGACTAAACCAATTTCCCCCTGGTTTGGATAATAAAGTGTTCCTAATCTAATCCTCCTTGTAATGCTATCTTCTTGTTCTTCTCTTTCTATCATCCCTACTATTCTAATCTCCCTCTGTATTCCCCCCAGCAGTCGCTCTGTGGTATAATGACGACCAGCTTATTCTGGCCTTCTCACGGTAGGAATAAGAAAGGCCAGGGTCATGTATTGTAATAGCCAGCATCCTCGGTGCAGGGTGAACTGCTGCTGGTATGGGCTCCCTCCCCCTTCCCTCCTTCCCCCTTCCCTCCCCTCTCCCTCTCATTCTGCTCAAACTAAGAAGACCCAGTAAGCTGGTGTTCTGGTTCAACTCCAACAACAGCTGTTTCCAAGGGAGGGAGAGACACTGGATGTGTTTGTGTTTGTGCGAAGGGAGGGGAATGGGTTCATGGTCTATACACCACATCACAGATCCAACTCTGGCTATGTGGTCATGTAATGTCCCTTGTAACAATGTAATCATACTGAGGTGAAGCCAGAAAAGCCATCGTTGTAGACTGTCTGTTGTGGCCACAGCCAGAGTCCCTTAACCTAACATGCCAGCATGATTGGTTCTGATTTAACATTTATTGGGTGACATATTATACAGTGGGGTGTAGTAGAGGCATTCACTTCGATCACCACCGGAGGAGTGAGCTTGGCAGGAAAGGTCCCTGCCCTATCAATATATCATAACACACACACGCCAGGATGGTGTGAGAGAATATGATGCGTGTGTAAAGTGTGCAAGCCAGGCTGGATGGTTTAGTATTAGATGAACAGCTTTGTTCGGGTTCATAGAGATTACCCTGGGGCTAGTCACGTGGGAGAACATTTTTTTTTTTTTATGTATCTGATTGGTTCACAAGATGTCTTGAGTCATGCTGTATCTAAGCATTATTTCAAATCACTGATCTATCCACGGGTCTCCAGTATGGACTGTTAAAAGTGCTGAAAGCCAGCATTAGGGAATGCATGATTGTGTAAAAGCTCTTTAATGTGACACTGATGTACTGGAAACAAGTTCCCATCTAGAAATGCTGCTACAGCATTCACAATGGTCCCTTATGGAACGTTACATTTACATCACAAAAATCTACTTTCCTTGTGGATCCATCCCGGCAGGGTAGAGTGTGATGATGTAGTGTCGTCCTGGGATCCTAACAGATCCCTGTGCATAATGTTATAATATGCTCTTTTCTCTGTATGAACCAAGGTGAATCCAGTAGGATTATATTGTATAATCTGCATATGACTAACACACTAGACACTGAACAGCGAGGCTGGTGAGCATAGAGTCAGAGTCAAAGCAAGCCAAGGAGCCAGAAGACAGAGTCTGTTCAACTGTCCGTGATGCTTTTTGAATTCTTCCCCTACTCATGCAAATGGCCTCATGCACAATTCAATTACAGCCCGTATCACCGGTAAAGAGGTGTGCTGCGCTGAGATAAGAAGGCTCTGTTATAGAAGCTTTTATGTCTCTGTGTTTTTGGTGTGCGTGCATGCGCGCGAGCATGCGTGAGTGAATCTTTATGTGTGGTTGTGTGTATGTTAAATGACGTGTGTGTATGATGAGATTATGACCAATCGTTCTCCTACACCCATTTCAGAATCCCAAAATGAGACGCTGGCCTCAAACTGGATTTAACTTTCGGTCCGAATGATTATAGAGGGGAGTGACTCTAAAGCTTAATAATTTCCTACCACCTGCTGGGAGTGACTCATTACTCGTTCATATGATTAATCGCTACACTCCTAGAAAAAAAAGTGCTATCTAGAACCTAAAAGGATTCTTCGGCTGTCCCCATAGGACAACGCTTTGAAGAACTCTTTTTGGTTCCATATAGAACCCTTTCCACAGAGAGGTTCTACATGGAACCCAAAATGGTTTTACCTGGAACCAAAAAGGGTTCTCCTATGGGGACAGCCGAAGAACCATTTTGGAACCCTTTTTTCTAAGAATGTATCTGAAGAAGCCTGGTAACCTAGAGGCCGGAGAGGGAGCACACGTGACAGTACCCTGAAGAAGAAAAAAATTGTTACGCTCACCTGGACTCTATCACTTCCCTCATTACCTTCCCTATATATGTCACTCCCTTTGGTTCCTTCCCCAGGCGTTATTGTTTCTGTTCTGACTTTTTTTAATGTTGGTACGCTGTTTGTGTTTCTTGTTTTGTTCATTTATTTATTAAATGTATTCACTCCCTGAACTTGCTTCCCGACTCTCAGCGCACATCGTTACAATATTGGACTGTGATATGTGGTTGTCTCACCTAGCTGTAAGTCGCTCTGGATAAGAGCATCTGCTAAATGACTAAAATGTCAAATATACTGATCTCAAATAACTGCATTTAATTATTTAAATAAAAAAAAAAAAAAAACATGTCATAAATGTATCATTTGTACAGTTATTTTTTATATTTTATTTTATTTGTTACATTTGACTGTATAAAAATGTTAAACTTAATTCTCTAAGAGTAAGGCAGATATATAGCATTTAGCAAAAATAAATAAATTATTATTTGTTTCTCTAAAATGAAACCATCAAGTGGTAGATTTTAAACACATACATTTCTGTCATTGAACAAACCTATGCCATGATTAGATTGTGAAAAAACACACAAAGCTCTTTAATAATTTCTTTAAACAATAAAATGTATAATTTACTCACAATTCTGAAAATTTATGTAGCGTTTTGGAATTAAACTTTTCATCTATCTCTTGCATGTTGTGTTTTAACTGTGCCATGACGGATTCCTATGTTTGCCTGTATGGTCCAGAGCAGTGTGAAACACACATAAGGAGGTTAGAGAGGAGTTTCCCTTGGTACTTGCTTTTCCAGATCGCTTAAATGCCAAACATCTGGGATGCTTACCAGATATGCCTCTGTCTTTCCATGGAATGGACCAAAATTAAGCAAACACCAATCTCTTTATTGGCTGCTCTCTGTGTTGCTGTGTTCCCAGAGGCAACACAGCCCCTACCCCCTACCCCCACCCCTCCCCCACCCAATGGCACAACCCCCCAGGAGTGCCTGGCACTGGCCACTGTGGCTAGACTATATTTACCAAAGTATGCTACACCCACTGCATGTCCCTAATGTCCTTCAATCCTCGACAAATACCTCCGCTCCTATTGCTTACACTGCTTATTCTGACATGTGCCTGTCATTTTGTATGTGTGTGTGTGCACGTGTTTGCATGTGCACTGTGTATTAATCAGGATTTACGTCTGTGTTTGTCTGCGCGCGTGCTTGTGTGTGTATGTGTGTGCATATGTTTGTGTGTGCACGTGTGCGTGTGTGTGTGTGTGTGGGGGGTCTTAGGTATTTGAGGTCTTAAAAATCCAACTGAATGGGATCAATGTTTATTATACCCAAAGCTAAGCATTGCTTCATTATTGCTAAACCTAGGAGGGTTGTGAAACAAGATTGTTGTGGGTCCCCTCGGGTACACTCCTCGATAAATCAGTCTCTCCCTGGGGAGGGAGTGGCAGGGTGGGAGGCAAGGAGGAGGGAGGGAGGGGGTGAGGTAGATAGGGAGGCAGGAGGGAGGGAGAAGGCAGGGAGGGAGAGGCATGAGGGAGGGGGAGGCAAGGAGGAGAGACGTGGGAGGCAGGGGGAAGTAGCATCAGGGCACCCAGAAGGCAACGCTCTGGCTCAGCCTCCAATACTAATCTGGCCTAGTTTGCCTGCCTGGACTACATCTTGCAGCGGTGCACTCACACAGCATTATAGCAGGTGGGCTGTCAACATCACAGGCTGACTCAAGCAGTCTAACCTCTCCCATTTCCCAGAGAACACATAGAGATCCAGCTGAGACCAAATCAGACAATTCCGCATTATCCTAGATTCTCTATTCATCACTACAAATCAATGTACACAGGCAGCTAGTCTATCTTCAGAAGGTAGCCAACATCCAGTCACCCAGTAGTCAGGGAATATCATTATAGAATAGACTACTTAGTCTTAACACATTCACATTTCTTTCCCCATTTTACCAGTGCTTTGATTGCACCGCTTTGGTGTCCTGAAGGATAATAATTTAGTAGATAGGATAGAGACTCAGATCTCTCATTTCTCCAGTACGGGGTTCCACACCCTCTAATGTGAGCTTATCTTAATTACAGTCTGTCTCGCTGCCTGTCTGTCCAGCAGGAACACAGAGGAAGGGCTTGGCTGGTGGTGGTGAAAAGGTGGAATGAAACTGCTTACTGGAACTATGAGAGAGAGTGTGTGTGTGAGAGAGAGAGAGACTGCCAGGTCTGCAGACAGTGGCAGATATCTTCCCCAGGCTCTGGGCCAGATGACCTGCCCCCTGACTAATATATATTATTGACTGTGTGTTTGTTTACTCCAATGTGTAACTACGGTGAGGGAAAAAAGTATTTGATCCCCTGCTGATTTTGTTTGCCCACTGACAAAGAAATGATCAGTCTATAACTTTAATTGTAGGTTTATTTGGTTTATTTGAACAGTGAGAGACAGAATAACAACAAAACAAATCCAGAAAAACGCATGTGAAAAATTGTATAAATTGATTTGCATTTTAATGAGGGAAATAAGTATTTGACCCCCTCTCAGTCAGAAAGATTTCTGGCTCCCAGGTGTCTTTTATACAGGTAACGAGCTGAGATTAGGAGCACACTCTTAAAGGGAGTGCTCCTAATCTCAGCTTGTTACCTGTATAAAAGACACCTGTCCACAGAAGCAATCAATCAATCAGATTCCAAACTCTCCACCATGGCCAAGACCAAAGAGCTCTCCAAGGATGTCAGGGACAAGATTGTAGACCTACACAAGCCTGGAATGGGCTACAAGACCATCGCCAAGCAGCTTGGTGAGAAGGTGACAACAGTTGGGGCGATTATTCGCAAATGGAAGAAACACAAAAGAACTGTCAATCTCCCTCGGCCTGGGGCTCCATGCCAGATCTCACCTCGTGGAGTTGCAATGATCATGAGAACGGTGAGGAATCAGCCCAGAACTACACGGGAGGATCTTGTCAATGATCTCAAGGCAGCTGGGGCCATAGTCACCAAGAAAACAATTGGTAACACACTACGCCATGAAGGACTGAAATCCTGCAGCGCCCGCAAAGTCCCCCTGCTCAAGAAAGCACATATATATGCCCGTCTGAAGTTTGCCAATGAACATCTGAATGATTCAGAGGACAACTGGGTGAAAGTGTTGTGGTCAGATGAGACCAAAATGGATCTCTTTGGCATCAACTCAACTCACCGTGTTTGGAGGAGGAGGAATGCTGCCAATGACCCCAAGAACACCATCCCCACCGTCAAACATGGAGGTGGAAACATTATGCTTTGGGGGTGTTTTTCTGCGAAGGGGACAGGACAACTTCACCGCATCAAAGGGACGATGGGTATTCCAGCATGACAATGACCCCAAAACACACGGCCAAGGCAACAAAGGAGTGACTCAAGAAGAAGCACATTAAGGTCCTGGAGTGGCCTAGCCAGTCTCCAGACCTTAATCCCATAGACAATCGTGGAGGGAGCTGAAGGTTCGAGTTGCCAAACATCAGCCTCGAAACCTTAATGGCTTGGAGAAGATCTGCAAAGAAGAGTGGGACAAAATCACTTCTGAGATGTGTGCAAACCTGGTGGCCAACTACAAGAAACGTCTGACCTCTGTGATTGCCAACAAGGGTTTTGCCACCAAGTACTAAGTCATGTTTTGCAGAGGGGTCAAATACTTATTTCCCTCATTAAAATGCAAATCAATTTATTTATAATCAATATTTTTCACATGCGTTTTTCAGGATTTTTTTGTTGTTATTCTGTCTCTCACTGTTCAAATAAACCTACCATTAAAATGATAGACTGATCATTTCTTTGTCAGTGGGCAAACGTACAAAATCAGCAGGGGATCAAATACTTTTTTCCCTCACTGTATGTGATTTTGTATATGTTGAACTGCTTTGCTTTATCTTGGCCAGGTCACAGTTGTAAATGAGAACTTGTTCTCAACTTGCCTACCTGGTTAAATAAAGGTGAAATAAAAAATAAATAAAAAACTGCCACCCATCAAGTGGTCACACACACGCACATACACACATTCTCTCTCTGAGGAGAGGATGTCGTATCCTTACAGATCTGCTTCACACACCTGCGTCACTCTTGTACCAAGCAGTAGAAGCCTAACAGCTTTCTGTTGTGTGAGAATGTGAGCACAGAGTATGTGCATGCATGTGTATGCACATGAGTAGGGGGGAGTGTGTGGTCTGTGAAACCTTTACGTCAAGGTGTGGATAATTGTGCCTTTGGAATCACTTTGCTGGCTTTAGCATGTCTGAAAACCCAAATTGTTCTATTCCCGACACCCCTCTATTCACAAAACAATGGCAGGAATGCTACATAACCCACAATGCACACACACGCTGTACTGACTCAGACTCAGCCACTGTCAATGCAGTGCACACGTTCTCACAGGTCAAGGAACAGACAGCCCCAAAGAAAATGCCACTGTCCATTGTCTAGACAGTTTGTTTTAGATTTGTCCGAGTATTGAACCATTTCCGTCAGAGCTTGTTTCTGCAGTCCTGTCATCGACAGTGCAGTAATGAGACTGAAGAGGAGCCGACATCAGCTGGGTGGGTTTGATATGTAACCCGTAGCAACTCAGTGCATCACACTTCCTGGAGGAAAAAGTGTCAATGGTGTAACAAACTGCTGGGTTTCTCCATTCCACTTCATCTAATGACTAATCATAGTTATTATTATTTTTCTACCTCTCCAGGAACATATAGTAAAACAAATATTCAGTTCCATGTCGGGACAAAAGGAGGCAAACAACAGAACACCTGTCGTTGTTCAAACAAGTCCAAACGCAGAAGCTCTCCAAACGTGGAGAGGCTTTCCAAACGCAAGCGCTTTCCAAGCACAGTTTGCAGTTTGGTCTGTTGGTGATTATCAGGGCTTTGTCCTGATTACTCAATCTAGAACGTACAAATTTACAGGGGACATGATATGAGCAAATGTTATGTACTATGATGGTTAGGTCAAGTGTAAATAGGGCCTTTGGTGTCCCTCTATCCCCTAGCCCTTAAATCTAGCCCCACTCCTCTTTGCCCTAGGGCGATGTCTGGGGGTAGTGGCCCTGGGAGAAAGGGGAGAAAGGGGAGGGAGGACTGGACGAGGTCTATGCAGAGAAATGTCTGGCATGTGACCGCTCGGCTGGAGCAAACTTTTCACCCCCACTGCTTGTTTGTGTTAGATCAGACGACTTTGAAACCCTTTATCACCTGAGCCACTGGTTGTGGCAGTTTGTTTAACCAGCACGACAATAAAGTAGTGAGAAAGAGACTGGTGAGCAGCGGAGGGAGCTGAGCTTGCCTGCCTGCCAGCAAGAAAAAGGGAGTCGTGATGGAAAGGCACGTGTTGGCCGGAGGTATCGGGTCTCCAGCTCTCTAGCTCTAGCTCACTACAGACTCACTCTCCTTCCTCCTCCACTCAGAGACAAGAGCCTGGCCAGCCAATCACAGAGCGCTGAGCACGGAATCCTTTGCATCTTTGTTGAATCCTCTGACTTGCCTCCAGTATGAAAGCTGTTAAGCTGGAAGAGCGCTCAACGGTTCAGTGTGCTGTGCTCTGCTGTATGCATATAGGATGCTACATGCACCACGTCAGCGTGCCACATAGTTCATACTGCGGGTTACATTGCATTTTATACATGCTTCGGTGGCGAGACATTTAGGTTGCTGAACATCTGGCTGTTTTTTCTACAACTCTGTGGTTGTAGGTGATGCTCAGTCGTAAGAAGCACACGCACACCATTCGTTCATACTCTTACCCGCTCTGGTTGTTAATGGTATAGTGACTTATTAAGAGCGTGTCAGTGATTTTACATGTATTGTAGATCTACCACTCAGTGTGGATTATCCATGAATGACGGTGACCTAAGATTCGGATGAAATTGGATGCTATCAAGAGATGTCAGAATCAATCATTGTTTTGTTTGTATACGTTACCAGAGATAAATATGTGTAAGCTAAACTCTCAATGAAATCAATCAACCACAAGAAAAGCCACTCATTTCCAAATAGTGTCAAACAACTGCATCAAAAGTCGGCATGAAAATATAAAATAGGGCATTTTCTTTCTTCTCTCTATAGAACTCTCCCAACCATACATTACTGACTGATAATGGACATGGTATCGATGAGGCCAATTATTGACTTATGAGCTGACCTGACCTCTAACCCCCGATGGATCACAACAAAATTGTCAGTGATCAGTCACAGATTGCGGTATGATGAGGAGGACCCAGACTAGAGCTTACCACTTACAGTGCATCAATCTCTAAAATGATCAGACATGTGACTGGGGCTATGCCAGGCCACGTCACATTGGGAAATGGTGTCGACGCGCGGCGAAAGCGCCATGTTGCTCTCATTTCCTTCCCATTGATCATGACTGAGCAAAATACCCCTGTTACCAATCAACAACAGTGGCGTGCTAGCCCCCCGTCTCGGAAAAGATTGTGTAAATCCTATTGATTGGCGTCCTTGAACAACTGGGGTAGGCTGGGCTGAACGTGCAGGAGGCAGCCCCGCTGTATTGACCTCCCACATCGCATCAGGCCTTTCCTCCTGACAGATCAATGAGATGATATAACTGATGAAATGGGGCACTCTACTGATTGATGACCACAGACAGCTGAGTTTTAGTAGTAGCCCACGACAACAACGTTTCCTAGTAGTCTACAACAACATTTCCGCTAGCCTGGTCCCGGATCTGTTTGTGCAATTCCTATGGTCATTGTCATTGTAAAAGTGTTTAGCATCTGAACACATAACTAAAAACCTTTCTGTAAAACTTTTTAAATGTGTCAAGCTATTTAGAATTTCAATGAAAATACGTTCATGTTTAGATTGTGAACACCAGAACATGTTTATTTGCTATAACACTTTTTAAACACATGAACACGTTTATTCAGCACAAGGCGTTTAGGTTTTAAACATTGGGGTGTTGTTTTAACACTATAGTGTGTAAAGCCGTATTTACATATTTCCCAGCATGCCTTTTGAGTGAATGTGAGAGATACCCACCCATAACTGTCTTTGTTAGTGACAGAGACATGGCTGTTGCATTCATTAACTTCTGTTCCTGAAGCCTTCACCAAGTGACTGCCCAAGTGAATGTGTTTCAATTAAAAGTTAACACTTTATGACCCTTATTATACATTTAATAAGGCCTTTAGTTATCCTCAACATTATGGTCTGAAAATCCTGGCTCATTGGCCACATCAGACCTGCAAGTCACATTATGCTGATTTGTGAAGTGATTAGTAATTCCTTTTGGAATCCTGCCAGAGGGAAGAATTTGATCACCTACAACCTGTACTCAGAATGACTGCTAAGGTGAAGGTCTCACTGAAAAAGACTACCTAAACTATCTAAACTGGAACAACCATCTCAGTAACGGGGTGCAGTAAGTCCAACCCCTTACAGATTGGAATAGTTTAGAAAAGTTGTTGTTATTTATCTTTGTGTAGTATGAGATAAATGAATCAATCAATGTGCATTAGGAAACATAGATATTAAAACAAACTATTAACATAAACCTGCAACAAAGCATACCAGGAAAAATTATATTGATGCCCCCCTCCCACGTCTTTTACACAATGAGAGAGTTAACTGAAATGAACTCAATACAGTTGAGTAACAACAACACCACGCAATTAAAAATATAACAATAATCAAATTACCTGTTCAGTGCTGAAATATAGGTAAGGTAACAAACATTCCTAACACTAACCAGGTTTCCATACAATTGGCGACAGATTTTTATGGTAATATTCTAGAATCGGCATTAAGAAAATATGCGCATTTTCCCACCAATGGGTGCTTAAGTTTTCATGTACCGACAACTCTACCGATAATTTTGTCACAAAAACTGTTGCATTAAATAGCAAATGTGACTATTCTGGTTTTAGCATGTGCACTTTAGTGAGCCAACAGCTCGCAGATACAGTACAGGTAGGCTGTGTGGGTAGGCTAGTCTACATGATGAGATTGTTATGGTAGTCAAGCATTGATCATCATGTCACCAGAATAAGATCCTCAATATTTATTGGAAATGAGCATCAAGACCACCGAGCACTTTCACCACCCTGTGAAGTTTATCATAATGTATAACATCTGTAGCCTAATTAACTGCATGGTTTCAAAATCAAATCAAATCAAATTTTATTGGTCACATACACATGGTTAGCAGATGTTATTGTGAGTGTAGCGAAATGCTTGTGCTTCCAGTCCAGACAGTACAGCAATATCAACAAGTAATCTAACAATTCCACAACAACTACCTAATACACACAAATCTAAGTAAAGGGATGGAATAAGAATATGTACATATAAATATATGGATGAGCAATGACCGAGCGGCATAGGCAAGATGCAAAAGATGGTTTTCAGACCCTTTGCGATGAGACTCAAAATTGAGCTCAGCTCCATCCCGTTACCATTGATCACACTTGAGATGTTTCTGCAACTTGATTGGAGTCCACCTGTGGTAAATTAAATTGATTGGACATGATTTGGAAAGGCACACACCTGTCTATATAAGGTCCCACATATAAGGTCCCACAGACCGTGCATGTCAGATCAAAAACCAAGCCATGAGGTCGAAGGAAATAGAGCTCCGAGACAGGATTGTCCGTAGAGCTCCGAGACAGGATTGTGTCGAGGCACAGATCTGGGGAAGGGTACTAAAACATGTCTGCAACATTGAAGGTCACCAAGAACACAGTGGCCTCCATCATTCTTAAATGGTAGAAGTTTGGAACCACCAAGGCTCTTCCTAGAGCTGGCCGCCCTGTCACGACTTCCGCCGAAGTCGGTTCCTCTCCTTGTTCGGGCGGTGTTCAGCGTCGACGTCACCGGTCTTCTAGCCATCGCTGATCCACTTTTCATTTTCCATTTGTTTTGTCTTGTTTTCCATCACACCTGGTTTTAATTTGCCCTCATTACTGTTGATTATTTAACCCTCTGTTTCCCCCCGGTTTACGCCGGGTTTGTATGTTTTCACCCGTGCTTTGTGCAGCCGGTATTTGTACGTTTATTTTGTACTTTGTGCTGCCTTACTTGGTTTTGGGCATTTGTTTTTTGTGACGCGGTTGCGTTCCGTTTGTACATTTGCCTCAGTAAAAGTACTTAGTACACTCATCTCTGCTTTCCTGCGCCTGACTACCTACACCAGCTACACCCACCGCATGACACGCCCGGCCAAACTGAGCAATTGAGGGAGAAGGGCCTTGGTCAGGGAGGTGACCATGAACCCAATGGTCACTCTGACAGACCTCCAGAGTTCCTCTGTGGAGATAGGAGAATCTTCCAGAAGGACAACCATCTCTGTAGCACTCCACCAATCAGGCCTTTATGGTAGAGAGACCAGACAGAAGCCACTCAGGAAAAGGCACACAACAGCCTGCTTAGAGTTTTCCAAAAGGCACCTAAAGGACTCTCAGACCATGAGAAACAAGATTCTCTGGTCTGATGAAACCAAGATTGACCTCATTGGCCTGAATGCCAAGCTTCACCTCTGGAGGAAACCTTGCACCATCCCTATGGTGAAGCATGGTGGTGGTAGCATCAGGGACTGGGAGACTAGGATCGAGGGAAAGAGAGCTCAGGACCTCAGACTAGGGCGAAGCTTCACCTTCCAACAGGACAACGACCCTAAGCACACAGCCAAGACAACTCAGGAGTGGCTTTGGGACAAATCTCTGAATGTCCTTGAGTGGCCCAGCCAGAGGCCAGACTTGAACCCGATTGAAAATCCCTGGAGAGACCTGAAAATAGCTGTGCAGCGACGCTCCCCATCCAACCTGATAGAGCTTGAAAGGATCTGCAGAGAAGAATGGGAGAAACTCCCCAAATAAAGGTGTGCCAAACTTGTAGCGTCATACCCAAGAAGACTCGAGCCTATAATCGCTGCCAAAGGTGCTTCAACAAAGTACTGAGTAAAGGGTCTGAATACTTATGTAAATGTATTCAAAATAAAAGTTTTTTATTTGCAAAGAATTCTTTAACTTTTTTTGCTTTGTCATAATGGGGTATTGTGTGTAGAGTGATGAGGGAAAAAAACTATTTAATTGATTTTAGAATGACACTGTAACAAAATGTGGAAAAAGTCAAGGGGTCTGAATACTTTCCGAATGCACTGTAGACGTTCTCCTGGTTGGAAACTGACTGGGAAAAACTGACTCGCATTCTAAACGCCTGTGTTAAAGATGAGAACACTTATTTGCACATCTAAATGCCTAATGTTTAAGTTTAAGTTTTAAACACTGCCGTTTAGGTTTAAATGTGTCACGTGTTTCATGGTTTTACAGTTTAGTTGTTGACAAGATAGCACAAACAGCTCTGGGACCAGGCTATGTTTCCACCACTAGCAGATATAGTATGACATGCCATGCACTGTGACTGATTGAGGGAGGGCCAGTCTACTCACTGTGTAACCTCTACCCTAATTAGAGCAGGTGGGCATGCAGCAGGCTGTCTAAGGCTATAAAACAGAGCACAGGGCTTTTCATAGCGTGGCATGATTCAATCCGTTTGGATAGTCACTGCCTGTGTTCTCGTATCTGACTCAAACAACCATAGCATTCATTAGATTTCATAGAGAGATTCATATATCTACCTGGTCTGTTGATGCATTTTGGTCAAGCACAGCTCGAAGAGCATTATTTAACATTTTGACCATTTTTAATTTGTTATTACCTGATAATTACCTAACTACTATTCTGTCACTTTCGAAAACCATTTATACAAGCACCATTACGTACCATTTGGTAAGATGTTGGCACAACATTATCACACTGTAAATTGAGTGAACTCCGATGGTCAGCGTAGAGGGGCTAGGTAGATGGGGAGGGATAGCGTTAAACTGGGTTTAAAAATAGGCAATACATATACACTACCGTTCAAAAGTTTGGGGTCACTTAGAAATGTCCTTGTTTTTGAAAGAAAAGCAAAAAGAATTGTCCATTAAAATCACAGAAAATTGATCAGAAATACAGTGTAGACATTGTTAATGTAGTAAATTACTATTGTAGCTGGAAACATCAGATTTCTTTAATGGAATATCTACATAGGCGGACAGAGGCCCATTATCAGCAACCACCAAAAAGGCTAATTGATCATTAGAAAACCCTTTTGCAAGTATGTCATCACAGCTGAAAACTGTTGTTCTGATTAAAGAAGCAATAAAATTGTCCTTGTTGAGTATCTGGAGCATCAGCATTTGTGGGTTCGATTACAGGCTCAAAATGGCCAGACACAAATAACTTTCTTCTGAAACTCATCAGTCTATTCTTGGGTCCCCAGATCCTCAAAAGGTTCTACAGCTGCACCATCGAGAGCATCCTGACCGGTTGCATCACCGCCTGGTATGGCAACTGCTCGGCATCTGACCGTAAGGCGCTACAGAGGATAGTGCGAATGGCCAATACATCACCAAGGCCAAGCTTCCTGCCATCCAAGACCTATATAATAGGCGGTTTCAGAGGAAAGCCCATAAAATGTTTTCTCTGCTACCGCACGGCAAGCGGTACCGGAGCGCCAAGTCTAGGACCAAAAGGCTCCTTAATAGCTTCTACCCCTAAGCCATAAGACTGCTGAACAATTCATGAAACAATTTACATTAACCCCTCTTCCCTTTTGTACACTCACTGTTTGTTTGTTACTTATGCATAGTCACTTTGCCCCCATCTACATGTACAGATTACCTCAACTAGCCTGTACCCCCGCACACTGACTCGGTACCGGTGCCCCCTGTATATAGCCTCGTTATTGTTATTGTTATTGTGTTACTTTTATTATTACTTTATATTTTAGTCTACTTAGTAAAAATGTTATCCTTCTTGAACTGCACTGTTGGTTAAGGGCTTGTAAGTAAGCATTTCACGGTAAAGTCTACACTTGTTGTATTCAAAGCAGGTGACAAATAACATTTGATTTGATTTGACTGAAGAGTTTCAGAACAAAGTTCTTTGTTTCTGGCCATTTTGAGTCTGTAATCGAACCCACAAATGCTGATGCTCCAGATACTCAACAAGTCTAAAGAAGGACAGTTTTACTGCTTCTTTAATCAGGACAACAGTCTACAGCTGTGCTAACATAATTGTAAAAGGGTTTTCTAATGATCAATTAGCCTTTTAAAATTATAAACTTGGATTAACTAACACAACGTGCAATTGGAACACAGGAGTGATGGTTGCTGATAATGGGCCTCTGTACGCCTATGTAGATATTCAATAAAAAATCTGCCGTTTCCAGCTACAATAGTCATTTACAACATTAACAATGTCTACACTGTATTTCTGATCAATTTGATGTTATTTTAATGGACAAAAACTGTACTTTCTTTAAAAAACAAGGACATTTCTAAGTTACCCCAAACTTTTGAACGGTAGTGTACATGTCAATATATCAAATCAAATTGTATTTATCACAACCTTACAGTGAAAGGCTTACTTACAAGCCCTTAACCAACAATGCAGTTTTAAGAAAATCCCTAATAATAACAAATAATTAAAGAGCAGCAGTAAATAACAATAGCGGGGCTATATACAGGGAGTACCGGTACTGAGTCAATGTGCGAGGGGCACCGGTGTTGAGGTAATTGAGGAAATTATGTACAAGTAGGTAGTTATTAAAGTGACTATGTATAGATAATAACAGAGAGTAGCAGCAGCGTAGAAGAGGGTAGGGGTGGAGGGGGGGGGCAATGCAAATAGTCTGAGTAGCCATTTGATTAGCTGTTCAGGAGACTTATGGCTTGGGGGTAGAAGCTGTTTAGAAGCCTCTTGTACCTAGACTTGGCGCTCCGGTACTGCTTGTCGTGCGGTAGCAGAGAGAACAGTCTATGACTAGGGTGGCTGGAGTCTTTGACAATTTTTAGGGCCTTCCTCTGACACCGCCTTGTGTAGAGGTCCAGGCTGGTCCAGGATGGCAGGAAGCTTGGCCCCGGTGATGTACTGGGCTGTACGCACTACCCTCTGTAGTGCCTTGCGGTCGGAGGCTGAGCAATTGCCATACCAGGCAGTGATGAAACCCATCAGAATGCTCTCGATGGTGCAGCTGTAAAACCTTTTGAGGATCTGAGGACCCATGCCAAATCTTTTCAGCCTCCTGAGGGGGAATTGTTTTTGTAGTGCCGTCTTCACGACTGTCTTGGTGTGCTTGGACCATGTTAGTTTGTTGGTGATGTAGATGCCAAGGAACTTGAAACTCTCAACCTTCTCCACTACAGCCCCGTTGATGAGAGTGGGGGGCGTGCTCGGTCCTCCTTTTCCTGTAGTCCACAATCATCTCCTTTGTCTTGATCACTTTGAGGGAGAGGTTGGTGTCCTTGCACCACACGGTCAGGTCACTGACTTCCTCCCCATAGGCTGTCTCATCGTTGTCTGTGATCAGGCTTACCACTGTTGTGTCATCAGCAAACTTAATGATGGTGTTGGAGTCATGCCTTGTCGTGCAGTCATGAGTGAACAGGGAGTACAGGATGGGACTGAGCACGCACCCCTGAGGGCCCCCCGTGTTGAGGATCAGCGTGGCGGATGTGTTGTTACCTACCCTTACCACCTGGGGGCGGCCCGTCAGGAAGTCCAGGATCCAGTTGCAGAGGGAGGAGTTTAGTCCCAGGGTCCTTAGCTTAGCGATGACCTTTGAGGGCACTATGTTGTTGAACGCTGAGCTGTAGTCAATGAATAGCATTCTCACATAGGTGTTCCTTTTGTCCAGGTGGGAAAGGGCAGTGTGGAGTGCAATAGAGATTGCATCATCTGTGGATCTGTTGGTACAGTATGCAAATTGGGGTGGGCCTAGGGTTTCTGGGATAATGGTGTTGATGTGAGCCATGACCAGCCTTTAAAGCATTTCATGGCTACAGACGTGAGTGCTACAGGTCAGTAGTCATTTATGCAGGTTACCTTAGTGTTCTTGGGCACAGGGACTATGGTGGTCTGCTTGAAACGTGTTGGTATTACAGACTCACACAGGGAGAGGTTGAAAATGTCTGTGAAGAGACTTGCCAGTTGGTCAGCGCATGCTCGAAGTACACGTCCTGGTAATCCGTCTGCCCCAGCGGCCTTGTGAATGTTGACCTGTTTAAAGGTCTTATTCACATCGGCTGCGGAGAGCGTGATCACACAGTCACCCGGAACAGCTGATGCTCTCATGCATGTTTCAGTGATACTTGCCTCGAAGCGAGCATAGAAGTAATTTAGCTTGTCTGGTAGGCTCGTGTCACTGGGCAGCTCTCGGCTGTGCTTCCCTTTGCAGTCTGTAATAGTTTGCAAGCCCTGCCACATCCGACGAGCGTCGGAGCCAGTGTAGTACGATTCGATCTTAGTCCTGCATTGACCCTTTTCCCGTTTGATAGTTCGTCAAAGGGCATAGCGGGATTTCTTATAAGCTTCCGGGTTAGAGTCCCGCTCCTTGAAAGCGGCAGCTCTACCCTTTAGCACAGTGCGAATGTTGCCTGTAGTCCATGCCTTCTGGTTGGGGTATGTACATACAGTCACTGTGGGGACGACATCCTCGATGCACTTATTGATAAAGCCAGTGACTGATGTGGTGTACATTTCAATGCCATCGGAAGAATCCCGGAATATATTCCAGTCTGTGCTAGCAAAACAGTCCTGTAGTTTAGCATCTGCTTCGTCTGACCACTTTTTTATAGGCCGAGTCACTGGTGCTTCCTGCTTTAATTGTTGCTTGTAAGCAGGAATCAGGAGGATAGAGTCATGGTCAGATTTGCAAAATGGAGGGCGAGGGAGAGCTTTGTACGCGTCTCTGTGTGTGGAGTAAAGGTGGTCTAGAATTTTTTTCTCCCTCTGGTTGCACATTTAACATGCTGATAGAAATGAGGTAAAACTAATTTAAGTTTCCCTGCATTAAAGTCCCCGGCCACTAGGAGTGCCGCCTCTGGATGAGCGTTTTGCTGTTTGCTTATTGCAGGAATACAGCTCATTGAGTGCAGTTTTAGTGGCAGCTTCGGTCTGTTGTGGTACGTAGACAGCTACGAAAAATACAGATGAAAACTCTCTAGGTAGATAGTGTGGTCTACAGTTTATCATGAGATACTCTACCTCAGGCGAGCAAAACCCTGAGACTTCCTTAGATATCACCCCAATCTGAGTGATATTGTCTCCATTGAGGTGTAGTCTTTGTGAATTACTTATCAGTTAGGATCAAGGGCTAGGAATTAGGGAATTGACCAACCAAGGAATTACATTCTAAATACATATTTCAATTAATTATTTGCCTTGAAAATCAGATCCAAGAACTGATTATTTATTTTCCAAGGACTTCTATTAGATCAGCACAGGGATACATTCAACTTCGAGTTCAAGACACACAACCAACAACCAGCCATTCATCTCAAGAACCTAAAATGTACATACAGAGCATCAATCATACTGTACATCAAAAATAGCATATTAGAACAAATCAAATTCTAATGAAATGACAAATGCATTATGCTTCTTTGATATACTGGGCAAAATGCTTGGCCCACATTCACCTGTATTGCTGGAAGACTTGGCCAAGATTACAGGAAGATTACAGGAGAACATTAATGCCAGCCTATGCGGGTTCCTTTTGGAACATCCTTAGATTCATTTCTTTAAACCAAATGTCCAACACAACATGATGAAGACATGTCATAGAAAGGGTTAAGGGACCTAAAAATAGGAATGAGAGTACCAGTATATGATTTCTTAGACAGTGGCATAACAGAGTGAAGACGTAACAGCAATTGTCCCTGGCCTTGTCATGTGCAAAGCCCTACTGTCCAGTGGTGTGACATGCTGGCATCAGCTGCATACAAAATCATAAAGGACTGTGTGTGTGTGTGTGTGTGTGTGTGTGTGTGTGTGTGTGTGTGTTTGTGCATGTTTGTGTGTGGGGAGCAAACCAATTAGTTAGCTAATCAGGGCAATTGTACAATTCATAACCTTCATAAGATAGCTAAGCCAACAATAATCATCACTAGCTGCCTGTGTTGAGTTGTGAATGGTAAATAAATGAAGTGGGGCATTGGGGAGTAGATGGAGGAACCATAATGTAGTAGCCTAGCTTACACTTGTCCCTGAAACATTATCCAACTGATATGCAATCAGGAGGGGCAAAGGTGGGCCAAATGAGCAAATCATATATTCTTACCTGCTGTCAATAGGGATATTGTAGACAATTGTTAGTAGGCATAATAGCACTGAATGACAAATGTCCATTTATTCTATTTAGATTTTGACCACATTTATTATTTGGGGTGCCAAACCTAACCAGGCAACAGACCTCAACATGGGTGTTAGAAAAGACCAACTGTTGGAGTGGTGGCAAATGCCCTGAATTCTGTGCACTTTATGGATTACAGGAGTGTGTCAAAATAGAACAAAATAAAAATGGAAAAGTATGTTCAAATATGAGTTATAGATATGCAGCAATTTAAATGGTTAGGCTTGTTGTGTAAACAGATTAGTTGCGTTGCGTGTTTGACTTGTAAATGAGTCATCATCATAGTCCCCGTACGCATTTTGAGTCCATTTCAGCCTGGCAAAAAAAATCATATTTTGCGCATATAAATGTTGTTTTTCCAAGCATTACTTATGTCAAGGACAATATGCCTACACATCGATTGATTTGCACCTTTCGTAAGAAAATGTATCTAATTTGCTTATCCAAACAGTGTTATGACATCATTACTTACTAGGCTATGTAATAGTGTATTTGTATTCAGTCTAAGCAGTCTATGACAACGCCCTCAACCGGCGACTAACTGCAACTGCATGTGAACAGACCTGTACCACACTGTACTACAGTCTTTGCCTGTATACTCCGCTCTCTGACTTCTCAGCTCTCATTCTCTAGAAGATGGCGGACTGCGCTTCACTGTTAGATGAGGAGCTCTCTTCCTTTGTCTTCAATTACCTGACAGAAAACTCCGGGAGCCAGGTAAGGGATGCTCATATTCTATATGTGCAGGGTCAGGACTACATGGCCGGGGGTTCATGTTTGCATGTTATTCGCAGAAGCATGCATAATTTCATCTTCATGTGTGCTCTGGCTGTAAGCATCTCCGCTCCCCATAGCTAACCGGCGTCTTCAAACCTTGACGTCTGGGCTTCACGTGGAGTTTTAAGGAAATGTCATTAGCGCATAACAACGTGGTGATAGGAAGTCATAAAACATTTAGTTTAATAGTTGTGTTTGTGCAAATTTATTTTGTGTTTTAACAGCGATATAACAATTTCTATGTTGCTTTTAAAACGTTTACTCTACTTTTACTCCTTACATTTTTTTTACTAACTTTAGTCGTGCCAAATCAGAGACATCAGCAAGTAACATTAGCTAGTACTAATGGCATGAATGTGACTTGTGGCTCTTCAAACATTTGATATTGAAATAACTGTAAAATACGGATATGTTGGCAATATTATTGTATACAAAGGTTTGATTAACGTTATCTAGAAATATTGATGCATTTGTTATGTTGGTTCTACTACTACAATGCTCTTTTTTCCCCATCCTATCTACGTTAATAGCCAACAATCTATAAACAATGGCTCGTTACGGGACGAAGCAAGGTTATGTTTTAATTAATGTTTTTGTTATTGCAAAACAATGCAATTTGCTTGTGTTGACTAGCCTACTGTTTAACCACCACCAGCCCATCTAGAAACTAAAGATATTTCAACTAGACCGGTTAACTGCTGTTTCTGTATAGTGCGCCTCACGGTTCAAAGTTTAGCAACTTCAATGCAACGATAATGATAGTCGACGTCCTTGGAGTTTCAGGTGCTGCAAGAATGACGATGAGATTAAAAATGCGTAATATTGTGCCCATCTGTGAAAAAATAATGCGATTATGTATTCGTTTGCGTAAGCAGCGAGCTGTTGTTACAAAACCTTGTTACCGGTAGTTCCCAAAAGTGTCCGTTCTAGTGTAACAAAAAAATTAGGGTGAAACATTCAGGGTAGGATCGCATTAGTGATATTTGCATTGTATAATTAGATTCGTTGCGCTGTTACATACTGTTGCATGTTCATTTAGTTCGGTTGTTGGGTTGACAGTGCTATATGGTCATTGTAATAGTACTCGATTCTCGTGACCAGAATTATAGAACACGTAGTTGCTGCAGTCATGTGCTTTCTGCAGTTATGCGTAGTAGTACGGAGGCGGCCCCAGTGACGTGCATGAGAGACAGCTACACTCCCTTCTTTTGGTTGCATCATGTGACTGCTACTGCCGCCACTGCTGCTACTTCTAAGCAGCCTAGATCACGACTAATGCTGCGTTCACAACCATGTGGGAAGGTGGTATTTACGCCATACGACTGTGGAAAATATCTTGAACGCCCCTCCAACTGGTAATACGTGTAAAACACGTTTATCATCAGTGAGGTCTGATTTATCCCACATGATGACCTCTGCTGTCACCTACTGAGGAAATTACCTCGATAACATCATTTTCTGCAGTTAAATGGAACAACAAAACATTATTTATAAGAAGCAATCTATTAATATGTTTTTTAAACAATATAATTTGTTTACAAGCATGTTAGCTGTACTTTTATTTTATGGTGGAAGCAGCTTGTTGGCCATTAGCTAATCAGCCTTACTCAACAAGTTCAAAGCACGTGAATGCATCCAACTGGTTTTACGACTCTCCAACTGGTAATTACCACCTTCCCACTTCACCGGGTCTACTCAAATCTTGTCCAGTTAAGAGGATCTAAAGATCAGTCCTATTTACACACAACCCTGCCTGAATCGCATAGTTCTAGTTTTAGAAATCGATCATGCTGGATCTTATGTCCTTTAGTATTTGCAGATCCATCTCAATCCATTTTTATTGGGCCAACTTTTTAGAAGTATTACATTTTTTCGAAATGCTTCATCAAATGTTATTATCCATTTTGCTGTAAATATTTAAAAGCCTATGCTATTATGTAGCCCAGTTATGTTCTTCCCCTAATATTAATGAGATGCATACATAGCAAATTCATTTGTGTAGTTTGTTTCATCATAGCCTACATCATACAGTTTGTGGTTTCACTGGCTGCCAGTCAGTGGTTCATTTGATTCTGGTTGCTGAGAGAGTTGTTGTCCAAAAGGACTCCTGGCTCAGTCGTCAAATCTATTATGGTCATATCAGCTTCGAATCGGAAGTCTTATGTTCCCAGATTTAGTCAGTCAGGGAAACAATATAACCCACTGCACCAGGCAGAGTCCTCACTTTGCTCAGCAGTCTCTCTCTCTGCAATGAAATGTTGTGTATTATTACATAGACACAGAGCTGTCCTGTCGTGATGGAATACTGCAGTGTTATGTGTTCAGCTTCCGTGATATGGGCTGAGTCACCTGTCAGCCCTAAAGTGGAGACCTATTCTATAACTAGAGCAAATGCATTAGGCTATGTCTATAAAATGAGGACTTCCTACAGTACACCTCCCTGTCTCTCAGATGGAATAAATGAAATTAGCTCTGGCTATGCTGTGTACTGATTGACTGAAGATGATGGATAAGACTGGCCTTTGTTTTTGCTCAGGGGGGTTTGATGCTGATTTAAACTGGGCACGATCCGCAGGACACTTTGAAGAGAAGTGTCAGACAGTGGCTTATGTGTTTGGATGTTCACTGTGACATTACTGTATATTTTACCCCTATTTTAAATGGTGCTAATCTGGAAAATCAATCAATGAAACCGTTACAGAGATGATTCTTATCACTGATCAGGGTGCATCTTTCTTTACCTCTTATGTTTTTAAATGGATTTGAGTGGATTATCATAATATACAGCCCACTGGGCACAGACATCATTTCGATGTCTAGTTTTAATTTACATTTGTTTGAGTTGTCGACTAATGTGAATTCAACGTGAAATCAACAAGAAAATGCGCCATGTCATTGGATTTAGGTTAAAAGTTGGGTGAAAAAAAAATGGAAGTTCCTTACCTTAATGAGTTTATGCAAATCCAATTAGTTTTTCACGATGATTCAACGTCATCGAATATACGTTTTTCGTTAAAATGACGTGGAAACAACGTTGATTCAACCAGTTTTGACCAATTGGTGGAGCTAAAGTTAACATAATGTTGATCTAAGAGTAGCATTTCACCTATATTTTCAAATTCTCTCACATTATCATATGAGGGTCATTCTGAAAGATACCACCCACCCTTTAATGTTCATTACCCATGTCTAGTTGGAACAATTTCTATATTTTTATATTTCAATTTGTTCATCACTCAAAATGATCGAATCAAATGAGGATTAAGGAGTCTAATCTCCCAGAAATGTTACTGGGAGGTTTTGCGTGTGTCACTGCCTGGCTGTGTGGTTTGTCACTGAGGCTGTGAATGGCTGCTTCCTCTCCCAAAGCCCCAGAGATCCATCATCCGGCTGAGGCTTTAAAGCTCCGAGGCTTCTCCTCAGGGAGGCCTGAGGATGCACTGTCACGGATCACTGTACCGCTCCCCTCCGCTCTGAGCCTCTATGTGCTTCCCAAATGGCACTCTATTCCCTTTTATAGTGCACTACCTTTGACAGTAGCCCTGATGAGCTCTGCTCAAAAGTACAGACGTAGGATCTTAATTTGAGCCAATTTGCTGCAGCAACTATGAAACAGGTGATTAGATATCAATAATTGATGCAGACTAATCTGTCTTTGGCTGATTGCACAACTGGCATCAAAGGTTAGCTTTTGCATGGACTCTTGAGGCACACACTGACTACGTCACGCAGTTGGTTGACTACATATTCGGGCTGTGTAGTTCTCTAAGTCAATAAGGAGAAAAGGTTTTTGCTTTTTATTGTGTTTTTTATTATCTCTTGTCCTATGACTCATCTTTTGCTGTGCCAACATGCAAATGACGTATCTTTTTGCATTTTCTTTTTGAAATTAGCCTTGGTTTTTAAACTCGTCTTGAAATACGATATTATGAAATAATGGGTTATGCATAGTTAAGCCATACTGTTTTGCCTTTAAGATGAAAGGGAAGTTATGTCCTTAATTAATTAATATCCAAGTGTTTTGTATTCATCACAACAACTCTAATGATATTGACAACACCATCATGAGGCTGTTTCATATTCTGTACCTTGCTTGGGGAAACGCATCAAGGGCTTTAACATTATGCCTATGGGACTAAATGACACGTCAGAGCCGAGGAAAGGCGGAAACGCAGATTCAGCACCCATAGGCTCCGGTCAAACGTAGTGCACTATATAGGGAATAGGGGGGCATTTGGGATGCACCAATGACTCTGGAGGCAGCTGCTTCACTCGGTAGTCTGCCGTGTGTGTTTTCCTGGCCACTAAAGCAGATGACTGTTGAGACAGGGCGTCATATGCTGCAGAGGCCAGGACAGCAGCAGACTGTCTGATGAGGCTGACTTATGCAAAGAGAAGTCGGAACTGGGTTGCCAGGTGTGCCCGTCCCCTGATGATATTCACCACCACCTGCTTTACCATTTAAATGTGCAATCAGGCATTTGGCCGTAGTCAGCATCCTCCAGGTCATTGTACTGTACCAATTGTACTGTCGTTGTACTGTAACAGTGGATCTGCAGGTAGCCTATTGTTGATGGATTAGGAGACAGATTGTGTGAATGTAGGGTCAACAGGCTTGCAAGTTAGCTTTTGAAGTTGATGGTTTTTACGGTGTGTATAAAACATTAGGAACACCTGTCCAGACTGAGCAGGCGAATCCAGGTGAAAGCTACGATCCCTTATTGATGTCACCTGTTCCATCCACTTCAGTCAGTGTAGATGAATGGGAGGAGACGGGTCAAAGAATAATTTTTAAGCCTTGAGACAGTTGAGACATGGATTGTGTATGTGTGCCATACAGAGGGTGATTGGGCAAGACAAAATATTTAAGTGCCTTTGAACAGGGTATGGTAGTAGGTGCCAGGCGCACGGTTTGAGTGTGTCAAGAACTGCAACGCTGCTGTGTTTTTCACACTCAACAGTTTCCCTTGTGTATCAAGAATGGTCCACAACCCAAAGCATATCCAGCCAACTTAACACAACTGTAGGAAGCATTGGGCCAGCATCCCAGTGGAACGCTTTCGACACCTTGTTTTGTCCATGCCCCGATGAATTGAGGCTGTTCTGAGGGCAAAAGGGGGTGCAACTCCATATTAGGATGGCGTTCCTAATATGTTGTACACTCAGTGTATTGTGTTACGATGAAATGGGCTGCATTCTTTCTGAAGATTTCTTTCCTCAAAAACAGAAGATGAACGTTCATAATCATTTAGATGATTTAAAGCTGGAATCCTTAATGGTCAAACTGCCACGTCTGTTTGCGACAGTACAACAACAAAGAAGTTACTGCAAAAAAAACATATTTTTTTTTCTCCATTGTATGCACGATAGAACAGAATAATATATACTTTTTACCACGTTAGGCGATGCTCTTCACCTCGGCTTCGTCAACAAACAATAACAATAATAATAACAACGGACGTGGGGCGGATTCCCCTACAGTGGCGCTGTTTCCCCTACAATCTTTTCTGGCCAGTTTGTAGTAGAAGTTTGTAGAACAGCGATTAATGAGAGAGCGAGAGGGTTCCAGTGAGTTGCAGTTGGTTCAGTTGTAAATTAAAGTCTGGTCAGGTTGAGTGGGCAACGGTCCCAGTCTCCATCAGCCCTGAGCCATGGTAAATGAACACATTCTCTAGCAGATAACACTTCACAGCCCAAAGAGTGGTCTTGCATGATCAAATACAGTGTGAGCTAGGGTAACAGAGTACAGACTTATCTTCTGTCAAAGTGTGGAGAGTGTATGTGTGCGCCAGTGTGTGCGTGTGGAATATGGATTGAGATACTTAAACCCTGAGGTTTAAATAGCCAGTCTGATCGGTATTGCTCACTAATTCAGAGTGTCAGGAAAACCATTAGATGTTGATATGAATCGATTAATTGAATAGAATTAAGCAAGAAGGCACGGGGGAGTGTGGTATATTGCCAATATGCCACGGCTAAGGGCTGTTCTTAGGGATGACGCAACACAGAGTGCCTGGATACAGCCCTTACCACAAACATCCAAGTTGCCTTATTGCTATTATAAACTTGTTACCAACGTAATTAAAGCAGTACAAATAATGTTTTTGTCATATCGCTTTCAGCCGATCAGCATTCAGGGCTTGAACCACCAAGTTAATAATATCAAAGATAGCACCTACATGTGATTCTGTTGTTAGGTTGTTATTTATTTATCCCTAAAGCCCATTCATCTGATGATCTGGGTGATAAATGCATGACTTCTTCATAGTAAACCCTCACTGTTGGCGGACCAACCGGTTGAGGCGGAAGCCTGCTTCAAACTAAATGACCTCCACTATTTGTAGTAAAGTCATGTGCACTGTAAATAGCCTGGTGGCTTGAGTAGCCAGAGGACGTGGCCAGGGTCAGAAAGCGTTTGGAGACGACATCACTGAGATGTGGGCTCCTCTCTCTCTCTCTCTCTCTCTCTCTCTCTCTCTCTCTCTCTCTCTCTCTCTCTCTCTCTCTTGGGTGTGATTGTAAACCACGGAAAGGTTAAAGGAAAATTCCAAGGTCCTGATAGGGCAGTACTGTACGGTTTCACCGTGTACCAGCCCTACCATGGTAACTCAGCACCTGGGACTGGGGACTGGGGAGGGCAAGCTCAGACTGGCAAGGGCTTACCTCCTAACACCGGCTGGGTTATGGATGGCAGCTCAACTATTTCATAACCTGCTCATTAAGTAGTGGTGTGTATTGTTCATGTTCAGAGCAGGAATGGATGTTGACTTCCCGTTCTTTAGTTTAACAAGTTTAGAACTCACCGGGTGACAGTAAATGCCTAATCTGTTATTATGTCAAATGTGTGGCCAGTCACAGGCGGTATGTAGTGCTTGACCTGCAGCTATAGCCTACTCGGTTATTTACTTTACAAGCTGGATATTAGTTATGTATATCAGATGCCCAATCAGAACCCAATAACCTTGTGCCAGACATCTCTCATGTACTGTTCCTCTGTTGGCAGTTGAAAACATATCTCATGGCTATAGCACTGTTCTTAAAAAAACTGATTGCTAATGACTAGGGCAGGGAATTGCCAGGGACCTCACGATATGATATTATCACAATATTTAGGTGCCGATACGATATGTATTGCGATTCTCACGATTCTATATGTATTGTGATTCGATGACTGCTGCAGATAGACAAGAGAAAGCATAAGTAGTTTTTGTCAGTCATGGAATAAAAGTGCTGAAATACATGATGGCTCACTATTTAAAAGATGGAGAACAAGCTATAGGTTGAAAAACAGGTGCAGGTACAGCCGACTAGCGCAAGCTAACACACTTAAAAAAAAAATGTTCTTACAAATCGATACTTGGAGTCAAAGTATCTCTATAATATTGGCCAAAATAATATTGCGATATGCAACTGTATCAATCACTACTAATGACACAGCCAGGCATACAGAGCCTAGGACCGGCTGACAGTAAGTGAAGTGAACAGAAATCCTGCATTTTTTTAAGGCTAGGGTATTACTATTCTTGTCAGCACGATTCATTGTATTTCCGCTGCTCAAATGAAGGTGCAGTTTATAAATAGCTGGCGTGGCAGTGGCACAGTTCTGCATCTGCATGATGTGTTGTCAGCATGTCAGGTTAGATGACCTGACCGTGTGAAGTCATGATGCCGTCTAATCATCATCAAGCTCTCTGGGGGATTACGACTCCTTACATCTACTTTCCTTACTGCAACCTGAACACAAGATAGAGTAAGAGTTACTGCCTGGTTGTCTTTCTATGTGATCTCCATCTGCACTATCCAGAGTGCCCTATCTGTTCCTCAGTTCTCTGTGATTTAGTATCCAGTTATGAAAGGGTAAACATGAACCTGTATATAGTACCCTGTGGAAATGGACCAGACAATTGATCTGACCCTTGTAACCTTATGAGTGCAGGCCGACACTATCATCATGATCTGACTGTTAAAACTTCTTAGGCAGCAGCGCACGAGGTGACCGTTTTGGAGACCCTGGCGTGCCCAAAGTAAAATGCCTCCCATTCAGGCCCAGAAAACAGGATATGCAGATATTTAGTACCATTGGATAGGAAACACTCTGAATTTTCTAAAAGTGTTAACCATTTGTCTGTGAGTAAAACAGAACGGATATGGCAGGCGAAACCCAGAGGAACCCCTCTCTTATGAAAATGCCCATATAAGGGCATATGAATGCAGTACCTATCGCTTCCTCTGGATGTCAACAGTCTCGAGACAGTGTTCAGATTCATTTTAGATAATTTTAGAGCAGAGAAGAAGAGGAATCAGGAAGTGGCCCCATAGGTGTCCTTTACAAGACAACGCACGCTCACGCCAGGCGTGTCCTTTGTTTTTTTCCGTTCTTATAGCCCAGTTTATATTTCGGTTGAAATATTATGCTATTTATACAGAAAAGTGTTCCTAAGGATACATTAAAAAGGATGTTTGATTGTTCTTGGACAAGTTTATAGGTATAAGTTGAACGAGTTCTCTTCACGTTTCAATGGACGATTGGAGGCTGTATTTTCTCATTCTAACGCGCCAACCAAACGGAGATTTATGGATATAATACATTACTTTTTCTAACAAAATAACCATGGATTGTCTTCGTTGGACACTTGGGAAGCCCTCAGCAGAAGTTTTTCAACAGGTAATTGATTTGTTTTCGCTGTGAAATGTGTTTTGTGTGAACCGTGAAGGCTAATGAATTTATGGTAATGGGAAAATAGTGAAGGTGCTACCCTCAAACAATCAAATGTGGTGCTTTCGCTGTAAAGCCTTTTTGAAATCTGACAATGCTGTGATATTGCCAAGAAGCAGAGCTTTTGATGACTATGAAACACTTGTATATTGGTGCATGTTTAATAATTCAACTTTTGGATTTTGAATTTGGCGCCTTGCATTTCACTGGCTAGCGCCCCACCGCTGCCTAATATGTTTTTAACTTAGCCTCGAAGTTATGAGTATAACACTTTAACCATGATGGTGACCTTTTCATGGACGCCTGGCACACACTTTCAATACTTCACCTGTGTTGTGGTGCCACACCTTGGGGAATGGTGCCGGTGCGGGGCTTGAGGACCTGACGGCAGCAGGTATGTAGGTAGCAGGGTTGTTTCCGTTACAATTGCTGGGTTTTGGCCGATACATTTTTTTTAAATCAAAAGCCGATATATTAAACTGTCACCGGCGAAAATGACAGGGAGAAAAACATTTTTCTTCTCCCGGTCATTTTCGCCGGCAACAGTTTTATTTATCAGCTTTTCAATTTTTGGGGGGGCCAAAACCTAGTTATTTATTGATGGAAATACCAATCGATGGAAATACATATGACCATCATGCTTATAGGTCTATAGGTTAATTATCATAATTTTGATGGAATTCAACTGGCCTTTGTGTATTTTCGTTAGTCATCATGTATCTTATTTATCCAACACCACTATCACACACGCACAGCACACAGAGCCAATTTTGAGCAGTATTTCTCCTGCAGCTCCTCAGCTGGTTGCTGCTGGAGTAATATATGCTCTTATAAGCCCATTCATTGCGCAACAATTCTAAATGCAATTGCGTGTTAAACAGTTTTGGTGTACCATTAAAAAGAGCTACTATTTTTATTTCTTAATTGGTAATTGAAGCGCGCCTCCCATTCACCATTCAAGTGCTATCAGCGCGCGTCACCCACCACTTTACAATGTGAGCTGGAGGCAGAATGCTTTTTGAAAACATACTTAATTGTTTAATTGTTTGAACCTGAATGTTTTATTTCCTGTTATGAGGCACGGCTTACCTTGCTTCATGGTAGCCTGAAGGCAAAATCCGACCATGAAAACGTGGAGGTAATTATTTTATAAAGACTTGAATTTCAAGTTTGGGGAAGCTTACAATTTATCCTACCATTTCGACTATTCTGCGTGCCAGTTATGATTTTCAAATTAGTGCATGGAACTCATAGCCTATAGGCCAATGCAGCAGTAGGCCTACAGTATAACTTCCATTGTTCTTTCACACCGAGAATTGGTGATTATCAAGGGGGTTTGTAGGAAAGATTTTTCAAATAGTTTACTGTGAGGAACTATAGTTTTAATTTATTATAATTCGCAATGGATGTTAAAAAAAAAACACTTTTCTTCATTTCTGTGCAGCAGGCCAGGTAGTTAGTTCAATGCGTGCTCAGGCGCGCACGCTCCCTCAACATTATCAGGACAGAGAAACCAGACACTTGCTTATTGCTCACATGGACCATTTCAAACCAAATATATATATACAGTGAGGGAAAAAAGTATTTGATCCCCTGCTGATTTTGTATGTTTGCCCACTGACAAAGAAATGATCCGTTTATAATTTTAATGGTAGGTTTATTTGAACAGTGAGAGACAGAATAACAACACAAAATCCAGAAACACTCATGTGAAAAATGTTATAAATTGATTTGCATTTTAATGAGGGAAATAAGTATTTGACCCCTCTGCAAAACATGTCTTAGTACTTGGTGGCAAAACCCTTGTTGGCAATCACAGAGGTCAGACGTTTCTTGTAGTTGGCCACCAGGTTTGCACACATCTCAGGAGGGATTTTGTCCCACTCCTCTTTGCAGATCTTCTCCAAGTCATTAAGGTTTCGAGGCTGATGTTTGGCAACTCAAACCTTCAGCTCGCTCCACAGATTTTCTATGGGATTAAGGTCTGGAGACTGGCTAGGCCACTCCAGGACCTTAATGTGCTTCTTCCTGAGCCACTGCTTTGTTGCCTTGGCCGTGTGTTTTGGGTCATTGTCATGCTGGAATACCCATCCACGACCCATTTTCAATGCCCTGGCTGAGGGAAGGAGGTTCTCACCCAAGATTTGACGGTACATGGCCCCGTCCATCGTCCCTTTGATGCGGTGAAGTTGTCCTGTCCCCTTAGCAGAAAAATGAAGAATTTGTTAGATTACTTGTTAGATACTACTGCATGGTCGGAACTAGAAGCATAAGCATTTCGCTACACTCGCATTAACATCTGCATGTGACTAATTAAATTTGATTTGATTTGATTTGAAGCATAATGTTTCCACCTCTATGTTTAACGGTGGGGATGGTGTTCTTGGGGTCATAGGCAGCATTCCTCCTCCTCCAAACACGGCGAGTTGAGTTGATGCCAAAGAGATCCATTTTGGTCTCATCTGACCACAACACTTTCACCCAGTTGTCCTCTGAATCGTTCAGATGTTCATTGGCAAACTTCAGACGGGCATGTATATGTACTTTTTTGAGCAGGGGGACCTTGCGGGCGCTGCAGGATTTCAGTCCTTCACGGCGTAGTGTGTTACCAATTGTTTTCTTGGACTATGGTCCCAGCTGCCTTGAGATCATTGACAAGATCCTCCTGTGTAGTTCTGGGCTGATTCCTCACCCTTCTCATGATCATTGCAACTCCACGAGGTGAGAGCTTGCATGGAACCGAGGGAGGGAGATTGACAGTTCTTTTGTGTTTCTTCCATTTGCGAATAATCGCACCAACTGTTGTCACCTTCTCACCAAGCTGCTTGGCGATGGTCTTGTAGCCCATTCCAGCTTTGTGTAGGTCTACAATCTTGTCCCTGACATCCTTGGAGAGCTCTTTGGTCTTGGCCATGATGGAGAGTTTGGAATCTGATTGATTGATTGCTTCTGTGGACAGGTGTCTTTTATACAGGTAACAAACTGAGATTAGGAGCACTCCCTTTAAGAGTGTGCTCCTAATCTCAGCTCGTAACCTGTATAAAATACACCTGGGAGCCAGAAATCTTTCTGATTGAGAGGGGGGTCAAATACTTATTTCCCTCATTAAAATGCAAATCAATTTATAAAATTTTTCACATACGTTTTTCTGGATTTTTTTGTTGTTATTCTGTCTCTCACTGTTCAAATAAAACTACCATTAAAATTATAGACTGATAATTTCTTTGTCAGTGGGCAAACGTACAAAATCAGCAGGGGATCAAATACTTTTTTCCCTCACTGTATATATATATATTTTTTTTTTAATTATTATTTTTTTTTTTACAAATCTCATAAATAATGGTTATGAAATAAACCAAAACTGTATAACAGTTTGTGAACTTTGCAAACAATGTTTCTACTCCAAGAATGAGAATGGTAAATGACTGTAATTAATACATGCATTAACAGAAATGTATGTAACCAAATGATGTGGATTAACCGTACATTTACTACTGGTGACATATGTAATGGGGAATAGATTTTTTTTTAAAATATCGAAGGGCAAATGAAACAATGAATGAACAAGAATTGTCGGGAGACAGCTGAGCCATTCTGGAAAGAGACCCTATATCTTTGCCACACATCCCTCCCCTTTTCTTGCCTCAACATTTTAAATTGCAAAAAAAAGACACATTATCTTCACACGTATTTTAGATGCTTTTCACTGACAGCCGCAACTCAATCATCAGCTAGGCTAATTCCCAAATAGGCATAGGCCAACGAGCTTGTGATTTGAAACAATCCACAGCGTTTTTTTTTTTAATAGAAGCTAATGATCCCTGTTTCCTCTGTGGCTAAGTCATGCTTTCTGGTGAAGTATTTTGAATGGTTTTATTTATTTCTGCAAATGTATTTCCATTTACTTCCCAGTTGGACCCACCGCCATGCCATTTTTCTCCTGTTCTATTGGTTTTCATATCAACTTTCTTTCGTGGTCCAGAAGCCAAAGACACAATCCTAGTCATGTTAGCAACCCATCCCAGTTGTTGCATCTTTAGATTCCCTCTTTTATTTTGGCAAATGTTCGAAAATTATGTTTTATTGGCTGCTTCATTACATTAGTTGCATATTCTGTTAAGATGTATTACCATAATCAAAATGTGATTTCTGTCATTCTGAGCACGGCGGGTGGACGCCCTAATAGGTTATGCACCCAATGCATATGGATCTGGTAAATGTATCAAATGGCCGGAAAATTTAAATCTTCCCGGTCACATTTTCCTTATGGAAACCCCGGTAGGTAGGTAGTAAACTGCTACTGCCGGGGAGTGTGTAAATGTTACACAGTATGAAACTGTTTAGGTGAGTGAGTGATGGGGTGCACTGCAAGCCACTACCCGCACACATCTGTAAAAAACATTCCACTCACGGAGAAGAAAAGGGCTCAGCTCAACAGTACAGGGATGCGAGAGGCTAGCAGTCTACTGGTAACGGTGTTCAGGGACCAGCGCAGTGCCCTCCCACGACAACAAGGCAACACAGTGTTCCACCACACGGTGTGCTGGCTAGGGAAACTACAGGAGCAGGGGAGGGATCTGATTGGTGGCCTGGCTCTCTAGTGCCTCCCTAAACTCTCTGATTCCCTGGCAGTGGCCTCCCTCCAGCCAGGCTGCTCAAAACCTGTACATTTGCATTATCTCTGTTCAGGCCGTTTGGCCACAACAATGGCTGGTTCACCATTATGGCACCCAGCGTCGCAGGTGAACAGTAAGTAGAATCACCCCTTCTATCTCCCTCCCTCCCTCCCTACTGCCCCCGCCACTGACCTAGTTCAACAGTGAACCTTTGCTTGGCAGGCTTAGGTGTTGGTTGCGTGACTGGAGCTTGGAGCTGATGCAGGTTTTTGACTTGGGAGCTTGACTGGCTTGACTCTCTCTGACCCCTGCCGCCGCCCCTGCGCCATAAATGTCCTTCTCACACCCCGTCCTGTCCCTCCCCACCACCCCCTATACTGCTCCCCCACCCCACCCTTAGGCTTTCTTACTGTTCTAATAAGAGACCATTTCTCTGCTGACTGTCTAATGCACAGGTGGGGAAGGGCCTGGAGACACAATACTTTATTACCTTGTTTTGTAAGTGTAAGCTAACTTTGTATTGGCTAGATGGACTCTTCAGCTGGGATTTGTACAATTTTGTTCAAACTAGTATTGGCTTGTCCTCTGTCTGTACATGATTACAACTAAGAATACCAACCCATCTCATAGTATTTCCTCCCACTTAAAACATACCAGATTCACTCTGTTGAAATACGGTGTGGCATGATGCAATACAGGTAACTCTTACAATCCTCAGTGAAGGCTGTACCTTTAAAACAGGTTTATCAACACGTTGAGTTCCCTCCAACATGCGTATTAGAATGGTAGGCTACATCTCCCAAATAGGATCATATAAATACTACGAGAAAATATTGGTATAATTGTGGATTCCCAACCTTGACTAACACAGAGAGAAATCAAATTGAAGATGACTCTCTCTCTCTCCTTTAGCTGAACATATCTTGGGATGATATTGTAGCTCAATGTCTTAGATTTGACTGATATGGAACCTGACAGAGCCCAGTGACATCTCCTACTCACGGCATTTGACTGTTGCTGCTTTTGCCCCACTAGAAACTAGGCATAAGTAGCCTAAGTTAAACCTTTCTAACTTCATGGAAGAAAGTGGTGTGTTCCTGCGATAAAGGACTGACTGTCTCGGTCCTCGAAAGCCCTTGTCTTCAACCACCGAGGGAAGAGTGAGTTAAGTCCTTTAGACAAGGTCTACTCTGGGCCCTCGTTGTTGTTCAATGCCAATGGGCAAATTTTTTGCAATCACCAAAGAATGTTCCGGAGTCAGTTCTATTCCTTGTCAAAGCCTTGAATTCTGCCCACTCCACAAAATGCTTTTTCTTTCTCGTTCTCTCTCTCCCCTTGCATTAGTCCTTTCATGTACTCTCAGCACTCTTTGTGCTTTTCACTGCTTCCCCTGATGCTCTGCTGCCTAGCCTGACCTTATTTTCAGCCTTTCTCCATATTCGTCAACACAAGGAAGCAAGAGCCAACTCATTGGGACGAGTGCAGCTTCATTTGCATGTTATTCTTTGAATAAATTATTCGAACCTGATGATATCAGTGCATCATCAGGTTCGATACAGAATGGAGGCCGACAGTAGAGATTGACTCCCACTTTATTTGGAGAACAGGTGGCCTGATTTTACTGACAGTAAACAGATAGATATTGCTACAGTCCGATTTCTCTTGAGATTGCGTGACGCAGACAGGTGAAAACACACACACACACACACACACACACACACACACACACACACACACACACACACACACACACAGGAACACCTATTAGCAGAGGCTGTAGGCGTTATCCCTGTTTTATTTATCATGTGTCTAGTAAAAGTGTCAGTCACCTGGGGCAGACGCGTGGATGAGAAGGTAAACAGTGGAGGGAGTTGAGATGGGGATGCTCTCTGGCCCTGATGACTCATTGATTTCTCCGCAGGTATTTGTCTTGAGGTGATTTTAGGAAAGAGATGGGAAACGATTTGCACAGATTCCCACTCTGCCCACTTTCCAGACGCTTTCGCAAGGGACTGTTTCTGCTTTTCTCTACACTCTATTTAGATAATGTGGCCAAGGGGGAAGGTCTGTGGTTGGCTGCGAGTCTAGAAATGCAGAAGATATGTCTGCCTGGGAAGATTTGAAGTAGTGCTTAGCTGTTTCAGTTTTCCTTTGTCAGTAACTAGATCCAATGTTTCTCTGCTGAACTGTTCTGAAATGTTCCGTGTCGCTCAGTTGGTAGAGCATGGTGCTTGCAATGCCAGAGTTGTGGGTTCAATTCCCATGTGGGACCAGTTTGAAAAAGTCTGAAAAATGTATGCACTCTCTCCTATAAATTGCTCTGGATAAGATAAGTCTGCTAAATGACAACAACAAAAAAGCCCTGCTCTATTTGGAGAGAGTATGGCAGTGGAAAGGGAATGCATCATGCTCTGGTCTCAGACAGCTCATCAGGGACTCTAAAGGCCAAGCACATGTTTTAGAGGCTTCTGCCAAGCCGCGGTATCACTAACAATACAATCCTGCCTAATTAGGAGTCGGGTCATGTGGAGGCTGCTGGAGTTGTCCTTTTATGTTGGGGTACATGGCAGTGTTTGGGTGGTGTCACCAGGATTGTCTGTTGGTGGTGGTGGGCCATAGTGAGGACTGAATGCTTTCAAAGGGGTCTCTCTGTCTCTATCTGAAGGGTCATTAGAATGCGAGAGGCACACTGGGCCATTTGTTTCATGCCATTTAACCTCAAGGTTGGTACAAAACAAGGCTGAATAGAGCTGGAATTGTTAAGAACCTGTGGAGTAAGTTTTTCTAGAATGTTCTAGCACCATGTTCTTAGCAATGCAGCCGAGCTGAAGGAACAAGACATACCAGCAACACAGATTTAAATACGTTACAACTAGGGATGCACGATATATCGGAATCGGATGATATTAGCTAAAAATGCCAACATCAGTATCAGCCCGATGTCTAGTTTAACGGCAATGTTAAAAACCGATGTCAAAGCTGCCGTGCATACCTATATAATGTAGGTACATGACATAATGACGCCACGGAAATTTTTGCGCTACTCATGCAACACAGCATCCCTAACCTAGCCCACAATGTCTCCTGTGTGGATCGAGCAGTCAACAAGTCGAGCAGTCATTTGAAAGAGTAAGAAAATTTCAGCGAGACAACTCAAAGGCGAAATCCATTAAAGCCAAGATAATTGAATTCATTGCCCTTGAATCAACCGTTCTCTGTCGTGGGTGATGTTGGCTTTTGCACTGGTCGAGCACCGCTACACACTACCAAGTGTGCTATTTTTCAGATGTTGCCCTAGTAATATCGTCACTGCTATTAGCTTACTATGGAACATACTATGGAACGCCGTTTGGGTCTTTGCGTGTCAAAAAAGATACAGTAGCACTGTCAAAGCTGTACAAAAAAGTCTGCAAACACCGGCCACAAACAGTGTGTTTACAATACTGCGTTGGTAATAAAACATAATTTGTTCGGCCGCAACTTCTGGGGTAGCTAGCTTTAGCTTGGTACCTAGCTAGCACCAATACATCCTGCCTGAAAACAATGACCAGTAGAAACTGCAGTCGTTTTCATTATTCTTAGCAATGATTTAGGAATCATTGTGAGTAAGTATTAGCTAGGTTGCCACTTGTTGTTCGCCTATTGAAATTGAACTTCAGTTCATGAAAATAAATAGCTAGCCAGCCATTTAACCCTGTTGCCCAAAGCTAACGTTATAAGCAGCGAGATATCTTCATCAGGCTAGTGAGGCTCGACTGGACCGGGTTATGTGTTGTGAAGCTAGCCACAATAAGGATTAGGCACAATAGTGGAATTTGCGGTTTGCCTTCAAAATAAAAGTATGTCATTGACAGTGATGTAAATGAACACAAATAGTAGAATTATGCCATACTTTTTTTTTTTAAGGCTAACCGCAAAGTCCACTATTGTGGCTAATCCTTATTGTGGCTAGCTTCATATAGATGGGTCCGACCACCATTAATCAAATAAGAACTGTCTTATAAATTAGGGTTGTTTTAGATGATGACAACTAGCTATATAGTTAGCTAGCTAACTATAGCTACTGAAACAGATTATGTTGTTTTGCTATGTTTTTGTGGAAGAACATTTTTTGCATCCATGAGCTAGATAGCTTTTTTTTATGACCAGCACTGTAGGTGCGCGAGACAACTTTACCAGCATCATAGCATACGAATCGATGAATCGTGGTGACTTACAGTGCCTTGCAAAAGTATACATCTCCCAACTGGCAGCTTCATTAAATAGTACCCGCAAAACACCAGTCTCAAGGTCAACAGTGAAGAGGCAACTCCGGGATGCTGGCCTTCTAGGCAGAGTTGCAAAGAAAAAGCCATATCTCAGACTGGCTGGGAAAAAGAACACAGACACTGGACAGAGGAACTCTGCCTAGAAGGCCAGCATCCCGGAGTCGCCACTTTACTGTTGACGTTGAGACTGGTGTTGTGCTGGTACTATTTAATGAAGCTGCCAGTTGAGGACTTGTTAGGCGCTTGTTTCTCAAACTAAACACTCTAATGTACTTGTCCTCTTGCTCAGTTGTGCACCGGGGCCTCCCACTCCTCTTTCTGTTCTGGTTAGAGCCAGTTTGCGCTTTTCTGTGAAGGGAGTAGTACACAGCGTTGTACGAGATCTTCAGTTTCTTGGCAATTTCTGGCATGGAATAGCCTTCATTTCTCAGAACAAGAATAGACTGACGAGTTTCAGAAGAAAGTTATTTGTTTCTGGCCATTTTGAGCCTGTAATCGAACCCACAAATGCTGATGCTCCAGATACTCAACTAGTCTAAAGAAGGACAGTTTTATTTCTTCTTTAATCAGAACAACAGTTTTCAGCTGTGCTAACATAATTGCAAACAGGCTTTCTAATGATCAATTAGCCTTTTAAAATGATAAACTTGGATTAGCTAACACAATGTGCCATTGGAACACAGGAGTGATGGTTGCTGACAATGGGCCTCTGTATGCCTATATAGATATTCCATAAAAACATTCCAGCTACAGTAGTCATTTACAGCATTAACAAAATCTACACTGTATTTCTGATCAATTTGATGTTGTTTTAATGGACAAAATATGTGCTTTTCTTTTAAAAACAAGGATATTTCTAAGTGACCCCTAAGTGACCCCAAACGGTAGTGTATCTTTTTTGACACGCAAAGACCCAAACGGCGCTCCATAGAAATCCTGGTTGAGTATGAAATGACTGAAGAAATGAACAATGAAACAGCACAGCAAGTAAGTGAAAGAAATAGTTTTTGATTATGTTTTACTGGTAATGGGGACATTTGTAAATGCCAACAAAATATTTTTTTTGTGTGTGTAACCTTTATTTAAATAGGCAAGTCAGTTAAGAACAAATTCTTATTTACAATGACGGCCTAACCTGGACGACGCTGGGCAAATTGTGCGCTGCCCTATGGGACTCCCAATCACAGCCGGATGTGATAGAGCCTGGATTCGAACCAGGGACTGTAGTGACGGCTCTTGCACTGAGATGCAGTGCCTTAGACCGCCGTGTGTGTGTTAACTATTTAACTGTACTAGAATGATTAAAAGGGCGCTAAACATTTTAATATCGGTAAAGTTTTTTTGGGCAAGGAAAATATCGGATATCGGGCCAAAAATGTCATATCGGTGCATCACTAGTTACAACATTCACTTACGCACCCGTTTACCCTATTCATATACAGTACCAGTAAAAAAAGTTTGGACACACCTACACATTCAAGGGTTTTTCTTTATTTGTACTATTTTCTACATTGTATAATAATAGTGAAGACATCAAAACTATGAAATAACACATATGGAATCATGTAGTAACCAAAAACTGTTAAACAAATTATTCAAAGTAGCCACCCTTTGCCTTGATGACAGCTTTGCACACTCTTGGCATTCTCTCAACCAGCTTCACCTGGAATGATTTTCCAACAGTCTTGAAGGAGTTCCCACATGCTGAGCACTTGTTAGCTGCTTTTCCTTGACTCTTTGGTCCAAACCATCTCAATTGGGTTGAGGTCAGGTGATTGTGGAGGCCAGGTCATCTGATGCAGCACTCCATCATTCTCCTTCTTGGTAAATTGCCCTTACACAGCCTGGAGGTGTGTTGTCCTGAAAAGCAAATTATAGTCCCACTAAGCGCAAACCAGATGGGATGGTGTATCGCTGCAGAATGCTGTGGTAGCCATACTGGTTAAGTGTGCCTTGAATTCTAAATAAATCACTGACAGTGTCACCAGCAAAGCACCATCACACTTCCTCCTCCAAGCTTCACGGTGGGAACCACACATGCAGAGATCATCCATTCACCTACTCTGTGTCTCACAAAGGCACAGCGGTTGGAACCAAAAATCTCAAATTTGGACTCATCAGACCAAAGGACAGATTTACACCGGTCTAATGTCCATTGCTCGTGTTTCTTGGCCCAAGCAAGTCTCTTATTCTTATTGGTGTCTTTTAGTAGTGGTTTCTTTTGAGCAATTCGACCATGAAGGCCTGATTCACGCAGTCTCCGCTGAACAGTTGATGTTGAGATTTCTGTTACTTGAACTCTGTGAAGCATTTATTTGGGCTGCAATTTCTGAGGCTGGTAACTCTAATGAACTTATCCTCTGCAGCAAAGGTAACTCCGGGTCTTCCTTTCCTGTGGCAGTCCTCATGAGACCCATGGTTGATGGTTTTTGCGACTGCACTTGAAATAAATGTCAAAGTTCTTAAAATGTTCTGGATTGACTCATGAAGCTGGTTGAGAGAATGCCAAGATTGTGCAAAGGCAGGGTGGCTATTTTGAAGAATCACAAATATAAAATATATTTTGATTTGTTTAACACTTTTTTGGTTACTAGATGATTCCGTATGTGTTATTTCATAGTTTTGATTTCTTCACTATTATTCTTCAATGTAGAAAATAGTAAAAATAAAGATAAACCCTTGAATAAGTAGGTGTTCTAAAACGTTTAACTGGTACTGTAGGTGAAGGGTCAAGTTACTACGTCTGCATGCCAGAGTAGTAACTTTTCACGTTTCACAATCCGTTACCATGAATGTGAGGCCAGTCGTGTTACGTTTCTGTAGGATTAGCAAACGACTCCAGTTATGTGAGGGAAATGTGAGTGTTGGTGAAATGAGTAAGTCATTCTGTCCTCTCGTCTAGCAGTGAACCTTGCATAAGTGCATCCTTCACCTCCCGACAAACACCCACAAATTCACCCTGTGCTATGCTGCCGACTGACACCGACACCTGTCCTGAAATATTCTACTTCTACGGCAGCACCTACAAAACACTAGGACATTTTTAGCACACCATACCTCAGGTATTTGCCCGGCAGGTCCAGAGGGCTATTTTCTCTCTATATCACTGGCATTAATAAGTAAACCACTAGCCTTGATGTTGTGGACTGTTCAGGGCTAGCAAACGATCTCTTGCGACACTAGTTGGAAACGTACTGGGGCACTTTCATCAAAGGCGCACATCCGTCACTGGTGAATCGTGTGTGTGCCACTGCCAGGGGCTTCCATTAGTGGAGTGGCGTGGCTGTGAATGACAGCGGAGCGTCAGCAGCACAGAGCACCCTCCCCCCACTGGTCTTCTGGTGTCCCGCAGGGGTACTGAGCTGTGAAGGGGACATTCCTCTCTTTCGCCCCAATCCCTCCCTTCCTACACCAAGGCCAGCCCTCTCTCCTCTCCTCTGTGGACTGTCACGGGGGACATCTAGTCAGTGGGTGGACACTTTCTGATGACATGAGGTGGGATGGGAGGAGGTGGGACTGGACAGAAGAGGGTAGAGTGGCCTGGAGATGCATCACCTGGTGTCTCTTTCCACTGATCATCACGTGTGGCACAAAGTCCTAAGAGGACCTCTTTCACAATCCCTCTTTCACTGTTTCCCTCCTCTACGTCTCCTATCTTCTTATCACCGCCACAGGGACATTGGAGAGGACACAGTGTCACACAGTCAGTCAACAGCAGGAACATGATGCAGTGATTAACAGTACCAGGGGTTAGGGTCCTGCTCTGCCTCAGAACAATCACCAAAACAATTTCAACACGCGTCACACGCCTGCGCTTATTTGCTCTTCTTTAGTTTAGCTCCTAAACCCTTGACCCTTATCAATACATTTCAAACACTTATATAGTGTATCACAATTAGCAAAAGTGGTTACACATAGTTAGGAAGAATAATAATATAAAGCCAAGCCTAACCAATCACAGGGTGTTCTGTGGGACTCCTGGCGTGAAGGTCACCATGGTGCCATAAACAGCTCCACTGCTCGAGGTCACCCGCTCCATCCTGAGGGTGACACCAGTGTACCGTGTCCTCATCCCTCCCCTCTGCAGGGAAGAAACATGGGACCGGGTTAGTCCTTCCGAGTCTGGAATCACAAGGTCACTCGTGAGTCGTGAGATGAAGTAAACTGGCCGGGAGAACGAGCTTCACAGCCATGTATTATTTACTACTAGTACTGCCTCAGCAAACAAGCGTATAGTGCTGCCTGCCTGCTGGATACAGCGGCCTCATACGAGGGGGTCTGAGACAGTTTAAACCGGCATGGCTTAAGGTTTACAGTAGAGCTGGGGGAAATAAAGCCTAGCTCTGAGAAAGAGAGAGATCAATGGAGAGTGGAGCCATTTGGTCCACATTGCTCCTCCACTGGGTCTGTTTGTTTGAATTCATGTATAATCACCATTTTGTGAAATCTAATAAGAGAGATTAATAGAATAGTCTTGATTGTTACCTTTGTGAAGCAGGTGATTTTTACATGTGTATGCCTGGTGTGTTTGCTTTTGGGGACGTAGGCTTGCGTTGTGTGATTGCCATGGATCTGTGCGATAGCGGGACTGGCAGAGACAAGGCTGTTTGTGGAAATCTCAAAGGAAGATGCTCTTTGATCGGACAGCTGTGAAGTTCAAAGGACTAGCGCCTTGTCTGATGAGAGAACGCATGTCCTTTTGTAGTCGCCCATGTCCTTTTTAACCGCAGCTGCTGTTCTCTCTGATAAGATAGGCTGCAACGATGACACACACACACACACACGCACCATTTTAGAAAAAGAAATGGCCAAGTTAACGAAAGCCAGATTTGTGTAACTATCATTTTTAGTCAGTCAGAGGGCTTGTCTTGAGTTGACTGTATTTGGTGATTGATTGAGGAAGTCAAGCAGCCTAGCAGGGTTTAGTACAGAATCTGCAGACGCTTTTCTCTGTCACTGTTTTACTCAGATGAGTTTTTTTTCTACCAAATATGGCAGTGGTGCTCTGTGAGCTGTGGAGTCACATGCTGCTAGAGCCTCACAGTTCACTGACGTGGTTCTCATAGTCCTGGTTGTTTCAACAGTGTTTCAACAGGGTTATTCCACTGGGTAAACAAGTGTGCACCTCTAATCTCTTCCAATCATTTTCTTGGAAAAAAATGTAATGCTAACCAACAGGACACCAATGTCAGATCTGCTCATGATGATTTACTCACACTATAAATGTTGTAAACTGTATCATGGTGAAATAATGTTAGAGTTCACTGATTTCTCCACTAAAGTCTCGTCTCCAAAGGAAAAAATAGCCAACTCTGTAAGCTTTTAAGCTTTTTTTATTTATTTAGTCAAGCTAGGATGATCTTTTTTAGGGTTGTTGTGTCAAGGCAGAGCTGAGACTGTCTGCCATCTGTCAACTAAATGTTGAATGTGAAAGTTCATTTCTGTGTGATATTTTTCTTTATAACTCAATTAGACAGAAGGAAGCCTATAAGACTCGGCAAATACAGGGAAACAGCAGTGCACTTAAAAATCATTACAGCAGTGTAATTCCTAAAAAAATTTTAACCCTTCGAACAGTAATAGCTTAACCACTAAGCCCAGTTATCTCCTCACATTCAGTTAAGCTCCCTCCCACAACAGCTATTCTGATTGACAGCACCTGCCCTTTTGCCCACTTCACCCAGGCACCCAAAATGGTAATGGAGGATTTATTAACGTATCAAAATTAAATATTGGAGTCAGGCAACTTCATTCTTCATTCTGAAGTTGGAGTCTATTTTCTCTTGCTTCAGCTCAAATAATGGCCGCCATTGATTTCAATACCTTTTGCGCAATTTGCGTCATACTTCTTTGCATACTTTCCATAGAAGCTTGCATCGACGCATGCATCAAAATATGTACAAACGGGAGTACGCATTCAATAAGTGCCCGCTGTGTCCGTTTCGCATACTTTGATTTGTACTCATACGCCGGCCCTCGCGTGCTCCGGTTTGGTAGTATGCATTTTGAGGAACACCCTATGTGTCCAGAGTGAGTCGTGATGATGAGCGCTGAAGGCAACCCTTTCTCAGTTGTCTAAGGTGAGGTGAACAGGAGGAAATGGCTGCCTTCCCCATCCCCCCTTCAGGCACCTGTGGTGCTCTGAATCTCTGAGAGAGAGGGAGCATTACTCCACGTCTCTCGCCGTGATGAAAAGTGCATCAAATGTCAGCCACTTGCGGAGATAATAAAGGGATGCACGTGGCGTTCTGTGGTACAGATGGCGTCCCGAGGCAGACACACACACAGTCAAACTGTCATGCACCTCGCCACCATCCCTTATCACAGCGCGCCACGCACGTGGCGTACACACAGACGCACAGACTCTCTCTCACACACACACACTCTAAAACTGCAAAATTTTCTCTCAGCTCCATTTCCTGCAATTCTATGCATTTTGCCATGGCTAATGCCATGTTATTTTACTCAAACATAATAGCAAAATCAATACTGCAAAATGTATTGTTTTTGGAATCTTCCAATCCCTCTGACTGTCTAGCTTTTATTTTGGTGATTATTAGTTCTAAAAGATTATATTATAATACATTATCTTTCCTACATACTTTATATCTGCTTTTAGTCATTTAAAAGTTTACACTGAAAGCCTTTTTCCATCCTGATTATTTGGGGTAATTAATTAATTAATCCCCCCCAAAATTTTTTAACTGTTTGGTTTTAGGCGGCCTGAAAAAAAACTTAGGCGGCCCATCCAAAGATTTCAATGTAAAAAAAAACATTACACCCAAACAAACACACACACACACACACACATGTGCTAACACACAGACACTGTCCTGGAATCGTGCCTGGGACAGGGATGGGGATCTTTAGGCCTGTAACTCAGACGTGGTTTGCATGGTGTAAATCTGCCCTGATTTATTCACGTTGACCATGTCCCTGTCAATATCAGATTGAGGAAGTCTTGGGGTGGGAGCGGGGTGGGGGGCTGGGTTCATTGTTGACTGTCGTCGTGTGGGGTATGGGGCAGTGGGGGTGATTCAGCAGGGGGCTTGTTGATGAGAGCAGAGTGGAGAAAGGTGAGTAATGGGGTGGAAGTGTGGTGATGATGTGTCACAGACACATCCCTCACTCTTGTGTTTGGCGCTCAAGGACAGCAATGCTGATTATATTGGCAGTGGGCCAGCAGAGGCACAGGGGTGGGGTTTGGAGGAGGAGGGGAAGAAGGGGCACACCAGTCGTTGTGAGGTCGCTGGGGTTGTGACCGATATCTGAACACACATCTGAAACGTCGCTTAGTGTGCAACCTTAATCCACCAGGGCAGTTCTTGGAATACGCCAGAGTGTGATTCAGGTTAGCATGGACTTACATTCATGATATGTACCCATTGATTCTTAAAGAATATAACGTATACAGTAAGTGCCTCATGAGCTTAGTTCAACTGTTGTACCCCATCAGAACCCAAAATATAAGCTTGTTTTACTCCAATGTTTGTAAACAAAGTAAATGTAAACAAACTCTTTATAGCCTCAGAACATGGTTAAAACTATAATTTTGATATCAAGGATGGGTCAGTCCTTGCATCCATAGCTCTGTCTATTAATTTGCGTGGTTACATTTCCCCCAGCCCCATTCCTCAGATTTTTCCCGAAACAGTGGCGTGGCTTTTCGATTGTTTAAGCATGCATGACTATAACCAGAGTATGTTACCAGTAAAATAATAACCCTTTATTATGTCGCTCTCTCTGCACACAAACACACTAGCAGCCTTGTAATTGAGGGGCGGGATCTCGTCAACATCAGACCAAAAGTCACCTTTAATGCACTAGCAGCTCTGATAATTACCTACCGCATAATAGCTAATGATCACTGATTTGAGACAAACTCCCTGAATTAAATTGTCATTTTCAGGGTTTGCAGAAAGGCTTAGTGATTGAGGCTGGTGGTACTCTGAGTGACACTAGTGATTGTTCACAGCAAGGGGGCTGTGAGAGGGGCTAGGGTGGGGTTGGTTGGGGGCTAGGGGCATGGAGACGATCCAGCTCCAGCCGCCTGTTCTGCCTCTGTCAGTGAGGCGGATCTTGACAGTGATAGATTGGACAGACTGCGAAAGAGAGAATGACATCTGCTGTGACCTCACAGCTCCCTCCAACATCCCTCCCTCTGGATTTATTACACCCCAGGCACACACATGCTCCCTCCGTATCTGTGTATCTGTGTTTGTGTGTGTGTGTTTGTGTGTGTGTGTGTGGGAGAGAGAGAGTGCCTTAAATGCTGTCATGCTTTGCATCATCCTGGACCTTGTCTTTTGTTTATGGAACTAGCCAACATTTTAAAAGTCCCTCTGTGAGGTCACTGATCATAGAGCGGTGGCAGTTAGCATAGTGATTTAGAGTGTTGGGCCAGTAACCGAAAGGTCCCTTGTTCAAATCCAAGAGCCGTCTAGGTGAAAAATCTGTCGATGTGCCCTTGAGCAAGGCACTTAATCCCACTTGCTCCCGTAAATTGCTCTGGATACGATTGTCTGCTAAATGACTAAAATGTAATGTGAAACGTAGAACCAAGTCCTCATCTGTCTGGTAAACCTGAACAAAGGTAAGAAAGTGAAAGCTTCCCAAATGGCCCTAGTAGTCCTCAGGTTGAGGTTCATTGTCTTGAAGAGAGCACTTTGTCTAATTGACTTGAATCAATAAGCAAATGATAACTGTGAGAAACGTAGGAGCTCAAGGTGCTTGATTTTGTTCCCCACGCTGAGTGGTTAAAGCCATGAAAAATAGCAACCGCCACCAGCAACACACTTTTTACCATATTACGGCCACCACCACAATGAATTGCCTTTTTACATGTTTAAGTGGAATTAAGCCCCCTCTTTAGCAGGGCTCTACGCTAATCATTTTTTGACAAGGAGCACGTGTGCGCTCAAGTTGAAAAAATGTAGGTGCACACAAAGAAATATTAGGGGCACAATAGAAATATTTCAGATATTATAGCTAGAATCCTTAATTCTTCTAGGCAAATTGGTGCTCCTAAATCAAATTTCCAGGTCGCGCAGCAAAATATTTGGGTGCATATGCAAGTAAAATGGTCGCACTGTAGAGCCCTGTTTAGTGTTGCCCATGCTCTTCTCTTCAGGATGCAGCTTTCAGAATGGCTATCTGGTGACTCCTGAAGACCGATGACACATTTCATAATCATTAGGTGGAGACGGGAGGAGAATGTAAAGTACTGTAAAGGGGCCATCCTGACCATACCACAGCAGGGACTAACGCTAGAGCCGGTTTCTACTCAGAGAGCTGCACATTAGTACCCTGTAAAGGTGCTACAGATCTGGTCACCAACGTACCAGCATACAGATGTAGGATCTTAATTCGACCAGTTTCTCACAGCAGGAAAATAATCCTACAGCAAATGGAAATGTGAATTATTGTGTGGATTATAATTCATGGACATTTTTGTCGGGGTTGATACATTTTTTGTTATGGCAAATCAAGTCTAAAATGTTCAAGTGGAAAGTACAAGCCTTTTTAAACCTTGAATACGCTACGAAATTTCCTGCAAGAACTGGGTGATCAAATTAAGATCCTACATCTGTATGTCCACCCAGCAGCGAATGTGAATCTGGGCCAGGCAAGTGTAATAGGCCTTAGGGGACGAGGACCACTTTCTTAGCATTTCAATTAGCTCCCTCAGGAGGGCTCCTACTGTAGCTAGTAGCCTAGTCTCGGTGTAGGAGGAGGAAAGGGAGACATAGGATCTGCCTAATGCACCGCACGACTCCACTGTGCCATAGTGTCCTTGATGCCGGGTAGGGACGGACCGGTGTGCTGCACTGTCAATGTGCCCTTCATGGCTTGTGTTGTGCGTATCAGCAGATTTGGGCAGACAAGCAGGAGGAAAGGTGTGGCCGTCCGTGGGGGTTTAACACCGCGTCGGTCGCTTAGCGCCAATCCCTGTACCTATGGCAGCCAGAGAAGTGGCTGCCCGTCTGTCTGTTCTTTTCCCACACCACCCCTCCCTTGATACCGACAGACACACAGGCAGTGACACAGAAACAGACACAGCACCCTGCTACTAGAGCTGAGGGAGAGGGATAGATCAAGAGACAGAAAGAGAGCGAGAAGAAGAGGGAGAGCAGGGAGTTGTGAAAAGCACCAAACGTGATGTATTTTACAATGCTGCCGGGCTTTGAGGGAGAGGGAAAGAGGAGCTGCTAAAGGAGTGGAGACATTTTTTTTTTTGCTTAGAAACCACACGTCTTTCTCTCTCCCTCCTACCTCTTTCTGTGTCCTGCTCTCTCTTGCTCACTCACACATGCCCCTTCCTCTCACTCTCACGCTTTGAGTTCTCACTGCAGTCACGTGTGTGTGTGTGTTTGCGGTGCGCGTGTGTTGGTCGGCTAAGGATAGCAGCGTCTGCCTGGCTCCTTTTTCTCTGCTGCTGAAAGGAAAGCAGCTGAATAGACCAGCTCGGCTAGCGACAGTGAAAAGATGTGAAGTCAGGCGGGTGGTGACGGACCAACCAGCAAACCAACCACTGTTTCACCACTACAGCGCCTCTCCTCCTCCTCTGGCAGACAGACACAGCTCATTCGGCTAATGAGAGGAGCGACGATGGAGAACGTGTGTGTGAACTATCAGTCAGCAGGCAGACGGGCACTTTCTCCATCTGGCTCAAAGGGAGGGGCAGGGGGCTAAAGAGAAAGGTGTGACTGCACTGAGCATGCCTGCACTGACATCAAGTTGAATCTATTCTACCTCTATTCTTTCTCATTACTCAATGTTTATTTGAACTAGGCTCCTATTTAGTGCAACAAGGCTTAACCTATAAAAACAGTCTGGTAGATGGTAGATAAAAATGTGTATAATGAGTTACATATTCTCTTCATGTGTCACACAGGTGCTCTGCAGGGGGTTATTACTGTATTTGTCTCCTAGCAATGCTTTTGTTTACGCATCCCTAGGCTAGGGTTGATTTCACCAGTGGATAAATGCCTGAGTGAAAGTCCCGTCAGAGGAAGAATGGGTCAAGGTGTAGCCTAGTCTTAACATCTTGTCTGGGTGTGTCTGACAGACATCTTTAGTGGCACTACTACCACCGCCCTCCCTCATGACTGGCTGCCAAGCAAGTCCAAGCTTCACAATCAAAGCAAATTAGAACATTTCTGTGGAAGGCAAGGCGCCCTTTGGGTCGCCCCCTCCCACCCTGATTTCAATAGAAGTCGTTGGCTGCGAAAGGGCGTCCATTCCTTGTGTATTTTTACTTTGCTTATCATCAACCCAGGTCCGCGATGAATGATTAAGGGAGAAGGTGCCTGATGTTTTACCTGCTTACACCCACTGTGGTGAATAAGAGCTCTTTTGTAGTAGTCTTCTCTCCGTTTGAAAGGACCAAATCTATCCGTCAGACTTCAGCACTTGTGAAAGGTGCTTTTATTGGACTGGCCAGGCAGGGGACAACACAGCAAACACAGTCTCTTTCTCTAGTACTAATGGATTGTGCCAGGGCTCGGCACTCTTTGAGTTTTGTCTCGGTCTGCATGCTCTCTAGATGGATCGAGGTATATACACTGTTCTCAGTTCAGTGAACATGGCCTAATGTGGACAGCCTCATAAGAGAGAGAGAGGGTGCAGGGTACTACAGGGTAGCTTAGCTCTTAGTGTAGGTTTACTGTGTTCACTAGAGAAAGGGGATCCTCTCCATTTAGAAATGAGTCAGGCCAAGGTGAGGCGGCGTACTGTGTGGAATACGACACGGCGGTCGACTGCCCCCGACACCCGTCGTCTCCTCACGAGTTTCAGATGCTCAAATGTCTCTGGTGGTAAGGGGTGGGTGGGTGGGGGCTCTGTTTCCATCCATCTGTGCAAGGGTCCGGATATTTAGCACCCCAAAGGTCTGACCTTTTGGAGAGACAAGGTGCTGAGAGACACCACAGGGATGTGATGGGACTGGCACCCCATCCCTCTGAGGTGAAATTGCAGGTACAGAAGCAAGCAGCAGGTTGACCATCATCACATGAGTTCAGAATGACTTCCATGGGTGCTCCAATCACATTCACAATTACAGTTGCTCGGTTGTCACAGGTTTCCAGGGTGTATTACGTTATTATTGTTAAATTGTGTTGAAAATACATCTGCAATGTTGTCCTCTAGGAAATACTATCATATTCCACACATAGTCTGAATGCACTGAAGTATAAAAAGAGAAGGATTTGTCTTGGTCACCTGCCAAGAAGAGAATTCATCACAATTTGTCAGAAAATGCAATTAATTTGGTTGGAACGCATGTGGCTTTGAAATGGCATGTCTAAGAGTACACACATCATAATCTACACTTAAATACTATCAGATCAGACCCCATTTGCTTCACAAAGCTCATTAGTCTGTTAGCTTTATGACACAAATGTGCGGTTCACAGGAGCTACTTTTTGGGGAGCATCCAACTGTGCTCTAATAGGCCTACATACAGCCTTTTGATTGATGAATGGATTAGTCCATAAACCAATCAGAAATGATCCTATTCCTAAACTCTGGAAAGTAATGCCAGACGACTGGAATAGGGGCTCCCATCCACGGCTTAGCTTACCTTGGTGAGGCATTTGTGTGCAGTACATTTCATACAGGAGATGTATCCTGCTGTTTAAAAGGAACGGAATGTGTACATGGATTTTTAGATGGCTGGAAGGACCTGATTAGCCCTTTCCCTCCATTAAGGGTGTCCCCGATGGGAAATGTGCCATTTCACCCAGAGGGAACTGGTCGTTAGCGGTGTACGTCATCGGGGTACAGCCAGGACTCCCCTCCTGCCCACTAACCCCCCTGCCCCTAACCCCCCCTGCTCTGCCGGTCTGCAGTCACGACCTTCTGTCCCTTCCTCTGTCTAGGTGCAGTGCTCAGCACGTGTTAAGCTGGTGCAACGTCTTTAACATGACAGCCCGCTCTACCATAGACAGGAGGAAAACTGTGGAGTGGAAAAGAAATCTTGCCCTGCAGTAATTACCCCTAAAGACCTTAACGTTTAGGCTTAGCCTGGAAGATTCATTAGGGGCCAAAAACAGGTTGCCTAATAGCCTCCTCTTGAGTTGAGTGCTAGGCTAAATCATAGCCATGCCTAGCAGTGTTTCCGCTGCAGTCATTTAGCTGCGGCGCAGCGTCACAGAAAAATCATTGCCACCACGCCAAAAAAAGATAGTACATGAGGCGCCTCTTTGAAGATGCTGAAACAGTCCACATTTACTTTCCCTCTGCAAACAAAACAAGTGACGAATAGAAAAATCGGACAAACCCATAGTAGAATAGTTTATCTATTTACCTAGTCGACTTGTTGTTGTGTGTTCTATGCAAGAGAATTATTCCCCTCGAGGCGCCTTCAAGTTACAAGTGCCATAGGGAGGGAATTCACAGAATCTGATATAGGCTTCAAAAATAGGCTACATTTATTTAGAAGGCTGCTCAAACTTTTACCATCCGCACCGGTTTACACTTTATATGTCCTGTGTGTGGTCTAATGAACAAAAGCCCGAATTAATATGATAGTTAACTGAGTTATTGAATACGGCGCACAAGCCCACCGCGGCAACCTTTCCCCCCCCCACTTCTACAATGCTTCCAGAGGAAACAATATTAAGCCTATAACTGGGTTAGGTTAGTACAGTGTCTTCCTGTCTACCATTTCCCGAGGCCAACGGCTCTGTGCTTTAAATAATACATACCTGTCAGTATCTCTCTGTTATTTCAGACCTAGTCATAATTTCAAAAAAAGAAGACAGCTCAACAGCCTTAGGCATTGGAGGGAGGCAGTGATAATAGGCGGATCCGCAGTAGACAAAGCCAGTTGTTGTTATGGAGCACTATGAAGGTACTACTGGATATCAGCCCCCTAATGGCTGCAGTAGGAAGGAAGGCTAGCAGATGGCAGAGCCTTCTGTTTGACCATTAGATAGGATGAGTCACCCCCAACTTCCAAAGCTCACCTGGCCAAGAATCCCTGTGCAGCAGTGTCCTATAGACCTCTTTGTCACCCAGCGACCACTTTTTCCTCAAGGGCTGCATGGGAAAATGCTGAATAGTAGAAAACACCTCATGTTGATGCATTCTGAAGAGTATAGGCTATGCTAGGCAGGCTGAGGGGAAGTGAGAGAGTAGATTTCAGAGCAGATATCTGAGGGGTTATGATATCTGCCTTCTTACTGTGTCTCGTTTATGTAGAACCGATTACCATACTGTCTGCATCTGTTTGAAAAGCATATTTACAGAGTGTGAAGCTTGTCCTATGGGTCTGTGCAGGGGTAAACTGCCGGTTTGGGAGGTTGGAACCTACTGTCACTGAAATAACATGCTTGGAGCAGCTGGCAGCAAATCAAAATAACATTTTATTGGTCACATACATATTTTGTAGGATGTTATCACAGGTTCAGCGAAATGCTTATGTTTTAGTGCAGTAATACCTAACAGTACAAAATACACACAAATACAAAAAAATCTAAGAAAGGAATGAAGGAATATCAGAACGAGCAATGTCAGGCCAAGCAGGAGTGTGAATTCTGAGTTTAACGGTGACCACTTTAGCACTGCCAGGCATTTTATTATCTACAGTCAGTCTGATTTCCTTTATTAGGTTGTATTTAATGCCAGAGAGCATTTTTGGTCATGAGGATGTTGGATCAAAATGTGTTTGCGGCAATCCAACTCTATTTATGCCATGGGGTCAAGTATTTTGGAGCGTCAAAGTAATGTCGTAGAGGTTGAAAACTGAGAACCATATTTACTGTGTTGTCAGTAAACGTGGTTAGCTGGGTTACCTTACATAATTGTGGAACTTATACTGTAGGGTCATACTGTTTAGCCCTATTGGGTCATAAAGCCCTAGGTCTTTAAAAAAGAAAGGTCTTCGGACATCTCCTGTCAAGGTTGGAGGTTTTAGCTGACAGCTGTTGGAGGTTTCTACAGTGTCTCAGTGTTTCTACAGCCAAATGGTCTGCTCGAAGTAGAACGTCGACCGCCAACGATGTGTGCGAGACTAGAACAGCTGTGTCTCAGTGCTGTCCTTTCAACCTTTGAATCCCAGCGGCAAAGATCCGCGCGGCAAAGATCCGCGCGGCTCTTCAGTCAATTCTTGGGTTTCAAAACAAACCCCATTCGTTCTCACAGGGCACCCCAAAATAGAGGGGCAGATATTTTCTACCTCAATTTCTTGGCCACTATCAAACAGTAGACGGGGAAACCTGAGAAGATTTATGCCAGTAGCCGTGACACTGCACGACTTTGGTTTTAGTGCCAAACCTCCCACCCTCCCACCCTTCTTCCCTTCCTCCCCCTAGTTTAACTGTTACCATACCCATAATGCAACGCTTTGGATGACTGCATTTGGGAGTCTTTTTTTTTTCATTCCTGTTGCATCAGTACATTTTCCTGAGGGACAGCCCGAAAGCAAGAGAGAAAGAAAATATTTCCATATTTAAACTGAGAGACATATGCAGCAGGCCAGGGTTGCTATGGGACAGTCCAGAGGAGAAGAATGTTCACTCCTATTAAAAGCGAGACACAGACGACAAGGTCCCTGAAAAAGCGTGACTCACTTTGATCTATGTGCCATGCACTCTGCACCATTACATGGTTTATTGATGTTGTGAAACAGACACCTTGCCTCTATGTTTAAGTGGATATGAATTACAATTCATATTCCTATTCCTCCCCATGCTCTTCATGCCATGATTGCAGATTGCTGCTGCCTGTACACCACTCCTCAACAGCCCGAGACATGGCTCGCAGAGCATAGCTCAAGGACACAGCAGTCTAGCTGGCCCCATCGCTCTGAAGATGAATTGCCCTCGCAGCTCATTGGGGAATGGTCACCTGAGAAAGCCTAGTAATATCCCTAACAGTGTCTGCTGCTGTCCTGTCAGGCAGGCGAGACTGGAGAACTCAGCCGAGGAAAAAGCATTTTTGATTTGATTACAGAGCAAGCCGTCTTCACTGATCAGCTCTCAGGCAGTCGCTGACTGCTGCATGTGAATTAGACGGAGCTGGACCCCTGCCAGATTTACCCCTGCGTCGTGATATGTCTGCTCTGCAGTCACCGATATGTGAGGTGACCAGAGCCAAGCTCGTTTCCTGTCTTTTCCTTTCCCTCCCTCTCTCTTCCTCCCGCCCTCTCAGGCTGGCCTCTCCCTCATCCTCCTCTCTGTTTGTTATGCTGCAGTATGTTAATCCAGTTAGAGGAAGGAATTTGCTACCTGCTCAACCTGGCCGTCACTGATGAAGCGCCCTAATAAAACTAGTATTCTCCTGATTTGTCACACACCATATTCCGTCATCATAATTGAATGGCTGCTTTGCCCATGAATCAGGGTTACACTCGAGATGTGTATGATGAAGGATGTAGCGACCAGGTCATTAGGATTCCCTACTGTGATAGCAAGCCTAGCGGCATGATATCTGCCTGGATACGCTGAGCCCGGTGCTGGCTTTGTTCAACATAAACCCCCCCCCTCCATTGCCTCTTCAGGTAGTAATAGCACCTTAGGTAACTGCATTGTGCTGTGTTAGGTTGTGTAAAGAACAGAACATGTGACACGGAATAGCCTGCCAGCAAACTTACACAAGGTGTTGAAATTTGAGAAGCGTGCATCTCATTCTTCCACTGCAATGGGATATGGCCTCGGAAGTTCAGAAGTGCTGACTACCCCTCTATATCTCTTGCAGATCCTTCATCTCTTCCAACGTTTGGTAACCAGCTCTATCTCTCTCCCCATACCATCTCTTCCCCCCACCCAGTCTTCTCCCATTCAGGCAGTCAGTTAATGGCAGGCATGCATGACCTTTTGGGTAATTGAAGTCTGGGTTGTCGATTTAGCATCATATCACTAACAAACATTCAGCTGATTAACAGCAGGGATTCAGAAATGAACACATATCTGTGGTAAGCAAAGCAATAGACTAGCTAGCTGTGTTTCTATCTGGGAATACAAATAAGAATACATTTTGGGTGATCATTAGCTCTCATTGCTAATGCTGCAATGCCCATTTGTTTCAGCCAGCCTGTCTCTCTCTACTCCCCTGGTCGCTCCAGTCTCCATCTCATTACCCTGTTGGATAGGCTGGCTGCTCCAAGGCTGGCGCTGCAGACAGCCCCCGACAGCACTTGACAAAGCTCTGCTCTCATAGGATGGGAAAGGAGTCCTTCAGTAGAAAAGTGCAATCAAAAATGTATATCAAGACAGGATGACACGCTTTCCGTTCTCTCATCCCTCTTGCAGTATTTCTTTTAAACGTCGTCAGTCTTGTTTTGACCACATCTGAGCGCTGTTTCAAGGATTGACATGCAGTTGATAGTGGAAGAAGATTTTGGCTTGCCTGGCTACCCAATGAGTCTGGATCTGAGTACCTTCTTGATCCTTCACCGAATGTGAACACATTCGGGGGCCGTCTGATTGGTCCAGAAACCAATGGGTTGGGCAAGAGCAAGAACACACATGGTAACGCGGTGGTTTGAAAATTTGTCATTGGCTTTGATACTCTGATTGGTTAGAGACGATCCAATCGCTGATTACTTTATTTTGTACAACGTGCCTTGTGCCCCTTTGTCACCACAAATAAATTCAATGATGGCAGTCTCAGACTAAAGTATTTAGCAAACGATGTCTAGATTTTGGCATGTTTAAAAAAGGTAAATGTACGATATCACAGCCTATATGACATACAGTACATATAACATTGTGGGATCTATCTGTATTTTGCCATCTTAAGTTTAGATACTCATGATGGCGTCACTTAATTTGCCTTTTAATAATTGATGATCGGATTTGAATAACATGTTCTCCAAGTGTTGCTGAATCATGTTACCTCCCCAGGAGGACCTCAGGCTCCAAGTTGCACTTCACCAAGTCGGTCATTGCAGTTATTTTCCCTGTATCCTCACATACTGCTTATTAAAATAGGAGGGTTAGTGTCTGCAGCAGCGGTATCTCTTTCTGCAGTGGTCGGCCTCTACAGGCAGTGTAATTAATCAGGACGCACCACCATCGTCAGAGAGGAGAGGAGTAGAGAGGCGGGGGGATTTAGGCTCAATGCCGGGGGATTGGTGGTGGAGTTCTGCGGTTCTGAAGGAGTGTAAGCTGGTCCGGTATAGTAGTCAGTGTAGGATCAGAGTCAGAACAGGTGAGTGTAGGAAGGTTTCTCAGAATGAGCTGTCTCTAAAACCAAAGCGAGGAAAGGTGCCAGTTATGATGTAAGAAGGGAAGTCATCAGATTCTACGTAAAATGGAGATTTAGCCTAGGCTATGATATTTGCATAGTCCGTACCTAATGTGAATTACAAGGGCTTGACATACAGACAGTGTAGTTGCACAATGTAAGTGTAAACACATTCCTGTCCAGTCATCACATACAAACTGCAATTTTAAGACAGACTAAGAGACTTGTTAACCCTTGTGATCTCTTGCCCTGCCCTACTGATAAGGTCCTTCATCATTCTCTCCAATCTCGTTAAGGATTTACAAACAGGGCCTTAACTTAAGGGCCCTAGATTACCAAGTGATGTCAGTTAAAAATAATGTGACAGAAATAATTGCTGTCATGCCTCGGATGGCACGTGACAGGAAAGTCTCAGCAGCCAGCGGTTTGTGTAGTAGAGAGAGAAAGAGTGGTGAAAGTGTCAATCTGTTACTACAGTGGAGCTCGGGTTTCAATAAGCCTATACTACACCTGTACACCATCCTATTCTGTCTGGCAGGGTTGGTTCCTACCGCACACACAATGTGATTGACACATTACCTATAGTAACAAAGTAGTGTTTTTGAGTTGGGGTTGGTTTAATCAGCAGGCGCTAATTGATGATGACGTTATTGAAAAGAACATCAGATACACTGATTTACAGGTGATGAATCACTAGTGTTGCAAGTAGCCTGTAGTACGAACTATCCCTGGAAACAACTCGATCTGCAAGCACCAGATATTTGACGCTGGTAGGAAGAGTTACTATAGTAACTGTATTCTTGTTCCTCTTCAACCCCAGTCTTAAACTGGTAACCTATTGTCCATTCCTTTCTACTGCAAAGATCTCCCCCTGAATGAACTGGTAGACTATCAAAGCCCTTATTCTAAGCACTGAATCCGCTTTCCAATCAGATCCCATTACTGTCCTACCTAGTGGAGAGAGATTGTGTGCCTGAGAGCCCAGTGCTCTTCTCCCTCCATCCCTCCTCCATCTCAGCATCGCCCACCTCTTCCCCCGCACCCTGGACGTCCTTGACGTGCACTTGATACGCACCTCATCCAGGACCACTCAGACTTAGTTTGACTACTAATCTGACAACAGTTAAATGGGATTCAAAAGGGGCGTGGCTACTGCACTGTTTGGTGACTGCTAAGGGCACCCAAGGAACACAAGGGTCCCGTAATAACTCTCTCTAGGTCAGAGCTCAGCTAATATTGGGTCATCTGTCAGAATCGGCCTTCGATCGTCATCAGCCCTTCTTCACACCAGCCGGTGGCTGATTTAGTCCAGATTTAGTGTCGTCGTGGGCATGTGTTCCTGCCTGGATAGAGAACAGATTACAGTATGTTAATGTCAGAGTGTGACTGTCAGTGAGGGGTTGGATAGAGGTTAGGTGAGTATAAAGGATCTATTCCACAAGAGTAAGCAGTGGCCAGAGGAAGGGCCCCCAATCCGAACACCGCAATTGTTCTAATTCACGTTAAATCTAGACAATCCCTAGAAAATAAACAGGGGTTAAGGTTTCCAAGACAATAACCTCCAGTTCTGCATCGTGAACAAACACAACAAAGCACAAAACAATGGACAGTTTGGAGTGGCACCACAATGGATATTCTTTTGTCTATATTAGCCAACTGTATTGTTTAGCGAGACGGACTCAACTCAATACATTCTCACTTCCCAAATACAATAGTCCTTTCTTATTTTCCCTGGATGCTTCTCCTTGGGTCCTCAAACAGGAGCTCAATAAGATGCATATCTAATTACAGCAATCGTCCTGTTGCTTCATGGGAGATAAAAGGTGCACTGAAAGTGAGCCAATGTCTGACGGGACCGAGAGGGGCACTCAGGCACTCCATTTAAAGCCATAAGGACACTGCACCCAGGCTAAACAAAGTAATAAACTGCTTACTGGACCTGTAAGGAAGACTTACGTATCAATCCTACTGAATGATGGCCATGACAGGAACAATCAGTAGTTGAGTGTATAGTACATGGCTCTCCCAGATCCCACTTTAACTGACCTACTTCTACTAACCGACTGTTGGCAGTTAATAAAAATGGTTAGAGAGGAGACATCCTTCTTTCAGAGAGGCTTCTCATGAAGAACAAATCTAATAGCCCCCCACTCACAAGTCACAACTCAAACGGGACAAGTGCTTGCCAATTTGGAGTTTCATTCATCAAAAGCCTCTCTCTCTGGTCAGTATTCAGTTAGTCCATCTGTTTCTAGAGATGGGTCGTATTAGTCACGTTAGGCTATCTGTCATGTGGTCGAGGGTCAGGGGAAACGAACAAGACGCACATTGACCTTTGACCTCACAGCTAGACTTTACTACTCATAGTGAAAGACTACAGAGACTCCTAGAGGAGTATTATAGACATGGCGGCTATTTGTTTGTTGTGGATTTGTTAAATGAGACGATTGAAGATGACATCGGATTGAACCCATCTAGTTCAATCATTTGCATTTACAGTATCAGCTTGAGGGTCATGTGTGTATGCGTGTCTGTCTGGCTTCCTAACTGTCTAGCCGTCTGTGTGTCTGTTTCCTGGAGAGGCTGAATAGAGCAGAGCCCATCTGCATTTGGCATGGCCAGAATTTAAAGCCTGGCTGGCCCGTCACAAGCAGCTTGTGTAAGAGCCAGTCATAAGACTGAGGATAACAGCTATATATAACATACCTTAGATAGCAAGGGGCTCAAAGGGAACAGGGCACCTAGATAAGAGCCTATTAGCTAGCAAGTGCTGGAGATGAATGAGCAACCTGTTTGCTTATTAAATCGCAGGACTTGATAGGTATTGCTGAATCTCAAGGGTTGGTCCTTTTTCCTCCCCCCTCATCAGAAATTCCCAAAGGTTGGATAGTCAGGAGTCAGGACAGGAGCTCCCCCTCTCTCTCTGGTGTGGAGTTGAGCCCTTTTGATGGGCATAGTAAGATAACTCCAAGCAAAGGGTTTACTACATCTCTTTTGAAGACCTTAAAGTGAAGGACGGCTGTCCGTCCGTCCCGTTGGCTCACACCCTCCTTGACCACTTCCTTTTTACGATGTCATTGTACTGCGGTTGTCTATTCATTCACCATCCAGACACCACGGCGATCTTAGTAACAGTAGTTGTAACAGTAGTCAATGCTCCCTGTCCTCACTAGCCTACAGGTTGTCCTTGTATGGTCGTGCTTTGGGAGAGCAGAGAGCAGCAGCAGCAGCGGTGACCCGCACTGTGCGACTCCGTTTCCGCCGCCTTTGTAGCACATGACTGCACTTGTGACTGTGTGAGTTTTATATAACACAACGCACGCTATAGAGATCCTTCATATGCCCGTCTATAATTAGATTCATGGGGAGTCGATATAGATGCCATTGCCGTTTTTGAGCGAACGGATAGGAAAGTGTCGCCTAAGCGAACACAAATGGAAATTCAACAAAGCATTGATTCTATTCCTTTTTTTTTTTTCACCCCTCCCTTCCTATTTTGAATGCAGCATGTTAAGGCTGTTGGTTGTAAGCAGACGGGGACATCTATAGGAGTGCATAGTTGACATTCCATGCTGCTTCTCCCCCTCCCAGTGTTCTGGTCACCTTAGGCCTTCTGTTGATGTCACATATTTGAGAGGTGGTGATATACATGTCCCCCGTAGCAGCTGAGAGGGAGCGAGAGAATAAGGTATGAGGTGGAAGACAGAAAAAGTAAGAACACAGAGATATGAACAGAAGAGCTGGAAAGAGAGTGGTGGTGTTCTTGATAGTAGGTTATGGCTGGATTAACAATGATGCGGCAGCCTACCTACAGTAGCATAATTATCTCTGTATGTTGTTCCACACGACACAGGGCCTGCTATGCCTCTTGGCCATGTCGTTATTCTAAATAAGAATTGGTTCTCAATTGACTTATCTGCTTAAATAAAGGTAAAATAAATAAACAGGGCTGAGCTAACACTGTTTCCATGTCTTAATTGGAAGTTGCTAATGCCACTTTAGAACACCGAAGTGTCTAGCTTATTTTGGATGACACATTTGTCCTTTTAGAGGCACACAGGACAAGATCTACTCTGCATTTGATACGTTGATTATTATTCAAAACCTTGTTTTGACTTTTAGCAACAATCCACACCACGGCACATAGACGTGGCTTTAGATGATTCCTGCCTTTTGATTCCTGAACTGGGGCACATTTAGCAGGACACGTTCAGACAGAAATATGCTAAGTAGAACAAACACCCCTTTCTGACATGTAGAATAAGGAATCACGTCGGCTCTATTCGTGGCATTTCTATCTGCAACGTTTGGCTACTGAACGTGGCCTCGGTGTTCAGTTCAGTTGAATGGCCAATAGTGTGGATTGGTGGGTGGAGTGTCAGAGGAGAAGACCCTTGAGTTGAATGGAGTGGCTTCTAAGCCTCACTCCCATTATCCCCACAGACAGTGTGTGAGCAGCATGTGATATGACTAAATGATTCCGGAGGCCAGATCCACTTCAAATAAGGCAATGGTGTGGTTCTGGTATGTGATTCAATCTGCCACTCTTATGTCCTCTGGTACATAGAGCATGGCTGCTGTGACTGCTCCTGATAATGGGTCATTATGCATGTCCATGTCACATCCTTCAAGTAACTGCAAATGCGTTAGCAGTCAGTCAGTGTGTGTGTGTGTGTGTGTGTGTGTGTGTGTGTGTGTGTGTGTGTGTGTGTGTGTGTGTGCAAGCACATGCTTGTGTTTTTGTGTGTGTGCCTGACCGTTCTGCCTGTGACCTTATACCTTCAGAGCCCAAGGATGTTTTTATTGATTGATATCCAGGCAGTCTGCAAAGGAGAGTGGAGAGAAGGGAGGGGAAAAAACAGGTAAAAAAAGACAAAGCCTGCCTGGAAATAAAGAACGGTCGGACTTTGTTGAAATTGATTGGCCTGGCCTCTTATTTTCCTGAGAGGGACTAGAGGGGGAGAGAAGGAGGATGTAGGGGGGAGGTGAAGGGGTAAACTTAGCTAGAGGGAGGGGATGAGTCAACTTCTGAGATATCACACCAGCCAGGCTGCCCACAGCTCTCTCTCTCTCTCTCTCTCTCTCTCTCTCTCTCAATTCAGTTTGCTTGAGTAACCAGTAATTTGATCATTACAATGGCACACACACTACAACTGTGTTGCTCTACATCTGCAATTTATGAACTCATAAATGGTAGCAATTTATTACGCCCTAGTCTTTGATCCAACAAACAGTTGCTAAAATGTCACTGAGGGTTGATGTTATATCAAAGAGAACACAGCCTTCCTGTGATAAGGTTTGGGTACGTCTCGCTAACTAGACAACGAGGCACCGATAGTTTGTGGCACGTCTATGTCCTGAAAATGGAATGTGTGTTAGAAGGTGTCTTTTTCACCTTCAGGACAAAATGACACTTGTTCTACTTGTTTCTATGCGACTGCCCATCTCATTGTCCCCAGAAAGCGTCTTTGGAAGTGATGGCTGATGATTGGTTGAAACCGGGCTGACCCCAAGCCAGTTTAATGAAATGAGTGGAATTGGATTGGATTGGTTAGAGGAGACGGTTGCGACGTGAAACAGAGCTGGAGTATTTAGTGTTAGTCACTCATCAAAGATGCATAGCTAGGGCTCTGTGGTACAGAATATTCAGGTTGTGGTTAGGCTAGGCTAGGGACCTCCTGCAAACTGCATTGTCAAAGTCAGGCACACCCTGTATACAAGTGTCCCCTCTTCTGGCATGCCAAAGACAACAGGTGGAGAAGGCTATCAGCAACACACACACACACACACACAGTGCAAGTGTCCTCCTCTCCAGCTCCACTCTCCACAGGCATAGCCTATTTCCTGTTCTGTCCCTCTCTCCATCAAATGTGGTTTCCATCTCTCCCCCAAGGTGACTAGAGTCACTTCCCTTCACACTGGCTTATACCCCAAAATACTTTCACTATCCGTGTACCTACCAAGTCAACTGTGTTATATTATACCACACTTTCACTAGGGCTCATTAGGAGACGGTAGTCTCAGTCTTTCACTAAGGCTCATTAGGAGATGATGGTCTCAGTCTCAGTCTTTCACTAGGGCTCATTAGGAGCCGGTAGTCTCAGTCTTTCACTAGGGCTCATTAGGAGCTGGTGGTCTCATTCTTTCACTAGGGCTCATTAGGAGCCGGTAGTCTCATTCTTTCACTAGGGCTCATTAGGAGCCGGTAGTCTCATTCTTTCACTAGGGCTCATTAGGAGACGGTGGTCTCAGTCTTTCACTAGGGCGCATTAGGAGCCGGTAGTCTCATTCTTTCACTAGGGCTCATTAGGAGCCGGTGGTCTCAGTCTTTCACTAGGGCTCATTAGGAGCCGGTAGTCTCATTCTTTCACTAGAGCTCATTAGGAGCCGGTAGTCTCATTCTTTCACTAGGGCTCATTAGGAGCCGGTGGTCTCATTCTTTCACTAGGGCGCATTAGGAGACGGTAGTCTCAGTCTCGGTCTTTCACTAGGGCGCATTAGGAGACGGTAGTCTCAGTCTCGGTGTTTCACTAGGGCGCATTAAGAGACAGTAGTCTCAGTCTCGGTCTTTCACTAGGGCTCATTAGGAGACGATAGTCTCAGTCTCGGTCTTTCACTAGGGCGCATTAGGAGATGGTAGTCTCAGTCTCGGTCTTTCACTAGGGCTCATTAGGAGACGATAGTCTCAGTCTCGGTCTTTCACTAGGGCGCATTAGGAGATGGTAGTCTCAGTCTCGGTCTTTCACTAGGGCTCATTAGGAGACGGTAGTCTCAGTCTCGGTCTTTCACTAGGGCGCATTAAGAGACAGTAGTCTCAGTCTCGGTCTTTCACTAGGGCGCATTAGGAGACGGTAGTCTCAGTCTCAGTCTTTCACTAGGGCGCATTAGGAGACGGTAGTCTCAGTCTCGGTCTTTCACTAGGGCTCATTAGGAGACGGTAGTCTCAGTCTCGGTCTTTCACTAGGGCTCATTAGGAGACGGTAGTCTCAGTCTCGGTCTTTCACTAGGGCTCATTAGGAGACGGTAGTCTCAGTCTGGGTCTTTCACTAGGGCGCATTAGCAGATGGTAGTCTCAGTCTCGGTCTTTCACTAGGGCGCATTAGGAGACGGTAGTCTCAGTCTCGGTCTTTCACTAGGGCGCATTAGGAGACGGTAGTCTCAGTCTTTCACTAGGGCTCATTAGGAGCCGGTAGTCTCAGTCTCGTGACTTTGTGTGGCACATGTTTCATCACTATGTCCATTAGTTGTAATGAGCGTGTGCAGAGAGATTAGGGGGACTTGTCTCTTTCAGAGGGCTCTGTGTCATTGACAACCACACTGCACTGTACTGTAGTAGTTTACTCACTGTGTCATTAGCATGAGCGTACTAATGCTGATGATTATTCCCATGAACCTTTCAAACTATTTGATATTTTATAAGATATCTTCAATGTACTGTATTTCTAAATGAGTCGCCCTTTGATATAACAAGAGTCTACACTGACCTTTCCTCCCTCTTCTTCCTCCACTCCCTCCTTCCCTCTCTCCCTTTCTACAGTATGGGGAGGAGGAGGTCTGCTCGGACCGCCTGGACACTGACTTCCCTGACATTGACCTCTCTCAGCTGGACGCCAGCGACTTTGACTCAGTGAACTGCCTCAGCGAGCTCCACTGGTGCAACGACCGATCAGACATCTCCGCTGCCTCCATCCAGTACAGCACAGGAGACCCTGAGTTCTTTGAGGTGAGACGCTCCGCCCACCACTCTGGATTCCACTAGCCTGGTCCCAGATCTGTTTGTGCTGTCTTGGAAACTGATCTGGGACCAGGCTAGGATTCCACCAGGACCACCCCCTTCCCACCCATATGTAATGGAACTCCAACATAGGGACTAGGACTAGAATAGCCCTGAGATATGGCTGTAGACTCCTATGGCGTAGGACTAGACTACACAGATTAGTGGTAAACTGAAGAGCCTCCAGTCTGAGTCTATGATAAGGTTGGAGACTCCCATCTTAGAATTCGTTATCAATCTGTCTAATGCACAGATCTCGTATAATGTGTTCATAAACATAATCCAGTGATTGAGTGAGCCGGGCCCCACTAACCCAACACTGTTGTCCCTGGGTCAATTTTACCTTACCATATCCACTTGATTATAATCCCTTTGTTCAGATTGATTTTGGAGAGGTAGAGTAGAAGTTGTATTGGGACGATCCCCTCTGGTCCTTGTTTTGGATGCCTGTGTGGAATCCATTGATCTCCCAGCTTAGTTCATTTAACCTTCAGATATGGGGGGGGTGTAAAATGAAACCTCGCTCACTTCCCGTAGGCTGTCTCCGCTCCGCTATCATCCCACCACCAGACTCGATGCTTCTTAGCAAGATGGCTGCTGTTGAAACGACCAACACAGTGTGTGGATGGTTGGTGCCCCTCGGACTACAGGGAAAGAGTGGAATTTAAAAGCAGAATACTCTGTGTTGTACTATAAGTGGGTGGTATCCCCCCTCCTGCCCCCTAGAAGAGGTGAATAACTCGTAATTAACTGTTTGTAAGTAGGTAGTGCGTTCACTGATGCCCTCTCTCTCTCCTGCCCCCTCAAGATAGAAGATGAGAATGCGGCGCTGCTGGCTGCTCTCACAGACAGCCTGGACGGCATGGTGGAGGACGAGGTGGGGGGGCTGTCTGTGTTTCCCTCGCTGGGGGAGGGGTCTGAGGAGGACCTTCCCTTCCCTTCAGGCTCCCTGAGTGACGGCTCCCTGAGCTCAGAGACAGAAGACCCGTCTCTAGTAAGAACCCTTCCTCACTGTTTAAGGTGGATTTGGATGGGCCTCTGCTCTGACTACCCCACAGCATGGGTATGATAGGCAACAAAGGTCTGAATTTTTCTCATTTTGGGATTTTCCATTATTTTTAGCAATCATTACTTCTAATAAGAATGCTTTTTACCGGCAGGCACAGGCAGGCAACCTGGCTGGACCACAACTATGGTCTATTACAGAAACTGTGGCTCTCACCTCTTTTTGACCCCCTACCTCTCCTAACTCTCATTAAATCTCCCCCATTGTTCTACTTCTCTCTCACTCCTTTGCCATCCTAAAGTGGTAATATACTACTCTCATGCCCATGTCTGCCTCCTAGGACCTAGCCCAGCCTCCTATAGCTCCAGCAGTTAAACTGTGGAGCCAACCCTGATGCAGAGTATCCTGTGACCCAGTCTCCCTTTCTCCACTATTCCCCCTTGTCCCCATTCTCCCCTTCCCCTTTACACCCCCTCTCCTCTTTTCACACTGTCCTGTGGGATGCCTCCACCCCTCTCACCCCTTCACCCCTCTCCCATGCACCCCTCTCCTCTCAGAACCACGCTTCCAGGAAAAACATGTTTTTCTTTTCAACTGTTGCCCCTATCTACTCATGCTTGCTCTGGATTGCAACAGAAAACGGGTATCTTTTACAGAGAATACGATAGGACTTCATTACATTAGGAAACATTGGCTGGTTGCTATTCGGTGTGCTCAGATGAGCATGCAAGTGAACTAGGAAGTCTGGTGCAATATACTGTATGTCCTCTTATTGTTCTGTAATACATCCTTATTGTTCTTGTCCACAATAAAGCCAACATACTTCCTTAAGTTTCAAACGGACACACACTTTGGACTGGGTTTAAAGAGGCACAGAGATCTCACATTATCAAGGCAAGGGTTACAAAGGTCCTACTGTGTTACAGCTCTGAGTGAAACGAACTATGTGCATACCTACATGTTCACTCACTCTGTCTCTGCAGTTACAGAATAACATGCAGACTATGTATATATACACCTACTGAAGGGACATTCTTCACAAATTGATTACATTTCCCTCATGATGTCCTTAGATGGCTTAAGAATCTTAATAGGAGTTGGTATCAGTTGGCACTGATAACAGCAATAAGACAAAATTTGCAAAAACGGGTATTCTGCGTCTGTTGTTGTGCATGCTAAGTCATGAACAACTATACATACCGTAGATCCTATGGGCTAGAAGAGTGAAATGGCCAATGAGATGCCACAATTTCATTATAATGTTCATAACTTTCTGCACTGCTTTTAGACAAAAAAAAGGGCCCATCCATATGGTGAAATATGGTTTAACATGGTGACATGTACCAGTCCACCTTCCTCCCTCCCTGTCAGTCCCTTTCCATCCCAGAGAGACAGCCTAGAAGATTTGTTGCATGTGACCCTGGTGTTGTCGTCACTGGTGTGTGAGTGGAGCAGGACTCCCTCTGCTGGCAGGAGCTGTAACTGATCTAAGTGTGTGAGTGCATGTGCGTGTGTGTGCGTGTGTGCGTGCGTGCGTGCGTGTGTGTGTGTGTGTGTTTTTCCCATTGAAATCCTTGGGTGGTCCGCTGGTGTGTGAGTGGAGCAGGACCGCCTAAGACCAAACAGTTAAAAAATGTTTTGGGGGGGAATTAATGAATTAATTACCCCAAATAATCGGGATGGAAAAAGGATTTCAGTGTAAACTTTTAAATGACTAAAAGCAGATATAAAGTATGTAGGAAAGATAATGTATTATAATCTTTTAGAACTAATAATCAACAAAATAAAAGCTAGACAGTCAGAGGGAATGGAAAATTCCAAAGGCAATTAATTTAGCAGTATTCATTTTGTTATTATGGTTCAATAAAACAACATAGTATTAGCCATGGCAAAATGCATAGAATTGCAGGAAATTAGCTTTAAAATTGCAAAATTTTCTCTCAGCTCCATGGCAGAATGTGTAGCATCACAGGAAATTATCCTTAAAACTGCAAAAATGTCTCTCAGATCCATGGAGAAATGTGTAGAATTGCAGGAAATTGGCAAAAAAAAATCACAATATTCTCTACACCGCCAAGATAGGGGCCTCTAAAACGTTCTCTAAAATTGCATGCGTGCCTGAGTGTGCAAGACAGTGTGTGTGCGTGTGTGAGGTTGTAAGCAGGCAGAGAACAAGGGCTGCATTGAGCCAGGCAGGCCAGGAAGTGGGCCAGAGTAGAGTAGTCTTTCATGGCATGGATGGGCCTGGTGTGCCAACAGAATTTTGAACACAGAGATGGAAACCTTCAGCGCCCCTTCACTTCCTCAATGAAACACTGAGAGGCACCATTGAAGCCCATGCCAAGTTGGCACATGCTGACAGGGATGGGCAACTCAATTAGCGCTCTACTCATCTATTTCATCATCTGTTTCAACAAGCCTCTAAACATGACATATAGGACCAGACAGTATTTAGCTATCAGCCAAACATAACCAGCCGCATCATTCCCTCACATCTACAGTAGGCGCTCCGGTGCTATCCTCAGTCTGTGCCAAAACCAGTGCAGCTTAGGGGATTGTTGTTGTAAGCAGATTTATATCATCTGATGATTTCACATGCGATGCTGCTGCTGCCTCAAAGTGTAATGAATGAAATGTGAGGAAGTAAAATCTCCATTCAAAATGCAATGCTACAGCATTATACCGCCCCATTGCAAAAGTGTGCAGGAGAGCTATAGAATCGCATTTTCGTTTGATCATATATTCACACAGCTTCCTCCTGCCAGCTTCGGTTTGAGCGCTATATTGTTGAAACGCTGGATGAAGGAGGAGAATTAAGCGGGGGAAATACATTTGCGAGTGGATGAGTCATGTCAAGAGTGATAATACATGTTGATGCTACTGTATGTTCTGCTGATTGACTGATTGATTGGCAGACATGTACATTACAGTTGTCCCAACCCATGTCCCCCTACAGCTGAAAAAGCTCCTGCTGTCCCCCCCTAACGTGCCCACGGGCCTGGAATCACACAAAGAGGGCAGCAGCAACAGCGGGCATCGCCATTGCAGCAGGAGCCTGCATCTGAAACCTGTCAGGCCTTTGGTTAAGGTGAGTAAGTTCCGAGCTCTGTGTGTGGTGTTCTAGAATAGAGCTCTATCTAGCATAGAGCTCTAGCAGCTCAGAATAGAGCAGGGAAGGTAACACGAGAGACTTAAAGAGAGGGAGAGCGGATACATAAGCTACACGACAGGAAATGTTTTCTATAGCTATGATCCTTAGTCCTTTTCTAGTTCATTCACTGCTCTGACACCGGATCCAGGATATGGGTTGAATAGGGGACCTAATCACCAAGGTAATGCTTCGATTATAGTGTTTTCAGAGACTAAAACATACAACAAGCTCTACGGAGACACACGATTCGGAGCATAGCGCAGTGCAGTAGTGCAATGTAGTTTTTTGTCACAAAAGGGGTGGCATTCGCTCGGGCATTTGACGTACTTTTGTACTACCTGAAATTATACAACGGGTGGGTCTAATCCTGAATGCTGATTGGTTAAAAGCACATTCCAGACGGTGTCTATTCCACAAGTTAACACAGGCCAATTTACTCGATTCCATCTGACAGCGCAATCCACTGTCTCATCAGCCCGGGAGGTTATAAACTTGATCTCCACTATAAATAGCATCTAGACATTATTTCACATTTCTTTTAGACTAACATTTTGTTTTCAACAGCGGAGATTTGTGTAAACCTGTCTGTCTCCGACATTTGCAACATTGTTTACATTTTCAAATCCCATCTCCAACTGTCAAATCCCATAGTAATGAACGTGTAGGGGTAGGGTGTAGGGGTGTAGAGGTGTAAGGATCGGGAGTCGGGACGAGAGTGGAGGAAGGCAGTGTTTCTCAGCTAGTCATGAATCAGCTGGCATCATTTTTATGGATATATATACAACGAAATGTCATTTGAAAATAGGTCAAACGAAACTAAGTGCAGCTAGTTTGCTGTCTTTCCAGCTTCAGTTTGAAGTTGTTGTGTTAGCTGTGTTGTTGGCTAGCTCCTCTGAACAACAGTGTCTTAACGAGAGAGCACATTTTCTTTGCCAGGCGAAATCGCTTCTCATTAGCTCATTGTTATGGATGTATCCAAATAAATGTCACTAGAAAACAGCTTAAACAAATGCAGCTACTGTTGTTATTCTGTCTGCACTGTTTGACGTGACTGGAAGTTAGCCGTAGTTGGCTAGCTAGCAAGCAAGGGATAAGAACGTTGCCAGCCAGTATCGCAATGGAACATTTAGAACAAACGACGGGGGTCGCGTCCGTAGATACAGAACAAAAAGACTGATCATCTGTGTCGCATCTCTGGCAACCGAACCAATAGAACAAACAACTAGACGGCTTGGGTAGCAACCCTTCTTCTTCAATGATTTATTGGCATCCAATAAATGTTGCATTACTGCCACCTACTAGACTGGAGTACAACTCCCTTATACATTGCTTGAAAAAATAAATAAATAAACAAATACCCTACCATCTAACACAACACTCACACAAAAAAAGAATAAATAAATAAATCAAATAATAAAAAAGCACACCACTCTACTCCACTATTTAAATCTATTTAGTTCTACCTCATGCCAACAACCTGAAAGGATGGGACACCACCTTTTAATACACCCTGTAACTCTTCTGATGTCAAGTCTTGCACACCCAACTACCTCTCTGCAGCTGCCACCACAACTTCTATTTTCTGCGACTTACGTTCCACCCCTGCAGTACAGTTGATAACCATTGCTATAAATGCAAAAAAATCCAATCTTACTGAAACATGTATCACTTGTTGTCCTATCCCTCTGTACTGGTACAGATCTACTACTCACACCACTCCTCTCAGGATCCTTCCCCCTTGACCCATCCTCCTCTACTTTCTTCACTGGCTCAGCATATAGCAACTTCTGCACTACTCTAACCCTGGAAACCTCAACCTGCCTCTCTCGCACGGGACATTTCTGATCCCCAGCCCCATGAGCACCCCTACAATTAACAATTCCCATATGCTACGCATTCCTGTGTTTCATGCCCTTCTGCACACTTCTCACACCTAGGAACCTCCCTCCTACACACTGCTGCCACATGCTCATAAGCTTGACACCTGTAACAACGTAATGTATTTGGCACAAAAGCTCGTACAGGATAGCTTATACAGTGAGGGAAAAAAGTATTTGATCCCCTGCTGATTTTGTACGTTTGCCCACTGACAAATAAATGATCAGTCTATAATTTTAATGGTAGGTTTATTTGAACAGTGAGAGACATAATAACAACAAACAAATCCAGAAAAACGCATGTGAAAAATGTTATAAATTGATTTGCATTTTAATGAGGGAAATAAGTATTTGACCCCCTCTCAATCAGAAAGATTTCTGGCTCCCAGGTCTTTTATACAGGTAACGAGCTGAGATTAGGAGCACACTCTTAAAGGGAGTGCTCCTAATCTCAGCTTGTTACCTGTATAAAAGACACCTGTCCACAGAAGCAATCAATCAATCAGATTCCAACTCTCCACCATGGCCAAGACCAAAGAACTCTCTAAGGATGTCAGGGACAAGATTGTAGACCTACACAAGGCTGGAATGGGCTACAAGACCATTGCCAAGCAGCTTGGTGAGAAAGTGACAAGAGTTGATGCAATTATTCGCAAATGGAAGAAACACAAAAGAACAGTCAATCTCCCTCGGTCTGGGGCTCCATGCAAGATCTCACCTCGTGGAGTTGCAATGATCATGAGAACGGTGAGGAATCAGCCCAGAACTATACGGGAGGATCTTGTCAATGATCTCAAGGCAGCTGGGACCATAGTCACCAAGAAAATAATTGGTAACACACTACGCCATGAAGGACTGAAATCCTGCAGTGCCTGCAAGGTCCCCCTGCTCAAGAAAGCACATATATATGCCCGTCTGAAGTTTGCCAATTAACATCTGAATGATTCAGAGGACAACTGGGTGAAAGTGTTGTGGTCAGATGAGACCAAAATGGATCTCTTTGGCATCAACTCAACTCGCCGTGTTTGGAGGAGGAGGAATGCTGCCTATGACCCCAAGAACACCATCCCCACCGTCAAACATGGAGGTGGAAACATTATGCTTTGGGGGTGTTTTTCTGCGAAGGGGGATAGACGGGGCCATGTACCGTCAAATCTTGGGTGAGAACCTCCTTCCCTCAGCCAGGGCATTGAAAATGGGTCGTGGATGGGTATTCCAGAATGACAATGACCCAAAACACACGGCCAAGGCAACAAAGGAGTGGCTCAAGAAGAAGCACATTAAGGTCCTGGAGTGGCCTAGCCAGTCTCCAGACCTTAATCCCATAGAAAATCTGTAGAGGGAGCTGAAGGTTCGAGTTGCCAAACGTCAGCCTCGAAACCTTAATGACTTGGAGAAGATCTGCAAAGAGGAGTGGGACAAAATCCCTCCTGAGATGTGTGCAAACCTGGTGGCCAACTACAATAAACGTCTGACCTCTGTGATTGGTGTTTTGCCACCAAGTACTAAGTCATGTTTTACAGAAGGGTCAAATACTTATTTCCCTCATTAAAATGCAAATCAATTTATAACATTTTTCACATGCGTTTTTCAGGATTTTTTTGTTGTTATTCTGTCTCTCATTGTTCAAATAAACCTACCATTAAAATTATAGACTGATCATTTCTTTGTCAGTGGGCAAACGTACAAAATCAGCAGGGGATCAAATACTTTTTTCCCTCACTTTATATACTAACATCACTTTGTGGGGCAAAGACTCAACATCAAAACTCAAAAGAACAGACAATGACTCTTCTGTTTCATCACTTACGCCACCCTGTCTGCATTGCACCAAACGACGAGCATTACAAACACCGGGAATCTTCCCCTTCAGTTGGTCAACTTTTATATTTACTGCTACCCCAGTAATCACTCTTTTCAATGGTGCCCTTTTCTTGAATGCAAAATTATTCACATTTCTTGCCCCCATTCGTTTAATGTCTTCTCCCTCTCCCTCTGACCAGCAGAAACACAAACTATTATCACAAGACCACTTCTGCTTACCCTCACCGATTCCACAGCACCCAACTCTGTTTTCACCCACCCTGAAACCACAAATGGATAAGCCAAAAGGCAAGGGTCCACTTTTTCCAGACTCCTCTTCATCCTGACCCTCGGTGCAAGCCTTGGGCTTTGAGAACTTCACCACACCTACCACCTCCGATACCTCGCCCTCATTCACTTCCATTTCTCCACCTGTCTTCAGCTCACTCTGCTTACACTTTCTACCATTCTTCTTTAACAAACCATCTGCCTTTTTTCCGCCATTTTGACCTGACTCAGGCTCACTCTTCTCCTCCCTCTCTCTTTTAAACCTCCTCTGCCTCTCTTTTTCCCTCCATTCCTCCTCCATATTCCATGTATAACTCTCCTTATGATAATACTGCACTTCTCCTGACATACATATTGTTGTTGCCTACTCAAGGGACGCCATTTAACCGGCTGTCACAATGTCCGTACAATCAGCACAACCCCCTCGGGTGGCAACCCTAGGTTTGTTTCGGGACTATATGTTGTGGAAGGATGAAATAGTATGAATAAATTAATCAAAATAAAGTTTTTAATGAAAATATGTACATTATTATTTGAATATGTTGGTAACTCGATGTATAAAAGTGATAATGCCCTCGTAGCCGGTGTTTGGAGGATATATTGGCATGGGTCTAACAACACCCGTGCCAACATATCCTCCAAACGCCGACATCTGGGGCATTATCACTTAAATGGAGACGCGCCGTATCATTCTTTCCGCAGAAGTGTTTGTTTGGTTCCCTGATCTGATCTATAGGCTATTCATCAAAGTAGCCTATTTTGCATTGATAACCAAGTATAATCTTAGCGAAAGTTCAAAGAGTAAACCAAACAACAAGAATCCACCCAAAAAGGTATTTTGTTTATAAATAATAACTAGTGATTCCAGGCTATTGTGAAATGGTGGAACCTGCTATAGACAACCAGCTAGCCATGTGCTTTTTTTCTCCATGACCAAAACATGATGACGTTCTATTTTGTTAGCTGATATGGGAATCAACACACAAACAGCATATCAAACTGGGATAATGATTTATGTTACACCGGCAAGTATACAAATATTTGCCATGGCATTTTTTTATTATAAATCTCATTATTTCACATGGAGATGTGTAAAGCTAAAATTGCTAGCTAGCTTGCTATGTTTTTAGCAAGGCTAAAGCTAGCTAGCCAGGCTGCCAGCTAGCTACTACTAACAAATTGAAATTATAAAAATAAAAAACTTTGCTATCTCCCTCTTGTGAATGGGACTGGGACCGGTGTGGAAATCATGTTACCAAAAGGTGTCCGTTGCTCCAAAAATCTGTCTCCACCCACGCGCATGCACATAGATCAACGGCATGAAGCTTGTAGTAACCTTTAGCCTTTATTTTCTCATTTATTACCCGTCCTGCCCTGGCTTTTCCTTTACGGTGGTGGTGGCCGAGGCATGTGACATCTGTGGCATTAGAGTGAGTGATGCTGAGGCTTTGGCGTGACAGATGGATGTAGTCTCGACCAGGAGAAAGGCTAGGGCAGCTCTGGCAATGAGCTGGTGGTTACATAAAGATAGAGTGCATCATAGAATCTCTCTCTCTCTCTCTCTCTCTCTCTCTCTCTCTCTCTCTCTCTCTCTCTCTCTCTCTCTCTGAGTCATGATACTGGGAACGTTAGTATGATTATGAAGGAATGTTTTATAACTTTGGATCCTTGTTGCTCTCTGTGCTGGTTTTGGTTACTCATAAGCTGAAAATGTTCACTCGGCACTGTATGTTCTCATTGCCTAGACATTCCTTAATATTTTGGGCCCTACAGTGCACATCAAGGTCATTTTATAGGTAGTAACTCTAACTCTTTCTTTCTGTAGCGTGAAAGCACACAGGAGCGTAAGCCCCGAGCTGTGCGACCTGCAGGACGTCTGTGCACAGAGCTCCACCGGCACCTGACCTCCGCACAGGAGGCGGAAGACACTCCTTCAGCCGACACAGAGGATGAGGAGGACGAGGAGGAAGATGAGGACGATGAGGACAGTGAGTCCGAGGAGGAAGAGGAGGAGGAGGAGTCCTCGAGCAGTGAGAGTGAACGCTCCACTCCCGTTGAGCCCACCAAGCCCCAATTCTCCTCGGAGAAAGAACTCAAATCTGTGGTGGAACTCATCAAGTATATGCACACATACTGCCTGCCCACGCGCAAGCAGGCCGGGTGGGAGCGCAAGGAGCGTGAGTGCCCAGGCCAGGTACGCAGGGCCAGGCCCGAGTGCCCCACGGCCCTGATCCACCCAAACTGTCACAAGGCTGCCCCCCAGGCCCAGAGCAGCGCCCCTCGGCCGCGCCTCGCCTTTACCCGCAGACGGGAGGTCAAAGCCAACTCTCTCCTGCGCGAACTGCTCAAAGCGGTCAACTCCTTTGACGTGAGCAAGCCTTACAGACTCCACAGCCCCCCCTACACCCATAACAGAGACGCTATCACCAAGCCAGCGCATGACAGAAAGACTGAGACCCCCAGCCCGGCTGCCAGCTCAACCAAACCAGAGCTTATGAAAGAGCGCGGCCTAGAGGCCCCTCTGAGTCCTGACCTGGAGGACGCCTCCTTCTCTGTCCGCCGCTCCCGCAGGCTCGCCTCTTTCCCCAGCCGCTTTTCGCCAAGAAGGTGTGTGCAGGCCGGGGGAGGGAGGAGCCTGCATCCGGGGAGCGACGCCCTGGCGAGGAGGACAAGGCGGTCAAACACCCCCTGGGAGACAACCCGGAGAAAGACTCTGCCGCCAATAACAACAGTACTTTCCAAACCACGGCAGACGCAGCCGAACCAGATAACCTCTGCTGTCAAAACGGTAAGGCAAGATGGCGACGATGTCAGAAGCCCCAAGCTCTCAAGGCCTGTCCCGATTTTTCAGTCTACATGGCTCCATCATGCAGTATCTTTCTTCAATTTGTTGTGAATGAATAACACAAGTGCCACTGTTAAAAGTCTGGTAAAATGTTGCTTTTATACCTGCCGAATCTGCTGTAGTGTTCTCTGACCATGTATGTAATCATTGGTACCAATGACTCTTTCTGTCATTCTGATTGCAGAGAAACGCGCCTGCCTCTGTCTGCCGCTGACTCCCAAATCTACTGGGTTTGTTTTCTATACTATAGTCCTATACACTACAATACATATACTGCTAGCCCATAGCCCCACTGGACTCACAAAGCTATTTTTAATGTACACTTCGGGAACTCTTCCATGTGTGAAATGACTGTGCTGTTCTCTGGCTCCCAGATAGTTTTTTTGCTGCTTTGTGGACTCTGTAATATCCCCAAAGCACTCCACACAAGCCTTTCATGGTAACACAGATCCAAAAATAGACCTCAATAAGAGAAGGAGCTTGTACTGTAATACCAATCATAGACGGCTGTAAAGGAAAGCTATTCTCATGTAGTTCACGTTCACAATGAAAATGTAATACAATCTCCAACGTAAACCCTACAAAAGAAATCCTTTCAAAAAAAATCATAGCACTGAGCAGTACATCCTTTTGTCGCCCCTCGACCCCGACCCCTGCACCCCCTTCCCCTAGCCCTGATGATGACTCTGCAATCTCTCTCTTTTCCCCATGATCAGAGACACACAGTATGCCAACAAGCCCTTTGAGCAGACTCTCAGCGTGGACCTGTGTGGCACAGCAGGTAATGTTGGGGCTTTGAGTTGGTGTTGATAATCTTGACTCCTTTTACACCTTGGCTTGACGAGACTGGATAAGAACTGGATAATAACATTTTGGAGCCAAATCCTATTGTGTCTGTCAGAAGTAGCTTGTCTAGAGGGAAATTAAGTCTAGCTAGCAAATATACTGTATTGTAGACTAGTTTATCTCTTTTAGATATACTATCGCTAACACAGCTCGGGAGCAAAGCCGTAGAGGAGAGGTGGGAATGTATTTGTATCGTGTTGGGAAGAGCATGACTGGAGTCTAGTGACGTGATCTGTCTCCTGGGTAAATGTCATCTTGACAGGGCTAATTTGGTTGCATAGCTACTTTGGAAGCGGAGAAGACAGATATAACAATGCTTTTACAGTGTCTGCCGCTGATATCTTCCTCAAAAGCCATAATGTTAATAACAACTGAAAGTCAAATACGCACTTCAGTCAAAATTAATATGAGATTGTGTGCTCGCCTTGTGCCGTATCAAGGTGCTGTGTTACTGTAATAATACAAAATAACAGCATCGAAGCAATTTGTTGTATTGGGAAATCCATTGAAAGACAGATGGAAGTTAACAGATGAAACAGACAGTACACCCAGTAACAGTTAAACTTGAGCAATGTTTTAAAACATGACCAGTGAAATTGTCTGAACTGTTGATGTTTCTCTAATGTTAACCCAACAGAGCTGTATGAAACCACTGTGAGGTACATGTGACTTATTAGAGTGGCGCGTGTTTTCAGGTCTCACCCCTCCCACCACCCCCCCTCACAAGCAACTGGAGGACGAGCTGTTCAAGCCAGAGGGGAAAGGAGAATCCCCCCCGAAGGGCTCGTGGCTGACCCGGGCCCACTCCCGCAAGCTCCCCGAGCAGACTGAACTCTACGCCCAGCTCCGCAAGATGGGCCAGGCCATCGATGCAGAACCCAAAGTCCACAGGACGTTTGGAGACCACGACTACTGCCTGCTGAGTCTGGGGGAGAGCCGGAAGAGAACCGCCGCCATGCTGGCCCACTCGCTGTTCGGACGCTCCTCTCCGGTGGGGCCAGAGCCTAAGGGGGACAGGAATGAGCGCAGGGTCCAAGGGGACAAGAGGCTGGAACAGAAGCGTGAAGACAGGCTCTTTTCCAAGGTGCCAGAGTACCTGAGTAACGGTAACAGGGCTGACAGAAAGGGGGACGCTTTATCCCCCCACAACTCAGATGAAGAGGGGGAACGCTCCTCCCGTTCACCCTCCCCCATTCTCCACTCCAGCTGCTGCCAGCCCCACTCGCCAAGCAGCAAGCCCGACTTCAGGTAAGAATATAAACCACTGTTAGTCTGATTAGCAGTCACAGCCCGGTGTACTGTCTTCTCTCATTGGCATGTGACTCAGGTTCTTCCATTAGCTCCCGTCTTATACTGTCTCTGCTTTGTGTCTCTCTCCTCAGCTGTGAGAACTCTGAGACGTGCCACGGAGACAAGCAGAGAAACAAAATCTCCAAGTCTGTGTTTCAAATTGACGAGGTAAACACCAGTTCTGCTATCATGAGTTTTTACAGTGTGTGTGAAGTCGGCATGATTTTCCACCGCGGCAAGTGTCTTGTTCTGACGGTTGCCATTGTGTCGTTGCCTAGGACAACTGCCAAGTGTTCTACATACACAACCTGCCAAGCAGCGTCACACAAACGATGCTGCGCAAACGCTTCGAGGCCTTTGGAGACCCGGAGGACTGCAAAGTCATCACCAAACACGAGTAGGTCCTTTTTATCAGCCTGTCTGGCCTGTCTGTGACCTTCCAGAGTACGGAATGCAGTGAAGGTGAGGACCACGTGCTGAAACTCTCTGTCTTTGTGTGTGTGAATGTGTGTGTGCGTGCTTGCGCATGTGTTTGTGTGTGTGCGCATAGGGAACGCTGTGGAGTCATCAAGTTCCGTCCGGCACCCAGCGGGCAGCAGATCCAGAGGCACAGACGAGAGCCACTCTTCCAGAACGGAGGGGGTGGCATGCACAGGCTCAGCAGGAAGAGATACATAGATCTGGGTAAGCAGAGATTCAGTCAAACCACGAGTGTAGAAAGTTGTTAAAGTTGCTACACATCGGATGTATTCGAATTTTTGCATTGTAATTTCAGAAAATGTCCATAATATATCTGGCGCCAATAGTGGAATGATAGTGTTTCACAGTATTACTTACCCACCAGTGTTGTGATTGGCTGTGATATTCTCATGTTAATTTCTCCCGCAGAGCGTCATCTGTTGTCAAACTGGGAAAGCTGTTCTGACTTTGTGGCTGTGTTATCTTGTGGAAATAGCTCATTTCCTGGTTGCTAAAATTCTACACTGTTCGCTCAGTTTCAGTTTATGTGAGAGAACAAGCACTGAGTAGTGTAGGGAATCATTGTACCATTTAAATCGCTGTGAAATATAGTACCATCTAAATCGCTTTGAAATATATTTAGTATATTTCATCGCGATTTAGATGGTACAATGATTCCCTACACTATTCAATGCTTTTTTAGCTTTTTTGAATTTTAGCAACCAGGAAGTTTGAGATTTCCACTAGATAACACGGCCACAAAGCCATAACTTTCCCAGTTTGACAACAGATGCTGCTCTGGCAGGAGAAATCAATAGGGGAATATCACAGCCAATCACAACACTGGCAAGTAAGTAATACTGTGAAACTATCATTTCACTATTAGCGGCAGATATATTATGGACATTTTTTCTGAAATTACAATGCAAGGAAATGTATAGCACCTTCACTTCTATTTATCCTTTCTTTAACTAGGCAAGTCAGTTAAGAACAAATTATTATTTACGATGACAGCCTACCATGGAACAGTGGGTTAACTGCCTTGTTCAGGGGCAGAACAACAGATTTTTATCTTGTCAGCTCGGGGATTCAATCTCGCAACCTTTCGGTTACAGGCCCAACGCTCTAACCTGTAGGCTACCTGCCGCCTTAAGGAGTATGAACTGTTGGATGGTGGCAATGCTAAGATATTGTACAAGTTGTATCTCCATGTAATGTTGACGGCTATGATGACACTGTTCTAACAAAGCTGTGTGTTTCCCTCTCCAGATGAAGCTGGACCAGGGCCGGTGAAGAGCAAGTATGACGCCCTGGACTTTGACACCCTGCTAAAGGAGGCCCAGAAGAGCCTGCATCGCTGACGATGACTAGGCTGGACTCGCCTTAGAACCCTCATACCACCCCCAGACTCGGCTCAGCACCTCAACCAAGGCACCTCGTCATGTTTACATTTTTAACATTGGAATAAGAAACGGACCTTGTCTCTTTCAGCTGAGGATAATACAAGAGGAAGCTAGCGGGGGTTGGAGGGATGGAGAAAAAAAAAGCAACGAAACAACATAAAATGTATCTGAACACAAAAAGCTGCTTCCTGTCTGTGTTCATGACTTTGTTGTGACTCGTCGTGGTCCCGTTGAGAGCCGATGGGCGTGTGGGCGGGCGAGACCTCTGTAGCAAACCTTGCTCCCTCCGTTGGTCGTTGTGGTGTGTGTGTCTGCGTGTGTGTGCCGTTTTTTTGTACCCCTTTGGTCACTACTGGTGGAACTGCAAGCTGTATTCGCCATTACGTTGTACGGTATATAACAAAACCTGCTTAATATTAGCAAAATTGTGGATGTTCAAACTGTGTGTGTTATGACATAAAATACAAAAACAAAAAAATCTTTGCAACAGCTTAGAGTTTACAAATCAAAAATGAAAGAAAAAAAATCGTGTTTTTTGTCATTTTAGTGCTTCCTTGATTTAATCTATGCACTCTAACGAGGTAATCATGTTTCTTCTCTCGACTTCTTCCCCCTACTCTGCCACGCAACACTGCTATGCTGTTGGCTGCTTTACTCTGTAGGTTCCCTACTCGCTGCTGTTGAGCTAGCCACCCTCACAACCTGCTTACGCTAATCTAGGATGGCAGTCACTTCCTATCCTACCAACTCCACATAAATGGGGCTATGACAACTAGCGCTGTTATGTCATGAAGAAAACTTCAAGGCATATTTACCATATGAAAACTCACTCACTCTCCAGAGCAAAATCACAATCTATCCCAGCTAATTCTCTGCACTGTTTATACTATCTGAACATGTCTGATATCAATCAGAAGCGCAACCCAGCCAAGGACAGAGCAGAATCAGACATTTACTCCAGGTTCTAGAATATACCGTATACTATAGTAATGGAATGTACACCTCACTGATCTGAATGTAGAGCCCTTACCTGAATCCAAGTCTCTGAAGTTGTGCTCCTTTAATAGAGCTCTGTTGTCTCTTTGTGATGCACCCAGCAGCATAGCTGAGGGAGAGAGTGTCCAAGGCTCACCGTACCATTAACACCTGAGAGAGGGGTGGTAAATCAAAGTCTGTTGAACTCTGTTGAATCTTCCCAGAGATATGGATGGTACCACATCAGACAAGCGTCTCCACCTCATTTAGATCCTTCCCTCTTCTTCTCGGGTGCTCTCTCCCTCTTTTTACTCTTGCTATTCCTCCTCTGAAACACTCATTTACTTCTCCCAAGCTATCCTTTCTTATTGGTGGAGGAGTTCAGCTTGCTTTTCCTACTAAAACTCCCATAACTCGCCTCGTGGCTAAAAACTCAAAATAGTTTGCGTGTCAGTTTTTGGACCGTGTATCCAATGTGTACCTGAATGTGTCGTCTGTCTGTCTCGTGTTCGGGTTGGCGCTGCCATCGCTGGGGATCCCAGGAGGACCCATGGCCCTCTGGTGTGCTGGGAGACTGAAAACCAATTTTCTTCTCTCCGCCTCTCTTTCTTGTTTTCTTCAAAGACAAGGTCCCCCTGTCCCCCAGCCCCTCAATACTGTACAGCCTAGCTCTTCTGTGTGTGGGCATGGGGCCTCGTGCTGCCCCAGCCTTGGCAAACCTCCTTCCTTTTTTCTAACAGATTATCCCTGTCTCTCTCTCTCTCTCTCTTCCCCATTTATCTAATCTTCTCCTCTGTAACACACATGAAATTGAATGTTTACATCACTGAATTCTCGTTCGACTTTATTAGAGCGCACACTAAGTACAAAGACGCCTTATTCAGTGTTAGAGTATCCTATCAGGATGTGCCTTCTTGGCTTACCCTAGTAGGTTTACTAAAGAAAAAATAATAATATTTAGTGCTATACATACTGATAAAAAACAAACAAAAAAACTTGCTAATCAAAAGAAGAGAAGCTGAATGACTATTTGTGCTTAGTATGTATACTACTAAAAAGTGAGAGAATGTGCTGGTTTACATGATAAAAGATATAAATATGATATTACATAATGTGTATATAGCACTATACGTAGTGTAAACATGAAATGTATCGTTGTGTCTCTACAGCGATTTGTAGATGTGCGTTATAAAGGTGGTGGGACACCATTACAAATCAGACTGGCAAGGATAAACTGTTTAAAGATGCAAGGTTGAACAATACAGGGAGTAACTGAACTGAAGGGAATTTATTTTAAAATGACTTGACACAAGTCAAACACTGTTGTATAAAGTATCCCTTTAGATATGCTATAGAAAGTTTCATTTCTTTTTTAATGATTTCAATATTTTTGATGATTTTTCTTTTTTTTACGCAATTGAGATGCAATACATATATCTATGAGACAGCCTTTCTCAGAGATTGGAAGTGGTTATTTCAGTGGTTGGTTGTTAAAATAAATCCTTGAAAACTGATCCTGTACTGTACGTTGTAGAACTGCTGTTAAAAAAGAAATATATATATATATATAAAATGACAAATAATAATAATGTGGTCAGTCATGCCATACATCTAAAACAAATCATGTATAACAATAATACGGGTGCACATAAAGCCCCAAATAGTGAAATATCTGTTCACAACTTTTCATGAAAGGAGCTAGGCCTATTACTGACACATGTTGTTGGTACACAGGTTGTTAAACTTGTTGAAATTCAGTGGACACTTGAATAATGATTGGTAATTTGTGAACATGTATGACTCTAATTTTGGAGAGAGGGAACGAAAACAGTCACTGCGCTTTTAGCCCCTGTTGAATTTTCAGACTACTTGATGCCAGTGGAGGGCTTCCATCGGTAGATTTGAATGACATCAAACGATTCTCATGAGGAGAGCCTTAAAACAATAGGTGGAAACTAAAGCTATCACTATAGCTTTTATTATTACTGTTTTATCTCCTGTCAAATCCAATGTGTTTTATTATTATTACAACTTTTTTCAAAACAGCCATATTATAAAAGGTATATAAATATATATACATATGAATATATATTTGTGTGTTTGTGTAGATATTAAGATGATTATATACTTTCTTATAGAAAACTTTGATGTTGACCATTTTCCTCAGTGTTTCAGAGCACTTCGGCACATTTCAACAACTACTGTCAGTCTAGGATTTGTTAGGTTGAGAGATGATCCAAATTGAACTCCTTCCAAAGGTAACCCCCGTCAGAACAGAATGCAATTCTTCCCATTCTTCATTTCAGAAAATGGCAAGAAATAAATTTGAGGCAAGTTGACCAAAATATATTTGATGTTGGCTTTAAATCGAATTCGGAGAGCCTTGTCAGATTGATTTTCTAACTGTCATTATCCAACTACATAGTCCACACAAATACATATTTATGTTTTCCGATTTTATTTAATTGGAAAATGTCTCTTTAAACTCACCATGTTAATAAACTTGCCCTATATAAAGAAAGTGCGTGCAATACTGGTCCTCTATGGATCCTTGAATCACCACTGTTCACTGTACTCTGGATGTAAATGGCTATTTCTACGCTACTACCCCGAGTCATGTGTATCAAAGGTTATTTTGTATCCCAGACAGACAGAGAGCTTTCTGTCAACACACAGAAAACATCTGATAACATAATGGTAATGTGATGTCAATGGCCACTTAGGGGCTGAAAACTGTCACAATCTAGCTAGCTGTGAGCGTGTCTTTGGTGGAAGAAAAATTGACATAAAAGGGCATACATCGTTTGTTTTTCTTGTTTAGATTTTTTCATTGCTATTGATTTTTTTTTGTCTATTTACATCTAATAACTATCAAAATTCACAAAATGATTTCCTTTTTTAATGTAGTTTTGGTAAACGGTAAATACTGCTAGTAAGATTTTATATTTTTACATCTGTTGGTTTATTTTACTTTATTATTTTTTATTTATACGCCACTTAGTTTGGATGTCTTTTAATGGTGTTTTTTTCCTGTTTTGTGTGATTTCAGATGTCTTCAGAATGTGGAGACAATGCATTTCAGTACTTTTGAATTGTTCAAATCTAGTTTCGTAGATACATTTATCTATAGACGGAAAATATCTGATGTTATAAATTATATTTTAATTCATGTAAATAGTTTCAAAATGAAGACTATAGCTTCATTTTAAACTGAATACATTTCTCTTCAGAGATTGTTTACATTATTAAACTGTAGAAATGTTCCTCATATACTGTAAAAAGTACATATTTTATTGATTTGCCTCCAAAAAATAAAATCCCTAATGAACAACATGTGATGGTTTGGACATTATACTATCAGTTGTGCATGAATTGATGTGTCAATGGTTGAGACTGTACACATGTACTGGAGCATATAAAGTAGGGCAGGTCTACAAGTATCCCTGTGCTACTATGATTTGGTGTTACACCACAAGGTGTAACGCCATGTCGAAGTAAAGCAATACCTACCGTTCCCCCTGCTTTCTACAAAGAGTAACATCTCATCTGACAAGCACATTTGGTATGATTCTATAATTCATTATTTTGACAGTGGCTTGGGGAAGGGGTGGTGGGGTCCCTTGGAGTGTCTATGTCAGCACTGAGCAGTTATTCTTGCTAAGGGGACATATCTAGCTAGCCTAGCAGATGGACGGACACACTGACTGATTGAGGACGGCAGGTAGCCCAGCAGTTAAGAGCGGTGGGCCAGTAACCGAAAGGTTGCTGGTTCAAATACCAGAGCTCACTAGGTGAAAAATAGGCCAATGTGCCCTTGAGCAAGGCACTTAAACCTAGCCACTCGATAAGGGCGTCTGCTAAATTACGCCCTAAATAACATGTAAATGTATCTTAAGGAGCCGCTGGCCAATTTTCCGTTCGTCTTGCCTGTGGTTCACATATCAGTATGATATTCTTTTACTGGATGTCTCTCATTCCTCTGAAGCCTCAGCCTCTATACGGCTACGCTGCCCTTGTGTCAGGACGAGACACTACGAGCATCACTGAGCATCACAGCCCTATACGGGCAACCCTGACTGCAGCTCTCCCCTATTGGTGAAACACAGAGAGAGAGGCAGCAGCGTCACCATTACGAGTGACGACACTACAATGCAGTGCTTAGCAAAGTGCTTGCGTGTGCTCACTACTGCGTGTGTAGCTGCGTGGTGTACAGTGGTGACGCACGGCTCTTTGCTACAGGAAAGGAAAATCCGCCTTCTGATCCCCTCTTCCAATCAGTTCTCATTCTCCGCGCTCAATTAGGTTGCCACCCTCACGGGCATCGTTCTGTGTTTTGTAAGATTGTTATGTATGGCCCCAGTGGGACAGTTAACACACACACACACACACACACACACACACACACACACACACACACACACACACACACACACACACACACACACACACACACACACACACACACACACACACACACACACACACACACACACACACACACACACACACTGTAACGCACACTATATCCTGAGGGAGGATGCTGCACCGCAGAGGGTATGATGCTAATGCTGTGGACTTAATTCTGCAGTGAGGGACCAGTGCAGAGAGTTGAATTACAGGTTTATGTACATTATTAATAACCATAGGATAACCACTGTTGAAATCAAAGACATATGTCTACATATATGTTTAGCCATTGAAATGATACCCACCCACTTTATTCTAACTGAATTCCATATTTCTAAGTCAATTTCATATTGCCTAATCAACGAGTACAGTCAGTTCATTGTAAATTCCACTAAAATGCCTAAGTATTCACATTCATTGCACAGGAATAGGCTGTGTTTGACATTGTGCACACCCTGCTCCATCCTGTGGATCCTATAGCCTGATGCAATTCCTTCCATATATAGGTCAGTGTACAGCACAGTGCAGTATACTGTAAAGCTATGCTAGGCTAATGTTAACCAGCTCTTGTAAATCGAAATCGGGTAGAGGGACTGAAAGTTCCTGTCTTGGTGCTGAGAAGAATAGTCACTTTGGTCCAGGACTGGGAACTCTCTAGTCTAGTTGACAACACAGGTCTTTGAATGGGGGGCTGCTTCGGCTGCACATCCTGTGTGAGAGATGGAACAACACAGGGTTAGAGTACAGGCTCCGTATTCACAAAGCATCACAGACCAGAAGTGCTAATCTGAGATCAGGTCCTCCCTGTCCATATACTCGTATTCATTATGATCTAAAAGGGATCCTAGATCAGCATTCCTACTCTGAGAAGCTTTATGAATATGGGCACTGATCTCACATTGATTAAATGTAACTTGCCCCAGAGCATAAGCTATACATTGTTTCAAATAGAGTCCACGTTTTTGAGAGATAGTCTGCAATGTTGGGATTCCCCAAAAATAGCTGCTCTTAGTAGTTTCCTCCATGTCTGACGAGGACATTTGGAGCATCTCTTAATGATGTGGTCGTTACTATGAATGAGGTTCTTCACCAATGTTATAAATTCCACTGTGTAATTAATATCAACAGTCTTCATCCGTGGTCTTTCCCGTGTCTGTCTGTGTGTCACTTGGTGCTGTGTGTGTGTGTCCCCTTGTGTGTGTCTTACCCTGCTTGGCTGCGGTGGTGGCGACGGCTGCCTCCTCTTTGGCCGTTTTGGCCTCCAGTGCGGCCAGCTTGGCTTCTGTGCACCTCCTTCAGAGAATTCCACTCCTTTCTGTTGTTCAGCAGGCGGTCCAGCATGGGAGTGATCTCCATGTGGAAACGAGAGAACTCCTAGAGGAGGTGGGAGGAGACGGGGAGGAGGTGGGAGGGGGGAGAAAAGGAGAAGAAGGGGAGATGTGAGACACAAGAGGGAGGTAGATGAGGAGGGAGGGAAAACAATCAATTCAATTCAATACTTAGATCTAGTTAGATCTATTTTGCTTCGTCTTCAGTGCCATACTAGTAGTTATTGAATTACAATAGAGACGCAGGGACACACCTTGTACACAAAAGCACAGACAAAATCGATGAAACCACACTGCATCTTGGGAAGATCAGCTGATTTAGTCCTGTCCATCCTTTTCTGGCGGGAAAGACATGAATCATGGTATTAGTAATGCAAATGTAATTAAACAACAACTGGGCTCTACTTACTCCAGCTTAAGCAATCAAATAAACCTAAACTAAAGTTTCCCATTCTGACACAAATGCTATTAAACTCCAAGGGAGCTGGCTGGGTAAAATGGTGTGAGTCAGGATATGGTCCAGTTGACTGGGCCGTGGTGACCGCTCTTTCTGACTCAGTGCACTACATAATAGGCAGTACATCGCCACATGCCCAATGGGAATGCTCTCTCTCTCTCTCTCCCTCTTTTCATGCAGTTCTTACAATAGGCTGCTGCTCCAGCACAGTCCTCTCCAGGTCACCCTGCTCCCAGAACTCTGCAGCCACAGACAGCGCCACCTGCAGGCCCACACAGGAATGGTCACACACCACACTGATTATGAAACTTACAGTATGATGATGTCCATAGCAACAAGAGTGCATTTGTTTGTGCACTCTTGTTAGTATGGAACAATTCTATTAAGATTTCATAGATACTGTAGTATGAAAGGCCTGCTCCTGATGCAATCCAGACCTCACGAGCAAAACTCCATTACAGAATGGATATTCCACATTCCTCTCACATCCTCTGCTGGGCGCAACAGTATACAGTAGTTCTGCAGTTATTATGCTGTAAAATGAGAATAGCAGCAGGACTTCATTCTTCAAACATCTGTGTTAATCCCCCATGTCCACCAGATACATATGGGTTTTGTTTTGCCGGATGTCTAGCCTGCATTTTCCGCACTTGACGCGTAGGAAAGCTAAGGCTAGCTTTTTCAAACTGAAATTTGCATCCTGTAGCACTAATTCCAAAATGTTTTTGGACACTGTAAAGTCCATGGAGAACAAGAGCACATCCTCCCAGCTGCCCACTGCACTGAGGATAGGAAACACTGTCACCACCGATAAATCTACGATAATCGATCATTTCAATAAGCATTTTTCTACGGCTGGCCATGCTCTCCACCTGGCATGTCCAGGTTCACCCAAATCCAGACAGCTGATTTTCTGAAACAGCTGCAACATCTGCAAAATCAGCTGGGATAGACAATCTGGACACTCTCTTTCTAAAAATATCCGCCCAAATTGTTGAAACCCTATTACTAGCCTATTCAACCTCTCATATCGTTTGAGATCCCCAAATATTGGAAAGCTGCCGCGGTCATCCCCCTCTTCAAAGGGGGAGAAACACTAGACCCAAACTGTTATAGACCTATATCCATCCTGCCCTGCCTTTCTAAAATCTTCAAAAGCCAAGTTAATAAACGATATCATAACCGCCATCGATAAAATACAGTACTGTGCAGCCATCTTCATCGACCTGGGCAAGGCTTTCGACTCTGTCAATCACCGCATTCTTATCTGCAGACTCAATAGCCTTGGCTTCTCAAATGACTGCCTCGCCTGGTTCACCAACTACTTCTCAGATAGAGTTCAGTGTGTCAAATCGGAGGGCCTGTTGTCCGGACCTCTGGCAGGGTTCAATTCTCGGGCCGACTCTTTTCGCTGTATATATCAATGATGTCGCTCTTGCTGCTGGTGATTCTCTGATCCACCTCTACGCAGACGACAACATTCTGTATACATCTGGCCCTTCTTTGGACACTGTGCTAACAAACCTCCAAACGAGCTTAAACGCCATACAACACTCCTTCCGTGGCCTCCAACTGCTTTTAAATGTTAGTAAAACTAAGTGCATGCTCTTCAACCGATTGCTGCCCGCACCCTCCTGCCCGACTAGCATCACTACTCTGGACGGTTCTGACTTAGAATATGTGGACAACTATAAATACCTAGGTGTCTGGTTAGACTGTAAACTCTCCTTCCAGACTCACATTAAGCATTTCCAATCCAAAATTAAATCTAGAATCGACTTCCTATTTCTCAACAAAGCCTCCTTCACTCATGCTGTCTAACATACCCTCGTAAAAAGGACTATCCTACCGATCCTTGACTTCGGCGATGTCATTTACAAAATAGCCTCCAACACTCTACTCAGAAAACTTGACGTAGGCTATCCCGGTGCCATCCGTTTTGTCACCAAAGCCCCATATACTACCCACCTCTGCGATCTGTATGCTCTCGTTGGCTGGCCCTCACTACATATTCGTCGCCAAACCCACTGGCTCCAGGTCATCTATAAGTCTTTGCTAGGTAAAGCCCCACCTTATCTCAGCTCACTGGTCACCATAGCAACACCCACATGTAGCACGCGCTCCAGCAGGTATATTTCACTGGTCATCCCAGCCTTTCCTTCAAGTTCTTTGCTGCTAATGACTGGAACGAATTGCAAAAATCACTGAAGCTGGTGTCTTATATCTCCCTCTCTAACTTTAAGCATCAGCTGTCAGAGCAGCTTACAGATCACTGTACCTGTACACAGCCCATCTGTAAATGCCACACCCAACTACCTCATCCCCATATTATTACTTACCCTCTTGCTCTTTTGCACCCCAGTATCTCTACTTGCATATCATCATCTGCACATCTATCACTCCAATGTTAAATTGTAATTATTTTGCCTCTATGGTCTATTTATTGCCTTACCTCCCTACTCTTCTACATTTGCACACACTGTACATAGATTTTTATTTTGTGTTATTGACTGTACATTTGTTTATGTGTAACTCTCTGTTGTTGTTTTTGTCGCACTGCTTTGCTTTATCTTGGCCAGGTCGCAGTTGTAAATGAGAACTTGTTCTCAACTGGCCTACCTTGTTAAATAAAGGTGAAATAAAAATTAAAAAAAGATGTGCTTCACTTTTCAACTAGATAAAAGCTAGCTAGTTGGAGTCTGTGTGTGTACTTCCGTTTGTACCACCGCGCGAGGTAAAGCAATGCACGAGTGGAAAATGTTGAACGCATGCAGTACACAGAGCGCAACGCAGCGTTGGGGACTACTCCATTGACAATGAATGTCTTCTGCCGGAACGCAAAGAGTTTGATGCATTTGGTGGACATGAGGCGTTACCTTGCACTGGATCTCCCATGGTTTGGCGATAGCAGACAGATCACAGGCCGTCATCATCATAGCCCTGTGTATGTAGAGGACAGATAGAGTGTGAGTAGTATTACAGTTCGAAGGTCTGTAGGAAAAGCAGTTGTACAATTATTTTCTCCACACCTTAGTGAAAACATAATTGATGACGGATTGTGTTTTAAGTCTAATATGGTTTTGGACCTGTAGCCAAAGACATCCATAGTTTATCTTTGTCTTAGTTTTTGTCCTGTCTTAGTTTTGTCTTAGTTTCTGCCCTGTTTAGTCTTAATTTCTGCTTCGTTTTGTCTTAGATTCTGCCCTGTTTTGTCTTAGTTTCTGCTTCGTTTTGTCTTAGATTCTGCTTCGTTTTGTCTTAGATTCTGCCCTGTTTTGTCTTAGTTTCTTCACTGTTTTGTTTTAGTTTCTTCACTGTTTTGTTTTAGTTTCTTCACTGTATAGTCTTGGTTTCTTCCCTGTTTAGTTTGAAAAGTGAAATAATACAAAGACATCCATAGTGTCCTCCATAGGGCGCTACTACCTTCATATGCCTAGGCCTACTACTCAGCTAGGAAATTCACCTACATGACTATCTCCTTGCGAGTGGTCTCCTGTGTCATGTACTTGGTCCAATCATCCCAGCTCTGGTAGGTCTTCAATTGGTCCACAATCTTTTGGAACATGGTTCATTTCCTACAGACAGGAGAAAATCATCCTCAGTTACCATGACTCAGGATGCCTCCCAAATGGCACCCCATTCCCTATATATATTCTCTATATAGTGCACTACTTTTGACCAGGCCGATAGGGTTCTGGTCAACACAAGTGCACTATGTAGGGAATAGGGTGTCATTTGGGACGCACAGACAATCTCGATGCTCTCAGGTATGTACTGTATGTATTATGGGGCCATGCATCTAGAAAATATTTGAGAAATACAGCAGTGCCTACTCACTTGAAGTAGAGAGCGAGGTTGGTGGCAATGATGGCGATGTCCAGCAGATATATGACATGCTCATGCTGAGCACTACTTAGATTCTGATAAATATTTAAGGAATGAAACAGGTACCAAGATAAGTTTGAATGTGATAACACAAGTATTAACATGTACTGTTGAATACCAACACATATGTATAATATATCAAATGTATGAATAAGGAATAACAAACAAAGTCCTAGGATAATTCACGTATACCAAATCCTAGAGGGAAGTATGAAGCCGCTGCCTGCCCCAGTTCATGGTGGGTGATAATTATCTGATGGCTGGTGGGCAGATTCTCCCAGACACATTCTGTGCCATCAGAACTGCATCATTCACAGTCTGGCTTCTCCAAGGGAGAAACCAACCCCTCTCAGGTCAGAACCTAGAGAGTCTCAGGCTGCATCCCAAATAGAATCCTATTCACTATATAGCGCATTACTTTTGACTGGATCCCTATGGGCTCTGGTCAAAACTAGTGTGCTATGTACAGATCGGGTACCATTTGGGAGGCAACATCACTCACAGGATCTCTCAGCAGGGTCTTCCCAGTCTCCAGATGGTGTCTCTCCAAGATGGAGGAGCCGTAGAGCTTGGCGAGAGGGTTTCCAGACCTGACAAACACAGGAGGAGGGAGAGGAAGATCCATTGCAAAGATGGATTAGCCATTGGTAAGTGACGAGTCCTTGCTTTCACAGTTGCTGTCTCTACACTTTTCCAGGTATCACTGTTGGCAGCAGACCTGCGTTCAAATAGTATTTGTTTTCCTTCAAATACTTAAGCTACGCTTGATTGAAATTACTCTAGCTTACGCTGGTACTCTAGACAGGCTCAAATCAAATATTCAAAGTATTTGAACGAGAACATACACTATTTGAACACAGTCATTCCATTACTTCATCTGGTAGAGGTTTTTTGTGCCTCTGTGGTCGATATCGTGGCATAAGCTGGCTGTTACCATGGCCATGGTCTCTAGGTCTGTGTAGTAACGCTCTAGGTCACCTGTCTAATGCAATGATACAGAAAGTTAGGCTAGGTCACATGTCTAATGATACAAGAAATTAGGTTAGGGCCAGGATTCGTGGAGCTTCCCCCAGGGGCAGTATGGAGCCACACCTGCGCCTCTTATTAATGTCCTTGCAGTGACAACCTCTCCACCCCCACGCCGCTCCCAGCCTGCTCCTATGGAGACGCCTGGCTCTGTAGGCCTCATTAGAACCAATGAAGCATGGACCCACCGAGCTACACAGCCACACAGCTACGCAGGGCTGCTGATAATGAGCCTGATGCTCCTCTCTGCTCCTCCTTCCTCTGCGAGTTATGAATATCTGAGGAATTTACTGTGATTATACATTATAGGAACACTGCAGCGAGAGGAAGGGTCACGATTGGATGACTCATTACATTACATGGAAGGAAGGTATTGGTGTCAGGAGGTTCACAACGCAGGAAAGATAGACTCTTATACCTGGCCACCACAGCTTGAAGATGTATTACATGTATCAACTGTTATGGTATCATCATCCATGGTATAAGTGTATGGTAATGTAGGTTATGTTTTTATCCCTGAGGGTTTGTGTAATGTAAGGCTTAATACGTCCCAAAGGCCACCCTTTTCCCTATAGAGTGCACTACAAGTACTACAATTTGGGACTCCTCTTTGTGTAATAGAATGCTGGTTAGCTGTAGATGAGAGGAGGTACTCACCATGAGCAGAGTGAACATGGTCTGGCCCACGTTGAAGCCACGACTCCAGTTGTGGTAGGTGATCTACCCGTAGCCCTTACTCAGGGAGGAACAGAACCTGGTCAGGGTCTGAGAGGAACATACATAGGGATAGTTATGGATCAGCTAGTTATAGCAGAAACACATATCATAAAGCCAATGTAACCACAGTAGCTAACATCTTCTACATCGGGATCATATCAAATCATTACCTATAACCAGCATAAACTGTCATGATTTAGTTTTTAAATGTTAATCATGCAATTGTTAAGACTGAATTGTGTAGCGTTGCTTTATTACACATTATTGAGCAGAACTATGCATCTACAATGGAAAAACATGACTTGGTAACAGTAGGAACAAGAGACTCTTGGCAAGATGCTTCTTCATCAGAGATGTCTCACCTCGCGGGGGATGTGGAACTTGTCCACCACACCCAACTCGTAGTACATCTTAATGGCTAACTTGACCAGGTCTAAATGACTGTGCTCAAAGTCACAGAAGGGAAACTCAAAGATCCCCTACTTGGTAGAGGGCGGTAGAACTTCAGACTGTTCGGAAACAGGGAAACAAAGTGCATTATGTAGACTACAAAGGCAGCTAGCCAGCCAGTCAGTCAGCCAGCCGACACAAGAGGCAAATAGAAAATAAATGGAAGTTGGAATAGTTGTTTACCAGGATTGCTTCCAGGTCAGCCTCCTCACACTCATGTGGCTCCTTTCCATACCTCTCTCTTGTATTCTAAAAGCAAATAACACCATAAGTTTTTACCTAGGATGACACAACGCTATATCAATCCATTTCTGTATTCCCTGAAAACTTTGGTTATTTTTCTGTAAATAGCTCTCTGTCTAAATCTCACAGATGATAACTAACATTCCACCATTGATTGATTACTCTGTATCTAGTATGACAGGCTATTTACCATGTTATAAATTTGTTTTTCACCACTTGTGTGTGAATAACTTGACTTTACCCACCAAGACATTCTGGGTCTCATCTGTCCTGCACTTGATGTGGTACAGCACCATGTCCTGGAAGATGTCCTTCCTGTTCTCCAGCTTGTTCCACTTGTCATAGGTGTCTGTGTTGGCACAGACCAGCCAAGAAACTGGGTAAGAGACTGCAATGACCAACGATAGAGTTAGACTATTGTATTTCAGACCTTGGTTCACATAATCAGTATACACAGACACTATCAAATGGGATTGAGAGGGGGATGCGGTACAATAATGATTGGGAAGCCATATTCTAAAATGGATTACTGTAATTTACAATGTTATTGCTAAATATTTCAAAGGCTCTATACATTTATATTATGTGTTAACTGGCACTATCCCTAATGTAAAAGTGGATGAGAGAAGAGGAGTGTAGATGAGAGTAGAGTAGCCCTCATCTAGAAGGAGGCTTGACTCTAACCAATAAATAATGCAGATACTGTCAATGGCCTGTGTTTATTTATACAGCGGTGACTCAGTATCTTCGCTCTACTTCCCCCTCAGTAACACTTGAGAGTAACATACCTCCATTAGAGTTTCATCCTGCTCGTCAAAGGGTTTCCCATCTTTCCTGTTGTAGAAGGTGGCCACTGCAACTATTTCTTCCTTCTTATTCACAATGGGGAGGGACAGCACGTTCTTAATGGTCATGCCAGATTTTTCCAAGGGCCCTTTCTGAACAGGACAAGGAAACAGGAACCGTCTGACATCAACAGCTTTGCGTTGGGTTCACAGCAGTACAAAAACAATATTTGATGACTTGAACCTGACGTCCTTGACTTTGAACGTGCTAGTCCTCAGCAATGCATGACTTGGAACTAATATTTACAGTACTTTGCATGGGTAAGTCATTGCCAAGTGTTGGAAATAGCAGTATCAATCTATCTACTACAATGATACTCCACTTGGCCACAGGACTATAGCCCCTTCAGTAGCAGAGATAATATTTGTTTTAAATGATGCATTCAAACTCAGACTCTCTAAGATCTGATGTTGACCCTGTTTGCGACAGGTGTCGGCATGCTACTGCTTTATTGATACATACGTTCTGGTCTTGCCCTTCACTACATAACTGTCTGTCTGCCATCTTTTATGCCATATCTAAAGTATTACAGGTACCTTTCGCTCTTACTGCCATAACAGAATTATTTGTTGGCAAGAAGGTTGATTTTACTTCAGGGGAAATCACCCTCTCTTCCTCATTTTGTGTGGATAAAAAATGTCTTACAATTTAGCAAATTGGAGAAGATAAAATATACCCTACGGGGTTCTTCTGACAAATTCTACCGAATGTGGCAGCCTTTCTTTAACTATGTATAGACAATGCAATTTCCCTCTACTCCACAGCAAACTGCCTAGCCTAGTTTTGTATGTAATAAATACACATGGTTAGCAGATGTTAATGCGAGTGTAGCGAAATGCTTGTGCTTCTTTTTCCGACCATGCAGTAGTATCTAACAAGTAATCTAACAAATTCACAACAACTACCTTATACACACAAGAGTAAAGGAATGAATACGAGTATGTACATATAAATATATGGATGAGCGATGGCTGATCGGCGTAGGCAAGATGCAGTAGATGGTACGAAGTACAGCATATACATATGAGATGAGTAATGTAGGATATGTAAACATTATATAAATGCATCGTTTAAGTGGCTTTTGATACATTTATTTCATCCAATTATAATTATTAAAGTGGCTAGAGATTTGAGTTGATGGCCGAACGGCATAGGCAAGATTCAGTAGATGGTTTAGAGTACAGTGTATACATTTGATATGAGTAATGTCGGATATGTAAACATTATATACATTATATACAAAATTGTTTAAAGTGGTTAGTGATACATTTATTACATCCAATTCCTATTTTTAAAGTGGCTAGAGATTTAAGTCAGTATGTTGGCAGCAGCCACTCACTGTTAGTGATGGCTGTTTAACAGTTAGTGATGGCCTTGAGGTAGAAGCTGTTTTTCAGTCTCTCGGTCCCAGCTTTGATGCGCCTGTACTGACCTCGCCTTCTGGATGATAGCGGGGTGAACAGGCAGTGGCTCGGGTGGTTGTCCTTGATGATCTTTTTGGCCTTCCTGTGACATCGGGTGGTGTAGGTGCCCTGAAGGGTTGTGCAGTCCTCACTACCCTCTGGAGAGCCTTACGGTTGTGGGCGGAGCAGTTGCCGTACCAGGCGGTGATACAGCCCGACAGGATGCTCTCGATTGTGCATCTGTATAAGTTTGTAAGTGATTTTGGTGACAAGCCGAATTTCTTCAGCCTCCTGAGGTTGAAGAGGTGCTGTTGCGCCTCTTCACCACGCTGTCTGTGTGGGTGGTCCAATTCAGTTTGTCCGTGATGTGTACGCCGAGGAACTTAAAACTTTCCACCTTCTCCACTACTGTCCCGTCGATGTGGATAGGTGGGTGCTCCTTCTCCTGTTTCCTGAAGTCCACGATCATCTCCTTTTTTTTGTTGACATTGAGTGAGAGGTTATTTTCCTGACACCACACTCCGAGGGCCCTCACCTCCTCCCTGTAGGCCGTCTCGTCGTTGTTAGTAATCAAGCCTACCACTGTAGTGTCGTCAGCAAACTTGATGATTGAGTTGGATGCGTGCTTGGCCACACAGTCATGGGTAAACAGGCAGTACAGGAGAGGGCTGAGAACGCACTCTTGTGATCAGCGGGGTGGAGGTGTTGTTTCCTACCCTCACCACCTGGGGCCGGCCCGTCAGCAAGTCCAGGACCCAGTTGCACAGGGCTGGGTCGAGACCTAGGGTCTCGAGCTTAATGACGAGCTTGGAGGGAACTATGGTGTTAAATGCTGAGCTGTAGTCGATGAACAGCATTCTTACATAAGTATTCCTCTTGTCCAGATGGGTTAGGGCAGTATGCAGTGTGATTGCGATTGCGTCGTCTGTGGACCTATTGGGACGATAAGCAAATTGGAGTGGGTCCAGGATGTCTGGCAGGATGGAGGTGATATGATCCTTGACTAGTCTCTCATATACATTCCTACATCCTTCAAAAAGCATTTTTCCATGGTATATTTGAATGTATAAAATCACATGTGCATTATTCTGTATTTCAATCATTGTTTACACTGTAACTGTGAAAACACACCAATACAAATAGTTAGAAAAAACAACAACAACAACAACAACAATTATTTGTGCATTCAACAGCACTGAGCTAATCAGACAGAGATCGGATCTTACTTGGAAGCTGAAGAAGTCATCTTGGGCTGTGTTCATAATGTTACAGATCTGGAGGGGAGAAGAAGAAATACGGAAGTGAGGAGAGGATGATCATGGTCACTCAGATGAAAAGCACTGCACGATTAATTACAATGTCCACAAAATTGCAATTATCCATCATTTCAGTGCAAGAGTACATTTCATTTCCAGGCTGTGTGCGTTTGACAGCTGCGTAATTAACTATAATGGCTTTCTGGTTGTCTGGTGCCCATGGATACCATGTACAGGGAAGAGAAGACGTGCTGCATCCGGAATGGCACACTACCATCACTATGGACCCTGGTCATAAGTAGTGCACTACATATTGAACAGGGTGCCATTTTGGATGCATTCATTCTTCAGTAAGTAAGGGAAGGCTTCTCAGGTTACCAGTCCCTCCTTAGCCACGTAGGTGGGCAGGCCACTGGCAAGAGCCCAGTGGCCCGGAGCAGGGTTCCTGACATGAATGGGGGAGATGGAGATAATAATATGATGCTATTACTTCCAAGTTCCAAGGAAAGAAGTTTATAGATGTGTAATTTCAAAAAGTACCAAATCAAATTCAGTAATACATGCATCCAAGTGTAATTGTGGGTGTAAAAGCTGCACATAAGTATTATAAAATAATGTACTGGTATATAATTCAATTTTCTACATCATTGATGAAATTACTCACGGTAAAACTTTGATCTCCTCTTTTCCATGTAAAATGTAGTCAATCACTTTGTAGAAGTTTATTTTCTGGAGATAAATGAGTTGCATGTAATTAGAATAAGATTGGATGAGTTGATGTATGAATACATAATTGGACACAGCACTGTATTTTGATTTGGCTAGTCCGTCTGTACAGATGCAAATTAGCTATGTGTTTGTTTTATGGTAAAACTGTCTCTATAATTGTACCAGAATCATTCCAGGCACAGAGGTTGTATATGTGTAAAGATAACAGGTAATTTGTCTATTGTACTGTTTAGTCACTAGTCACTCACTCTGCCATCAGGAGTCTTGGGTAAAATCGTATTGAGTCACCTCTCCCATTTAATCACGCTTAAATACAAGGGGAACATATTAACCCACATTAAGTCAACATGTTGAAGTAAACATAAAAGGTCAAATTAACATGACAAGATAATGGTGAGTGGTTACTGAACATTGGCAAGCTGATGCTTTTAGTAGGTTGAATTTCCTGTCCAACCTCACATTCGTTTTGGTCATGTCCAAGAGGCCAACAGAGTAGTGTTCACAGTTGAGGAAATTCCTGATGGCATAGAGGGGCTTGTGGAACTGTCTCTCAATATCTGTCAACTCCTCAAACACTTTACTGGCAGACCAGAGCAGGACCTATAGGATGGGAGGAGGTGTAGTTAAGGAGTCAAGCAGGAAAAGCATATCATTTAGTAATAATGAAATATAAGCAGGCCTCATCATCAATATAATCTGGAGAGGTCGTACCTGTCCCCTTCTGGTCTCACAATGGTGAAGGTAGCTCAGATGGAACACTCTTAGGATCAAGTTCGCAAGTTGAGATACTTCAACAGAGTCTGTAAAGTGCAAAAACATCTAAATTCAATCTTACTTTAGCAGTGATGTATTTCTGAGCTTAATCTGTCAACATAGGGAGGCTGAGGGGCAGCGGCGGACTGGCTGGTCCCTTTTTTTGCCCAGTGGGCCTGTCTATCTTTGTTTTTTTGCACAAAATTTGGCTAATAATGTGGGCCGCAAGGGGAAAAAAAGGTCCAATGTGGGGGCCTCGAGAAAAAAAAATGGGATGGTGTGGGGGCCTCAAGGAAAATAATGGGCTGGTGTGTTAGAAATGCCAGGGCCGATATTTGGTCCCAGTGCGCCCCTGATGAGGGGAGTGGGTAGGGTTAGAGAGGTTACCTCTTCCTCCTGCTTAGTAAAGTGTGGAGCTCCAATCTTGTTCACAGCCATCATAACAGCCAACATATCCTTGCCGTTCATGATGGGGGTAGCCCGGACACTTTTGGTCTGGTTTTCTTGGATCTGGTCCACAAAGTCACTGTAGTGGCTGCTCTGAGGGGTAATCCAGAGATTTTGTTTTTGAACTAATAAACAAGCATCTGTCAATATGCTGCATCTCGTTACATTCAATTGTTACTTTTGACCACAAATCCATTGTCATTTAACTTGCCAAAGTAAAATAAAAAGTCGAATTATTATATGATTATGTAAAAAATTACTTTGATAACACTACTAACACATTGTTTAAACATAATACGCTTTTGTGGAGACTCATATTAATCCAAGAATAAATTAATTCACTGTCATATCATCTAACGACAAGAATGGTTTGTTCTCTCAGTATCATTGTGGGCTATTCTTGACTGGAGAATATGTATCATGATTAAAAACATCTGGATTAAAAGAGAAAGGACATTACAGGTGACATTGAATAGAATGAAGGTGAGATCTCTTGCAATTACGATAACTTGGGGAAAATGGCTTTGGGCTATGACCTTTAGAAATAATCCAGGATCGCTCTAATTCAGCTGAGATTAAAGGGCTTTATCCCCTACAGGCCCAGTAACACCCAGCAGCCATGCCTCCCTGCACAACCGATTTGTGGGGGAGGGGACTGCCTTGCCGTGGCAATCCCACACCACACTTACATATCGCAGTAATGGTGGCTCTGCCTTTCGCTAGAGAAAAGGAAGACCCAGAGCTCGAACCATCCTCTCCCTAATTACCATAAATAATTCTGCCAACTATACCAGAGTGAACTGAGCAGTATATATTATCTGTGAGTGTTTGTGCGCTATTTGGTCAAATAAATAACAAGGTTCTAGATGTGGATATTAAGAATGTATCTGTAATCAAAGGCAGTGCATGGTTTAATATGAAAACAGAATCCTCTCATTAGTTTTAGGTCACATAAATCATTTTAATACAGGTATGGACAATGATGGCCATCCACTGAGGATATGTAGTAACGTGACAAACATGTAAAGTATGAAAATGAGCTTGGAAATCATTTTCAAATGTTAAATGTATTGGCTCTAATAAAATTGACCTGGCTTTGAGGGAATTAGTATTACAAATATGATGGCCTTATGCTGCCATCTAGAGGCAGTAGGCAAGTAGGCCTCTGAATCTGTCAGTACTAAATGCGCTCATCTATATAGTGGAACGGAATACTTCATGTTTACTAAATTTCATAGAAATTAACATGTCCAATTGTATAAGATAACACAAACTGGGAGGTCAACTGTAAAGTGGCGATTAGGTTCTTACCTGTATTGGGAATGTGAACTTTTAATTGCAAGGTTTCTCCACAATTGATCTATCGCTATATATGTTTACCTGTGAGACATCCGGAATGTTAACAGTCTTCTTGGTGGTGGCCACATGGCACACGATGCCAATGTCCATGGGAAAGACTATCTCACTATCTGGCTGGACCAGGCACTCCTCCAAGATGGCGTCCTTGTGCACGTTGAAGAGTCTCGTGGCCAGCTCGGCCGTGCCGTTACGCATCCGGTACATGAACAGGCTCATCTTCTCTGACCGAATCATGAAACTGAGATGTTTCATGAAATTGAAGATGGCCTTCTCCATCTGGAGGTTGTCCTGCAGGTCTCTGACCATGTCAAATATGAGCTCACTCTCTTCCACCATGTTCAGCTCATGGAAGCTGCTGATATTCACCTGGGAAGTCATGTTGTCTTTAAAAAGGTTAGAGATGACCTTCGGGCGGAACTTGGCATCATAGTATTGCTTGGCGAAGTCAGGGTTGCTGTCGAGAAACCTCTCTGCCATATCTTCGTCTACAGCTGCCATTTTTCAGTTGCTGTGTGTGGTGTGTGTATCCTACAGCTCCTCAGAGAGTACCTAAACTGTCTGCAGGTATTTGAGAAAAATAGGGATTAGCAGGATGGTTTTAAATGGTCATGTGTGTTGATAAGCCTGCATCCAATTACACATTGAGATTATGATATGTTATGTTCACATGTTGCCAGACGTATAGGCCTACCTGGAATTTGTCTCCTCAATAAATAACCTTTTGTAGGCCTACAGAACTTGTGGGTGTACAGAACGTCCTACGGTAAATATCTTAAAGTGTCATGAAAATAATCCGTGGCCTACTGTGCTTTCCAATAACTATTTTACTCACAGACTGAGTAGAAAAATTATCATGCCACTAAAAGCAATAAACAGAAGAGTGGTAGAATGATTTTAACTGGTTTAGTGTATCACCCTCCTGCAGCTGAGTTAATAAATAATGTTATTAAATGTTGAAATGAGATGGAGTGTGACCTACCAAGCTCTTAAATTCAAATATTTAGAATATTATTTAAAAAAAAATAGCTGTAAGAGAGAATACCATTTTGGATACCATTGTTATGTCTCTGTGTCCAGTATGAAGGAAGTATTAGTGCAATGACTGGAAGTCTACAGGAACAATTAGCATTCTAGCTGTTCCTGTTCAGCCGACTCTGGGGAAGTAGATAAAGGGCTTCATTGCCAAAACTCTCTTTAATATGAAGGAAATTACAGTAATTGGAGATAATTACAGTTTTTTTTCTGTATAGAAAATTAGGCAGGACATCTACAGTAAGTGGTTATTTTCGGGATGGAAAAACAGTAGTTTCAGTGAGTGTCAACTTAAATGACCAAAACCAGATAGAAAGCATGCAGAAAATATACTGATCAAATCAAATTTTCTGCAATTCTATGCATTTTGCCATGGCGAATGTTGTGTTCCTCAGCTCAAACATTATAAGAAAATCAATGGAGTGTGCCATGAATACCCGTTTTTTGGAACTTTGATTCTCCCCATCAGGCAAATTTTCTTATAATGTTTGAGCTGAGGAACACAGCATTCGCCATGGCAAAATGCATAGAATTGCAGAAAATTTGCTTGTCTGACAGCTCTATACCAAACTGTGTAGAATTGCTGGAAATTAGCTTATAAATGACAACATTTTCTCACAGCTTCATGGAAGAATTTCGCTGCTTTGCCTGGGTCGGGGTCCCTGGGCAAGAAAAGTTTGAAAACCCCTGCAGTAGTGTATAGCCTTTGGTCAATATTTGTCCATGTACCTGCACCCAGATTAGACTACCCTATCAGGGTGAGCTGGAAATAGAAGCCAATGCATCCATGGGTTGGGTATAGGGCAGGTGTCCCCAATTACATTCAGCCGCGGGCTGATTTTTTAGTTGAGCGGATGGTCAGAGGTCCAGAACATAGCTATAAATAATTTATACACTGCAAATTGACCACAATAACCTCAAACAGATATCGAATTTCACAAAAATATAATAATTTCAAACCTTGATTACACTGGGATTACCATTTTGGGGGGCCAAATATAATCGGTCTGCCTATTGGCGGTGTTTAAAGGGGTCAGTAAAGAGAATACGTCTGCAGCACTGTATAGTTTCTCAATTAGACGTTAAATTGTCATAACACGGACATACTACATTCATGTTGTGATGTTCTTAAAACCTCTTAGGGATAAACGGGGCGCTAGCGGGCCGTTCCTATCACTACCCGGTGAAATGTAAGGCGCCAAATTCAAAATCCAAAAGTTGAATTATTAAACATTCATCAATATACAAGTGCTGCATAGTCATCAAAAGCTCTGATTCTTGGCAATATTACAGCGTTGGCAGATTTCAAAAAGGCTTTACGGCGAAAGCACAACATTTGATCGTTTGAGGATAGCACCTCTAATATTTATGCATTAGCATAAATTCATATCCAGCTCGGGTCACACAAAACCCATATAGGAGCTAAAATAAATCACTTACCTCTCGAAGAACTTCTGCTGAGGGCATCCCAAGTGTCCAAGGAAGACATCCAATGGTTCTTTTGTTAGGAAAAGTAATTTATTATATCCATAAATCTCAGTTTGGTTGGCGCGTTATGACCGTCGAGTCACTCGTTGTACAGTGAAGAGAAAGCGTTCAAATATACCTATCAATTTTGCCCAAACAAATCAAACATCATTTATAATGCATCCTTAGGTATCCTTTTAGGAATATTAGCGATAATATTTCACTCTGATGATATCCTAAATGATATAAAAGGAAAATACAGTGGGGGGCACTCACAATCTCGTGCCCGGGAAACATTGTTGACATTTGTGGTCCCTTGACTATTTCCTCTTCCTTTCAGTTCTGCTCAGTGCTAAAGCCTCCAAACACTGTATAAAGACTGTTGACATCTAGTGGAAGCCATAGGTACTGCAACCTAGGAGCTATTATACATGGATTTCAATAGCAAGTCTATGGAAAAGAGGAAATGTCACAACAACAAAATAATTCTGCACAGAAATTCCTCAGGTTTTTGCCTGCTATATCAGTTCTGTTATACTCACAGACATTATTTTAACGGTTTTAGAAACTTCAGAGTGTTTCCTATCCAATAGTACTAATTAAGGATGATTCTTCCGACTGTTTTTCTCCCTTGAAAGATATAAGGTAAGAATAAAATGCAACCCTTTTTCTGATCGAATGTGTGTGTCACGTGATGGGGGCGTTTGCGTTTGGCTTCATATGTCATGACGTACGCCACACAAGCCGAGTGCTACACTGAATCCCTGGCAGAACGATACAAAAAGTATCCAATTGTTATAGAAATTTCGTTCTCAATGTTCATAAACTGAACCTCAATTAAGCAAACTCTGTCTGTTACCCAGTATTTGTGAGATACTGGTTGAAATGAGACAAAAAGAGGCCCAATCTATAATGATCAAATGTGGATTATTTATTCATGGGAGAGCTCTGAGCTCTAAAAGGTGTACACAGTCTTTTATATGGTACAATGTTGAAACACAAAGATGCAAAATTCCCACCTCTCCCCCCACGCTCTCCAAGAACATAGTCTCTTCCCACAGCCTTATCACAATCTTTGCAAATAAGTCAAACTTGGGAGGTGTTGGGAGGTTCTTCTCAAGGACGGGCCTCTCGCATGTGTCTGGTAGAATCAAAGAATTCTTTGTTCTCACAAATGAAGTCATACTTCTGCACACCAAGTTAATATCTAGGCACACACATACATTAATTGGACTACCATTTGTCTTGTAACCCTATACAAAATTGCATACATTTTCAGAATGGAATATTCTTAGTATTAAGTACAAACATTTAGTCATCAAAACATAAAATCTATAACACCAATGATTTTGTTACTAATAACCTTATAAACGAAGAGTTGTAACAGGCTCAGGTGAGTAACGTATTAAAATGTTGGCTAAACTGCTGTCAACAAAGTACAGGAGGTAACCTGGTGGTGGACACGTTGGCAATATGTTTAAAATGACCCCCATTCATAACAATGTAATCTGTGTTTACCGTTGTAAAAGTTATCAACAAATATTTTAAGCTATTATATAGATATAGCCTAACAACTTTATAACAAAGACTTTATTGAATGTGTTCTTAAAACGAGGTTAAGGTCGTTAGAACCATGGTTCAGTGGTTCCCAAACTTTTTATAGTCCCGTACCCCTTCAAACATTCAACCTCCAGCTGCGTCCCCCTCTATCACCAGGGTCAGCACACTCTCAAATGTTGTTTTTTGCCATCATTGTAAGCCTGCCACACACACACTATATGATGCATTTATTAAACATATGAATGAGTGTGAGTTTTTGTCACTACCCGGCTCATGGAAAGTGACAAAGAGCTCTTATAGGACCAGAGCTCATATAATAATATAATAATAATCAAGAATTTTGCTCTTTATTTAGCCATCTTACATATAAAACTTTTTTTCATAGAAAACTGTGAACAACTCACCACAGGTTAATGAGAAGGGTGTGCTTAAAGGATGCACATAACTCTGAAATGTTGGGTTGTATTGGAGAGGGTCTCAGTCTTAAATAATTTTCCACACACAGTCTGTGCCTGTATTTAGTTTTAATGCTAGTGAGGGCCGAGAATCCACTCTCACATAGGTACATGGTTGCAAAGGGCAACAGTGTCTTAATTATGTGTCCCTGTCATGGCTTTTGCGCCATCAGTACAGATGCCAACACATCTTGACCACCAACGTCCATTTGATGTCACAAAGCTGTCCAGTACTTAAAAAATATCCTCTCCTGTTGTTTCCTCCAGCATCTCCACAAGGTCCTTTGCTGTTGTTCTGGGATTGATTTGCACTTTTCACACCAAAGTATGTTCATCTCTAGGAGACAGAATGCATCCCCTTCCTGAGCGGTATGACGGCTGTGTGGTTCCATGGTGTTTATACTTGCGTACTATTGTTTGTACAGATTAATGTGGTACCTTCAGGCATTTGGAAATTGCTCCCAAGGATGAACCAGACTTGTGGAGGTCTACATTTGTGGAGGTCTACATTTTTTCTGAGGTCTTTATAGATTTATTTTGATTTTCCCATGATGTCAAGCAAAGAGGCACTGAGTTTGAATGTAGGCCTTGAAGTACATCCACAGGTACACCTCCAACTGACTCAAATTGTGTAAATTTTGACAATCAGAAGCTTCTAAAGCCATGACATAATTTTCTGGAATTTTCCAAGCTGTTTAAAGGCACAGTCAACTTAGTGTATTTAAACTTTTGACACACTGGAATTGTGATACAGTGAATTATAAGTGAAATAATCTGTCTGTGAACAATTGTTGGAAAAATTACTTGTGTAGATGTCCTAACTGACTTGCCTAAAGTATAGTTTGTTAACAAGAAATTCGTGGAGTGGTTGAAAAACGAGTTTTAATGGCTCCAACCTAAGTGTATGTAAACTTCCGACTTCAACTGTACGTAGACATGTAATCACTGGTCACTTTAATGTTTTACGTACTGCTTTACTCATTTCATATGTACAGTCGTGGCCCAAAGTTTTGAGAATGACACAAATATTAAGAGAAGTTGCTCTCGGAGGATGTGTTGGTACCATTCTTTATTCATGGCTGTGATCTTAGGCAAAATTGTGAGTGAGCCCACTCCCTTGCCTGAGAAGCAACCCCACACATGAATGGTCTCAGGATGCTTTATTGTTGGCATGACACAGGACTGATGGTAGCGCTCAACTTGTCTTCTCCGGACAAGCTTTTATCCAGATGCCCCAAACAATCGGAAAGGGGATTCATCAGAGAAAATGACTTTACCCCAGTCCTCAGCAGTCCAATCCCTGTACCTTTTGCAGAATATCAGTCTGTCCCTGATGTTTTTCCTTGAGAGAAGTGGCTTCTTTGCTGCCCTTCTTGACACCAGGCCATCCTCCAAAAGTCTTCACCTCACTGTGCGTGCAGATGCACTCACACCTGCCTGCTGCCATTCCTGAGCAAGCTCTGTACTGGTGGTGCCCCGATCCCGCAGCTGAATCAACTTTAGGAGATGGTCCTGGCACTTGCTGGACTTTCTTGGGCTCCCTGAAGCCTTCTTCACAACAATTGAACCGCTCTCCTTGAAGTTCTTGATGATCCGATAAATGGTTGATTTAGGTGCAATCTTACTGGCAGCAATATCCTTGCCTGTGAAGCCCTTTTTGTGTAAAGCAATGATGGCGGCACGTGTTTCCTTGCAGGTAACCACGATTGACAGAGGAAGAACAATGATTCTGAGCACCACCCTCCTTTTGAAGCTTCCAGTCTGTTATTCGAACTCAATCAGCATGACAGAGTGATCTCCAGCCTTGTCCTCGTCAACACTCACATCTGTGTTAACTAGAGAATCACTGACATGATGTCAGCTGGTCCTTTTGTGGCAGGGCTGAAATGCAGTGGAAATGTTTTTTGGGGATTCAGTTCATTTGCATGGCAAAGAGGGACTTTGCAATTAATTGCAATTCATCTGGTCACTCTCCATGACATTCTGGAGTATATGCAAATTACCATCATACAAACTGAGGCAGCAGACTTTGTGAAAATTTATATTTGTGTCATTCTCAAAACTTTTGGCCATGACTGTATATACTGTATTCTATTCTATGCTCGTTATATTTCTTAATTACATAATTTTACTTTTAGATGTGGGAATTGTCGGAACCGGGTGGACTAGAAAACAGGGACTAGAAAAACAGGAGTATGGAAAAAACACGCTGGTAGGCTTGACAAGACGAACTGGCAACAGACAAACAGAAACCACGTGTATAAATACACACGGGCTAATGGGAACAAATGGGAGACACCTGGTGGGGGGGTGGAGAAAAGCAGATCATGGTGTGACAGATCATGGTGTGACAGACAGCACTGTTGGAGCTAGGAACACAAGCATTTTGCTACACCGGCAATAACATCTGCTAAATATGTGTATGTGACCAATAAAACTTGATTTGATGTGATTTGACTTGTCCGGTTCAATTTCTGAGCCATCGGAGACAACAGAGTACGATTTGTAGAATTTGGTGCTAGGGCTGGGCGATATGACGATATATATTGTGTGACAATAGAAAAACGTCTATCGTTTAATTTTATGCTCTATTGTATATTTTGTTGTGTTGCAAATCACACTCTTTACGGCAATATTTTTTGTCAATTGGACGACGCTTTGCGGTTTGCAACAAACAAACATGGAGGAGAGTGAACGTGACACAGAGCACGGAGACACGTAGCTCGTGCCTAAAAGAGGGGCTACTTCAGCCGCATGGACGTGGTTTGGGTATGAAAAGTCTGATACGGACCAGAAAACCGTCCTCTGCAAAATATGCCGCAGGCCGGTCCCGACAACAGGCTCAAACACCACTAAGCTCTTTTACAACCTACGCAAGAATCATGTGAAACAGTACGGACAGAGTCTACGGATGAGACCCAAAAAAGTACAGCCGAGTGCTCAAAACAAACCCCCGACTCAGGCTTTTGCCTGTGGCACACCATATGGCAAAGAATCACAAAGATAGAAGGAGATAACAGCTGCCGTTACAACTTACATCTGCAAAGACATAGCCCCAATTTACACGGTCGAGAAACGGGGGTTTTGTGAGTTGGTGCTAACACTCGACCCAAGGTACCAAATGCAATTTGATATGTGACACGTATATATATACAGTGAGGGAAAAAAGTATTTGATCCCCTGCTGATTTTGTACGTTTGCCCACTGACAAAGAAATGATCAGTCTATAATTTTAATGGCAGGTTTATTTGAACAGTGAGAGACAGAATAACAACAAAAAAATCCAGAAAAATGCATGTGAAAAATGTTATAAATAGATTTGCATTTTAATGAGGGAAATAAGTATTTGACCCCTCTGCAAAACATGACTTAGTACTTGGTGGCAAAACCCTTGTTGGCAATCACAGAGGTCAGACGTTTCTTGTAGTTGGCCACCAGGTTAGCACACATCTCAGGAGGGATTTTGTCCCACTCCTCTTTGCAGATCTTCTCCAAGTCATTAAGGTTTCGAGGCTGACGTTTGGCAACTCGAACCTTCAGCTCCCTCCACAGATTTTATATGGGATTAAGGTCTGGAGACTGAGACTGTTGTTATTCTGTCTGTCACTGTTCAAGTAAACCTACCATTAAAATTGTAGACTGATCATTTCTTTGTCAGTGGGCAAATGTACAAAATCAGCAGGGGATCAAATACTTTTTTCCCTCACTGTATATATTTTAGGCCTATATTAATTTTGTTTGCAACTATAGTTGAAGTGTTTTCTATTTAACTTTTTCGATTTTATACATTGATATTTTATATTTTGTTTCATGCATAATACAACATTTGCACAAAGGTTCTAAATAAAATAAGAAATAATCAAATATGAGTAAATACCTATTATTTGTTGAGTGTAATTCAAAATGTAATAAGAAATAGGCCTTTACATGTGGTAATTTTATATTAACTATTATTCATTGAATTTACAGAAAATGTGCTATATCGTGATATGTATCGTTATCGGGATATGAAATTACCTATGTCGGGATATGAGATTTTGGCCATATCGGTGCCATTCTTCCTCAAAACACGTCAAAACATGCTACAGTCGTCAGCCAGGTCTCCTCCTCTTCATTTATCTTTCCTTCCCCTTAGTTCAACCTTTAGAATAAACCAACAGACCACTTTAGCTACATTTAAGTCATTTAGCAATCACTCTTATCCAGCGCGACTTAGTTAGTGCATTCATCTTAAGATAGCTAGGTGGGACAATCACATATCACAGGCATGGGGGAGGATTATTTAAAATACTGTTTGAAGAGGTATGGTTTCAAACATTTTCGGAATATGGGCAGGGACTCTGCTGTCCTAGCTTCAGGGGGAAGCTGGTTCCACCATTGGAGTGCCAGGACAGAGAAGAGTTTGGACTGGGCTGAGTAGGAGCTGCCCTCCCATAGGGGTAGGAAAGCCAAGAGACCTGCGGTGGCAGAATGGAGTGCTCGGGTTGGGGTGTACAGTTTGAGCATAGCTTGTTGGGAGGGGCAAGTCCTCTTGCTGTTCCGTAGGTAAGCACCATGGTCTTGTAGTGGATGCGAGCTTCGACTGGAAGCCAGTGGAGTGTGCGGAGGAGCGGTGTGACATGAGAGAACTTGGGAAGGTTGAAAACCAGGTGGGCTGCAGCGTTCTGGGGTTGTCCAGGGTCACGCCAAGGTTCTCACTCTGGGAAGGCGACACTGTGGTGCTGTCCACCGTGATGGAGAGGTCTTTAAGTGGGCATGCCTTCCCCGGGAGGAAGAGCAGCTCAGTCTTGTCGAGGTTGAGCTTGAGGTGGTGGGCCGACATCCAAGTTGAGATATCTGCCAGGCACGCAGAGATGCGTGTCGCCACCTGGGTGTCAGAAGGGTGGAAGGAGAAAAGTAGTTGAGTGTCATCTGCATAGCAATAATAGGTGGTAGGAGAGACCATGTGAGGATATGACGGAGCAGAGTGACTTGGTGTATAGAGAGAAGAGGAAAGGGCCTAGAACCGATCCCTGGGGGACACCAGTAGTGAGAGTATGTGGTGCGGACACAGATCCTTGTCATGTAACCTGGTAGGAGCGGCCTGCCAGGTTGGACGCAATCCAAGAGTGTGCAGAGCCTCAGAAGCCCAGCCCTGGAGGGTGGAGAGAAGGATCTGATGGTTCACGATATCGAAGGCAGCGGATAGATCTTGGAGGATGAGAACAGAGGAGAGAGAGTCAGCTTTGGAAGTGCTGAGCACCTCTATGATACAAAGAAGAGCAGTCTTGGTTGAGTGACCCGCCTTGAAGCCTGACTGGTTAGGGTCAAGAAGATTGTTCTGTTTGAGATAACGAGTAAGTTGATCAGAGACAGCACGCTCAAGTGTTTTGGAAAGAAAAGAAAGAAGGGATGCAGGTCTATAGTTTTTGAAATCAGATGAGTTGAGTGTTGGTTTCTTGAGGAGGGGAGCGACTCGGGCCATTTTGAAGTCAGAGGGGACGCAGTCAGTGGTCAGGGATGAGTTGATGAGGGAAGTGAAGATTGGGAGGTCTACAGAGATGGTCTGGAGGTGGGGATGGAGTTGACCGGGCAGGTTGTCGGGCGGCCAGACCTCACAGGATTTCATCTGGAGAGAGAGGGGAGAAAGAGGTCAAGGCGTAGATTACTTCTGTGTGAGTGAGACCAGTGGACTCAACAACCTCCTTTTCAAAGTGGTTGACAAAGTTGTCCATAGCGGGGAGGGGGAGAGGGTGGAGGATTAAGGAGGGAGGAGATGGTGGAAAAGAGTATCCTAGGGTTAGAGGCAGAAGCTTGAAATTTAGAGTGGTAGAAAGTGGCTTTAGCAGAGGGAGAGGGAGTGAAAGGATAATAGGTCTTCCTCTATTTTCGCTCAGCTGCCCGCAGCCCTGTTCTGTAAGCTCACAATGAGTCATTCAACCACGGAGAAGGAGGGGAGAGCCGAGCTTGCCATGAGGAAAGGAGGGGACAGTGCGAGTCATTGGATGTGGAAAGGGAGGAGAGTAGGGTCAAAGAGGCAGAATCAGGAGACAAGAGGGAGAAGGATTTAGGGAGAGATGATAGGATAGAAGAGGAGAGAGTAGTGGGAGAGAGAGAGCGAAGATTTTAATACTTTCCGAATGCACTATATAGCCCAACTTTTGTAACACAACTAAAGTTGCATAAATAACTCTAAATTAAGCATATACTGTAGGAGGACCTGTTTCTTTGTTAACCGCTCAATACAGAATAGCTGCATGTGCACACTCCCTCAGAAATCGTGTGGAGAAAATATCCTTTCTGTTTTATTCAGCTATGTTCAATTGTACTCTTCATAGTATAATATAATGCCACGGAATTATAAGTAAATCTTGCCTGCAAAATGTAACTAATGTAGCTCACAGCCATATGGCAGCCAGATCAGAGCCTAGCATAAGGACAACTGAATGCTATTCTTTTCTTCTGAAATAGACTACATTTTGTTAATGTTCATGTTTCTTTAGACCTGTCTAAAATAATTAATGGATTTAATGTGATGGTGTAGGCTATATTAAATTAATTTATTAGACTTTTTAATATGTATATGTTCCTAAGATCTGCATCAGTGGCCTGTAGGCTATGCGTGGAAGCCAGGAAATGCTAAATGTGTTTATTCTAATTAATGGTCAATTACCATGAGACGGGCAGTTGTTTTTGCGTGACAATCACTGGCTGACAAAATAGTTTATTTACTTTATTAACCAAGTTAGTTAATTAAGAACAAATTCTTATTTACAATGATGGCCTGCTGGGGAGCAGTGGGTTAATTGCCTTGTTCAGCGGCAGAAAACAGATTTTTACCTTGTCAGCTCGGGGATTCGATCCAGCAACCTTTCAGTTACTGACCCAACGTTCTAACCACTAGGCTACTTGGCACCCCAGTTACATGAATATTTTTTTGTTATGTTGTTATATGTTGTTATCTACCTTAGTTGAATGCACTGACTGTAAATCACTGGATAACAGCATCTGCTGAAGGACCAAAATGTAAATGAAAAAACACTTGCAAAGCATGCTGGGCATTATTCGAATGAGCTCCGCCTACAGACCAGTACAAATTTGGTCGATCTGGACCAGACCAAATCTGAAGGAATCATAGATGTCTAGGCTATGTTTCACAAATACAGCATAGTTCAGTACAGTAGAGTACAGGACAGTCCATTTGTATTTAATAGAGTAGAGTTCAGTACAGTACAGAACGGTACAGTACAGTTTAGTTCAGTAGAGTACATTAGAGCATAGTAGGGTACATTATATTATACTGTACTATACTCTACTGCACTCTAGTGTACTGAACTATACTTTACTTATCTTTCTGTACTGTTCTCTACTGTACAATATCCTACTTTTCTTTACTGTAATGTACTGTACTCTTATTTATTTTTTTATTTCACCTTTATTTAACCAGGTAGGCCAGTTGAGAACAAGTTCTCATTTACAACTGCGACCTGGCCAAGATAAAGCAAAGCAGTGCAGCAACAACAACAACACAGAGTTACACATAAACAAACGTACCTTCAATAACACAATAGAAAAATCTATGTACAGTGTGTGCAAATGTAGAATAGTAGGGAGGTAGGCAATAAATAGGCCATAGAGGAAAAATAATTACAATTTAGCATTAACACTGGAGTGATAGATGTGCAGATGATGATGTGCAAGTAGAGATACTGGGGTGCAAGAGGCTAAGAAATAATATGGGGATGAGTTAGTTGGGTGTGCTATTTACAGATTGGCTGTGTACAGGTACAGTGATCGGTAAGCTGCTCTGACAGCAGATGCTTAAAGTTTGCAACTCGTTCCAGTCATTGGCAGCAGAGAACTGTAAGGAAAGGCGGCCAAAGGAAGTGTTGGCTTTGGGGATGACCAGTGAAATATACCTGCTGGAGCGTGTGCTACGGGTGGGTGTTGCTATGGTGACCAGTAATCTGAGATAAGGCAAGGCTTTACCTAGCAAAGTCTTACGTATAGATGACCTGGAGCCAGTGGGTTTGGCAACGAATATGTAGTGAGGGCCAGCCAACGAGAGCATACAGGTCGCAGTGGTGGGTAGTATATGGGGCTTTGGCGACAAAACGGATGGCACTGTGATAGACTACATCCAGTTTTCTGAGTAGAGTGTTGGAGGCTATTTTGTAAATTACATCGTCGAAGTCAAGAATTGGTAGGATAGTAAGTTTACGAGGGTATGTTTGCAGCATGAGTGAAGGAGGCTTTGTTGCGAAATAGGAAGCCGATTCTGGATTTAATTTTGGATTGGAGATGCTTGATGTGAGCCTGGAAGGAGAGTTTACATTCTAACCAGACACCTAGGTATTTGTAGTTGTCCACATATTCTAGGTCAGAACCGTCCAGAGTAGTGATGCTAGTCGGGCGGGAGGGTGCGGGTAGCAATCGTTTGAAGAGCATGCACATCACTAGTTTTACTAGTATTTAAAGGCAGCTGGAGGCCACGGAAGGAGTGTTGTATGGCATTGAAGCTCGTTTGGAGGTTTGTTAGCACAGTGTCCAAAGAAGGGCCAGATGTATACAGAATGGTGTCGTCTGCGTAGAGGTGGATCAGAGAACCACCAGCAGCAAGAGCGACATCATATATATATATACAGAGAAAAGAGTCGACCCGAGAATTGAACCCTGTGGCACACCCATAGAGACTGCCAGAAGTTGGACAACAGTCCCTCCGATTTGACACACTGAACTCTATCTGAGAAGTAGTTGGTGAACCAGGCGAGGCAATCATTTGAGAAGCCAAGGCTATTGAGTCTGCCGATAAGAATGTGGTGATTGACAGAATCGAATGCCTTGGCCAGGTTGATGAAGATGGCTGCACAGTACTGTCTTTTATCGACAGGAGGTTATGATATCGAGTAGGACCTTGAGCGTGGATGAGGTACGCCCATGACCAGCTCGGAAACCAGATTGCATAGTGGAGAAGGTACAGTGGGATTCAAAATGGTCGGTGATCTGTTTGTCAACTTGGCTTTCGAAGATTTTAGAAAGGCAGGGCAGGATAGATATAGGTCTAAAACAGTTTTGGTTTAGAGTGTCTCCCCTTTGAAGAGGGGGATGACCGTGGCAGTTTTCCAATCCTTGGGGATCTCAGACGATATGAAAGAGAGGTTGAATAGGCTAATAATAGGGGTTGCAACAATTTCTGCTGATATTTTTTAGAAAGAGAGTGTCCAGATTGTCTAGCCCAGCTGATTTGTAGGGATCCAGATTTTGCAGCTCTTTCAGAACATCAGCTGTCTGGATTTGGGTGAAGGAGAAGCGGGGGGGCTTGGGCAAGTTGCTGCAGGGGGTGCTGAGATGTTGGCCGGGGTAGGGGTAGCCAAGTGGAAAGCATGGCCAGCCATAGAAAAACGCTTATTGAAATGATCGATTATCGTAGATTTATCGGTGGTGACAGTGTTTCCTCAGTGCAGTGGGCAGCTGGGAGGAGGTGCTCTTATTCTCCATGGACTTTAGTGTCCCAAAACATTTTGGAATTAGTGCTACAGGAAACAAATTTCTGTTTGAAAAGCTAGCCTTAGCTTTCCTAACTGACTGCGTATATTGGTTCCTGACTTCCCTGAACAGTTGCATATCACGGGGAGTATTCGATGCTAATGCAGAACGCCACTGGATGTTTTTGTGCTTTTGAAGAGCAATCAGGCATCCTCTACTGACGGGATGAGGATAATATCCTTCCAGGATACCCATAAATCTCAGTTTGGTTGGCGGCGTTATGTTCAGAAAATCCACAGTTGAGTCGCCCATTGAACCGTGAAGAGAACGCGTTTAAATTATACCTATCAACTTCGTCCAAACAAATCAAGCATAATTTTTAATGTATCCTTAGGTATCCTTTTATGTATATTTACTATAATATTTAAACCGGATTATAGCCTGAACGATAGGAAAGGAAAAAACCACAGAGCGCGTGAGACCGTGAACGCGCAAGTCATTCTATTCCGGGGTCCACTTCTAAATTCTTCTTCTATTGGCTTCTAATTCAACCTAAGGTCATGAAACCCTGTCTAAAGACTGTTGACATCCAGTTGAAGCCATAGGTACTGCAGTCTAAGTCCTACATAACATTGATTCCTATAGGCAGAAAAAAACTGCAATTCCAGATGGACTTTCCTCGGGTTTTCGCCTGCTCTATCAGTTCTGTTATACTCACATACATTATTTGAACAGTTTTAGAAACTTCAGAGTGTTTCCTATCCAATAGTACTAATTATGTGCATATCCTAGTTTCTGGGCCTGAGTGGCAGGTATTTTACATTGGGCACGCCAGACTCTCCAAAACCGACACCTCGGCTGCCGCTCCCTAAATAGTTAAGCATGTCCCAGTTTAGGTCACCTAATAGTACGAACTCTGAGATAGATGGGGGGCAATCAATTCACATATGGTGTCCAGGGCACAGCTGGGGGCTGAGGGGGGTCTATAGCAAGTGGCAACGGTGAGAGACTTGTTTCTGGAAAGGAGCTCGAATTGTTTGGGCACCGACCTGGATAGTATGACAGAACTATGCAAGCTATTTCTGCAGTAGATTGCAACTCCGCCCCCTTTGGCAGTTCTATCTTGTCTGAAAATGTTATAGTTAGGGATGGAAATTTCAGGATTTTTGGTGGCCTTCCTAAGCCAGGATTCAGACACCGCTAGGACATCCGGGTTGGCGGAGTGAGCTAAAGCAGTGAATAAAACAAACTTAGGGAGGAGGCTTCTAATGTTAACATGCATGAAACCAAGGCTTTCACGTTTTACAGAAGTCAACAAAAGAGAGCGCCTGGGGAATGGGAGTGATGCTGGGGGCTGCAGGGCCTGGGTTAACCTCTACATCACCAGAGGAGGAGTAGGATAAGGGTACAGCTAAAGGCTATATGAACTGGTCAACTAGTGCGTTCGGAACAAAGAGTAAAAGGAGCACATTTCTGGGCGCAGAAGAATGGATTCAAGGCATAATGTACAGACAAGGGTATGGTAGGATGTGAGTACAGTGGAGGTAAACCCAGGCATTGAGTGACGATGAGAGAGGTTTTGTCTCTAGAGGCACCATTTAAGCCAGGTGACGTCACCGCATGAGTGGGGGGTGGAACAAAAGGGCTAGCTAAAGCAGGGCTGGAGGCTCTACAGTGAAATAAGACAATAGTCACTTACCAAAACAGCAATAGACAAGGCATATTGACATTAGGGAGAAGCATGTGTAGCCGAGTGATCATAGGGTCCGGTGACATTAGGGAGAAGCATGTGTAGCCGAGTGATCATAGGGTCTGGTGAGTAACTAGGTGAGCTGGAGACACGGCGATTCAGATGGCTAGCAGGCTAGCAGATGGGCCTCAGGGGTACGTTGCAACGGGAGAACCTGTTGAAACCCCCTTGAACGGGTACGTCGGCAGACCAGTCGTGATGGATCGGCGGGGCTCCATGTTGGCAGCAAAGGGTCCTGGCCAATTGGCAAAAGAGGTATTGAAGCCCAGGAAATGTCTGATGGATCTCTTCGGCTAGCTGGGAGATGGGCCTAGCTCGAGGCTAGCTCCAGGCTGGTGTTTGCTTCGGGACAGAGACGTTAGCCAGGAGTAGCCACTCGGATAGCAGCTAGCTAGCTATGATGATCCGGTGTAAAGGTTCAGAGCTTGCGGTAGGAATCCGGAGATGTGATAGAGAAAAAGCAGTCTGATATGCTCAGGGTTGATATCGCGCTGTGCAGAATGGCAGGAATTGACCAGGCTGAGGCTGGCTGATGTCCTGGTTAACGGTGATGAACGCTAGCAGTGGCTAACTGACTACTAGCTAGAAGCTAGTTAGCTGGCTAGCTTCTATTGGGGGTTCCGGTTCTAAAGTATAAAAAAATAAAAAAATATATACGAAGAAAACGATATATACACGGGGCGGGACAAGACAAAGACGTCTGACTGCTACGCCATCTTGGACTCTGCTGTACTCTACTGTACTGTGTTGTACTGTGGTGTCCAAACATAGATGTCTATGATTGGTTCAGATTTGGTCTGGGCCAGATCAAGGCCAGACAGGACCAAATCTGAACCAAAAATAGACATCTATGATTAGTTTCGATTTGGTCAGGTGCAAATCTGGTCAGGTCCGTGGACGTTAAAATCTAGGCCGGTCCAGACCACACCAAAATATTTTATAAAAAAAAGACGTCCAGACAGGACCAAAAACATACATTGCCGTCGGTCTGTTCCCTGGTGGGACTGTGCAGCTGATTTGGTCTTTTCCCTCTTCAACAGTTTGAGGTTTTTTGCATTAATGTTCAACAAACTACTGACTTAGGTTTGGTTCATTTTCAGTGGACAATGAAGTGCAAATTTGGAATTTCAATGTTCCACATTTATCCACACTCAATGTAAATTACTGGAGATACGTAGAGATTCATTTTGGTTTCCACATAAGTCTGTAAGAGTGTCAAGGTGAGAGGAAATCCTTACATACACTCTCAGTAAATTGATGTAGTTGTGTCTAACATCCTATGTACCTCAACAAGATCATGACCAAGTGATTATGAGAAGACCTTGCCCCAGGCTTCATCTTGCCCTATGCTCATTCCTGAATGCACACTCTCTCCAGCCACTACAAACGAGCTCTGCCTTGCCTTATGTTGTGGAATGGGTCTAGAATGCCAAACAGGTTCTTTACTACAAAGCCCAAGGCCCTGCAGAGACATGTACAGTTGAAGTCGGAAGTTTACATACACCTTAGCCATATACATTTAAACTCATTTTTTCACAATTCCTGACATTTAATCAGAGTAAAGAAATCCCTGTCTTAGGTCAGTTAGGATCACCACTTTATTTTAATAATTTTAGCTTTTATTTATTTCGTCACATTCCCAGTGGGTCAGAAGTTTACATACACTCAATTAGTATTTGGTAGCATTGCCTTTAAATTGGTTAACTTGGTTCCAGGTAGCCTTCCATAAGCTTCCCACAATAAGTTGGGTGAATTTTGGCCCATTCCTCTTGAAAGAGCTGGTGTAACTGAATCATGTTTGTAGGCCTTTGAGATGAGCTTTGTGATGGCCACCCCAATACCTTGACTTTGTTGTCCTTAAGCCATTTTGCCACAACTTTGGAAGTATGCTTGGGGTCACTGTCCATTTGGAAGACCCATTTGCGACCAAGCTTTAACTTCCTGACTGATGTCTTGAGATGTTGCTTCAATATATCCACATAATTTTCCTTCCTCATGATGCCATCTATTTTGAAGTGCACCAGTCCCTCCTGCAGCAAAGCACCCCCACAACATGATGCTGCCACCCTTGTGCTTCACGGTTGGGATGGTGTTCTTCAAGTCTCCTCCTTTTTCCTCAAAACATAACGATGGTCATTATGGCCAAACGTCCCTATATTTGTTTCATCAGACCAGAGGACATTTCTCCAAAAAGTCCGATCTTTGTCCCCATGTGCAGTTGTAAACCGTAGTCTGGATTTTTTTATGGCATTTTGGAGCAGTGGCTTCTTCCTTGCTGAGCGGCCTTTCAGGTTATGTCGATATAGGACTCGTTTTACTGTGGATATAGATACTTTTGTACCTGTTTCCTCCAGCATCTTCACAAGGTCCTTTGCTGTTGTTCTGGGATTGATTTGCACTTTTCGCACCAAAGTATGTTCATCTAGTAGACAGAACGGGCCTCCTTCCTGAGCGGTATGACGGCCGTGTGTTCCCATGGTGTTTATACTTGCGTACTATTGTTTGTATAGATGAACGTGGTACCTTCAGATGTTTGGAAATTACTCCCAAGGATGAACCAGACTTGTGGAGGTCTGCAATTCTTTTTCTGAGGTCTTGGCTGATTTCTTTTGATTTTCCCACCATGATGTCAAGCAAAGAGGCACTGAGTTTGAAGGTAAGCCTTGAAATACATCCACAGGTACACCTCTAATGGACTCAAATGATGTCAATTAGCCTATCAGAAGCTTCTAGAGCCATGACATCATTTTCTGGAATTTTCCAAGCTGTTTAAAGGCACAGTCAACTTATTGTATGTAAACTTCTGACCCACTGGAATTGTGATACAGTGAATTATAAGTGAAATAATCTGTCTGTGAACAATTGTTGGAAAAATTACTTGTGTAATGCACACAGTAGATGTCCTAACCGACTTGCCAAAACTATAGTTTGTTAACAAGAAATTTGTGGAGAGGTTGAAAAATGAGTTTTAATGACTCCAACCTGTATGTAAACTTCTGACTTCAGCTGTAATTATATAGGACATTCTGGAGAGTCTTCTCATTGTTTTTGTACACTGATACATTGTTACCTGGTCATTGTGAACTCATACTGTTTCTTCACAGTTTCTCAGTGTTATTTGTAATCTGATGAGTTGCTGTCTCCTGTTGTCCTTTCATTAAATTAAGTAGAGCTGTGGGGTTGGCCCAGCAGCAGTAGGAGGCCTGAAAGCATTGGAATCGAGGCAACGGGACAGAGTTACCATTGATTTATTTTACACAACAACAAAACAAATCATAAACTTGAAAAAACATGAGGCTAGACAGAGGGCTTCAATCCTCATTAGGAAATGCGACTGAGAACAAGATTTGGGTCTTGGAGGCGTGCTTTGATGTGGGTGTTTCTTGTGTGTGTTTTCGCACGTGGGAAGCGTTTGTTGATTCAGTCTGCCAAAACAGTACACATCTACAGTCACTCACTCTTCTAGATAACTTGAAACAGTCTAACCAGGTCTTGTGTCTGGAAGTAACCTAGGATAGCTAGCAAACTAGCCAACTTCTTTCACCAATTAGCTTAAGCCAGCCGGTGTGGCTGGCTTATTTGACCGTCAATATATTACACAATGTAAATAGGAGAATATTTTCATTTTGCACACCTTTTAGTTTTCTCTTTTAATACTTTCACTATTTGTATATTAATTTCTACAGTTTCTAAAATAGTTGGTTTGAAGATTTTAAGTCATTGAAATGTTGAGCTATTGAAATTTAAAAACGTTGTCCCATGTACATTGTGCAATTTACTGATGGGCCCTAATCATTTAATGATGGTCCCTAACCAGCCCCAAAGGGATATCCAATTTTTTGACCTCCATACAAAAACTCCTCACTTCATGGTCTTATTTTTGTGGACAGATTTTGGGCAGAGTAAACCCTCTTGCTTCGCCTCTTCCTCTCTGGTCGCGTGCCGCTGCGCTCCAAATTGATGATTACTTGGGTGCTGCCAGCTGTGGCCATATTGGCAGTATTGAAATAAACCCAATGCAAGGAAAACTGTTATTTACCCTCATTCTGTGACATAACTAGGGAAAAAGGGTATCTCCCAAATCTCAGTTTTGGACGAGACTGACTTTATGACCAAAATTATCCTATTTACACTTTGTAATCAATTTTGACATTAGAATAACTTTTTCGGACTCATATTGATGCCACATAAGTCGTTTTCAACCAGAGAAGTATTTTTTTCGATTAGATTAATTCTTTAAACTTGATTTTGGGCAATGGCCATTTGACTTGGGCCCTAAAAAGTTACACGCTCCAAAATGTTTGATGCTACACCATAGAGATAAATAGAGGACTCTAGTGCCCAAATGCCCTTTTTAGCGTGGGCAGCGCCATTAACTCCCGCCTCATTCATTATAACTATAATTTAACTATAGCTATACTGAACAAAAATATTAATGTAACAATTTCAACGATTTTATTGAATTCATATAAGGAAATCAGTCAATTGAAATAAATTCAGTAGGCCCTAATCTATGGATTTTACATGACTTGGAAAATGAGATATGTTGGCCACAGATACCTTTAAAAAAGGTAGCGGCATGGATCGGAAAACCAGTCAGTATCTTGTGTGACCACCATTTGCCTTATGCAGCGTTGATTGTGCCCTGTTGATTGTGGCCTGTGGAATATTGTCCCACTCCTCTTCAATGGCTGTGCTAACTTGCTCAATATTGTTGGGAACTGGAACACGCTGTCGTAAACGTCAATCCAGAGCATCCCAAACAAGTTCAATGGGTGACATGTCTAGTGAGTATGCAGGCTGTGGAAAAACGGGGACATTTTCAACTTCCAGGAATTGTGTACAGATCCTTGCGTCATGGGGCTGTGCATTATCATGCTGAAACATGAAGTGATTGCACCAGATGAATGGCACGACAATGGGCCTCAGGATCTTGTCACAGTATCTCGGTGCATTCAAATTGCCATCGATAAAATACCATTGTGTTTGTTGTCCGTAGCTTGTGTCTGCCCATACCATAACCTCACCGCCAGCATGGGGCACTCTGTTCACAACGTTGACATCAGCAAACTGCTCGCCCAGACGATGCCATACACGTGGTCTGCGGTTGTGAGGCTGGTTGGACGTACTACCAAAATCTCTAAAACGACGTTCAGTTCTCTGGCAGCAGCTCTGGTGGACATTCCTGCAGTTAGCATGCCTGGATCAAGATTCCTGTTGCCCAAATTGTTTTGTGCATCAAAATAAAATATTTTGGGAAATAATGCCTTGGTGTACACTTCCGGTAATACTGTATAACCTGGCTCAGAAACGGTATGATGGTATGAAAATCTGGATACCGCCCAATCCATTTTTTTTGCCAACTCATAGAAATAGTAGAAAAAAATGGACTACTTCAAAATGGAGAAGGCCTCAATGGTGCTGCCTGATTTCTCACAGACGCCATAATGGGATAGATACAATCATGTGATGTCTGTTTAGAGAGATGAAGACCAAATGGTGACAACAAACAATTCTGATTTTATTGATTTAACAATTTTTGCAAACATAAAAATGTGTCTGAGTATTTCTCATAAATAGTTATGTATTACAAAAATACTACAATAATATATAACATTGAAATTGGTGGTTACAATGTCTTCAGGTGTGATAGATTGTAAAAAGTAGCAGGAGTTGCTATTTATGTACAAACAACCTTCATTTTTTATAAAAAAAAATATTTCACCTTTATTTAACCAGGTAGGCCAGTTGAGAACAAGTTCTCATTTACAACTGCGACCTGGCCAAGATAAAGCAAAGCAGTGCGACAAAAACAACAACACAGAGTTACACATAAACAAACGTACAGTCAATAACACAAAATAAAAATCTATGTACAGTGTGTGCAATCATGTTCTATAAATATTACTGTTCCAAGAAATTTGAGATGCTGGTTGTAGATGTGGCCATAAGCCAAAATATGCACTAATTTATTGCTGGGATTTACCACACAGATTAATGTAAACTCCTCGCTGATTGACCTAATGCTGACATATAGCCAGCCCCCACAAGTACTTGTCCAGCGGTGTCTTTGCTAATGATCTCAGTGATCACTGTCCTATTGCAGATACCAAACAGAAAAACACTGATCCACATATAATTATCAAGATACTTTTTAAAAATGTATTCTACCCAAGGGTTGCTTCATTATATGTACTATCAGCAGCATGCCTGACCCTGAATTGGCTCTAGAATTTTTCTCATCTATTTGTATCTCTCTGGCAGACAAACACCCCGTGAATTCTATCTCCGACTCTGCTGGTGATCCCTCTAAATGTTGGAAAACAGTTAATGCACCAATGCACTGAAGTGTGGAAATTCCTCTCCTTCCCCGCCTAAGCAAGTTGTCAGAATCTGGCATCATTACTGAGAAAAATGAGATAAATCATGATTTTAATCACCATTTTGTCTTGGCAGGATCTTTATTTGAAATAAATGGTGGTTTATTAATTTACCCTGGTCAGTCAGTTGGCTGCTCTTCCCGTCTCCCAGGCTCTAGTTGGCTTGATGGAAGATCTGTCAACTTCTAGGGAATCTTTGTTTTCATTTCAACAACTTTCTACTTGTGAAGTGCTATACACCTTGCTTTAGATTTTTGTACAAAAATCCACTTGGGCTGATCCTCTCAATCCTTTTTTTTTTTTGCAGCAGCTTTCTGCTCCCCTGATTGTGGAAGGATTGACAATTTTTTTTAACCTGACGAAGATCTCGATTGCTGTACCCAGGGTTTGGAAGGCGGCCCAATATAAACCTTATAGGACGCCCTGGCACAATGAATGCATGGGAAGGCCTTTCCCAAACCCAAACAAATGTTACAACAGTGGTACATCGTTTATGTGAGCAGCGCCAACAATACACAGATAAATATTACAAACATATTTGCTGTTAAATGTTAATGTGTGCTGGCATGATGTAACCGAGACAGGAATGAATGACTTGGCGTGAAGGTTCTTCCTACTCTTTACTCAAGGGCACAGCAAAACCTTGATACTTATTATGGTAACACCACTCTCGTGGTGAATGAGCTACCAATTTTCACCACGAGAGGGCAGCATATCCATGAGGATCTTTAATAAATATCAGTGACCACCTTTACATGTGGACAGTATTCAGAATAGTGGCTCACTTATTTGGGGATAAGCTGTTTACATGCACCTTTGATATCCCACTCATGAGTATCCCTGTATCCATGAATAAACGGAATGTTCCTCATTTAAGTATATGGGTTAAGTGGAATAGTAACTGAAATATGGATGCTGACCTCTCACATGTAGCTTAATATAATATTAACTCCTGCAGAATTATGCATTTCTTTTAGTGAAATTATACAACAAATGTTAATTTTGTTTAAGGAACAGGAGTGGAGAAATATAATTTCCTTCTGTCAGCATCTCTTGAGAAAATGTGAATGAGCGTGTAATGTGTTATCTTTGACACTGTTATACAAGCAAACATTATTTCAACCACATAAAATGTGCAGCCAAGACGAACTGAAGTCTTATCATAAATGTGTTTTGTCGTTTCCTCAGCTTGTCATTACCTTAAAACCGGTCAAACTGATGACATTTGGACATTTTGCACAGGACCCATCTTTCCACTGTTTTGGAGTTATTGCTTTTTCTCCCCGTAACTAAACAAAACAGACAACTTTACCGGTTATGTCAGAAGAGAGAGAAGCTGCACATATCAAACTATAGTTAACAAACAAATGGCTTACCAAATGTCGGAGACTATAAGCAGAAACTTGTCTAAATTAGAGGTGCAAGTAGCCAGTAGTAAATTATCATAAAACCGTATTATCGTGGCTGGAACTGCGCAGGTAGCCTACTTTTTGAAGGGATTTGCATTCACATGCAGATGAAAACATCCTCACACAACACTCATGGTATGTGAAACTGAACCTGTGCAGACCACAAGAAGAACAGTAAACGGGATAATGTGTTTATATGCCACATTATCCCATTTTAGAACAGCACATCCCAGGCATCTTATCAGGGTTTCTCTTAACCTTAGACAAGCTTTTTTGGGTTATTGTAAACTGGATACGCGTCAACTCAAAAACAGAATACTCCCAAATAATAACTGGATATTGGTGTGTATGTAAATTAGGTCAATAAGTCCATTGAAATGTGGACTCCAATGTTGGTAAAAGAAAGTTATGTGAAGATGGAAAGAGAGAGAGGCCCACAAGCACCAGTGAATACTTTTCTGAGTACATTTGTTTACCTAATTTCACAGAATGTTTTTTCTGCCAAATAACAATATTAAATTACATGCATGAAATCGGCCCAGTCCTGAAATGAACACTATTGGTATAGAACAGTGTACTGTATAATAGTTTATTGCATTCTATTGAGAAATAAAGCTGAAACTTTGTGGGTATCCTTTTCCTAAGGCATAAATAGTTCAGATAAAATGGTATTGAGTCTTTCGTCACATTCTTATCACATACATGTATTTTCTTGTACTTCAAGCTGTCAGCCATTCTTCCACCAAATAGATGTGTTTCATCTGAAGAATGATAGTGGACCTGGGTTCATTGAGTGAAGAAGGAATGACTATCTCCACATCGTTACTAAACGGGTATGTCGTCCCGTTCTTTACTGCAGATGTTGGCATGGACACCCAGACATAAATAGTACACAATTGAACCCAGCAGTTCTATAATTCACCGTCTTATGCTTGGTTTTCCATTGAGATAATTGATGGATGAAGCAAAGCAATATCTTCCAATAGGGCATTGGATTTTAAGATCCTAAAACTGTGAGGGAACATTTCTATATTTCATCATGTCAATTCAGATGGAGAACCAGGACCTTATGTTTGCTGTCAAGGAGCATTGTATCCCCCTCTCATCTTTTGGCACTGCCAACCGCTATGTATGTCTTCCAGGCATTTAACTTCTCAATGACATCAGCAGCAGCGAGTGCATGCAGGCATGACAGTGGACAGGCTAATGTCCCTCTCCCCCTCTCCTCTCTTCCTTGTGGTGGTGTCTGGAACATCAGTCTCATCTGACTCCTGGCATACAACGACTCCCCCACTCCTCCCCCTCTCCTCTCTTTGAGGAGGACGCAGAGGCAGGTTCTTGTGCCGATTAGGGATCCTGGACTAATGTGTCAGTGCCAGCAGAGTGGCCAGGACTGAGGACTCAGCATTGATTTCCCCCTACAGGTGCTGTGGGACTGAGCCCTATAATGATGTGTAATTGTAATTGATTAGTGGTCATGAGCTGCTCTGTCCACAGAGCTCTGTTCTGGGTCATATTATTTAGGCACCAAATAGAAGAAACGCACTGAAACAGGAAGGGATCACCTCAACTTGTCAAATAAAAAACGTTTCGCTACGGTGTGCTCTAATGAATATACCGTGATCTGACCTTTCCTCTCCTGGGTCTGTCCGTGACTGTGTGAAAAGAAGCTGTGACATCCATCGTTAAGGTGAGACTGAGGTGAAACTCAGCCTTTAGTCTGACATCATAATATCTGGTTCCTTTCCCCTTATTACTATGACATAATCGACGGACAAGAGAAATCAGCAATTCTGTTTAACTGAACACCACTGTGTGATTGGGCATGGCACAGATGACTACAAAATTCAAATCAAAGCACGGTTATTCACAATGACGGTCAAACCGCCGATTTTGTATTGAGTCATGGTTCCAAGAAACTCAGAATATAAGGTAGGATTTTATTTTAGTTTTCTCCATGAGATGTTAAGAGAATGTCTGTTAAAATGACTTGGTTTGGTCCTTATCGTAGCCATGGGGGACAATGTATATTCTCAGCATACTTAGATCATGCATCTCCATAAAGTATGCTGTAATGATACTATGTATGGTCCAAAAAATATGTTGCACGGGGCCCAACACAGCTGTACCGTGGTCTCAGTGATTTCTCTCACAGCAGGGGCAGCATTAACAGAGCAGCCATTTGCCGTAATAGCTTACAGATGGTTTTTATTTGACTTGTCTACCGAGCCTAGACGTGCTTCTATTGACTACGGCACCAAATTAACCCCACTGCTGTCCTGTCACCCTCCCTGTTGTCTCTGTAATAATCTCATCAAAGGAGAAAGTCTACTTGGCACTTTATTACCGTTGCTTCTTTAGCCTTCATTGGCAGTGCACACCCTCATTATCAACAGTTGCTATTACTAAACTAAACCCACCCCTGTCAACACTGAAGTAGAGCATTTGATTCCTGGGACCACCCATACGTAAACAATGAATGCACGCATGACTGTAAGTCACTTTGGATGAAAGTTTGCATCTTTCTGTGCTACATTATTTCTCCACCCTGTTAAGTCTTTGAGGGGTATTCAGACCAGATACCTTGGTTGGTATATCTGTGACTGATGCCGATGCTGTTGCTGTGGGTTGTTTATCCCTTCATTCTCAGTCAACAGATGAACCAGTGTTCATGTCCCAGTGTGGGGTCACTGTGTGGCTGCCCTCTCCTGCTGTCCCCCGCTGTCTGCTGGGGAGAGGCAGTGTTCGCTCCCTGGCCCTCCAGACTCTTCTACAGGGCACATCTGAGGCACTCTTCAGCCCAAACCTCCCTCTAGCAACACTCCCCACAGCCCAGCCCTGCGCTTCCTCCATCCAGCCCTGCCTCCAAGAGGAGAAATATGGCCAATAGTAGCCGGGCCAGGCGCTGCCTGCTCTCTGGGACCGGAGGGCTATCCAGCTGGCATTCTGTTGGCTAGGGTAGGAATGCAACAGCTGCAGAGGAGGGAAGAGATGATGGCCTAGTAGTGGGTCATGGCTAGAAGGGACCCAGCTTTTGTCAAATTAATCGCAAAAGTTATATTTTTTTAGCATTTTCCCTAACCCTAACTCTTTTCATAACCTTAACCTAATTCTCCTAACATGCTATGTTAATTATCTTTACCTGCTGCGTAAATTCTCCTAACCTGCTACGAAACGTCTCCTTTCTAGCCATGACCCTAGTGGTGGTGCTAAAAAGGACAGAAGCTCCCTCCCTACCAGTACCTAGAAGTACCCAGTAGCTCCTCAGATCAGATGTCCTAATTCAGTCATGTCCTCCTTTTCCACAAGATCAGCTCTTCTGCTTGGTCAGCTCCAACAAGTTGAAGAAGCAGAGTGTCAGACATCCCGATCTCGAATCAGAATGAAAAATAGATTTTATGAGCACGGCCTTGTTCCAACTTTCTAGTGCTCATCACATTTCTTCCCGGAAAAGTCATCGACATTCATCCAACACGGGCAAGTCTTCAGTGGGGTCTGGTCAGTGACTCAGGAGCTTTCAATGTTTTTTACCCATTATCAGCACTGTAACAAATGATGATTGACAGCTGTGCTTTACAATGCATACTTGCCTAGTCGTCAACCATTTACTGGTACTCGTATATTATACCTATCCAGAAAGTACAAAAAGACAACTGTTGAACCTGAAGTGGCTGATACAAAGATTTCAATGTAAAAAAAGGAACATAACCGTTTAAGTCTGTTTTACAAGGACATTCTGTTCAGGATTTATTTGTGTATTTGTTCAGTTCAATCATTATCAAACATTGTGAAATGTGTATTTGTTCAATTCCTTTTTATTTTTTCATTGAACCTTTATATAACTAGGCAAGACAGTTAAGAACAAATTCTTATTTACAATGACGGCCTACCCCGGCCAAATCCTCCCCCTAACCCGGACGACGCTGGGCCAATTGTGCGCCGCCCTATGGGACTTCCGATCACGGCCGGTTGTGATACAGCCCGGGATCAAACCAGGGTCTGTAGTGACGCCTCTAGCACTGCGATGCAGTGCCTAAGACTCCTGTGCCACTTGTCTATCAAACACTGTGAAGTAAGGTGCGGAAGGGGATGAACCGAGACCAGATGCTTCAAATTAACTACTGCCAAATGTAATCTGCGGTGAGCGCACTGTATGTAGATCCATCAGTCTGCAGGAGCCTTCATCTGTATACTAACATCCCTATAACTGGATCAATTAGAAGTCAAGAACCTTTGTACCCATATGTTCCTATTAGAAAAACACAATAGATAAATAACCCTCCAACTAATTTTCTGTTGACTTGTCAAGCCTATATTTGGTGTGGAGATCTATATGTGAGGTGTCCATATGCAAAGGTTTGGCTTTGATCCAAAAATAACCAAATGATACAGTCTATTTTGTGAACTCGGTGAAGCAGAGATAATAGGATGACAACTCACATTCCAACCCCCAATAACACATCTGTTTTTGGATCCAGAGAAATCAGGCTTTCGCTGTCAAAACACTCGCCAAACACTTTGAGAATTTAAAGACAAGGCTATTAAATACCACAAAACTACTGGTTTTAACGAGATAATTTGTCCTTATATGATGTTTTCACTGTAAGCCTGCTGTGTGACTCAGAATGGACCACCCACTCCAGGGTAAATGAGACCATTAATCGTTTATAACACAGAGGATCCAAACCTTATTTGCAAATAGTCTCTGTAAAAACGCTTAAATGCTGTGGTGGTTAATTTCTTTACTATCAAATGAGGAGAGACAAACTTATCACACAAGTCAGAGTTATACTTAAACTAAATCTTTATTAGTGAGAGCTTTGCAATAGTGATGGCTGGTTGACGAATCACCCTCAGATGATTCGTTGAGAGCCCTGAGACAAAAGTACAAAGGTCTTTTATAGATAAGATACACCCCTTTCAACCTACATGACGAACAACAGATATATAGAATGGGTCACAAGGTTAAGATCTGTATGAAAGATACCTATAATTCATAGCAGACAGTATCTGCTGTAAAAGCAGTAATCTTTGTGTACAGACCAGGGTCTGGCCCTGAGGCCATCTCTCCCTGGTATCATATAGAACAGAAACATTAGCTCATTGCCTGGAATGTGGTCTCTTTAGGTTTTATCACCCAAAAGACATCGCAAATCTCCTGTCAAATCTCCACACAATAGTTATAAGAAAACTCTATTCTGTTGCATAAAACAACCATTTGATGCAATAAAAGTATTATAACAATCTTGCAATTTTCCACTATAAAGCAGTCTCTGAAATGTTAATAATGAGTGTTCAGGTTTGGGATCTCTATTTATTTCTGTTTCATATCTGCAATTCCTTTTCAGTTAATGATCCCATCATGCGACCAGGTCAAGGTCATAAATCATCTACAAGCCACACACAGAATTGCATTTTTATATTCTAAGGTTGGTCAGATAAAGCGCCATTACATTACATTTCACAGTTCTGACATTTGATTAATACTGTTTGACTTTAGCTGTGTCTAACTGAGTCAAATAGTTAATTATGAACTCTGTGGGTAATGTTAATTCTGAGCTGCACTTACGTGAGATTAACTTTGATTACACATTTCATGTCAGTGTCATTTCACTTGTCAGCGTGGGTCTTGGGTAAACGGATCTGATTTCAGACAGGTAATTGCTGTGTGCTTTGCTATTGTTGTTTTGATCACATCAGGAGGGTGGTGAGGTAGCATACTGTTCCTTTTTCTTCAACTGTCATGTCTCCTCCATCAATTTCAGAGGTAGAGCACCTTGCTAGTGTAAGTAAATGCTTGGTAAGTATGTCCATTTGTGACACAGTCAGTCCTATGTGACATTCAGAGTGACTTTAAGGAGTGACATAAAGGTTAATGTCCTCTGATTATCTTCCTGAAGGATATGACTCACAGTAGCAAAATTATCAAGTGCAGGGACACCTGGCCCAAACCCTGTCTTAATAGTCCTGTCCTCCACCCATGTCTATCCAGTGACAATGTGAAATTAGCAATATCCCTCCTCAGCCACGTCTCTGACTAGTGAGTCATCTTGCTATCATTGAGAACATTTGTTTTTTAGTTTAGTTCAGTTCAGTTAATCAATTGTCTGTTTTTCGAAATGTTTTTTTTCCTTCTGTTTCTCGCTCTCTCTCTTCCTCTCTCTCACACACACTCTCTCTCTCGCTCTCTGAGCAATCTCCCTCCTCAGCCACGTCTCTGACTAGTGAGTCATCTTTCTGTCATTTGAGAAAATGAGTTTTTTAGTTCAGTTAAGTTAAATCAATTGTCTGTTTTTCGAAAAGTTTTTTTCCTTCTGTTTCTCGCTCTCTCTCTCCTCTCGCTCCCCTCATTTTAACTGACATGACATCAGTTCACAGGAAAGAAATACCTGACCTTAGAACATCTGATTATAGAAACTGACTGAATTCTCAGAGGTGATTGAAATCAACTGCTTGACCTCAGCTCGCCTCTGTTGTTCATCCCTCCCATTCTGTAGAGACTCTGTAAACTCACTCCCCCCATATCTCCCCTCTCACATAGCATAGTCATCAGCACAACACAGCTAACTCCCTCACACTGGACTGGAAAACAACCTCCTTTTTTGGTGAGGTTCGGACCTGTTGACCAATAATCTTCCAACGGTTTCCATTCCTCCCAATCCCTAGACTGAGATTGAGATTATACTCTGTCACGCCTCAGTGGAAGTTATTGGGCAAGAGCTAACGACTTGGGTATAACCAATGAATGTAGTAAACGTTATGCAACTTTTCACGCTTACAACCACGTCTACCTTTGCCATTACAGTATCCGGGATGATCTCATGAGAGTGTTAAATTATGAAAGTGCCGTTAGTGAGAATGAATTGTGACTAACCCCTTTGCTTCATGGGCCTTTTAGTATATCACATTTAAATAGCTAGCTAGAGTAGACATAAAAGCATCCTAAATCCACAGCCAGTAAGGGGCGTACGGATGTCGTCAATGCAATTCTCCTGAACAAGGTCCCATGATTTGTTAATTTCTATTTTATTTCTGATCTCCCATTGCCTTTATAGAGATATATGTTTATCGTTTCTACACGACACCATTTCTTCTAACACAAGAAACTCAGAGATAACCTTAATTTCTCCAATTCAGGGTTATCTCACATCATACTGTTTTCGCTGATGATGGTTCGAGCTGTTGCCATGACTATGAGAGCTTGACTCAGAGGGAGGGAGAGAAGGGGTTGGTAGAACCTGACCTTAAACAGAGAGATAAGATTGTGAGGTGTTTATGAGACATAGCGAGAAGACAAATTCCTCACAATGAAGGGCTGTGAACGATCTAGGGAAGCAACAGGTCTATAAACGTCCACCTTTTGGAAATATGCCTCTCAATCAAGCACACCTAACGCCCACTGCCCTGGTAATTATCTCGACATGAATAAGGCATACATGGGCTTTGGCTGGGGAAATTAGCCTTGGCATTTGGCAAACCTCAGTCATTTGATTGTGATTTATTGCCTTGCCCAAGGAGCTGGTGATATCAGGGTTCTGCAGAAGCAGAAATCAAATCACATTTTATTCATTACATGCTTCATAAACAACAGGTGTGGACTAACAGTGAAATGCTTACAACAATGCAGAGAGAAAGAAACTGGAAAATTCTAGAAAGTAAAACACAACGAGTAACGATAACTTATATACACAAGGGGTCCCAGTACAGAGTCGATGTGCAGGTGTAGGAGGTAATTGAGGTAGATATGTACAAAGTGACAGATGGTAAACAGTAGCAGCAGCATATGCGATGAGTCTAAAAAGTTTGTGAAAAAATGGTAATTGCAGATAGTTAGCTACCCGGACTAACTGTTTATCAATCTTATGGCTTGGGGGTACAAGCTGTCCAGGGAACTGTTGGTTCCAGACTTTGTACATCGGTACTGTCAGATGGACTTAGCTTCCGGACCACATTGCTATTTCCTACCCAGTTAAACTTTTTAAACAAAATCCCCCGTATCAGACTATTTAGGTGTGGAATTTATTGATCAGCCTAATTAATTTGTTATCAGCCAATTAAATGAACAATATGCAGGAATCGCGCCGCCCTTTCCTGGTTGCTAAAATTGTAATAGTATCTTCATTAAACAACAATATTGTATTTTCAGCTGTTTTGTTTTGTACAAAACCGAAAGTAAAAGATGCAAAAATGAAACTTAAGAATGGGAAGCATAGAAATAACACACACATAATAGATCTCTGAATTCTTAGACTTGCTTTCAATGAGAATGACAGATCTATAACATATATTTCTATGTGAATTTGGTCAGGTAGCCCAAAAAGTTACATATTGTTGCTTTTAATACAGATTTAACAATTTGGCTAACAAACCAAGAAAAGGAACACATTCACAAACTATTCTCCTATGTATTGAGATAATGAACAAGGCACATTATGCCTGTGGACAGTCTCTCATCCCTCTGAAAAAGACTGAGGGAGATAAATAATCTTTGGTCGGCTACCTGTTCTGCTCCAGCAGATGCAAATGAGTAGATTTCAGCTTTGTGACTCATGGTGATAGTGAGCATATGGGGGAAGGCACCTTCGGTTATTCCTGCCTGCCACAACGCACACCGCAAGGGGTCCTCTGGGGCAAGAGGCAAAGTCCTTTACTTTACACAGGACAGGCTGTTAGTTTGCCTGCTATGAGGGCCAGGAGATTGGCCTGGCTGTGTGTGTGCGTGTGTGTGCGTGTGTAGCTTCACAAACAGACTTCTAGGGAGAGACCCTATAGAAGGGTGACAAATACATCCCAGGTGGTAAAACCAAGTTAATGTACATTTCCCTGGGGTTCAGAGTTATTCATCTTATGATACAGCATTATTAAGCGGTTGAGAAAGTCAGCAGAATATACAGTACATATAGAATAGCCGACTCATTGAATTCACTATGTAGTATTAGTGTATCATATAAACATGTTGCATATTATTTGTTTTATTAACGATACATGACTAGTGTGATTTATGTAATGACGTATAGCAAGAATAGCCAGCAGGCTGTAGGAGAGCTCAAGCTGCATTGTTAATAGCCTCTGCCATAGACTATGTCAGCTCAATCTTCTCAGTCCTTTGTGAGCCCCGAGGATGTATCCGGAGTGCCTTTATCAGCCCCTTCTGAATGTTCCCTACCACCCACTGGGCACAAACCGGTTGAATCAACGTTGTTGCAACATAATTTGTCAATGCATTGTGACATGGAATCTATGTGGAAAATATGTTGGATTTTTTTTAAAGTAATCAACGTGAACTGTTGCTTTGAGGGTGAAATTTCAACCGCATGCGTGTCACCATGGTAACCAATTTTCAACATAGACAAAGCTTGTAAAAAATAAAATAAAAATAAAATAAAAAAACTATGGGCTGGGCAGTGCCTCCTACTGAAGAGCTAATCTATCTACAGCTATTATTTTGGTCTCCTATTCAGGGTTTTAACCAAGCCTGCTTAGCTTTGATATTTGTCACTGACTGCTATCAACGTGCTATCGTGAGAATGATTATTGAGAGATCTCTTAGTAACTCAATAGATTCACTGTTGCTATTGAAGGTTAGGTCAAACAAAGCAAATGAAACGTAACCATACTCTAAAGTCATATCAACAAATATACTTTAATGCCTATATAGCGTTTGCAAAGTTTTAAATTCACCCCATAGTTCAACTAAAAATAGACAATACATATAGGCCTAGGAGTTCAAGCTTTGATTGATTTCACATGCGCTTTAAATAAAGTTTCATTTGATGTAGTCCTATTCCTTAACTTAGATTTTTGGCTGAGACTGAGACCTGAATCCAACACATCAGTTGTAATTTGTATTTAAACTGGAATCAAAGCCAGACCAAGTCAGTGGCACAAAAGATACATCTCCTTCAAATGTTAATATCTGGTTGCTTTGACAACCAAACACAATTCAATTTCTTTGCAATACAGTAAACAGCCTATTAACTTGTTGACAAGTTAAATTATATGTTGGATTCACATCTCCAACTAAACCAAAATGAACAGTTAAAGAATAGGACTAATCCAGTGGCTCAGATGCTTGGATAGTTGTATCTCTTTTAAATGTTGATATTTGGTTTCGTGGTCAACCAAACACAATGCAATATTACCTTTGTAATAATAAAGTTGAAGCTAGCTTACAAACTAATGTAACACTGTTTATTCAACCTTAAAATGAGTAAGACATTCATGGCCACATGTCGAGGTTACTGTAACAATAAATGTCTTATGTAATCATAGAAAGTGTATATGTTCAACATAGCATGCAAAGGTCGCAGGTCTGTGGAGATCTTTAAAATGTCTATAATAAGCTGTGCTGAATCTGATCACTTGCACTATGTATGGGACCTAGACTTCCTGACGGGCAGACCTCATCGGGGGTGACCGCCCAGACCTGCCCCCCCAGTGTCCTGTCCCAGGAGCACTACCTTTTCCTGCTCTTGGGGTCCAGCTTGATCCGCCACTGGACTTACTACCACTACCTGCACTGGACTTACTACCACTACCTCCTGATCTGTGCCCACCTCTGTGCCCACCTGCCTGCCTCAGTTGGCGAGCCCTGTGGGTGGATATGTGCATGGGATGCGTGACTACAAAGTAAGTTGTTGTGGTTGTTGTTTAGCTTGGCTTTGCATATCTCATAGCTATTGCCATGTTATTAGTATTGGCTATTATTACCACTAGTGTAATTTATATGTGTAATACTTGCTATTCATGTTGCCCATTTGTATAGCCTCATTGTACGGTATTAGATAGCTTGTTTTCACTAACTCTGTCGTTGTTAATATCGTTAGCAATCATGCTAGTCGTTATTCCTGTATTACTATGTAATACCTGGTTATTAGATACTGTCCTTCCTATTATGCTCTTGTAGTTCTATGCCATTACACAGTTATAGCTCATTCATATCCATTCATTACTTTGTTCTGTTCATTGTATCTTATGTGTATAGTGTGTATTCATTGGTGCCATTGTAGGCCGTCATTGTAAATAAGAATTTGTTCTTAACTGGTTTGCCTAGTTAAATAAAATAAAAATTGCAATTTCATTTCTGTATAACAGAACCATTCCCATGTTCATTCCCATGTTAACTCCTGGGCTGCTTTATTCCCCTCTAACCGGGGAGGTGTCAGTGGGTCACAAACCAGTAGAATACGTAGAGCCGGGTCGCTCTTTTTCACATAATATCCGTGAGGTCATGAGGTCCGATACCAACAGGCTCAGAGAAAGTTTAACTGGACTGACCACCTGCACTGACTCTCCGCACTTTAGCACACACACACACACACACACACACACACACACACACACACACACACACACACACACACACACACACACACACACACACACACACACACACACACACACACACACACACACACACACACACACACACACACACACACACACGCTACACACACATCACAATTGCTGCTAACTGACTCTTATTTACTATTTCTAATACTGCACAATTTAAACACTTGCCCCATTCCCTGATACACGTGTAAATATTGTACTGTGAATTGTTCCTTCCCGTATTATACTCACAGCATGCTAATATCTTCTATTCTACTGATCCATTTACTTAATATTATTATTATTATTATTATCTATTCTTCTCATTAAGCATTTCGTTGGACAGTATATACCATGTGTTTCCTCAACATACAACTAATAAAAATGTAAACGTCCAGTCACTGTACTGTACAGCCCATGTGCCAGGGGACACAGCTACATTACTGTATGTAGGTCCCTTTACACAATGTGACCGGGAAGCATGAGGATAATCAATGGTAATGTGTCAATGCAGACTGACGTCAAGTGTCTAATTGGTGTCACCGTGATGTATAGGACAGTGAGGCGAGCATGTCATCCTCGGAAATGAGGTTGGTTTTGCAGACGTTTTTACCAATGTCAAAAGTTAATAGCCTGGATGTGCCACAACTGCAACTAATATTTTCTCACAATTTTCTGTGAGAAATACATTTACACTTGAATAGCCACATTATTTGTATGGCTGGCATTCACAACAGCTGCTTGAATGGCTCACATTAAAATCTCTTAGAGCCACCGAATGTGCTGGTTATTATGGGTTATTCAGCTTGCGTTTCAATTGCAGAGCCAAATACAGTATATTTCCTCTCACACTGCATGCAGCCCAAGGATGGGGAGTTCTTGGCAAACACAATCAATGTTGAGCTATAACAATGGGGGAACCTTAAAGAACTGTCGTATTTTAACGACAGTGACAATGTGAAAGGCAAAGTTAACTTCTATACAGATCTGTCTCTTTATCAGTTTTATTTCTTACTATCATCACACAATCAAGTTGTGTAATCCCACAATCACAAGAAGTTGTTGACGCTTATGTAGTGATGCCTAAATGAGCGTTATTATTAAGTGTTATAGTTTATATGAAGCCATTTGCCTGTCACCTGTAGGGGCTTACATTCTTTTGGGGTTCGTGATGCTATGGAGTAGATCTTTGCGCTGTAAAATAGGATCATCAAGGGACATAATCTGCAATCTGCTCTGAAGAAGCTGGGAAACTTTAATATTACACTGCCTTCATCTCTCATCATGCTGAATTAAACTTGGTCAGTTTATTATGCTGAAGGGGTCCTAAACAAAAAGTGCAGTTTACCAACTGGGATGAATTATGATTTGGGATGAATTATGATCATTTTCTGACCTTTACAATGTTAGTCAACACATCACATTAAAATAACCCAGCGTGATGTTTCTTTCTTCAAGTCAAATATCACACATGATTCGTTGAAAAGTGGGCCCGAAAAAATGTATTTAGCATGGAGCATGGATAACGATAGAACATTGTAGCCAAAATAATGAATGTTACCCAATGGTAAAGAGAGACAAGATATTGCTCCTCACAGAGACCATTCCATTTTATATAATGGTGCTGAGAAACCTCGCCCCTGCCATAAAGCTGCTGAATAAGGATAATTAGAGAGATGAATACTCTGAATTCAATCCTGCATCCTCAGATTAATCTTTGTCAGGTTAAGCTTGTACTTGGAAATACTTCAAATCAAACAAGCCATTTGAACTGCTTACAAGGTAAGAGGATTCCTTTTCATACAAACAAAATATAATATCTACCCCAAAAACTAAGAATGAATTTCTCAATTCAGCCATTTCCTGTAGCTCAGGATCACAAACAGTTAAAACATGAAATTCCCCCAACTGCATTATCCCCTACCCAGTGTCCTTTTCCATACCATGTGCTGAAGAGCCAAAGAGCATAAAGAATCTGAGTCAGATTGAGTGTGAAGTAGTTACCCTATGGACGGTCAAGTCATGGCTAAGCTCCTGCTGAAAAGCCTCAGTAGGGGTTCAGGGACCAGTTCTTGCAGTTCTGTTTAATTAGAACCAGTTTGTGTGTGTGTGTGTGTGCGCATGGACCGCTCCATGCTCCATGCCATGATGACACACCAAACAGCCACAGAACACCAAACAGCCACAAGCAGGAGACACAGGGTGGCCACTGACCTTTCCCTGTCTCTGTGGAGGTTTAAAGCTGACCCTGGCCAGTCCCTGCTGTCAGCCTGCTCACAGAACAACATGTCTCTGGCCTCACAACAGCAGGAGAGGGTGGTTCTCTCTTTTGCTAGCTCACTAGTTTTGCTTGCAAGCTTTTTATTTATAATCCTCTCTCTCTCTCTCTCTCTCTCTCTCTCTCTCTCTCTCTCTCTCTCTCTCTCTCTCTCTCTCTCTCTCTCTCTCTCTCTCTCTCTCTCTCTCTTTCTCTCTCGCTCTCCCTCCCCCCTCTCTTGCCCTCTCTCATCTCTTTTGCTGTCTCGCGCTCTATCTACCCTACATGACCAAAAGTATGTGGACACCTGCTCGTCAAACATCTCAATCCAAAATCATGGGCATTAATATGTAGTTGGTCCCCTCTTTTCTGCTATAACGGCCTCCACTCTTACGGGAAGGCTTTCCACTACATGTTGGAACATTGCTGCGGGGATTTGCTTCAATTCAGCCACAAGAGCATTAGTGAGGTCGTGCAATGATGTTGGGCGATTAGGCCTGGCTCGCAGTCAACGTTCCAATTCATCCCAAAGGTGTTCGATGGGGTTGAGGTCAGGGCTCTGTAAAGGCCAGTCAAGTTCTTCCACACCGATCACGACAAACCATTTGTGTATGGACCTCGCTTTGTGCACGGGGGCATTGTCATGCTGAAACAGGAAAGGGCCTTCCCCAAACTGTTGCCACAAAGTTGGAAGTACAGAATTGTCTAGAATGTCATTGCATGCTGTAGCGTTAAGGGGCCTAGCCTGAACCATGAAAATCAGCCACAGACCATTATTCCTCCTCCACCAAACTTTACAGGCACTATGCATTCGAGCAGGTAGCGTTCTCCTGGCCAAACCCAGATTAGTCCGTCGGACTGCCAGATGGTGAAACGTGATTCATCACTCCAGAGAAAGCCTTTCCACTGCTCAAGAGTCCAATGGCGGCGAGCTTTACACCACTCAAGCTGACGCTTAGCATTGCGTATGGTGATCTTAGGCCTGTGTGTGTCTGCTCGGCCATGGAAACCCTTTTCATGAAGCTCTTGTGCAGATGTTGCTTCCAGAGGCAGTTTGGAACTTAGTAGTGAGTGTTGCAACCGAGGACAGACGATTTTTACTCACAACGCACTTCAGGACTTGGTGGTCTTGCTCTGTGAGCTTATTTGGCCTACCAACTGGCTTGTTGGAAAGGTGGCATCCTATGACAGTACCACGTTGAAAGTCACTGAGCTCTTCAGTAAGGACATTCTAATGCCAATGTTTGTCTATAGAGGTTGCATGACTGTGTGCTCGATTTTATACACCTGTCAGCAACGGGTGTGGCCGAATCCACACATTTTGAAGGGGTGTTCACATACTTTCGTATATATAGTGTATACGTGTATTGAGCACACTTGAGAACCTTTTCCCCACAGTTTTCAGCTGCCACACTGTGGAGATATAGCTACATATCTGAGAGGAGAGGTTTTGCAAGCATCAAACCACCCATTTATCAGCAGCGTGTGCTCAAGTCTTATCCACCATAGTTAATAATCAGTCTGATTACTCATCTTACAGAAAAACCACTTCTGGCCATCAGTACAAAGAGATAAAAGCTTAGTGGATGGATCCATTGTTTGCTCTCAAAATGGGGTATATACACTCATTGAAAATCTGCCACTTCAAATAACGTGTCATTTTTAAACCGTTCTGTTTGGATGTGTGGGTGGGCATCAAATTCTACAACCATACACAGTTAATTTGATCTCATCTGCTGTCAGCTATACTGTGTCACATTCAGCATCCAAGGCTTAGATGAATGACATCTGACAATGAATAGGCTTTTGAACACAATGCAAAGCTGATATGAATAAAAAGATGATTGAACATGTCTAACAGGGTACAGAATTTGATAGAAAATTATACAGGTATATTCATGCACATTCTTTCCACAGCCCATCTGTTTGAAACATTTTTAATCACGACCTATAGATGTGTGTAAAACATGGACCCTATGTAATTACCATACCATGTCATTCATTGGAGGAGCAGGTTAGCCTAGTGGTTAGAGCGTTGGACTAGTAAACCGAAAGGTTGCAAGTTCAAATCCCCGAGCTGACAAGGTACAAATCTGTCGTTCTGCTCCTGAACAGGCAGTTAACCCACTGTTCCTAGGCCATCATTGAAAATAAGAAACTGACTTGCCTAGTAAATATTATTTTTTTTACATCCTTTTTTGCACCTGGCTCGGCCTGTCAGTCTGCCGGTCTTTCTGCCTGTCTGTATGTCAGTGAGTTCATTGAAACTTTCCCACCCAGCTGTTGTAGAACTTTCACTGCCAAAAAAGGCTTCCAGCCCTGGTATTATTAAATTCTCAATGAAATCTATTTTTCTCCTCTCTAAAATGTGGTTGTGCATGTTAAGAGGCAGGACACAAGGACACAATTAATGACTAGAAGAGAACAGGACAGGACAGTGTGGGCTATGAATTAACCAGCCATCGAGTCCAATACCACCCCAGCCCCAGTCCCAGACGCAGCCTCTCTAATAAGTAAGGGGTCTGCTGTTTGACTGGCCGTTCCTTCCTCTGACCTCAGGGTGGATACCCCAGGCCCAGAGGGTCATCCAGTGGCCAGTCTTTACCCCGACGGTAGGAGGAACGTACTGTTGATTTCTGCCTCCTATAGGGCCCAGGGTTGACCGATCTCCTGCGTCAGACAGGAGATGAGCGCCCGAGGCTACTCAGAGTGAAATGTGTATCTCTCTCTACGTCATCCTCAGACAGTCGTCAGTCTGCCATCAGTCCATGTTGGGGCAGCTGAGAGGATGTGATGTGCTGATTGAAGTGGACGTGGTGAGATTGGACGTGGTGGGGTAGGTAAGGACAACCGGACGTAGTGACCATGCAGCAGCAGTCTACACTGTGATGTTAACCAAGCCTGATGTAGCATTTTCATCAATAGTGCAAACTCGAGGTCTCATCCTCCTCTGACAATGAGGTAGATGCCATATTGGTAAAAAGGTAGTTTTTAAATATTAATACTAATATTTTTATGCTGATTAAATGAATGGGAAATAGTGTATTTCAGAATCTATACATACCATATTTGAGAGAACACTATAAGGAGTATAATGCCACTAAGTTGTCTGTATCATGAACAGTTCATGGATCATAGGGTCTAACAGGAGGCATGTATAGGTCTAAAAAGGGCTTAAAATGGCCAATTTTTTTTTAAAAACATTGTTTGTGATCGAAATGTAGAAGGCATGTTAAGCATCAATTAAGTTCCTATGTGTGAATTGCCAGAACAATCTGGGATACCAAAAATATTTTCCGCTCCAGTATTTGAACGTGTAGGCCGAACAGACAGGTATTTTTGTCCAAGACAGTTTGCTCTCCTCCATTGCCCTTTACTATGTTTGCTCTACAGTAAGACTACTTTGTATACAGTAGGTGCACTCCTCCTGGGCTAAGAACAACAACGTAATACTAGAGCTCCTGCGTGGTCCATGGTTCAGCAAGGAGCTGGGACAAACAAACACAAGGTGGTTCTCTGAAGGTTTACGTATAGTACATTTGGCTTTACTGGAATACAGTGACGTGATGCATGAACTTGTTTGCTTCCTGACTCCACCAGATTTGACTCATTAACTTCTAAACATGTAATGGGCCCTCCCAGGTCCCTGCAGGTCTTTCGTCCTGGTCTGTCACGGATCTTCACAAATAATGGCTTAAGTTGGATAACTTTATATTTTGGTAAAAAAACATTTTTGAGAAGTTCACAAGTTGCTGGGGGTTTTGTTTTGTACCCCGGCTGATGCACCTTTTGTTCTATAAATGCATAATTAAAGCTTCTCCCCCTTTGCCAATGGCCACATTGCTGCATATCAGAGCTGCATGCCTCTAGTGCCAGACAAAGGATTAATGTGGGCAGTTTATTGCTAACACCAGTGTGCAATGTTTTTAAATAAATCTAGAATCCCCCACATTCAGAATTAATCTTAGGTTAAATTCCACCATACTCTGACTGCTAGCTGGGGAGTGTGTTGTGACAACACAGAGATACATCATGTGGTTGTCTTTAGAACACAGTAGAATGTGTACTGTACAGTCGTGGCCAAAAGTTTTGAGAATGACACAAATATAACTTTTCACAAAGTCTGCCTCAGTTTGTATGATGGCAATTTGCATATACTCCAGAATGTCATGAAGAGTGATCAGATGAATTGCAATTAATTGCAAAGTCCCTCTTTGCCATGCAAATGAACTGAATCCCCAAAAAACATTTCCACTGCATTTCAACCCTGCCAAAAGACATCATGTCAGTGATTCTCTCGTTAACACAGGTGTGAGTGTTGACGAGGACAAGGCTGGAGATCACTCTGTCATGCTGATTGAGTTCGAATAACAGACTGGAAGCTTCAAAAGGAGGGTGGTGCTTGGAATCATTGTTCTTCCTCTGTCAATAATGGTTACCTGCAAGGAAACACGTGCCACCATCATTGCTTTGCACAAAAATGTCTTCACAGGCAAGGATATTGCTGCCAGTAAGATTGTACCTAAATCAACCATTTATCGGATCATCAAGAACTTCAAGGAGAGCGGTTCAATTGTTGTGAAGAAGACTTCAGGGCGCCCAAGAAAGTCCAGCAAGTGCCAGGACCGTCTCCTAAAGTTGATTCAGCTGCGGGATCGGGGCACCACCAGTACAGAGCTTGCTCAGGAATGGCAGCAGGCAGGTGTGAGTGCATCTGCACGCACAGTGAGGTGAAGACTTTTGGAGGATGGCCTGGTGTCAAGAAGGGCAGCAAAGAAGCCACTTCTCTCAAGGAAAAACATCAGGGACAGACTGATATTCTGCAAAAGGTACAGGGATTGGACTGCTGAGGACTGGGGTAAAGTCGTTTTCTCTGATGAATCCCCTTTCCAATTGTTTGGGGCATCCGGAAAAAAAGCTTGTCTGGAGAAGACAAGGTGAGCGCTACCATCAGTCCTGTGTCATGCCAACAGTAAAGCATCCTGAGACCATTCATGTGTGGGGTTGCTTCTCAGCCAAGGGAGTGGGCTCACTCACAATTTTGCCTAAGAACACAGCCATGAATAAAGAATGGTACCAATACATCCTCCGAGAGCAACTTCTCCCAACTATCCAGGAACAGCACCTTGCCATTATGCAAAAGTGATAACTAAGTGGCTCGGGGAACAAAACATAGATATTTTGGGTCCATGGCCAGGAAACTCCCCAGACCTTAATCCCATTGAGAACTTGTGGTCAATCCTCAAGAGGTGGGTGGACAAACAAAACCCCACAAATTCTGACAAACTCCAAGCATTGGTTATGCAAGAATGGGCTGCCATCAGTCAGGATGTGGCCCAGAAGTTAATTGAAAGCATGCCAGGGCGGATTGCAGAGGTTTTGAAAAAGAAGGGTCAACACTGCAAATATTGACTCTTTGCATCAACTTCACGTAATTGTCAATTAAAGCCTTTGACACTTAACTACTTAGGGAGCAGTGGGGAGCTAAAATCCCTTACCTTTCGAAGAACTTCTGCTGAGGGCTTCCCAAGTGTCCAACGAAGACATCCAATGGTTCTTTTTTTAGAAAAAGTCATTTATTATATCCATAAATCTCAGTTTGGTTGGCGCGTTATGATCATAAAATCCACCGTTGAGTCGCCCATTGAACCGTGAAGAGAACACGTTCAAATTATACCTATACACTTTCTACAAACAAATCTAACATCGTTTTTAATGTATCCTTAGGTATCCTTTTGTGTATATTTGCTGTAATATTTCAACCGTGCATATCCTATTTTCTGGGCCTGAGTGGCAGGCATTTTACTTTGGGCACGCCAGACTCTCCAAAACCGTCACCTATGCAGCCGCTCCCTAAGAAGTTAAATGCTTGTAATTATACTTCAGTATTCCACAGTAACATCGGACAAAAATATCTAAAGACACTGAAGCAGCAAACTTTGTGAAAATAAATATTTGTGTCATTCTCAAAACTTTTACATTACCAAAGAGCAGTGGGGTCAAACATTGAAACACAGTAAAGGAAATTCAAGATATACATTGATAAAGTGTGAGAACATCTATTCATGAATCCATGTTGTTGAAGACTACATTTTGATTAATTTAAACCAAGCTCAGAGGGGACAAGGAGGAGTGCAGCTAATGCTTAGGAGGCTAAACAGCAATGAAAATCCAGAGAAATGCTTTTTAGCCGCTGGCATATTAACCGTCTCTTTCATCCCATTAGCACTGTTGCTTTTTCATGGAATGGCCCTGCCAAGTTCCCCCCAACCAACCGGCACTGCCATATTGTTCTCAGAGCAATCAAATCATGTTTTTCTTTCGACCACTCTGCATGATTGTAGTGTGTCTGTGTGTAGCTGGTGTAGAGGAGTCAGGCGCAGGACAGCAGATATGAGTAATAATAGCAATTTTACTAAAATATTCACAAAACACGTCAAAATAATGCCAAGCACACAATAACGGACCGCAATACAATAAACAATCACTCACAAACAAACATGGGGAACAGAGGGTTAAATAATGAACAAGTAATTGTGGGATTGAAACCAGGTGTGTAAAACAAGGACAAAACCAATGGAAAATGAAAAGTGGATCGGCGATGGCTAGAAAACCGGTAACGTCGACCGCCGAACGCCGCCCGAACAAGGAGAGGGACCGACTTCGGTGGAAGTCGTGACAATGATGCTATGTACATTCATAAGAGTTCCTATTCAAAGTCACAGTGCATCACAGACAGTATTGTGTCTGTCTTTTTCTGTTCTAGGATAACAAAATATTTGGAATTTTTAAAATGTTTTGTATGTGTGTGTGTTTGTGTGCCCATGCATGCAAGAGTGAGACTCCCTAAATTTGAGCTTGTCTGAATTGCAATCCTATCTGAAAGTCTAAAGGTCCTGCATCTTGTCCAACAAGAATCAGTCCTAATAACAGACAGTCAGATGTCAGTCTAGAACACGACTTTGATGTTAGACCTTTGGCATGTATGCTGTCTCATCATCCAGACTCCCCTGCAATCTCCTCTGATGTGGTCCTCTGATGGAGAGTGTCCTGGGAATCTCTCTCTGGTAAATGTCACATCTAAGGACCAGGCTGCCTGACAGAGCTCATCTCGCCTGGATGAAGGAGGTGGATCCACACTCTCAAGCCGAAAGGCTGTGGAAGAATTGAGTCAGTGCTGGAGAGAGTTAGAATACTTTAACTTCCCTGATTCTAAGATCTCTACTGTCGTGTTCCTGTCATGTTGAGTAACCCTTTAACCAATGACTGTTCACAGTAGTATAAATCAAATTGAATGTGGTTGAAATTGGCATGAAATTGACATCATATCAGGCTCTCTGGGGAGAGGAAGCATTTGTACCCTGCTCATTTCACGTTGAATAATTACAACATGCAGACATTTGCTGCTGACTGGCATGTACATATAGTAGCCCTGCGTCAGTGACCTTTGGCTGAATGAACTAGGAAGAGAAATGCCTTGTCGGCCCATAATACATTAGGGTTTCCATTTGGGCCAGGTAGGTAGCGGTATAAGCTGTGGTTTAAGGGTTGTACTGGTGGGGATGTGGCCAGTGCTTGGGTGCTTTACTGTTATTCTTTAGTGAAACTAAAAATGCATTTGCAAGGGAGTTGGATATGGGAAAAGAGAAATAAACACAGGCAGAATTAATGACTGTCATTTATACTGTATCTATGGACCCTCATGCTGGCAAGATGATTTCCCATGGATGTAGCATTAATATTCTATTGATAAACACATTTACTTGTAACAAAACGGCTAGATATTATGTTGCCATGCTAAAAGTGGAAAGTGAGGGAGGAGAAACGAGGAGGGATTGATGAGGAAGCTGAGTCACCAATGTTCTCAATTATCTTTCTTAACATAGCAAAGTTATAAATGTTACGTTTCAAATATTATCATTCGACCACCTACAATGCACAGATAGAGTTTACAAAGAATTCAAGAGTTTAAAATAAGTTATATTTTTTTGGGGAAAATGAGAACTTCGGCAGCGCAGCAAGTGAAACCAGATTTGAGAGACTACTATAACAATACATTGAAGTGAACGGAAATCTCTTTTGCCTATAATCAATCAACTTGAAGGTGAATATTAGATGCATCTGAACTTCTGGTCCTTGTCAAACTCCAATATTTTCCTCATGCAGTTCATATAGTTAAAAAATAACTGGAAAAACAAAAGAAAGTGAAAGTGAGGAGTGTAATGGTTGAAACCCTATCCACTTGAAACGGGGGCAGGGAATGTGGTCCAAATTGCATGGAGTAGTTTAAAAAAAGTCAAACCGGAGTAAGAAAAGGAGCCTTTGTACAGTTAAGTTAATGGAAAGGTTTTTTGACCATTTGGTGAGCAGCATCCATCCACATTCCATACAAGGTAAGGACTAATGGTTTCGTACATTATGGCACAGGGCATTAGGATAAGTGTAGGTGGAGTTGAGAGGTGGATTACTGAATGAATAACGGGGATAATACACTATTGGGTTAGATACAGTATGTCTGGGAGTCATGTATCTGTTCTCTCTTCACGCCAAGGCACGGAGTGGAATCTATTATCAGAAGAAGACAAATTTGGTTGTTTTCAGACCCCATGATTCCCTATACCTTAGCTGAAATCAATCATCGGACACTGTTGACATAGCAGCCCGCAGTCCTTCAAAACCCTTCTCCCACCATCGTCGGCACTTTGTCAATACAAATTAATAGATACATTCCTGTAGGTTTTCAGTAACTATCAGTCCTTTCTCATTTTCCGCATGGTTGCGGTGGGTCAACAGAATCCTGGGCTTAGACCTGCTGTCTGGGCAGCAGTTGCTTGGGCCCTGTGTCTGAGCTTCCCGCCCTCCCTCCCTCCCTTCCTTCCTGACGGGCTGCCTCTCCTCCCCCCTGCAGTTTGAGGGCGGTAGGGCCTGATCACTACTGTCAGCCTGTTTACAGTTAGCCTGCAGAACTCCACACATTATAACAACACATCTATTGATACAGGTACCCTACACATATACATTATAATACATACGGTAAGTACTCATTAAGAGGCTATGGCACAAAGGCCAACGCACATCATTGATTGAACGACTGTTCACATTTACCGTTAGTTAATTTATTCATTTTGGACTCTAAATATAGTAATGTTTAATCACCCCCCCAAAGCAACTTTGTAACCTCCTCTGACGTAATCAGTTTGGAGTTAATTATGCTATTAACTGTGTGGCAGTGAGCTGTAGTATAATTCAATATACAAACCGGGCATGTGATGTGTGGAATATGCAAGCAAATGACTACAGAGTTGGATATTGTTCATACAAGGGGACCAGGTTAAACAAGAGGCATAAATTCACTTTTACAGATAATCTCCATTAAATAAAGGTTATATGTAAATAGGAACCTGTTTAGCTCCAGGGACCGGAGTGGTATAAAGGTTACAAAGCGAAAACAACAGTAATGACATTATTCATTGTTATAAGCAATCTCATAGGTAATCCACTTAATTACCTTACTATTTCCCCTCCAACAACAAAGGAAGCATCTTTTTATTTTTCACCATTGTGAGTGAAACACAACGTGTAAATAGACCATAGACCACAGGTGTCAAACTCATTCCATGGACGGCCGAGTGTCTGCGGGTTTTCACTTCTCCCTTATACTTGATTGATCAATTAAAGTTGATGACTAGTTAGGAACTCCCCTCACCTGGTTGTCTAGGTCTTAATTGGACACAAATCTAAAGGAAAAAACAAAAACCAGCCTTCCGTGGAATGAGTTTGACACCTGCGGAATAGGCGTTATGAGGGATGAGTGGCAAGAAAAAGTATGTAAACCCTTTGGAATTACCTGGATTTCTGCAGAAATTGGTAATCAAATTTGATCTGATCGTCATCTAAGTCACAACAATAGACAAACATAGTGTGCTTAAACTAATAACACACAAGTTATTGTATTTTTTTGTCTATATTGAATACATAATTTAAACATTCACGGTGTAGGTTGGAAAAAGTATGTGAACCTCTAGGCTAATGACTTCTCCAAAAGCTAATTGGAGTCAGCTAACCTGGAGTCCAATCAATGAGACAAGATTGGAGATGTTGGTTAGAGTTGCCTTGCCCTATAAAAAACACTTACAAAATGTAAGTTTGCTATTCACAAGAAGCATTGCCTGATATGAACCATGCCTCGAACAAAAGAGATCTAAGAAGACCTAAAATTAAGAATTGTTGACTTGCATAAAGCTGGAAAGGGTTACAAAAGTATCTCTAAAAGAGAAATTTCCCAGGACATAGACATATCTGATATTGTCAGAAAGCTTATATTCTTGTTAATCTAACTGCACTGTCCAATTTACAGTAGCTTTCAAAGTGAAAGAATATCATGCTGTTTTTTGAGGTGAGTACACAATTCTGAACATGAAAAGTTATTAATAAACAAGTTAGGCACATTTGGGCAGGCTTGATACAACATTTTGAACAGAAATGTTCATTGGATAAGTCTAAAACTTTGCACATACATTGATGGCATCTAGTGGCCAAAATCTAAATTGCACCCCGGCTGGAATAATACATTATGACCTTTCTCTTGCATTTCAAAGATGATGGTACAAAAAAAATGCAAAAGAACGGTTGGTTTCTTTCTTTGTACTATATTCTACTACATTGCTTTCACATTTCCATAAACTAGAAAGTGTTTCCTTTCAAATGGTACCGAGAATATGAGCTACAGGCAGTTAGATTTGGGTATGTCATTTTAGGCGAAAATTGAAAAAAAGGGGCTAATCCTTAAGATTAAGAAGAATCCTAGTGTCAGCTAAAGACTTACAGAAATCTCTGGAACATGCTAACATCTCTGATGAGTCTACGATATGTAAAACAAGAATGGTGTTCATGGGAGGACACCACTGAAGAAGCCACTGCTGTCCAAAAAAAACATTGCTGCAAGTCTGAAGTTTACAAAAGTGCACCTGGATGTTCTACAGCGCTACTGGCAAAATATTCTGTGCACAGATGAAACTACAGTTGAGTTGTTTGGAGGGAACACACAACACTATGTGTGGAGAAAAAAAGCCATAGCACACCTACATCAAATCATCCCAACTTTAAAGTATGGTGGAGGGAGCATCATGGTTTGGGGCCGCTTTGCTGCCTCAGGGCCTGGACAGCTTGCTATCATCGACCGAAAAATGAATTCCCATGTTGATCAAGACATTTTGCAGGAGAATGTTAGGTTATCTGTTCGCCAATTGAAGCTCAACATAAGTTGGATGATGCAACAGGACAACGACCCAAAACACAGAAGTAAATCAACAACATAATGGCTTCAACAGAAGAAAATACACCTTCTGGAGTGGCCTAATCAGAGTCCTGACCTCAACCCAGTTGAGATGCTGTGGCATGACCTCAAGAGAGCAGTTCACATAAGACATCCCAAGGATATTGCTGAACTGAAACCGTTTTGTAAAGAGGAATGGTCCAAAATTCCTCCTGACCGTTGTGCAGATCTGATCCGCAACTACAGAAAACGTTTGGTTGAGGTTATTGCTGCTAAAAAAGGGTCAACCAGTTATTAAATCTAAGGGTTCACATACTTTTTCCACCCTGCACTGTGAATGTTTACACGGTGTGTTCAAAAAATACATGAAAACATATAATTGTTTATGTGTTATTAGTTAGGCAGACTGTGTTTGTCTATTGTTGTGACCTAGATGAAGATCAGATCAAATGTTCTGAACAATTTATGCAGGAGTCCAGGTAATTCACATACTTTTTTTTGCCACTGTATTAACTTCTTCAGCTGTGTTCTTGTACAGTGCAATTCGGTAAAACAAATGGAGTATCATTTTTTCTCAAACATAGTTAGCCCCAATGGTGCATTTTGCTCATCGATGTGGAGTCGAACATCTTTTACAGACGCACATAGACACATATCCCATTGCCTAGCTGGTATTGTCCCTCATTCAGGCCTCCACCAGGTTGTTTCAGGTGATGAATCGGTGTACTACAGTGATGTCACTCCACTAAATCAACGGTGTCTGAGTGACAGAGAGGTCTAACGTTGTCCTTTACAGTGTTGTCAAAAAACCCTCCTGTAATCTTGATGTCTATTCATTACCTTGTCTTGTTTGTTTTTTCTGCGGTGACCATTTTTCTTCATGTAAAAGCACATGAAGTCCTCTGGTACTGTGGGTGTAGTAATGTATTGAAGTTGAGAGTGTGCCAGACCCACAGTCAGGACCTAGTGCGTCACCTGCTTTTGTTGCGTCAGCATCGTTATTTATCACTACCCACGGCTGAACAATGGCACTATGTTACTGTTAGCCCTCCTGCAAGGTTAGTTCTGACATGGCTTTAGACTTTATTTATCTAAGTTAGGCTACAATTCTTCTCGAAGAGATTAATTGCTTCTTCTCTTATTAATCCCAAACTGTATAATGCAGTACACTCTGCTTGAATGCAGTTACAATAATTAACCACTCACAGTGAGCCAATTGCCCTGCACAGATGTGATCACTATAGGAAGACTGCTTGGTAGTACACATACAGATGAAGTCGGAGGTTTACATACACCTTAGCCAAATACAGATGAAGTCGGAAGTTTACATAGACTTAGGTTGGAGTCATTAAAACTTGTTTTCAACCACTCCACAAATTTCTTGTTAACAAACTATAGTTTTGGCAAGTCGGTGCATGACACAAGCAATATTTCCAACAATTGTTTACAGATTATTTGACTGAGCCTTTAAACAGCTTGGAAAATTCTTAAAATGAAGTGGTGATCCTAACTGACCTAAGACAGGGAATCTTTACTAGGATTAAATGTCAGGAATTGTCGGTTCCTTTCTTTGTTCGGGCAGCGTTCGTCGGTCGACGTCACCGGTCTTCTAGCCTTCGCCGATCCACTTTTCATATTCCATTTGTTTTCTCTTGTTTTCCCACACACCTGGTTTTCATTTTCCCTCATTACTGTTTTGTATTTAACCCTTTGTTTCCCCCATGTCTGTGTGGAATTGTTTATTTGACATGCTGGTACGCCGGGTTGTTGTTTTTTTCACCCGTGCTTTGTGGCAGCCAGTATTGTGTGGTTATTTTTTACTTTTTGCTGCCTTACTTGTTTGTTTTTGGGGCATTTGTTTTGTGACGCGGTTGCGTTCTGTATAAAAAAGTCAAAGTCACCATTATTAGTCAGTTGTACAACCGAATGCCTTCAACTGAAATGTGTCTTCTGCGTTTAACCCAACCCCTCTGAATCAGAGAGGTGCGGGGGGCTGCCTTAATTGACATCCACGTCTTCGGCGCCCAGGGAACAGAGGGTTAACTGCCTTGTTCAGGGGCAGAACGACAGATTTTTACCTTGTCAGCTCAGGGATTTGAACTTGCAACCCTCCGGTTACAAGTCCAATGCTCTAACCACTAGGCTACCTGCCAAATGACAGAGCAGTCTAACGTTGTCCTTTACAGTGTTGTATTTGACATTGCCTAAGTAAAGTGCTTAGTCCACTCATCTCTGCTCTCCTGCGCCAGACTTATTATAGCAGCTACATCCACCGCATGACATTCCGACTTCAACTGTACATTTAAACTCAGTTTATCACAATTCCTGACATTTAATCCTAGTACAAATTCCCTGTATTAGGTCAGTTAGGATCACCACTTTATTTTAAGAATGTGAAATGTCAGAATAATAGTAGAGAGAATGATTTCTTTCTTTCTTTCATCACATTCCCAGTGGGTCAGAAGTTTACATACACTCAATTAGTATTTGGTAGCATTGCCTTTCAATTGTTTAACTTGGGTCAAACGTTTCACAAGCTTCCCACAATAAGTTGGGTTAATTTTGGCCCATTCCTCCTGACAGAGCTGGTGTAACTGAGTCAGGTTTGTAGGCCTCCTTGCTCGCACGCGCTTTTTCAGTTCTGCCCACAAATTTTCTATAGGATTGAGGTCAGGGCTGTGTGATGGCCACTCCAATACCTTGACTTTGTTGTCCTTAAGCCATTGTGCCACAACTTCGGAAGTACATTAATCTCTAGGAGACTGAAAGCGTCTCCTTCCTGAGTGGTATGACGGCTGCATGGTCCCATGGTGTTTATACTTTTGTACTATTGTTTGTACAGATGAACGTGGTACCTTCAGGCATTTGGAAATTGCTCTCAAGGATGAACCAGACTTGTGGAGGTCTACAATTTTTGGGCTGATTTCTTTTGATTTTCCCGTGATGTCAAGCAAAGAGGCAATGAGTTTGAAGGTATGCCTCAGAAGCTTCTAAAGCCATGACATAATTTTCTGGAATCTTCCAAGCTGTTTAAAGGCAGCCAGCTTAGTGTATGTAAACTTCTGACCCACTGTAATTGTGATACAGTGAATTATAAGTGAAATAATCTGTGTGTAAACAATTGTTGGAAAAATTACTTGTGTCATGCACAAAGTAGATGTCCTAACCGACTTGCCAAAACTATAGTTTGTTAACAAGAAATGTGTGGAGTGGTTGAAAAAAATAGTTTTAATGACTCCAACCTAAGTATATGTTAACTTCCGACTTCAACTGTAACTATACTCATACAAGGTGATGCATAGATTTTATAATGATTGCTCTGCATGACGATTAGCAGAACAGAACATTTTACAATATTTTGTGTCTGTGTGATTGGTCAGTGTGTTTATTTTTGCAATTCTATTGATGTTTTTCTGTTAGTTTTAATGTGTTTGGGTTGACTTGGTGTACCAGTCTGGGGTGCAGCACCGTGGCCATCATGCCAGACAGAGAGAGAATGTTGGTGGGCCTCAGAACAGAAGATCAAAGCAAACTGGCTCATCTTTGAGCACACAAACAGACAGTCGCTATCACTGTTATTATCATACCACCTCCACAGTATGTCTACTGCCTACAGTATGTCTGCTAGCCCTAGTTAGATAAGCCTAAACAGACAGATGTAATTATATTTATAGAAATGCTTTATGTGTCACTCAATCTTCAGAGAAGTATGGACGTCAGGTGCCTTTCTATTATTCAGAGTTAGAAATTCCATATATATATATATATATATATTTTTAAGACCTGGCACCACACCCTAATAAGATAAAAAAAAATATTAATCATATCATAGTCAACTTTTACCAGTTGAATGTAGACAGAACTAGAATACTTTTTTGTATATTTCTTGTTTAAATATTGTGTAAAATATGCAAGTGATGTAATATATCATTACAGTTTTTTACAATTGCTAACATGCGTTTACTTATACTTAAGATACTTTTTCTTAACACAGCTACACACCTACATCACACAATTAGCCAAATAGTACATGTTCTGCTCCAAACCACATTCTGTTCATTAAATAGCAACTCTACATTTCAAAATGCAAAAAAAACTTTCTCTACATACACTAACTCTATCAAAACACGGCCAACCCGACTCAATATCTAATCGTTCTGTCAAAACACTAGCACATGTTTTCTATCTAAGAGGAACATATTGTCATGATTCACTTCTGAGGGGACAGACCAAGACGCAGCGATGTAGCCAGAATACATGATTTATACACAGACGAGACGAGACGGAACAAAACAAGAAAACGATGAACAAGACGAGAGCCCTAACGCTAAATGCTAAACTAACACAAAGAGAACTAAACCTAACCACGTGGAAGAAACCTAACTAAACCTCGAGCGGAGAAACCTAACTAGACAAGAACCTGATGAACCTAACATAATCATGACAAGAACATACAATAACCCACGAAACTAAGGTGCAATTCCCAACCATATAAATGGTTCCCAATTAGAGACAACGAGACTCAGCTGCCTCTAATTGGGAGCCATTAACCCAACATAGAACTAGACACCATAGAACTGTGAAAACCCCTAAACCAAAATGAACCCAAAACGCTCTAGCCTGTAAACCCATGCCTGGGCGTTACAGTACCCCCAAAGGCGCGGACTCGGACGCGCCCAAAAGTCCGTGGGGGGTCTAGGGTGGGTTCCTTTTGTCCCAGGTGGGGGCTCCGGTGCTGGCCGTGCTGGTCTGATGTCACGCACCGGAAGCCCTGGACCCTTTCTTGGAACTCTGGTGCGTGGAGCAGAACCTGGCCCTACCGGACCCACGATGCTCACTGGAACTCTGGGGCGTGGAGCAGGAACTGGCAGTACTGGACTCGTGATGTTCACTGGAACTCTGGTGCGTGGAGCAGGAACTGGGCGTACTGGACTCGTGATGCTCACTGGAACTCTGGTGCGTGGAGCAGGAACTGGCAGTACTGGACTAGTGATGCTCACTGGGACTCTGGTGCGTGGAGCAGGAACTGGTCGTACTGGACTCGTGATGCTCACTGGGACTCTGGTGCGTGGAGCAGGAACTGGCAGTACTGGACTCGTGATGCTCACTGGAACTCTGGTGCGTGGAGCAGGAACTGGCAGTACTGGACTCGTGATGCTCACTGGAACTCTGGTGCGTGGAGCAGGAACTGGCAGTACTGGACTCGTGCTGCTCACTGGAACTCTGGTGCGTGGAGCAGGAACTGGCAGTACTGGACTCGTGCTGCTCACTGGAACTCTGGTGCGTGGAGCAGGAACTGGCAGTACTGGACTTGTGCTGCTCACTGGAACTCTGATGCGTGGAGCAGGAACAGGACGTGCTGGACTCTCAGAGCGCACGGGGAGCTTGGTGCGCGGAGCCGGAACAGGACGTGCTGGACTCTCTGAGCGCACGGGAGCTGGGTGCGCGGAGCCGGGACAGGACGTGCTGGACTCTCTGAGCGCACGGGAGCTGGAGTGCGCGGAGCCGGGACAGGGCGTGCTGGACTCTCTGAGCGCACGGGAGCTGGGTGCGCGGGCCGGAGCAGGGCGTGCTGGACTCTCGGGCGCACGTGGAGCTGGGTGCGGGGCGGAGCAGGGCGTGCTGGACTCTCGGAGCGCACGGGGAGCTTGGTGCGCGGGCCGAACAGGGCGTGCTGGACTCTCGGAGCGCCGCGGGGAGCTGGAGTGCGCGGAGCAGGGACTGGGCGTGTAGAAACCACTACACGGACTGGGATCTTGGAACACGGAACTGGAATCTTGGAGCGTGGAACCGGGATCTTGGAGCGTGGAACCGGGATCTTGGGCGTGGAACCGGGATCTTGGAACGTGGAACCGGGATCTTGGAGCGTGGAACCGGGATCTTGGAACGTGGAACCGGGATCTTGGAACGTGGAACCGGGATCTTGGAGCGTGGAACCGGGATCTTGAACGTGGAACCGGGACTGGGCGTGTAGAAACCTCCACCGGACCGGGGACCTGATATGGAGAGCCGACACCATACCTCCAGCTAGCTCACTAACCCTGGCCTCATGGGTGAGTGGAGCTGGAATCTCTCGGACTGGGCTGTGGATTCGTGCCGGAGATTCTGCCCGTGGGACCACAGGATAACATGGACCCAAAGGCGCACTGGAAGCCTGGCTCGCAGAGCTGGCACCACTCTCCCAGGTAGCACACAGACCTCGGCCCGACCAATGAGTGGCGCTGGGATCTCTCGCACTGGGCTGCGGACACGTGCCGGAGACACCGCACACGGAACTGGAGCAGGATATCCGGGTCCCAGGAGGCGCACTGGAGACTTAGTGCGCAGAGCAGGCACCACTCTTCCTGGCTGAACGCTTCGTTTACCCGACTGATGAGTGGAGCGGGAATCTCTCGCACCGGCCTCTGACTCCGTATAGGGGAAACCGTGCGCAACACTGCATAGCACGGCCTCCCTTCGCTGCGACGCTCTCCCCTACGCTCTCTCCACAAGGCACGAGGAGTTGGCTCAGGAGTCCCTCCTGAACCGGCCAACCCCCTCGTGTGCCCCCAAAAGTTTCTTGGGGCTGCCTTACGGGCTTCCGTGCCAGGCGAGTTCCAATGAACTTTTCTCTCTCGAGGTCCATACACCATATAAGTCCTCATAGCTCCCACGCTCAGTCCTCGCACACCTGCGCTGCTCCTTTTCCCAAGAGCTAAGCTCCCGGGTCTCTCGCTGCTTGGTCTTTTGTTGGTGGGTTATTCTGTCACGTCTCTCTTCTGAGGGGACAGACAAAGACGCAGCGATGTAGCCAGAATACATGATTTATACACAGACGAGACGAGACGGAACAAAACAAGAAAACGATGAACAAGACGAGAGCCCTAACGCTAAATGCTAAACTAACACAAAGAGAACTAAACCTAACCACGACGGAAGAAACCTAACTAAACCTCGAACGGAGAACCCTAACTAGACAAGAACCTGATGAACCTAACATAATCATGACAAGAACATACAATAACCCACGAAACTAAGGTGCAATTCCCAACCATATAAATGGTTCCCAATTAGAGACAACGAGACTCAGCTGCCTCTAATTGGGAGCCATTAACCCAACATAGAACTAGACACCATAGAACTGTGAAAACCCCTAAACCAAAATGAAACCAAAACGCTCTAGCCTGTAAACCCAGGCCTGGGCGTTACACATATAGTCAATCATGGGACAACGACTTTCAAAATACTAACAGTTGATGGCGTTACAAATCTACTTCATTACTTTCATGTTTCAGTTCTACCTGCATACAATAGACAATATGAAATCCATTGTCTTTTACTTTAAATCACTCTACATTTTTTGGTTAGGTGTTGAATGTGTGCATTTTTGGTAACATACTATCTAAAAGTGAATGGCCTTTGGTTCCTTCACTAAAACATACATGGCCTTTGGTTCCAAATGTGTAAAAATTAAACACAATTACAGTAAAAAAGGCACAGAAGTGAAAAAACACAAAAATGCACAGTCCTCTTCTAATCTATACAATTCAGCATTTGGCCACATGTTCTAGTCCACATCACATCTTATGTTGTCTCTCGCTATGCACCTTGGATAGACACGCTTGGCATGCCTTATCCACCCCTGGCAGTCTTCAGCTGAGATGTCTCTGCAGCCTGCATCCATTGCATCCAGGAGGGACATTTGGTCATGTGACCGATGATCATACACTTCCCACCTCCAGGTTGAGGATAGGCGAGTAGTGGGTGAGGAAAAGGGAAACCATTCTTGGATGAGCTGCAAACCAGTTTGTGATTGCATGCGGATGGTGGAATGCTACATTGTCCCATGCAATCACAAATGTCCTGATGTTTCCTCCCACCTGTTCCCTTTCTGCTTCTGGCGCCAGTTGTTGGTGGAGGTGGTCTAAAAACAGAAGAAGGCGCTCAGTGTTGTAGGGATCAATCTGGCATTTCTGCAGGACCAAACCAGCACTCGAGATTGCAGTACACATTGTGATATTTGCTCCTGTCTGACTCGGCACATCAACGGTGCCCCTTTTCCCGATGACGTTTCTTCCCCGCCTAAGTGTTTTTTCCAGGATAAACCCTGCCTCGTCTACGTAAATGATTTCATGTGGGGTCTGATTACCCTCCAACTCCATGACTCTGAAAGAAATCAAACAGTATGTGTAAATGTTTTACTGTCCTACTGTATGTACTGTAACCCATGTTTACATGTAGAGTAGAATAGTGTAAAGCTCACTATAGAACAAGACATATTGGATAGACACCATTCCTGGACGTATTGGTGCCGGAGTTCAAATCAAATCAAATTTTATTTGTCACATACACATGGTTAGCAGATGTTAATGCGAGTGTAGTGAAATGCTTGTGATTCTAGTTCCGACTATGCAGTAGTATCTAACAAGTAATCTAACAATTTCACAACAACTACCTTATACACACAAGAGTAAAGGAATGAATACGAGTATGTACATATAAATATATGGATGAGCGATGGCTGACCGGCATAGGCAAGATGCAGTAGATGGTATGGAGTACAGTATATACAAATATATATATGAGATGAATAATGTTGGATATGTAAACATTATATAAATGGCATTGTTTAAAGTGGCTAGTGATACATTATTTCATCCAATTATAATTATTAAAGTGGCTAGAGATTTAAGTCAGTATGTTGGCAGCAGCCACTCACTGTTAGTGATGGCTGTTTAACAGTCTGATGGCCTTGAGGTAGAAGCTGTTTTTCAGTCTCTCGGTCCCAGCTTGATGCACCTGTACTGACCTCGCCTTCTGGATGATAGCGGGGTGAACAGGCAGTGGCTCGGGTGGTTGTTGTCCTTAATGATCTTTTTGGCCTTCCTGTGACATCGGGTGGTGTAGGTGTCCTGAAGGGCAGGTAGTTTACCCCCGGTGATGCGTTGTGCAGTCCTCACTACCCTCTGGAGAGCCTTACGGTTGTGGGCGGAGCAGTTGCCTTACCAGGCGGTGATACAGCCCGACAGGATGCTCTCGATTGTGCATCTGTAGAAGTTTGTGAGTGTTTTTGGTGACAAGCCGAATTTCTTCAGCCTCCTGAGGTTGAAGAGGCGCTGTTGCGCCTTCTTCACCATGCTGTCTGTGTGGGAGGACCAATTCAGTTTGTCCGTGATGTGTACGCCGAGGATATGTACTCCCTCTCCTGTTTCTTGAAGTCCACGATCATCTCCTTTGTTTTGTTGACATTGAGTGAGAGGTTATTTTCCTGACACCACACTCCGAGGGCCCTCACCTCCTCCCTGTTGGCCGTCTCGTCGTTGTTGGTAATCAAGCCTACCACTGTAGTGTCGTCAGCAAACTTGATGATTGAGTTGGATGCGTGCTTGGCCACGCAGTCATGGGTAAACAGGGAGTACAGGAGAGGGCTGAGAACGCACCCTTGTGGGGCCCCAGTGTTGAGGATCAGCGGGGTGGAAATGTTGTTTCCTACCCTCACCACCTGGGGCCGGCCCGTCAGGAAGTCCAGGACCCAGTTGCACAGGGCTGGGTCGAGACCTAGGGTCTCGAGCTTAATGACGAGCTTGGAGGAACTATGGTGTTAAATGCTGAGCTGTAGTCGATGAACAGCATTCTTACATAAGTATTCCTCTTGTCCAGATGGGTTAGGGCAGTATGCAGTGTGATTGTGATTGCGTCGTCTGTGGACCTATTGGGACGGTAAGCAAATTGGAGTGGGTCCAGGGTGTCTGGCAGGATGGAGGTGATATGATCCTTGACTAGTCTCTCAAAGCACTTCATGACGGAAGTGAGTGCTACGGGGCGATAGTCATTTAGCTCAGTTACCTTAGCTTTCTTGGGAACAGGAACAATGGTGGCCCTCTTGAAGCATGTGGGAACAGCAGACTGGGATAGGGACTGATTGAATATGTCCGTAAACACACCAGCCAGCTGGTCTGTGCATGCTCTGAGGACACGGCCAGGGATGCCATCTGGGCCGGCAGCCTTGCGAGGGTTAACACATTTAAATGTTTTCTCACATTGGCTGCGGTGAAGGAGAGCCCGCAGGTTTTGGTAGCAGGCCGTGTCGGTGGCACTGTATTGTCCTCAAAGCGAGCAAAGAAGTTGTTTAGTTTGTCTGGGAGCAGGGCGTCATGGTCATAGCAGGGGATGGTTTTCTTTTTGTAGTCCGTGATTGACTGTAGACCCTGCCACATTCCTCTTGTGTCTGAGCCGTTGAATTGTGACTCTACTTTGTCTCTATATTGACGCTTAGCTTTTTGATTGCCTTGCGGAGGAATAGCTACACTGTTTGTATTCAGTCATGTTTCGGTAGCCTTACCCTGGTTAAAAGCAGTGGTTCGCGCTTTCAGTTTTGCGCGAATGCTGCCATCAATCCACGGTTTCTGGTTGGGGAAGGTTTTAATATCTGCTATGGGTACCACATCACCAATGCACTTGCTAATAAACTCGCTCACCGAATCAGCGTATACATCAATGTTGTTGTCAGATGCTATCCGGAACATATCCCAGTCCACGTGCTCGAAGCAATCTTGCAGCGTGGAATCGGATTTGGTCAGACCAGCATTGAACAGACCTGAGAACGGGCGTTTCCTGTTTTAGTTTCTGTTTGTAGGCTGGGAGCAACAAAATGGAGTCATGGTCAGACTTGCCGAAAGGAGGGCGGAGAACTGCCTTGTATGCATCACGGAAGTTAAAATAACAATGATCCAGGATTTTACCAGCCCGGGTGGCACATTCGATATGCTGGTAAAATTTCGGGAGCCTTGTTTTCAAATTAGCCTTATTAAAATCCCCAGCCACAATAAATGCAGCCTCAGGATATGTGGTTTCCAATTTACCTAGAGTGAAATGAATTTCTTTCAGTGCCGTCGATGTGTCAGCTTGAGGGGGGATGTACACGGCTGTGATTATAACCGAGGAGAATTCTCTTGGTAGATAATGCGGTCTGCATTTGATTGTAAGGAATTCTATGTCAGGTGAACAAAGGACTTGAGTTCCTGTATGTTGTTATGATCACACCACGTCTCGTTAATCATAAGACACACACCCCCACCCTTCTTCTTACCAGATAGATGTTTGTTTCTGTCGGCGCAATGCGTGGAGAAACCAGGTGGCTGTACCGACTCAGATAACGTGTCCTGAGTGAGCCATGTTTCCGTGAAGCAAAGAACGTTGCAGTCTCGGATGTCTCTCTGAAAGGCAACCCTCGATCTGATTTCGTCTACTTTGTTGTCCAGAGACTGTACATTGGCGAATAAAATACTCGGGAGAGGTGCACGATGCGCCCGTCGACGTAGCTTGACCAAAAGACCGGCGCGTTTCTCTCTTCTCCGGCGCCGCCGTTGTTTTGAGTTGCTGGGTGCTTTCCAGTCTATTGTCCTGGTCGGGGTAACAAACAGAGAATCCTCTTCGGGAAAGTCGTATTCCTGGTCGTAATGTTGGTAAGTTGACGTTGCTCTTATATCCAATAGTTCCTCCCGGTTGTATGTAAAAAAACATAATATTTCCCGGGGTAACAATGTAAGAAGTAATACATAAAAAAACAAAATACTGCATGGTTTCCTGAGAACGTGAAGCGAGGCTGCCATCTCTGTCGGCGCGGAAGTTTAACCCAGTTCCTTGACCCGCTCACTGTTCCTTTCAAAAGGAACTGTGTACAACTGTTTCATTCCAACTCTGTGTTTGGTCAAACAATGGTAGTCAGGCTGATGCTTTCCACATTGTGAAATACCAGGTTGTCCTCTACAATTCTGGTCTGAATTTCTCTTAGTTTTATTGCATTGTCAGCAATGACCAATCCTACAATGGCATTCTCTTGGTCTTCACTGAGGATCTTTCCTCTTCCCCCAGAGGGAGGAAGACGTTGCGTCCTTTAGAGGAACAAAAATATAACATATGTATTTGCATTGGGACTGGTGGCCTACAGTTACTGTGGGACATAGCAACAGTAACGATAGAAGAAGCCCTTGTGAAATGCATTACTTACCTGTTGGTTTGTTGAAAATTCCGGATAATGGAAGCCACGGTTGACCGTCTGAGATTAGGCTGGACTCTTTCACCAGCCTCTCCCAGTGATAGACCATGGTTTATCACATGGCCTATGATGGTGGCCCTTATTTAATCAGTGACAACAGCTCTTACTCTCCTTTGAACACCACCACACATTCTTACTCCTCTCTCCCTACCTCTCCTTCTCCCTTGTCCTGGTCCAACTACTCCTCTGCCTGGTCCAGCTACTCCTTTCCCTTGTCCAAACTACTCCTCTCCCTGGTCCAACTACTCCTCTGCCTGATCCAACTACTCCTCTGCCTGGTACTCCTCTGCCTGATCCAACTACTCTTTTGCCCGGTCCAGCTACTCCTCTCCCTGGTCCAACTATTTCTCTCCCTTGTCCAGACATAGTTTTTTCTCTATCTGCTCCTCTGTGTGGTTCAGTATCCACATTGAACAAAATCAATCCAAAGAGTCCTCTTTTTACTGCGTATGTCCATGTAATTTACAGAACTTCAACACCGGGTTATGTCTCTGATTGAGATTGAAATAAGCTGTGATTGGTCTATTTTACACAACTTACAGTAAATCAGTTATTTCTCAATGTTTCAATGTTCATTCAAAAATGCTTATCAGCTGTTTCAATATAGCTTTGGAGCTTCTGTTTTTGCAGAATTAGAGGCTTTATGCTATATTTAAGGTTTTGAACATTAGGTCTTCATTTCTGGCATGTTGTGTGCAAGCATTTGTAAATAAGACAAGAAAGATCCATCATTTTGGTATTGAGTATCTTGTATGCAAAGAAAATGTAAGCATTTTAGAAACGTGTTAATTGACTGCATTTTCTGTGAAAACAACTTGAATTGTGTTAATGGTATGGTTCACAACAGACGGATGTTGTGCTAATTGTGTTTAGAGTTTTTAAAATGTGACTACAGATTGGACAAAAGGATGTTGGCGAATGTAAAAAACGATAAATATGCACATGTTTACAAATACTGCAAATCCATTTTTCTGGACTTTGGATGAAGTCAGCCTAAATATTTTTATTAAAATTTGTTAAGACACTCCACTTAATCACACCAGATTATGGATAATTACTTTTTCATATTTCCATCTGTAAAATGCTAAAGATGTACGTAAAATGTATTTTTTTCAAGGTAATGTTATCTAGAATACATTTTTTACAGCATATGAACAATTCCCTCTGATTAAGTCTGGAGAATATATCTGAGGATAACCTCACAAACTTTGGTGAATGCTTCTGAAGCTGAGAAAAATTTGTTGGCATGTGGGAAGAGTCTGACTATCGAGAAATGGCAGTCGTCGAACGCTTATTTTGACCAGGCCCCCAGTGTCCGGTCTGGAGCATGAAATCATGAGCTAGGCTGGTTGGCTACTTCGTAGCAACCTAGTGGTGCCAAAAGCCACGATCTGCCCTAGAAAGCCTACATAAATTACAATTGGCAGAATGTCAAAATAAATGTGTTTTTGACGGCTGTTTGGCCTTTAAAATTTGTTCATCATGATCAAATTCCAACTCCACTGTGAATAACTTAAAAGTTTGCTACAAATAGATATATATATATAATACAATTAAATAGTGCTTGAAATGTAAATACTTTATGCGCCATCTGCAGTTTTCCATAGTAATAAGTGGATGACGGAGGGTGCTATCACTATCTACTGGTTTTAATGTCTATGATTTTGATCCATTAACCAGAGTAAGTAACTACATACACTGAGTTAACAAAACATTAAGAACACTTGCTCTTTCCATTACATAGACTGACCAAGTGAATCCAGGTGAAAGCTATGATCCCTTATTGATGTCACTTGTTAAATCCACTTCAATCAGTGTAGATGAAGGGGAGGAGACAGGTTGAGACAATTGAGACATGTAGAGTCCATGCCCCAATGAATTGAGGCTGTTCTTGAAGCATGTTCCCACATGCTTCAGGAAGGCCACCATTGTTCCTGTTCCCAAGAAAGCTAAGGTAACTGAGCTAAATGACTATCGCCCCGTAGCACTCACTTCCGTCATCATGAAGTGCTTTGAGAGACTAGTCAAGGATCATATCACCTCCATCCTGCCAGATACACTGGACCGACTCCAATTTGCTTACCGTCCCAATAGGTCCACAGACGACGCAATCGCAATCACACTGCATACTGCCCTAACCCATCTGGACAAGAGGAATACCTATGTAAGAATGCTGTTCATCGACTACAGCTCAGCATTTAACACCATAGCTCCCTCCAAACTCGTCATTAAGCTTGTGACCCTAGGTCTCAACCCAGCCCTGTGCAACCCAGCCCTGTCCCGTGGTACTTGGTCTTCCCTGGTTGGCTCATCATGACCCCATCATTTCATGGCAACAGAAGGCTCTTAAGTGGTGGTCAAAAGAGTGCTCAGGGAGGTATTTAGGAGTTTCCGTTGGTGCTACCACGGTGGAAAGTCCAGACCAGGTCTCCACCGTGCACATCCCTCCAGAATATGCCGATTTGGCTCTCGCCTTCTGTAAGAAGTGGAAGACGGCGTTTAGTACTACCTCAGGCCACTATGAGTACCTTGTCATGCCGTACGGGTTAATGAATGCTCCATCAGTCTTCCAATCCTTCGTAGACAACATTTTCAGGGACCTGCACGGGCAGGGTGTAGTGGTGTATATTGATGACATTTTGATATACTCTGCTACACGCTCCGAGCATGTGTCTTTGGTGCGCAAGGTGCTGGGCAGACTGTTGGAGCATGACCTGTACGTGAAGGCTGAGAAATGCCTGTTCTTTCAGCAGTCCGTCTCCTTCCTAGGGTATCGCATTTCCACATCAGGGGTGGAGATGGAGAATGACCGCAAATCAGCCGGTGAATATGTCTTGTCATTGTGTGGAATTAATCATTGTTGCATGTGTGTGTAGTACAGGCTCATTTTCTCCGGGTAACGTTTGTTAACCCGTATTTGTATTTTTGTGCTTAACTTGGACTGTGTTTATGTCGTAGCGCTAGACACTTTATATTAGTGGCCTAGAATATTGACGCGTTGTTGCGTTCTTTCTTTTGTTTGTTCTGTCACAGTGTGCGCCTTTACGACATGTTCCGCTCTCCTGCACCTGATTTCACCCCAGTAGCGCACACCGTGACAACATCCCTGTTAATGAGCATTTCTCCTTTGCCAAGATAATCCATCCACCTGACAGGTGTGGCATTTCAAAAAGCGGATTAAACAGCATGATCATTACACAGGTGCATCTTGTGCTGGGGGACAATAAAATGGCACTCTAAAATGTGCAGTTTTGTCACACAACACGATGCCACAGATGTCTCAAGTTTTGAGGGAGCTTGCAATTGGCATGCTGACTGCAGGAATGTCGAACAGAGCTGTTGTCAGAGAATTGAATGTTCATTTCACGACCATAAGCCGCCTCCAACGTCGTTTTAGATAATTTGGCAGTACGTCCAACCGGCCTCACAACCGCAGATCACATGTAACCACATCTGGCTTCTTCACCCTGCGGGATCATCTGAGGAGGGGGGGCTGAGGAGCATTTCTGTCTGTAATAAAGCCCTTTTCTGGGGAAAAACTCATTCTGATTGGCTGGGCGTGGCTCCCTTGCGGGTGGACCTGGCTCCCAAGTGGGTGGGCCTATGCCCTCCCAGGCCAATCCATGGCTGCACCCCTGCCCTGTCATTTGAAATCCATAGATTAGGGCCTAATTTATTTATTTAAATTAACAAATGTTTCTTCTATGAACTGTAACTCAGTCAAATCTTAGAAATTGTTGCATAATGTATTTATATTTTTCTTCAGTATTAGATGCAAAAATGGCATTTCAGCCTGTGGTGCCTGGCATAAAGCTGCAGTATGCAACTTTTTGAGCAACCCAACCAAATTCACATAGAAAAGTGAGTTATAGATATTTCATTCTCAATGAAAGCAAGCACAATTGGCCGAGCATCGTCCGTGTTAGGAGAGAGTTTGGCCGGGGTAGGCCGTCAATGTAAATAAGAATTTGTTCTCAACTAACTTGCCTAGTTCAATAAAATAGAAAATAAAGCAGGTCTATGTGCTATTTCTATGCTTCCAGTTCTTAAGTTTCGTTTATTTTCAGTTTTGTACACCAGTTTCAAACAGCTCAAAATACAATATTTTTGGTTATGTAAAAAATGTTTCACAGCGGTTTAGATGGTACAATGATTTTCTACACTATACTTTATTGTTTTGTCTCATAAACAACAATTAGGAGAACTATTTGAAACCAGAAAATGGCACCACGATTTCTGCATACTGCACCTTCAATTGTTGCTGAGATGTAGAATCAATGCAGTCAGTGCACATACTGTATATTTAAAGTATTCAGCAAGGCTAAATGAGGCTTTCCATTTAGTATAGCTAAATGTTTGCTGCTCAGCTGACAAAACGACATCTCTATGTAAATTCATTGTAGCATAATTCACGTATTACATTTGATTTGGCTGTGATAGAATAGGACCTGTGTAGGATTACTGTACTCATCCGAATGTGGTGATGCACATTTCCATCCTCCTCTGTTGTGTTCTATTAAGTTACAAAGAGGAAGAAGGAAGTCTCCTCACAATTCTCCTCTCCTTAGGTTTGTATACAGTAGAATAGGCTGCGTCTTTGAACCAAACCATTGAATTGTATGGGTTTATGAGTTATGATTATAAAATGCAAGATGATAACATTCTATATTGTATACTATTACCATTATTTATGTGGACTTGAAAAATGCACAAAGATGCTATAGCTACATTCACAAATGAATTGATATAATTAGTATAATATTTATTACCAATTGTGGTACAATGTCCTTTCCTTTTCTTTGTCTAATGTATTTTATGTTATCATTTTCTCCATTAATCACATTTAGTAGGGCTAACAATCAATCAGAAGTCAGAAAAGTCCAAGTTGGTATATGTTACTAATGGTCCATTGTATAACAACAGCACATTCATGTTGTGGCATGTTTCTGCATGACTTTGTAGCTAATATTTGTTACCTCCTTCGGGTTAACTATTAATAGTTAATAGGGCTATAAATATGAGTGATAACCTCTTGAACACAGCTCTGAGGAAGGCAGATACCAGTGTATACTGTATTCCTGATGTTTATTGGGCCCTTACCAAACTATTGTGCAACAACGCCGATAAAGCAAAACAAGCACAAAAAGTAAACGTAGATCTGTTGGCAAAGTCATTACAGCCTACAATATAGCATCAATATAGTGCAGCTAGGCTATCCTTAGCTGAAACCACACTGCAATAAACCCCCATGGTTCAGCAAGAATCACATGGCACTCTCACTGCTGCCATTCTTGTATTTTTCACATTGAGTGCACTTCTACCGGGTGTGGATAATATAGGGGCTCTCGCTCCACTCGATGGCCTGGAAAGAGTGTAGGTAAGTGTGTCTTCCAGCCAGCCAGGTCTGGAGAAGTGGTTCTGAGTCTGACGGCCCAGTCGGACCAGGCTCTGTGCTGTAGCATGCAGCCTGTGTATGAGCCTCCCCCTCAGCCTTGCTAGCAGGTCTCTGACAGCAGACCTGAGGTAGGGGAACTTTTGTCATTTTCTGACAAATTACAGGCCAGAGAGCATGTCCACTCAGAGAGCTCTGAGATACAGCTCAGCCATCCGCAGGCCAATATATAGCATATATACTGTACGGCTGTACGTATGGAGGATATACATTACAGTCTGGCCAGGCAGCCACACGGGCTGAAACAGATGGATGTATTACTACTGTACATGAAATCCACTCGAAATGAGGGGTCAAGTGGAAACCACATATTCAGACCAGATCTATTTGATATTAATGCCATTTATTTGATTTATTCAATAAGCCAGGATAGTTGACTAAGTAACAATTGCCATTGCTTTCCAGAGTTTTCCTTTCTTTACAAAAGTTGCAAAGATGAGAGTGCATAGAGCATTCCAAACAGTGGTTATGTGCTTGTGTTGTCCTGATGTGACAATTTATATTATGCATCCTCCTTTTTTTATTCAGCTAACACATTTCGCAAAACACAGGGGAACTCAATCATGGTGATAGAAATGAAATAAGAATCGTTGAAGCATTTAGATTGAACCTGTTATAGCCCAACACTAAAGGTAAAGTATGGACTGGTAATCTAAGAATCCTGAGGGCGATCATTCTCTCTTGACTGTCACCATCGCTGCTGGAGTGAGAATGAGAATGCACAGGGACAGAAGATTGTCTGACTGACTGTGAGCAACTCTCTACATGCTCTCGAGTTAGAAAACCAGACAAATAACTTCTCGCTGACGTTGTGTAAATGAGCAAGTGTTCCCCAGTCTGAGGGACGGAAAGGAGGTCAAAAGGGGGACAGAGAGAGAAAAAGAGGAACGAGCGAAAGAGATTTGGAGAAGTAGGAACGGTGTGAGAGAGAGCCATATCAGCCAGGCCACCAAATCATGAGAACCATCTCACTGGACCAACAAGACCCAGGAAAACGAGCAATATGGTGACTTGAAGAAAAAGTTCAGACTGTTCTAATCTTCCTGTATGGTTTATTTAAGAATTTCCACAGAGGCATGGTGATGGTGGTGGGATGCTGGAAACAGCACAATGGCCTTGCCACGAACTGCGCTGGAACCTGAACAGTGACAGACTTCTCAGACTGATTGGCAGTTATGAGACAAACCTCTCTGAGACTGCTACTGAGTTCACCTCCATGTCAATGCATTCTTAGTGGAGAGGGAGGACAAATTGAGGGCATCATGCAAGATGATTAGATGGGGAATGAAAAACACTATATTGCTGCTTGATGGCCTCCACAGAATACTATTTTCTGTCTACATACCAAATGACAGTGGTTCCCAACCTTTTTCGGTTGCAATACCTCCAACAGAATTTTTCTCTGCCTGGAGTACTCCTGAAGTACCCCTCTCATGTGCATTTTACCAGTAGGCCTATAGTCTCATGAGTCTTCTCAAACACCCCCTGTGGATTGGCAAAGTACCCGTGGTTGGGAGCCACCGCCTTAGTTAAAAGTAGTGAACAATAAAGGGAATCCGATGCCATTTAATTGGGATGCAGCCTGTGTTTGTCATCCTGAAGGAGGGATAACTTAGCTTCCTGTGATCTGATTTCTCCTTAATGGCCACGTCAGGAGGGACCTCTTCATTTCACAAACTTTGCATCATTCTAAATATTTACACTAATTGTGGAATCAGGAACTGTATCTGTATTATAATTTCCTGTAAGGTAAATATCTGTAAGAGCCATATAGCGATATGGAGAACACTTCAAGATGTATGCATGATTTCATAATGACTAAAGTAAAAATTTGGCTATTGTACCAAGATGTGTATGATTTCAATATACTGACGCAATGTAAGTTAATGACAAAGTTTTTCTAATTACGGGTTGAAAACTCATTTCAGCTCACATTGATCACAACATGTGTCTCACTCCATATATTTTCTGTGATTTTCACATTTAGATCCATACATGCAACACTAATTGTTGATGTTTACTTTTTATAATTGGTAGCAAGGCTTTTCAGTCGTGAGCCAAAGTGCAAACAAGAAAACCAAAACACAGGTAAATATATAGCCGCGTGTAGCAATGAACGGGGTTCATTCGATGACAGAAAGGACACAAGTTGGATAACAAAGCAAGCAACAAAGGAAGCACACTACCATGTACAAACTAACTTCCTTTGTGTGCAATCAGTGAAAGCATTACCATGTTTATCTCTCAATGCCACAAGGATGACACAAGTGAAGTTTAGTCTAGTGCTTTAGGTTGGTAACATGGCCGACTTTGAATGCACTCTTCTTATAAGCTAATTAATTGAGTATTATACCAAATATTCAGTAAATCTGATTTATGGTTCATGAGAAGAAGCATTATTGCTAATGTGCATCTATAGGTACAGTGAAGCCATATTTGAATTAAACAAAAAAAAATCTCAAAACCAAGACTGATGTAATGAGTAAATACTACATCTGGATTGAATCTGAAATGTGGTTCATAAGGAGCAGATGATTACAGATGATTTTGAGCATTAGCGTTACGTATGCAAATAATGAGTTGTTAATAGTTTCCTTGTTTTTTTAAATATTTAAAAAAAATTCAGTGTGGGTTATCTTAGGGACGTCGATGATAGTGATGGCAAGTTTCAAGTTGATAGCCCACTGTGTAGTAGATTTACAGTGGTTTAAATTGACATTTAAAATCTGATTTTTTTATTTGTCAATAACTCAGCCATCTGTTGATCAATCTCTTGACCAAGATTTTCTCAAACTAAGTTAAGACATGTACCTTGGGCCATTTGTTGACATGTGCCATATACCAATTAGTGTCATTTGGTCCTATGGTTCATGAGAAGAAGAGCTTTGAAGTATTTTTAGCATATGCATCTACTGGTATAGCGTGGCCATTGTTAAATGCATTAACGTTATTTTCTCAAACTCTTTAGGGACTATTTTGATTATCCTAGAGACCTAATTTGGAGTAAATCTGACTTTTATTCCATGAGAAGAAGATTCTTTAAGATTATTTTAAGCATTAGCATTACATAGTCAAAAAAGTGAATTGTTAATCATTTGCTTATTTTGTTAAAGATATCATTGCCAAACTTAACATGGTTCATCATGGTAATGTCTTTGATTCTAAAAAGTTTAAAGTTAATAAGCCATTGTTTAGTGGATTAAAAAAATATTTAAATGGACACATAAAATCTGATTTCCTGATTTATCAATAACTCAGCCATCTCTTAACCAATCCCTTAACCAATCCCCTCTTAACCAATCTATTTTTTTGTGTTATTTGTACTTATGGTTCATGAGAATACGTTTTTCAAAGGTTTGCCAAAATTTCCAAGATTGGGGAAAATCTATCCTCCTCCTCCTATAAATGTTGTAGTACAGTCCTTGAGCTGTTCTTGTCTTTTGAAGTTCTGTATTATGTAATGTTTTGTGTGGACCCCAGGAGGAGTAGCTGCTGCTTCAGAAACAGCTAATGGGGATCCTAATAAAGTACTAAATTCTAACCTGACAGACCTTATGGGTCCTTAAGACACATTTTTTCAGCATGAGGAAAGGCACTTACACACTCAAAAGGGGTGGCGGATATGAGGGTGTAAGTGAGACTGCTTATAACAGCGCTACCTATAGGGCAATCATTGCCATTCTTTTTGGCCAATTTACTCATTGCCTCTAGTTTCCTTGTGCCAAATTAGAAAAAAAAGTGATCAATCTAAGCTGGAGTTATTTGACCATAATAATATAAGAATAACAATAGTTTCACAGCTTGGCTGCAAACCCCTAATAATATTTTGCCCAGGGCTCTTCTATTTTGAGAATATATCTTGTCAAATTTTACATAAAGGTTTCTTTGCCCATAGGCCAATATCACAGTGATTTGTAGTAGACTATATGGTAGGATATGTTAACAGAGAAAAAATACTAGATAAAGAATTATCTGGAAAAAAAAAAGTGGCATGAAGAGCAATTTACACTCGTGGAATCTGTCTTGCAAGTCCATATGTTCAAGCAATTCAATTCACAATGAACTTCACTTACCACCAAGCCTACATGTATCAAACAATTTTGAAGCGACAATGAAAGAGGATAATTGCAAACGATTTTAAACGGAGCTTCTTTTACCACATAAATAGACACCAAGCGAAGAGGAGGGACTTTCCAAGCACTTCAACGACAGAACAGTGCGCGGTGGTTACCCACGCGTATGATTCCGTCCAGCCTTTTGCATTTGCGCTCGTACTTCCGACTGCGCTCAGCATACATGGAAAACGATTTCGTTTTGTGAATGTCTGTCGGGAACAGCTTTTACATGGCACTCACAAAACTGTTCACTTCTTAACTGTGTTTTGATTCAAGTCGAAAATGTGATTTTTCTCAAGGGGGATATAGAGCCGTAAAATGGTTTTGGGACCCGGCGTCTCCACAAGGAAATGGTAAGTGTGCTGAAGGATTATTATTGTACATCGAAATTGACCCCATATGTGGAATTAGTCATATTTGTATTGTATAAAGTGTTTATAATTGACACTTATATATATATATATATATATATATATATATATGGAAGTTATTTGTAGGAGGGAGGGCAGGACACTGCCAGCCACTATATGTGCTGTTGTCCCTAACTTTTACACTAATAATGAAAAGGACATTATCTTGTAGTTGTAAGTCCACTTATTGATTTGTTTAGGAATCATGCTGGGCTATTGCCCCAGCTTTTCATGTGTGACAACCACTGTATATTGGAGATGTCCTCCAGCACTGACATAATGTGTTAGCGCATACCAAAAAAATATCAATGGATTGTTGTTTACATTGAACCATCACTTGTATCATAGTTATTACAACCCCAGACCAAATTCATACTAGGAATATTGGAAACTATCTACATTAAAAAATACTAAAACAGCACTGCATGCCTATAGCTAGCCTACTTAAAATCAATCATTAGAATAGTCACATTTCAAATTGTTCAAAAGTATGAAAGTTAATATCAAAATAACTACACACATTTGTCCACATTTTGCCTACAGAACTATGTAATAACCAATTGGTATGAGTGTGGTTGTCTATTTATGCATATGAACACTGCGTTGAAGTTACATCTGACATTTATACTGACAAATGTACACTGGCACATTATGTAAGCTAGTCATATAGGCTATTTGATGGAGCAATCAAGGTTAACCAATGCATCTTGATCAAAGATACTCCAGCCGTGCCTAACCTCACCTGTCTCTAATGAAATCCTGATTATAATATAATTAAACCTTCTTTTAGTATACAACTCAATTCCAAAAGCTTTAACAAGAGCAATGTATTTTGTTTCGTTTGAAAACAGCATAACAATTTGTAGAATCAAAAAATGAAATGCAGTAAAAGATGGCGTTACAGTTTTTTGCAATCACATTGGTGCAATTGTCACAGTTATGTGGTACATTTATACAACTCTAAGCACAAAAATCTAAACAGATCATGAAAATGACTCATGTTTCAAAATTCTAACAATTGACTGAGTACAACAAACACATTCACAAAGTCACTTGTTCACACCACATGGTCACACTATCTATTGGATGCATATTTAATCTAAGTCTACACACCCTTTTCACAGTTTTCACATTTTGCGGCCTTTAAAATTAAATCTAAAAAAGGATTAAATTCGATTTTTTTTCCTCCATATTTTCAAAGTGAAAGACAAAGTATTGAACATTTAAAGGTGCACTATGCAGAAATCACTCCGCCATTTCCTGGTTGCTATAATTCTAGTTTATGTGAGAAAACAATCAATTATAGAGTAAATAATCGTTCTACCATCTAAACCTCTGTGAATGCATTTATTGTATTTATTGAATATATTGTATTTTCAGCTGTTTGAAGCTGGTGTACTAAACCAATAGTAAAAGACGCAAAAACGGAACATAAGAACGAGAAACATAGAAACATCGAACAGATCTACCGCTTCTTAGACTCGCTTTAAATGAGAATGACAGATTTATAACTCTCATTTCTATGTGAATATGGTTGGGTCGCGCAAAAATAATACTTGAATGAAGCACCTTTCGTATCCATTACAGATGTGAATAATTTTGAATAAGATTCTACTAACCTTGCACATCTCTTAAGGCAACATATTCATTGTTTTGGTAAAAATTGGTCAAGCTCAGCCAGTTTGGTTGGGAATCATTGACGGACAGCAAGTCAAACCTTGTCATTGATTTTTAAGTAGAATTAAGTCCAGACTGAGACCAAACTATTCAGGAACACTCAACACCTCTTGGATAGCCATTTTGGTTTGTCTATGGCATAACAACATTTGTAATTGTCTCGCTGAAGACTACAACTCTATCCCAGGGTTAGGTTTGCAGAAGACTATGGCAGCTTTTCCTTTAACCTTTTACCTGGGGTTTGCTCTTTTCTTATTTCTTTTGATATTTTGATTATTTTGATCCTTTTCTTTTGATCCTGACGGTGACAAGCATACCCATAACATGATGCTGCCTCCACAATACTTGAAAATACAGAATATCAACAATATCACATTCATTACACATTCCTGGCCTGTATAACAAAGTTAAATAAGGTATGCCTGTGTTAAAAAATACACTCCGAATCATACATTCTGTTTGCAACAAGGACGTTAAGTAACACTGGGTGAAAATTGTCAATATCAGGGGATATCTTATTTATTTATTTCCAGATATCTGACATTTTATTTAATATAAGGAGTAGACATGCTCCAGATACGAATGTCCTTAATTTCGTGCATCCAATTCAGACCTCCGAAATCTCTCAGCTATCGTATGAGTCCAGGTAGATATCTTCAGAAACGTTCAAAACATGCACCTGATGCAAATCTTTGCGGAAAAAAATATTGTATTTATTTAACAGAAAATAAAGTTGCACACCCTCAATATCCCTGCCTGCCCTGTTTTTTATCATTGACGATGCGATGGGTGTTGATTGGGTCATCAGTGGGGGTCCCTCACAGTCCAAACCAAACGTGGTGGTAGAGTGTTGGTCTGTGATCCACTCCAAACTGTCAAGGCATAAATGAATCAAATTGTATCGATATTGCAAGAAAATATTGTCATTACTCATAACCATAGCACAAGGTAGCTACTCTACCTGCTTCATTCATGATGAGAAAACTAACTGGCTGGAACTAGCTATAGTTAGCTAATGCACTTTTGTACATCGCGCTGTAGCGTACAATTTACCTTATTTTAGCATCCAAAAAACGTAATGTCAACTGTAATATGAATACCATTGTAAAGCACAATTTCTCCCCTTTCCAGCAAAATCAATGACGACCTTTATGCTGCCCGTCTCTCCATGATTGAAGAAGGCGATGAGCTCCGTCTGGTCTTTTTAAAAATGACGGGTGGGGAAGCAAAACCTACAGTGCTGCGTGATAGGGGAAGATGGAGATAAGCTATGTGGGGAAACTGTTTTTTCACCCGAGTTGTCCAACTTATCACCTCTAAAATGTAAATAGAACACTATAAAGACTTTATATAATGTGTCATTACATACCTATTTAAAGGTTTGTGTCAAATTTGAATCGGGTTTTTTCAGAAGTAAACAGCAGCTGTCGCGGCTTTTGAGAGTCATGTTGGCTTGCAGTGATGATGCAAAATTTTTTTTCAGAAGTAAACAGCAGCTGTCGCGGCTTTTGAGAGTCATGTTGGCTTGCAGTGATGATGCAAAAAATGTATACATTCAGTTGTACAATTGACTAGGTATCCCCAACTTACCCTGTCCCTTTCTTGTTTTTAATCTGCGAGAGAAGCGCTACACCTGGTGGTGAGAGGCTGTACGACACAAAATGAGTTGCATTATGCGCATGACACGACACAATTTAATGTACAGCGTCAGAGGGGTCCGTTTTTTTCAACTGCTCAAATACTATCAGGCCATTACCATGTCAATCAACACTTGAATAGAAACATAGTTCACACTCACACAGATTTTGATGCCAACACAGTCGCTACAGTCCCATTAGTTTTCATTGCAGCCTCGTTTGAATGTCGCGGTTGAACAAATTTGTACAAAATGGGGTTAGTCAACAGTAGCTAGGCCAAGTTGCTAGTTAGCTATCTAGCTAGTTATCTAGCAGTTATACAAAATACGCCTAAACATTTTTAAACGTTAGCGGCCACCTTGAGGCTTGATAGGGGATAAACATTTTTTTTGTTATTTGTTACCTAGGCTAACATTACAAGTTAGCTTTTACCCCCCCTATCAAGCCTAGCTACATAATCCTACTGGCAACGGGACAAATTAGTTAGCTAACAGTCTTGATTCAAGTTACTAAGATAGATAAAACATATCTCAAATATGCTGCTCACTTTAGCGGTAACTTTTTTGAGGTATTTTCTGAAGAGCTTCTCGTTTTTGTTTCTCCAGTTGTCAGTTTGAACACACCATTTACACACTTGTTTGTGGCGCCCAAATTCAAAAATGACAGTTGGAACCCTGCAGCAGAAAATACGCAATTATTGTTGCTAGGCTACCATTTACAGTGCTTGCGGTTTGTGCACGCAAAAAATTATAGTGTCTGAAAGAATTATAGGGATGTAATATTTGTCAAATTATTGAGCATGTCCTCAAAACTCAAATATGCATCAGCAATTGTCCTTATTTAGCATATTAAAATGCATATCACGATCCTGCTATGGACCTGTGCCAAGAGTATACATTGAGAAAATATACTATGAAGGCCTACTGTCAGTATTTGTCAACATATAGAAAAAATAGCCCTATGTGGACATCTCAGGACATCTAATCCAAATCCGGCCATACTATGTCTGATATCCGGAGGGAATCGCCAAATTACATTTTTTGCATGGAAGGAAAATATGGATTCATATTTTTCTAATTACTGAGCATGTGCTGAAACTCAGAAATGCATCAGAAATGGTCTTTATAGTGGGCCTCCACGAGTGGCGCAGTGGTCTAAGGCACTGCACTGGACTGCTAGCTGTGCCACTAGAGATCCTGGTTTGAGTCCAGGCTCTGTCACAGTCGGCCACGACTGGGACACCCATGGCGCGGCGCACAATTGGCCCAGCGTCGTCCGGGTTAGGGGAGGGTTTGGCCGGCAGGGATGTTCTTGTCCCATTGCGCACTAGTGACACGCACTGCATATCCACAAAACTCCAAAATATACATTGGATATGGTCTGTATTCTCTAGAATACCAAACATGTGTCATGTAATGGTATCCCCTGACAATGGATCCTTTTTGCCCAGTGTAAAACTGCAAGACAACATGGCAAATAATTGTACTTTTTGGTGTGAGTTAAAAACTACAATACATACCCTCTATATTGTTAATTATTGTGGTGGCATCATCATGTTATGGGTATGATTGTCACTGGCAGGGACTGGGGACTTTATCAGGATCAAAATAAATATGAAAAGAGCAAAGCCCAGGCAAAAGATTGAAGGAAAACACACCTCAGATTTCAGTTTTATTTTTCAGCAGGAAAATTACACGCATTTTAATGCCAAAGACACACCAGAATGGCTTTCCAAGAGGCGTTGCATGTTCCTGAGTGGTCCAGTCTCAGTCCTGACTTAAATTTGCTTGACAATCAGGGACAAGGTTTGAATATTGCTGTCCATCAATCATTCCTAACAAATATCGACTGAGTTTGAGCAATTTTTACAAAAACAATGGATATAATGTTACCCTAAGAGTTGTGCAAAGTTGATAGAATCGTATTAAAAATTATTCACAGCTGTAATGGCTGCCAAAGGTGCTTCCACCAAATATTAACTCAGGGGTATGAAGACATACGAAATCAACACATTTTTTAATATTTTTTAATTTATTTGGAAAATGGTCTGTATGGAAAAAAATCCAGTTGAATCTAATCAAAACAAATCAAACTTTATTTGTCACATGCGCCGAATACAACAAGTGTAGACCCTACCGTGAAATGCTTACTTACACGCCCTTAACCAACAGCGCAGTTCAAGAAGAGACTATATACAGGGGTTGTGTGGGGGTACAGGTTAGTTAAAGTAATTTGTACATAGGTAGGTAGGGGTGAAGTGACTATGCATAGATAATAAATAGCGTGTAGCAGCAGTGTACAAAACAAATGGAGGCGGGGGTCACCCAGTCTATGACTTGGGTGACTGGAGTCTCTGACAATTTTATGGTCTTTCCTCTGACACTGCCTATTATATAGGTCATGGATGGCAGGAAGCTTGGCTCCAGTGACCTTCTGTAGCACCTTACAGTCAGATGCCAAGCAGTTGCCAAACCAGGTGGTGATGCAACCGGTTAGGATGCTCTCGATGGTGCAGATGTAGAACTCTTGAAGAATCTGGGGACCCATTCCAAATCTTTTCAGTCTCCTGAGGGGGAAAAGGTTTTGTCGTGCCCTCTTCATGACTGTCTTGGTGTGTTTGGACCATGGTAGTTCGTTGGTGATGTGGACATCAAGGAACTTGAAACTCTCGACCTGCTCCACTACAGCCAAGTCGATGTTAATTGGGGCCTTTTCGGCCCGCCTTTTCCTGTGGGCCACGATCAGAGCCTTTGTCTTACTTACATTGAGGTTGTTGTCCTGGCACCACAATGCCAGTTCTTTGACCTCCTCCCTATAGGCTGTCTCATCGTTGTCAGTGATCAGGCCTACCACTGTTGTCAGCAAACTTAATGATGGTGTTGGAGTTGTGTTTGGCCACGCAGTCGTGGGTGAACTGGGAGTACAGGAGGGGACTAAGCACACACCCCTGAGGGGCCCCAGTGTTGAGGATCAGCGTGGCAGACGTGTTGTTGCCTACCCTTACCACCTGGACTGGCCCATCAGGAAGTCCAGGATCCAGTTGCAGAGGGAGGTGTTCAGTCCCAGAGTCCTTAGCTTAGTGATGAGCTGTAGTCAATGAATAGTATTCTCACATAGGTGTTCCTTTTGTCTAGGTGAGAAAGGGCAGTGTGGAGTGCGATTTAATACTTTTTGTGAAAAAAATTGAAGGCAGCAAAATGTGAAGACCTTGCAAGGGGTGTGTATACTTTCACTAGGCACTGTATCTGTTTTTCAAAATGCGATATTCACTTTACTTTTGATAGGATTTTCTTGCCATTTGTTAACAATACAATGAACTATTACTTTATCAAACTGCTCAACTGAAAACTACTGAACCAAAATTATGTAGAGCCTAGTTAATATATATAGCTTGATAAACTGAACACTGTCAATTTCTATATTTTTACTTTATACATGTATAAATTTGACATCAATTTATATGGGAAGGTTAAACCAAATCATATATGAATGTGGCTGTAAATACTACATATTCCTTCTCCATCTGTCAGTGTGCTTCAATAGGACAATGTGAAAAGAGTCACTCTGTGCTATCATAATGTAGCGTACAATACACTGCTGAAATACCTGCGTTGTATATAACAATATCCACTCATCTGAATTTCATTGATACACTGTAAGCTGATGAATTTCAAGCAGAGAGACAGGCAATACTGTATCAGTTGACAAGTCACATAGAGCAACCAGCAACCATCACTTCAGGTCCTCAGGACCTGAAGCAAGGATATGCATATTCTTGATACCATTTGAAAGGAAACGATTAGAAATTTTTGGAAATGTGAAATTAATTTGGGAAAATATAACATATTAGATCTGGTAAAAGATAACACAAACAAAAAAATTCTTATTTTTTTCTTCCCATCTTTGAAATGCAAGAGAAAGACCATACTGTAATATTGCAGCTTAGGCACAATTTAGATTTTGGCCACTAGATGGCAGCAGTATGTGTGCAAAGTTTCAGATTGTTCCAGTGAAGCATTGCAATACTGGACAATATTCTCTGCCCAAATGTGCCGAAATGGTCAATTGATACATTTTTATAGAGAACATACAAAAATTATATGGCAATACAAAATTTAAGTTTACACACTCCCAGGAATGTCATACATGGATCATTAGCTTAGACACTAACTTTCACACATCTAGATGGTCGGGCGGGGTGGGTTTGGAGCCAGACACAGCAGGGGTTGAAATTGTAGAACCCAGTTCCTACATTTGACTATAAACATTTTATCAAAACAACTATGCTACATTTTATCTCTGGGACCCTCAGGATGACAAATCAGAACAAGATTGCTGTATGTAAGTACATTATCTACCTTCAGAGGTGATTGTATCAAACCAGTTGGCGTGATAAAAGTTTTTTGTTGTTGTGCACTCTCCTCAAACAATAGCATGTTCACTGTTATAGCTACTGTAAATTGGACAATTCAGTTACATTAACAAGAATTGAAGCTTTCTGCCCATATAAGACATGTCTATGTCCTGGGAAATGTTCTTGTTACTTACGTCATGCTAATCACATTAGCTCACGTTAGCTCAACCGTCCCGGTAGAAGGACACCGATCCCGTAGATGATAACATTATTTTACCTTCCGGGCATTTTTGTTCAGTCCCACAAAAATCGCAACAAAGCGCCTATTCAAAGCCCTCACTCTGTCACTCCAAAACTTCCAGTGTCTGCCTGCAAGATGGAAATCTTTTCCAGTATGGTGTAAAAAATACCTTTATTTTAGGAATGTAGTGAAGTAAAAGTAAAAGTTGGCAAAAATATAAATAGTAAAGTACAGATACCCCCAAAAACAACTTAAGTACTTTAAAGGATTTTTACTTAAGTACCTTACACCTCGGTCTGTAGCCTACTGACAACATAAAAAACATGATTCAGAAATTAGAGAGAGAGATTTTTAATTAGAGAAGAATGGAATAACTTTTTCAATGCTATTTAAGGCTAGTATAGCTATCCCATTTCACATTTATTAACTACAAAAAGGTAAGACGTGTTTTTAATTCTAGTGCTGCTCTGCACACACAAGCTAGTTAACAATAGCTCTGGTCCAACGTTAGTCCAACTCTCTGAAGTTAAAAGACATTCAAAGTTCCTCCATAGAAGCCGCTCCTCAGGTGATGCATTTCATAACAAGATTCCCAGCGCTTCAAGCCAAGCCTCCTCCTCCACCCTTTCTCGCACTCTCCCAACCCGCAATCTCGCGCCCTACACTTGTCTGTCCATAGGTACTGGCAGCACAGTGCGTGTGTTTGTCTTTCATTATGATTAAACCATGCTGTTACAATCAGACCTGAGGAGAATACCCAGATGCAGACAGTTCAAAGAAACAAAAGTTTATTACAAAAACGTGGCAGGCAAACGACAGGTCAAGGACAGGCAGAGGTCAGTAATCCAGAGCAGAGTCCGAAATGTACAGAACGGCAGGCAGGCTCAGGGCAGGCAGAATGGTCAAAACCGGGAAACTAGAAAACAGGGAATAGAGAGAAAACAGGAGTACAGGGAAATCGCTGGTAGGCTTTACGAGACAAGGCGAACTGGCAACAGACAAACAGAGAACACAGGTATAAATACAAAGGGGATAATGGGGCAGATGGGCGACACCTGGAGGGGACAAGCACAAAGACAGGTGAAACAGATAAGGGTGTGACAGTTAAGGTAAAAGACAATTTGCTCTTAACGACTTTCCTATACAGATTAAATAGCTTAGCCACTCCATAGCAAGCTGCTCTATCTGCACTGATTGGTGAAGTAATTTAATGTTGAGCTAAATGTAAAAAAATCAAATTGATGTCAGAGGTTTAAAAAGGAACATAAAGGAAATATATAAACCTGTACTTTTTTGGGGTTCGAACAGGTTCAGAACTTTGTTTTGCTGATCGGATTAGTGTAAAGGAACGAAAAATATTATGGTTCTGTTCAGAACAAAAATTATTTTGGTTCCAATCCCTGGTCTCTGATGAAGCTGGTCTTATAAATTACATGTGGTAATTTCCCGTTCTCTGATTCTCCCAGCAAGACAGAGATAACAGGTGTAAACAGCTGAGAGCCAGGAGTAAAGGAAAGGCAAAGCAAGTGTGTTCTGATGATTAGCTGGGGCGACTAGAAGTGTGTTCATCTCTGTTCCAATGTGAGCTGCCTGCCTGCCTGCTTGTCTGCCTGCCTGGCTGGTCAAAGTGAGCTTACGCAACAACTCAGCAGCCAGTCAATAAGGCAGTGGTGGTGCCAGGTTTGGTGTGTGGTAGATACTAGATAGAGGATGTGTTCTGATGAATGGCACGGCATGGAGAGGGCCTTGTTGGAGGATCAATAGACTCCACTTTCACATCACATTAGAACTCTGTGGAGCTGAGCAAACCCAAGAGCTAAAGGTTAGATGTGAAAACAAACTCTGTGACAGCTTCCATTCCTATGTACACTTTACGCCTTCCCTGAGAAGTTCTATATACTCTGAAGCCCTCTATCTGTCTCACGGCCCAGCACGGCACAGACTCCCATCAGTTAAACTGAGGGGAATACCTCTCTGTTCAATTACAGGTCTCAGTGGAAACATACAGTATCAAACTTTATCAAATGTATTTTTGATAGGTAGAGGACTTACTACTCCACATGTCCACATCGTAGAAATGAGTACATAGATGTGATGAGGAAGTACAGTATGTGATTGCTGTCCTCATACTCAGTTTGTCATAAGAATGCATTGTCATGACTTTCTGAATGGCCATTCTTTCCACAATGTATCTAGAACCTAAATAATTTTATTGGTGAAAAGAGTGGAACGTGAAAGCTGCATATAAAACTTTTCATCCCAGTTGGTAATTATAGACAGTGTGCGTTGACCCCAGAAATGAACGGCAAGCGAAAAATGAACAGCAAGAGAACAATGAGAGATTTCCATGCCTCTGCAGTTTATCAACATTTCTCCTATTGATCGGACCTCAGTAGAGTGCTAGTGCTTTGCGTGGTCAAGGTGCTGCTGTGAATTGTTTACTTTATGTTCCTAATATTGCTTAGAATTACTGAATCGAGACTGCACTGACTGTTTTTTTTATTTTTATTAAACCTTTATTTAACTAAGCAAGTCAGTTAAGAAAATGACGGCCTCCCCTAACCCAGACGACGCTGGGCCAATTGTGCGCCGCCCAATGGGACTCCCGATCACGGCTGGTTGTGATTACAGGCAGGGATTGGACCAGGGTCTGTAGTGACGCCTTTAGCACTGAGATGCAGTGCCTTAGACCGCTGCACCACTCGCCACTCTGGAGCCACTGGCTACTGGAACGTTGATAAGAGAACTGAAAAACTTTTTTTCTAAAGTTAATACATATTTTATACAATCCATGAAGCTTGTGCAAACAGCTTTAAATTAGTTGTGGCTCATTTATTAGAGAAGAGAATGTCAGAAAGAGAGAGACCAATTAAAGTTTTTAGGAAAGTCATTCTTCACTGACACTCTGTAACGGTCCATTTAGTTGTTTTTAGTAATTGATTGAGTTATACCATGTCCATCCATCCCTGTAGAGTAACTAGGGATAATGGGGAAGATGGGCGACACGTGGAGGGGGATGGAGACAAGCTGAAAAACAGATCAGGGTGGGACATTTATGTTCAGAAACTTTGATTGTGCATTCATTGGGGGTTCACACACCCTTCACCCCTGAGTAATTCATGCAAAATAATATTTATTTTTTAAATACTGTACCATGAGCACATTTTGTTTAGTCACCTATACATCAGATAATGATAGACTCAGCATTTAACTTGACATGCACAATTGTTTTATAATTTGTATCCAATGGCAGGTTGTGAGCAGTGGTGGAAAAAGTACCCAATTGTCATACTTGAGTAAAAGTATAAAAGTATTTGGTTTAAAATATACTTAAGTCTCAAAAGTACGTGTAATTACTAAAATCTACCTAAGTATCAAAAGTAAAAGTGTCAATTTCAAATTCCTTACATTAAGCAAACCAGATGGCAACATTTTATTTTTTTAATTTACGGATAGTGTCACGGTTTTCTGGTGGAGCAGACCAAGACGCAGTGAGGTTTCCAGTATGCACACTTTAATTAAATGCAAACTGGCAAAAAACAATAAACAACGAACGAACCGTAACACAGGGGTGGCACACACAGGTACACACACAACTACAAACAATAACCCACCAGGCAAGTGGGGCAGGGAATCAACTTAAATAGGATTCCCAATTAGAGACAACGACTAACAGCTGCCTCTAATTGGGAACCCAAACCAACCTACATAGAAATATAAACATAGAACCAAAAACACCCCTGATCACATCCTGACCAACCAAAAACACCAATGAGCAGCCAAAAGGGCTATCTATGGCCAGGACGTGACAGTACACCCCCCCCCCCCCAAAAGGCGCGGACTCCAACCGAGCCCAAAAGTCACTGGGAGGGTCTATCGGGTGGGTCTTCGCCTTTGGCGGCGGCTCCGGTGCAGGTTGTACCGGCCTGAGAAGACGCACCGAAGGCCCCGTACATGGAGCAGGACCAGTACGTGCCAGGCTGGGGCGACACCCAAGAGGCCTGGTGCGTGAAGCAGGCACAGTACATACCAGGCTGGGACGACATCCTAGAGGCCTGGTGCGTGAAGCAGGAACATTACGTGCCAGGCTGAGACAACATCCTAGAGACCTGGTGCGTGAAGCGAGAACAGTACGTACCTGGCTACGACATCCTAGAGGCCTGGTGCGTGGAACAGGAACAGTCTGTGCCAGGCTGGGACGACACCCTAGAGGCCTGGTGCGTGAAGCAGGAACATTACGTGCCAGGCTGGGACAACATCCTAGAGACCTGGTGCGTGAAGCGAGAACAGTACGTACCTGGCTACGACATCCTAGAGGCCTGGAACAGGAACAGTCCGTGCCAGGCTGGGACGAAACCCTAGAGGCCTGGTGCGTGGAACAGGAACATTATGTGCCAGGCTGGGACGACACCCTAGAGGCCTGGTGCTTGGAACAGGAACAGTCCGTGCCGGTCTCTCGATGCGCACAGGAGGCCTGATGCGTGGAGCGGGAACAGGCCATGCCAGGCTCTGAAGACGCACAGGGAGCCTGGTGCTTGGAGCAGGGACAGGACGTGCCGGGCTCTGAAGGCGCTCAGGGGACCTGATGCGTGGAGCGGGAACAGGCCGTGCCGGGCTCTGAAGGCACACAGGGGACCTGATGCGTGGAGCGGGAACAGGCCGTGCCGGGCTCTGAAGGCACACAGGGGGCCTGGTACGTGGAGCAGGAACAGATCGTGCCGGGCTCTCGATGCGCTCAGGGGACCTGATGCGTGGAGCAGGGACAGGACGTGCCGGGCTCGATGCGCTGGGGACCTGATGCGTGGAGCAGGGACAGGGCGTGCCGGGCTCTCGATGCGCTGGGGACCTGATGCGTGGAGCAGGGACAGGGCGTGCCGGGCTCTCGATCGCGCTGGGGACCTGATGCGTGGAGCAGGGACAGGACGTGCCGGGCTCTCGATGCGCACAGGGGACCTGATACGTGGAGCAGGGACAGGACGTGCCAGGCCCTCGATGCGCTCAGGGGACCTGATGCATAGAGCAGGGACAGGACGTGCCGGGCTCTCGATGCGCTCAGGGGACCTGATGCGTGGAGCAGGAACAGGCCGTGCTGGGCTCGCGATGCGCACTGGGATTCTAGTGCGTGGAGCAGGAACAGGCCATGCTGGGCTCACGATGCGCACTGGGATTCTAGTGCGTGGAGCAGGAACAGGCCGTGCTGGGCTCATGATGCGCACTGGGAACCTGGTGCGTGGAGCAGGAACAGGCCGTGCTGGGCTCGCGATGCGCACAGGGGACCTGGTGCGAGGGGCAGGAACAGTCCGTACCGGTCTCTGAACGCGCACTGGAGACACCGTGCGCTTCACTGCATAGCACGGTGCCTGACCAGTGCGCCACTCACTCCGGTAAGCACGAGGAGTTACCTCAGGCCTCCAAACTAGCATTGCCAAACTCCCCGTGTGCCCCCCCAAAAACATTTTTTGGGGCTGCCTCTCGGGCTTCCTCGCCAGCCGTGTTCCCACGTACTTCTGCCGCTCTGCCGCGAATAACTCAAATTCATCCCTGGGACGGCGATACTCCCCAACCTTCCTCCAGGGTCCTTCTCCAGCCAGGATTTCCTCTCATGTCCACGACTCCTGCTGACCCCACTGCTTGGTCCTTTTTAGGTGAGTTATTCTGTCACGGTTTTCTGGTGGAGCAGACCAAGACGCAGTGAGGTTTCCAGTATACATACTTTAATTAAATGCAAACTGGCAAAAACAATAAACAACGAACGATCCGTAACGCAGGTGTGGCACAGACAGGTACAAACACAACTACAAACAATAACCCACCAAGCAAGTGGGGCAGGGAATCAACTTAAATAGGATTCCCAATTAGAGACAACGACTAACAGCTGCCTCTAATTGGGAACCCAAACCAACCAACATAGAAATATAAACATAGAACCAAAAACACCCCTGATCACATCCTGACCAAAAACACCAATGAGCAGCCAAAAGGGCTATCTATGGCCAGGACGTGACAGATAGCCAGAGGCACACTCCAACATTCAGACATCATTTACAAACAAAGCATGTGTGTTTAGTGAGTCCGCCAGATCAGAGGCAGTAAGGATGACCAGGGATGCTCTGTTGATAAGTGCTTGAATTGGACTATTTTTCTGTCCTGTTAAGCATTTAAATTGTAACGAGTACCTTTGGGTGTCACAGAAAATGTATGGAGTAAAAAATACAAGTACTTGGCAGCCAAAAGCTGAATTGCAGCATACTGCACATACAAGTATTTTGAACAAAAAACTTTATGAAAATAAATCAGCAAGTCAGTTAGGATGGGAGCTGAAGAATATATGGGAGTTAAAACAGATCAAATGGTATTGAGAGCGGAGGAAACATTGATGATCTCGGGGGGAGCTGGTCAGTCAGAGTCGGAGAGACAGTCAGGTCCGTAGCCTCGGAATCTCATCTCGCTGTCCCCTCACGTCCTTCTTTCTCTGGCTTTGTTGATGGTTAGCTGGCTAGCCACTCCTATCAACAAACACCGTGTAGCACCAGGTCCATAACTAGGGTTTGAGTTTTAGTGAGGTACGGAAGGGTTATTTGCTATTTGGTGAACAGCAAAAACAAGCTAAAATTACCCCAGCCATTATCACCTTGGCTGCTGAAGGTTCATTTACCTCAGTCGATCCATAAAAAACACATAGCCTATTAGCTATACAATTGCTGTGCTATACCTCTGAAAAGGAGGAAATATGACATGTAGCAACAGCAATAAAAAAAACATATAACATTTTTAGAACTGTATTGTTCACATTTTGATTTCATTTTAATGTAGAACTATAGGGAAGATAGGCCATGTGGATATGTTCATATTGAAACATATATATTTTTTTTTAAAGTTCCTAACTTGTTTGATGAGATTAGTACAGATTTTCTCAGGGGATCCCAAATGGGGCTCGTGACCCCAAGTTTGAGAATCACTGTACTAACCTGTCTCTACGCTTGCTTCCGCATTCTCTGTCATGGATCTCTCCGGAACTTTCATCACGCACACCTGTCCCCTATTCCCACTGACTAGTATTTGTATATATGTGCCGTTTGGTTTCCACTGAGTGTCGATTATTGTTACAATGTCTGTTGGTGTGTGTGAGTCCCTGTGCTTTGTGTTTTGGGCACCTGTGCTGTGTGTTTTGGGCTTTCGTGCCCTTGTGGATTGCACAGGTAATTACGGGTCTTGTCCCGTGTGTTAGTCATTGTGCGCGTGTGTTATTTATTTGAGGTACTCCTCACTCTTTTGTTTGGGTTCCAACCCTGTGTGTTTTGTTTAGTGTTTGTTTGGTCTTCGTCCCACGGCACGCCGTAATTTGGGTACAAAAAAAAAAAAAAAAAATTACGCATTCCTGCGTCTTATCTCCCGAATCATTCATACCGACGTGACACTCTCTCTCTGTCTCTTCTGCTTCCTCCTGCATGCATTGCAGCCTGTCTCAGCCTCCCCACTGAGTGCCACATCACTGTGTGTCTCAGTAGCCTACTCTCTGTAAAGCAAATTTATTATGAGATTTTAGTGGCGTAATTTCTGCTTCTGCTGAGGTAGGCTCCGTTTAACTTTAGCTTCTTACTTCATCCTTCTAGCTGGCTAAGTCATACTAGCCAGAGCCATTCAATGTTACAGAAATTTAAGTCTCTGCCGGCAGATAGCCACCTGACTGACATATCTATAAGTGACTATTTACCAGTTGTGCACTCATTCTCTGAGAGTCAGTTTTTGTTTGTTTGGGGGGGATGTCTGTAGACAAGGCAGGAGTTGCGGGACGGTTTTAAAATTGCCTTTTGTACGGCATCTCACAAACACGCTGTTAGCAGCAGCATCTCTAGACTAGATGTCTATTGAGCTGACTGCGAGCTGGGGTAGTTCGTTTCACATCGCCTCTGCTTGTGCAGCAAGAGTTAGTTGTTTGACAGAGTGCTGACTTGAAACTACAGTACCAGTTCAAAGTTTGGACACACCTACTCATTCAAGGGTTTTTCTTTATTTTTCTGTTTTCTACATTGTAGAATAATAGTGAAGACATCAAAACTATGAAAAACACATATGAAATCATGTAGGAACCAAAAAAGTCAAACAAATCAAAATATACATAAAAATAATTCCTCAAAATAGCCACCCTTTGCCTTGATGACAACTTTGCACACTCTTGGCATTCTTTCAAACAGCTTCACCTGGAATGCTTTTTCAACAGTCTTGAGCGAGTTCCCACATATGCTGAGCACTTGTTGGCTGCTTTTTCTTCACTCTACGGTCCAACTCATCCCAAACCATCTCAATTGGGTTGAGGTCGGGTGATTGTGGAGGCCAGGTCATCTGATGCAGCACTCCATCACTCTCCTTCTTGGTCAAATATCCCTTACCCAGCCTGGAGGTGTGTTGGGTCATTGTCCTGTTGAAAAACAAATGATAGTCCCACTAAGCGCAAACCAGATGGGATGGCGTATCGCTGCAGAATGCTTTGGTGGCCATGTTGGTTATGTGTGCCTTGAATTCTAAATAAATCACAGACAGTGTCACCAGCAAAGCACCCCCACACCATCACAACTCCTCCATGCTTCACGGTGGGAACCACACATACAGAAGTCTCATCCGTTCCCTTACTCTGTCTCCTAAAGACACGGCAGATATAACCAAAAATCTAAAATTGGACTCATCAGACCAAAGGACAGCTTTCCACCGGTCTAAAGTCCAATGCTCGTGTTTCTTGGCCCAAGCAAATCTCTTCTCCTTATTGGTGTCCTTTAGTAGTAGGTTCTTTGCAGCAATTCGACCATGAAAGCCTGATTCGCGCAGTTTCTTCTGAACAGTTTATGTTGAGATGTGTCTGTTACTTGAACTCTGTGAAGCATTTACTTGGGCTGCAATTTCTGAGGCTGGTAACTCTAATGAACTTACCCTCTGTAGCAGAGTTAACTCTGGTCTTCCTTTCCTGTGGTAGTCCTCATGAGAGCCAGTTTCATCATAGCGCTTGATGGTTTTTGCGACTGCACTTGAAGAAACTTTCAAAGTTCTTGAAATGTTCCGGATTGACTGACCTTCATGTCTTAAATTAATGATAGACTGTCATTTCTCTTTGCTTATTTGAGCGGTTCTTGCAGTAATATGAACTTTGTCTTTTACCAACACAACTGATTGGCTCAAACACATTAAAAAAGGAAGAAAAATGATTATTAAAATAACACATAAAACAACAACAAAAATGTATAAATATTTTAAAAAAAAAAGTTTTTTTTTCTTCCAGATGTTAAATTAATTACTAAGCCTAATTTTTAAGCCCACGTTTTATCATAATTATCTGTCAGTGAGATATATATACAGTATATATATATATATATATATATATATATATATATATTGTCCTAGCACTACACAGCTGATTCAAATAATCAAAGCTTGATGATGAGTTGGTTATTTGAGTCAGATGTGTAGAGCTAGAGTGTAGAGCTCAGACTTCCGGCTAAGTGTTTTGGCAAAAATGTCCTGGTACTTGGTAAAGTTAATCTTGTTGTCATGTTGGCATGAATGATTCGGGAGACAGGCACAGGAATGCGTAATAGTTTTTTTATTGTACCCAAATCATGGCACGCCGATGAAGACCAAACAAACACGTATACAAATAACAGGGTTGAAACCCAAACAAAAGAGCGAGGAGTACCACATATATACAAATACTAATCAGTGGGAATAGGAGACAGGTGTGCGCAATGAAAGTTCCGGAGCAATCCGTGACACTTATTAAGGTCAACAGCATCATTAACCTTTTTTGAAAATGTTATTTAACCTTAATATTTAACTAGGCAAGTCAGTTAAGAACAAATTCTTATTTACAATGACGGCCTACCCCGGCCAAACCTGGACGACACTGGGCCAATTGTGCACCACCCTATCAGACTCCCAATCATAGCCAGATGTGATGCAGCCTGGATTCAAACCAGGTACTGTAGTGACACCTTGTGCACTGAGATGCATTGTCTTAGACCACTGCTCCACTCGGGAGCCCACAACTTTACCAAGTACCAGGACATTTTTCCCCAAAACATGGTTGCCTCTACCAGGAAGCTGACACTTGGCAGCAATTGAATCTTCCAGCAAGGCAATAACCCCAAGCACACATCAAAATCCACAAAGAAGTGGTTAATTGACCACAAAATCAACATTTTGCAATGGCTTTCTCAGTCTGTGGTTTGAAATGGCAGTCCGTAACCCCAGAAGAAAGATATCCAGGATCGGGAAAGATTCTGTACAGAGGAATGGTCTAAGATCCCTCCCAATGTGTTCTCTAATCTCATAAAACATTTTAGAAAAAAACTCAGTGTCATTATACTCCGCAGGGGTAGGGTACTGGAGTACTGAAAACAGGGGTGCCAATCATTTAGATTATTTGTATTAGTTGTTAAACAAAATATCTTTCTCTGAGCAATTATATAAGAAATAAAAATAACATGCAAATAAAAATAACATGCAAAACAGGAAAATACCCCCCAAAAATGTTATAGATATTTTTTGGCAGTTGATAAAAATGGTGGGGCTTTGCCCTGAATGACGGGGTCACCACTGATGATGTAGTATTTACAGCCACATCCATATATGATTTGGTTTTCCTTCCAACATAAAAATATAGAAATATACAGTGTTCAGCAGTTATCAAACTACAGTTGAAGTCGGAAGTTTACATACACCTTAGCCAAATACATTTAAACTCAGTTTTTCACAATTCCTGACATTTAATCCTAGTAAAAATTCCCTGTCTTAGGTCGGTTAGGATCACCACTTTATTTTAAGAATGTGAAATGTCAGAATATTAGTAGAGAGAATTATTTCTTTCAGATTTTATTTCTTTCATCACATTCCCAGTGGGTCAGAAGTTTACATACACTTGTAACCCTCTCACCAGGCTCAAATTTGACTCTTGCGATATTACCTTACAAATAATATCTCAACCACATGGGATAATAGGTGAGAAGGACATATCCAATATGAATCCCTATTGTAAACTATCTAGGGTGATGACAACTAGGGTATTAACTTCAGATGGAATGATTATAGGTTTCTGTTATTGTATAAGGATATGCTTTCCCATGAATTAAATTAAATTGAAACAGTAAATGACTCCATCAAGACAACATACATAAGGTTCAAGATGTGTATTATTACATTTTCAAAGCACCACATCAAAATAAATAAAAATAATAAACCCCAATGAGTCGTGCACAACCCATGTCCAAATTATTTCAAGCTTGCTTAACCCTTTGGCGCGTGTTGGAGCTCAAAAACAATGAAGACACACATAAAGTCCCGAAGCTCCCCACCGTTGTGGTTACTCACTACTCGTAGATATTCCCTCAGCGAAGTATGGCAGTTCCGTGCAGGTTTCCTCACAAGGTCCACAGCAAGCACAGCTACCAATGCAGACAGTACTCCTTAGAAGTAACTGACAACAAGGCACAGGGAATCCCATGGGAACATGAACTCGTTAAGCTTTCCCAAGCAATTCTCTCTTGGTGTCACACGACGCTAGGCTAACCTCAAGGCTGTCAAATACCTCCACGATGAGACGGTAGCTTCAGTCTTTACTAAATCTTTCTTTACAAAATTATAACAACTCCCTTATAAAATAAAAACAGTATTTCCCTTCAAAACTTGGTAGGTATGGGTTTTGTTCTATTTTTATTGTCTTCTTTTAGAATTTTTCTTCGCCAATGGTCAGAATGTAATGTCCATCCTTTCTCAACATCTCGCTCCCGCTCTTTTTTTCCCCAGGCCTCCCGTTAACCAGGTCAACTCTCCCATTGGCCACAGCTTAATAAGCGACCTTACTGGTCAAAACTTAAACTTAGAAGTAAACCAACTTATTCACTTATACATTAAAGAAATATTTATTCAAAAATAAATGCATTAACATTACAATTTGGGAACAATTCAATCACCTTTTAAATCTAATACCAATTAACTATAACAAATAAATTCAATACTTGGTTCTAACAAGAATAAACTCAATACTTAGTTCTAACAAGGGTATTACACACTCAATTAATATTTGGTAGCATTGCCTATAAATTGTTTAACTTGGGTCACACATTTCGGGTAGCCTTCCACAAGCTTCCCACAATAAGTTTGGTGAATTTTGGCCCATTCCTCCTGACAGAGCTGGTATAACGGAAGACCCATTTGCGACCAAGCTTTAACTTCCTGACTGATGTCTTGAGATGTTGGTTCAATATATCCACATAATTTTCCTCCCTCATTATGCCATCTATTTTGTGAGGTGCACCAGTCCCTCCTGCAGCAAAGCACCCCCACAACATGATGCTTCACGGTTGGGATGGTGTTCTTCGGTTTGCAAGCCTCCCCCTTTTTCCTCCAAACATAACGATGGTCATTATGGCAAAACAGTTTGATTTTTGTTTCATCAGATCAGAGGACATTTCTCCAAAAAGTACGATCTTTGTTCCCATGTGCAGTTGCAAACCGTAGTCTGGCTTTTTTATGGCGGTTTTGTAGCAGTGGCTTCTTCCTTGCTGAGCGGTCTTTCAAGTTAAGTCGATATAGGACTCATTTTACTGTGGATATAGATATTTTTGTACCTGTTTCCTCCAGCATCTTCACATGATCCTTTGCTGTTGTTCTGGGATTGATTTGTTTGGGTACCGGTACTCCTTGTATATACCCTCATTGTTTTTATTTATTGTGTTACTATTTTCTATTTTATTTGCTAATTGTCATACTTTTTAACTGTGCATTGTTAGGAAAAGAATTTCACGGTAAATGATACACCTGTTGTATTCGGTGCATGTGACAAATAACATTTGACTTGATTTGATTTGCCTTTATGCATCATGCTTCTAAAAAAAATAATAGGCTCCCGTAAAGTTTCTTGTATGTGAGAGGCAGGATCTCAATAAGCAAGATATAGCATAGGACTACCGTTGATATGGCATTATAGGACTGAAAAAATAATTAGTCTATGTTTGGAGAAACGCGCCTTTCGTAACCAGACAAGAGGCACTCTTTGGAGATGTAGATGGATACAAGCCGAATGGAGTATGCACTGCAGGTAGGCATATGTGAATTGTGAATAATGCAAAAGAATGTCGGCAAAAGACACAAGTGGACCATTTAGAAACCTTTTGGCCAGGATAAGAAAGACACCAGACGCATTGCTGTTGAACCAGCTTTCGCTATAGTAGGGTAAGGTTAGCCTACTAAGGACTTGTTTTTTTATCAAATTAAATGGAAAACAAGCTCTTGTTACAGGAAAATAACTTAAATGTTTCTAAATAGTGTCACCAGATTATCTCATCTCTCATTTCATGATGGGCATATGGCCTACATGGAGGGATTTTTACGGACATCCAAAATTATAACACGAGCTGGCTAAAATAATGTAGTCTAATAGCCTGCATAGATGAAAAGGGGATGTCCACTCAATGTTTTGCTGTTGCCAAACTTGATCTTTAAATAAAGCTTTGGTGATTAAGAATTATTTCACACGAGCCATCTATAGTCTTGACCACTTGGCGATTGCATTGGGCATGTTTAAAAGTTTATATTAAAATGACTGTATTCCTATTAACAACTGGTGTATAATGATATAATACCGTAGTCATACTCAGATTCAACTTTACTTTAAAGGATTGACAATACTATTAAATTGTTGATGTTCGGCAGTGAATAAATAATTGTATATTGTAGAGCAACTTTGTTAATCTCAAATAAACTGTGCCTGGGGAACATTAACAAAACAAATAAACAATTATATTCAAGATAGGAGGAAAAGATCTGCAACTCGATAAGAGCCATTTATTTGGGAGAATACATCGCTGAGGCTAAGTTTTAAGTTTATGTTGCCATTACTTGACGTCATCCATCCAATTAAAGAGCATGTGCTGTAGCAACAAAACCGATTAGTAAAGGCAATGATGTGTATAACGAAAATCAGACAAGGCTCTCCTTAAAATGCTCCTATCCCTGTGGCAAAGTATTTAGAACTAGCTTTAGTGCTCCCATTGGCACGTGTCTCTCTTTGAAGAATTTCACAAACTTTACATTTTCATTTCGGACGGCGGACAAATTGATCTGCCGTATAACATACGGAACGCTTTAACATTCCAGATGAATCTATAAACTGGAGATTTGTTCAGTCAAGTCTAGCTCCGACAGAACAATCCCTCTCAAGAGGGGAGAGCGAGTCACCCAAGCTTATGCAGGGCCAGGCTCTGGGGAATACATGCGGAAGCACAAGTACTTGGTTCTTGAGTTTGTTTTCTATCTACTGGTTGTCTGAGGCAGACCTCAGCACGACTTTCTGCGTATTTACCCTGTTATTTTCTTCTCTCCCAGTCGGTCCAAGGAACTGATTACCACTGCTGCTGCTCTGCTCTGGTCTTCTCCTCTCTCACTTCTGGAAGTTATTGGGCCAGCAGACTAAAAGTTTAGGTTCCCAAATTTTTCTGTGGTATAAACAATCCCTAGTGGGTTTTTAACAGGGATTCTTGTTTCACTGACTAAATTCCAAAGTTCATTACACTGACATATTCAAATCCACCCCAAGAGCACTTACCCCTTCATAGTGAAATCAATATCATAATCCGTTTTTTACATGTTTGTTGTCATTGATTTCCATTAGTCACACGTTGCAAAATAAACACTCCTGTTTCTTTGACTAAATTCTAGGGGATAGATGTAAACAGTCTAGCCACTACCAAATATGTACACCATTCCAATCCCAAATGTAAAAAAAAACAAAAACATTATTTTACGGAGATCTGAAAAAGTGCGGAGCAAGTTCTTAGAAAACAAAGTACCAAGAAAACAAATCAGTATTTTCCTTATCACACTCTATTCTGTGGCTACTGTAATTCAAATGCCAACTGACACCTGCTCACTCAGGTTTCTATGATGGTTACAGTTTTTTACAGTCACTTTGGTGCAATTTTCACAACTATGTGGTACATTTTCACAACTCACAGCACAAATGTCTAAACAGATCCTCAAAATGGCTCATGTTTCAAAACTCGTAAGCAGATTTTTAATTGACTGAGTACAATGAACAAATTCACAAAGTCACTTGTTAACTGTACCAAATCACTCTTCAATTTCGATACTTATTCAATCTAAGTAGTCTGCTTTTAAAAATTCGATATTCACTTTACTTTCGATATGATTTTTGTTAACAGAAGTTGATTAACTATCACTTAATCAAACTGCTCAAAACTGTACAGTAAATAACGTATATACGTATATACTGTAGGTAGGGGTAAAAGTGACTAGGCAATCAGGATAGATAATAAACAGAGTAGCAGCAGTGTATGTGGAGAGTGTGAACGTGTGTGTGTGTGATGTCATTATGCATTTCTGTGTGAGTGTATGTAGTGTATGTAGTGTGTGTGTGTGTGTGTATTTGTGTGTTGGAGTGTCAGTGTAAGTATGTGTGACTGTGTGGGTAGAGTCCAGTGAGTGTGCATAGAGTCAGTGTAAGAGAGTCAATGCAAAAAAGGGTCAATGCAATAGTCCGGGTCGCCATTTGATTAACTGTTCAGCAGTCTTTTGGCTTGGGGGTTGAAGCTGTTCAGGTGCCTTTTGGTCTTGGACTTGGCGCTCTGGTACCGCTTGCTGTGCGGTAGCAGAGTGAACAGTCTATGGCTTGGGTGGCTGAGGTCTTTGACAATTTTACAACAATGTCAACACTCCAAACATGTTGAACGAACACTGATTTTTTAAAATGTATTGTTGCTATCACTCGTTACTGTAGCCTATTCTATTCAATAAACTGTAGTATAAATCCACAATGAACTAGGACAAGAATATTCCGTAGCCCCAGCCGAATTGGAGTAGATGATAACACAAAGACCATCAATAACCTACAGAACGTGAGATAAATGCATGCAGTATTAAGCCATGGAACGCCTTGATTGGCCAGTGTGGCCAAGCCCTCCTCACAATTGCAGCTTGTTAATTCATCAAAGCCCAGACCTTTCACTCCACCACCAGCTACTGCCCTCATAATAACATCTGTGAAAATAACACAAATATTTCTGACACACCCGGACCTGTAGTGCTACCACCAGGGTTTAGATTTACCATTGCATTAGGTTTGTTAAAATAGAGCCCTGTAATTAATGCTACTGCACGGATGTGACTGGCACAAAGTTTTAGCAACAGCATGCCACCTGGCATATTAAGCAGCTGCCTCCTCTCCTACTCTGCCTCTATCTGCACAGCAGATAGAGGCAGAGTACTTCTTTCTGTAATACATCACCACCTTTTCCTGTCTGCTCTGCTCAGCGGGATGGTTTGTATAAGTTTGCACAGGAGGCACGGAACAGAGCAGAGTGGAGGCAGAATTCCTTGGCCTTACAAAATCTAAAAAAGCTCCGGTCTAACACTTATACACGAGTCCATGAAGCCCAGACAGCAGACTGTGAGCTGTGTTTACCCTTAATGCACAGCAAGTGAGAAATCATGGTCGTTTATACTGGCAGTGGTGGAGAAGCACTTTATTACCCCAGGATGAGAAGCCTGCCACTCTGTCCTCAACGCCATGACCTCTGAAAATACACATAGCTATGTCCTCCCTGGACTGTTCAACTCAATTACATTCTCCAGTGTGTTGCATTGAGTAATATCACAAATATGCACTGTAGCCTACTTTACAAAGGTTATGACTTTATTTTCAGAGAAAATTCAATCTAGTCTTATTCAGGATGACACACGACCAATGTCAACTCTCGTAAAGAGGTTCATGGGGGTGAGTTATTTGCAGTTATTTATTTAACTATCGCGAAATGTAATCTTCAGATGTGATGTTGATAGATGTGTCTGATAAAAAGCTATTGTTTAGTGTGCAGAGTTAAAATAAAATCGTAATGAGCTTTATTCCTTCGGAAAATCTTTTTTCAGAAAAGAAACATTCATTATTAACTCAGCTGGATACTGCGTGACATAAAAGTATGTGAATGTATAGAGCTCGCCAGCTGTAGTCATAAAACACGGAAATTAGTTAGCCATCCCTATAGGGAAAATGAATGGGGATAGAATGGGGTTTATGAGATAAATGCTGAAAATAACGTAATAGGTTAACACAGGCTTAGGAGATCTTGTGCGTTTTGTTCTATGAGATAATAGCAGTCAGTTAACATAACCTTTATGAATTAAGTCTTTATATGCTTTGTACTTCTTTTTATATTACATACATTTATAAAAAAATCCCCAAAAGTGACGTTAGCTGAGGAAGATTATCTCATAGAAAAAAACGTATAAGATCTCCTAAGCCTGTGTTTAGCACAGACCTTATTTTCTGAGTTTTTCCCAAAATCCTCCAAAAACAGCATTCATTGTCTCCATAGTCTTTGTCCAACGAACCATGGCGAAGTTAGTGCCTACACAAAGACCATATTACTATTTCTCTCTATTAGTATTATTTTTAACCCATTCATGTCCATAACGGAAATTAATAATTTCCTTTGGAACACTTGTTCTCTGAGCTTGCTGATGGACACATCTGAAGAAGGTTTTACAATAGGCCAAAGCGTTTTTCTACAATGTGAGTTTTTGTTAACAGAAGTCGATTAACTATCACTTAATCAAACTGCTCAAAACTGTACAGTAAATAACGTATATACGTATATACTGTAGGTAGGGGTTAAAGTGACTAGGCAATCAGGATAGATAATAACAGAGTAGCAGCAGTGTATGTGGAGAGTGTGAACGTGTGTGTGTGTGATGTCAATATGCATTTCTGTGTGAGTGTATGTAGTGTATGTAGTGTGTGTGTGTGTGTGTGTGTGTGTGTGTGTGCATTTGTGTGTTGGAGTGTCAGTGTAAGTATGTGTGACTGTGTGGGTAGAGTCCAGTGAGTGTGCATAGAGTCAGTGTAAGAGAGTCAATGCAAAAAAGGGTCAATGCAATAGTCCGGGTCGCCATTTGATTAACTGTTCAGCAGTCTTTTGGCTTGGGGGTTGAAGCTGTTCAGGTGCCTTTTGGTCTTGGACTTGGCGCTCTGGTACCGCTTGCTGTGCGGTAGCAGAGTGAACAGTCTATGGCTTGGGTGGCTGAGGTCTTTGACAATTTTACAACAATGTCAACACTCCAAACATGTTGAACGAACACTGATTTTTTAAAATGTATTGTTGCTATCACTCGTTACTGTAGCCTATTCTATTCAATAAACTGTAGTATAAATCCACAATGAACTAGGACAAGAATATTCCGTAGCCCCAGCCGAATTGGAGTAAATGATAACACAAAGACCATCAATAACCTACAGAACGTGAGATAAATGCATGCAGTATTAAGCCATGGAACGCCTTGATTGGCCAGTGTGGCCAAGCCCTCCTCACAACTGCAGCTTGTTAATTCATCAAAGCCCAGACCTTTCACTCCACCACCAGCTACTGCCCTCATAATAACATCTGTGAAAATAAAACAAATATTTCTGACACACCCGGGCCTGTAGTGCTACCACCAGGGTTTAGATTTACCATTGCATTAGGTTTTAATAATTAATAATTTCCTTTGGAACACTTGTTCTCTGAGCTTGCTGATGGACACATCTGAAGAAGGTTTTACAATCGGCCAAAGCGTTTTTCTACAATGTGAGGTTTGGTTAAACAAATCAAAATATATTTTATAGCTTTGCACACTCTTGGCCTTCTCACAACCAGCTTAAGGGGGGTAGTCACCTGGAATGCATTTCAATTAACAGGTGTGCAAGAGTGTACAAAGTTGTCATCAAGGCAAAGGACGGCTTCTTTGACAAGTCTAAAATTGTGATTTGTTAACCACCTCTGCGCACGGATCCCGCTAGCGGGATCGTTTTCAGAGCAAACATAACGCGGCAAATTCAAAATACAAATTCGTAATATTTAACATCCTTCGATATACAAGTGTTGCATAGCCATCAAAAGCTCTGCTTCTTGGCAATATCACTGCGTTGTCAGATTTTAAAAAGGCTTTACGGCGAAAGCACTACATTTGATTGTTTGAGGCTAGTACCTCACATATTTTCCACATTAGCATAATTCATATCCAGCTCGGTTCTCAAAATGTCCATATCATAGCTAATATAAATCGCTTACCTTTCAAATAACTTCTTCTGAGGGCTTCCCAAGTGTCCAAACAAGAGAATCCATGGTTCTTTTGTTAGAAAAAGTAATTCATTATATCCATAAATCTCAGTTTGGTTGGCACGTTATGTTCAGCTACTACACCAAGCATTGTCAGTCTACTCGCCCGTTTTACAGTGAAGGGCGAGTAGACTGGGCAAGGGCAAGTTATACCTCTCATCTTTTCACAAACAAATCAAATATCATTAATAATGCATCCTTATGCATTCTTTTATGAATAATAGTGATCATATTTTACACGAACGGTAACTGAAACGTTAAAAGACGAAAAGAAAGCTGGGCGCGCTCACGTTCTCGTGAACGTGTACGTTTGTTTACCTTTTTCCCTTCCTGTAGTATTTCTCCCTCTATAAGGATCTGCTCAGAGCTTTTTCCTCCAGACACTTTCCAGAGACTGTTGACATCCAGTGGAAGCCATAGGTACTGCAACCTGTGTCCTATTCCCCATTGATTTATATTACCAGGGCTTCAATGTGAGAGGAAGGGAACAGAAAAAGAAATTCTGGACAGAAATTTCTTGGGTTTTTGCCTGCTATATCTGTTCTGGTATACCCACAGACTATATCTTAATGGTTTTAGAAACTTCAGAGTGTTTCCTATCCAATAGTACTAATTATGTGAATATCCTAGTTTCTGGCCATGAGTGGCAGGCATTTAACTTTGGGCACGTCAGACAGGCGAAGATTCGGAAAATGGGACCCTAGCTGGAAGAGGTTTAAACACTTTTTTGGTTACTACATGATTCCATATGTGTTCTTTCATAGTTTTGATATCTTCACTATTATTCTACAATGTAGAAAATAGTACAAATAAAGAAAAACTATTGAATGAGTAGGTGTGTCCAAACTTTTGACTGGTACTGTATATATACAGTATATATACTGAGTGTACAAAACATTAAGAAAACCTGCTCTTTCCGTGACATAGACTGACCAGGTGAATCCAGGTGAAAGCTATGATCCCTTATTGATGTCACTTGTTAAATCCACTTCAGTCAGTGTAGATGAAGGTGAGGAGACAGGTTAAAGAAGGATTCTTAAACCTTGAGACAATTGAGACATGGATTGTGTATGTGTGATGGTGAATGGGCAAGACAAAATATGTAACTGCCTTTGAACGGGATATGGTAGTAGGTGTGCACCGGTTTGAGTGTGTCAAGAACTGCAACCCTGCTGGGTTTTTCACACTCAACAGTTTCCTGTGTGTATCAAGAATGGTCCACCACCCAAAGGACATCCAGCCAACTTGACACAATTTGTGGGAAGCGTTGGAGTCAACATGGGCCAGCATCCCTTTAGAACGCTTTCAACACCTTGTAGAGTCCATGACCGACAAGTTGTTCTGAGGGCAATAGGGGGTGCAACTTAGTATTAAGAAGGTGTTCCTAATGTTTTGTACAGTCAGTGTATGAACAATATCTAAAGAAATACACATACTCACTCTCACACACACACTCCTAGAGTATATTATATAGCATAAGCAAATCCAATACAAGTCAATGGAGAGTGAGGCATGATACAGCATTCTCCCTCTTTCTCTCCCTCTCTCACAAGCACACGTTTACACACACACACACACACACACACACACACACACACACACACACACACACACACACACACACACACACACACACACACACACACACACACACACACACACACACACGCCCAGATGCACACACACAAACACACAAGCAACACCTGGTGGGAAAGCACAACCGTTCTGAATTTATTTACAAATACATGTCTTTGAAGCTAATCTTGTTTAGTCTGATGTCCTAACTGGTTTCTTTGATTGAATGTTAAGTTTGTAGGAACTGTAGAATTGTTATTTGTTTACCTTTTGCTGTGGTATGTGTGAATAAGAGTGGGTAGTTCATATTATGAATTTAATCCCTTTTAGAAGGCATAAATTGTGATATGAACAAAACCTTTGCTTATGCTGTATAGTGTGTGAGTGTGTGTGGATTTCTTTAGATATTGTTTTTATATATATTGGTCGAGACAATTATTAAAAGATGTGAACATGTTTAATATCTGAGAAAGAGAGAAAACACTGTAAAATGAGTCAGTCTCCAGTCTCCATTGAATTTGCTTATTGAAAAAGAGCGACCTTGGTCTACGTATTGTACTGGTTTGTGACCCACTGACACCACTCCGGTTAGAGGGGAATAAAGCAACCCAAGAGTTAACACACACAGGAATTTGTAATCACACATCCCATGCACGCATGTCCACCCACGCTCTGACACTGGAAAAAATGCAGTTTAGGCCCGGCTAATACGTATACGCTTGAGAGAGTATGCAACGGATCCCACTGGCCAGTGCTGGGCTAGCTAGGAGCATCTAACCAATAACATTATGCATGATCAGTGCATGGGCAATGTGGGGTGCATGGGGACAGTCTGATTGGCTGAAACCACGATATGCGGCGCTAGCCAGACATAAACAACAACACACAATGGAAATTAGTCCCACTGTAACATGTATACTTCATATACTCTAGGGGTGTGTGTGTGTGAAAGAGAGTTTGTGTGGATTTCTTTAGATATTGTTTTTATATACTGTATATATTTTTCCGGACAATCTATATACCACAAATTATTAACATCTGATCATTTGAACATGTATTCACATGACTTGATTAATGAAATGTGTAGAAAAACATTAACCCCATGTGTCCAAATACTATCTATAGTATGATAAAGAAACGGCAGTATATCACAAACAAGTTGAGTCATATATTTGACATATCTTGGCTTACAACAGGTCTAACAGTACTTTTAAACTATTTATTTCTGAATTGTATTTCAAAATACGTCTTTAATTATTTTATTTTTTTTCACAATTTCTCAAAATCCCAACATTGATTGACACTGGAAGTATGATAGACAAAATAACAATTTCAATATGGCCTGTCTAGACATTTGTACTAACTATATTGACACAAAAGGTCATGCATTTATGCCAAACAGAATTTGTTCTGTGGCTCATTTTGATATTGTACTAAATATAGTACAAGGATGTAAATGGGTTAATCTTGTGAAGAGTGTTTTTAAAGTGATCAGTGCAACACTAATAAAGAGCTGTCACGCCAGCTCCTGACCAATGTTCCCTAAACATTTTTTGGCACTGACCAAATTCAATTCAAATCAAATCAAATGTTTTGATCACATACACGTGGTTAGCAGATGTTATTGTGAGTGTAGCGAAATGCTTGTGCTTCTAGTTCCGACAGTGCAGCAATATCTAACAAGTAATCTAACAATTCCATAAAAACTACCTAATACACACAAATCTAAGTAAAGGAATGGAATAAAAATATATACATATCAATATAAGGATGAGCAACGACCGGCAAGATACAATAGATGGTATAAAATACAGTGTATATATATATATATATATATATATATATATATATATATGAGATGAGTAATGCAAAATATGTAAACATTATTAAAGTGGCATTATTAAAGTGACTAGTGATCAATTTATTAAAGTGGCCAATGATTTCAAGTGAGGGTTTTAGGTGACAAGCTCAATTCCTTCAGCCTCCTGAGGTTGAATTTTTTTACACTGTCTGTGTGGTTGGACAATTTCAGTTTGTCCGTGATGTGTACACAGAGGAACTTAAAACTTTCCACCTTCTCCACTGTTGTCGAGTCGATGTGGATAGGGGAGTGCTCCCTTTGCTGTTCCTTTGTTTTGTTGACGTTGAGTGAGAGGTTTTTTTCCTGACACCACACTCCGAGTGCCCTCACCTCCTCCCTATAGGTTGTCTTGTTGTTGTTGGTAATCGAGCCTTCTACTGCTGTGTCGTCTGCAAGCTTGATGATTGAGTTGGAGGCGTGCATGGCCACGCAGTCATGGGTGAACAGGGAGTGCAGGAGGGGACTGAGCACACACCCTTGTGGGGCCCCAGTGCTGAGGATCAGCGAAGTGGAGATGTTGTTTTCTACCTTCACCACCTGGGGCAGGCCCGTCAGGAAGACCAGGACCCAATTGCACAGGGCAGGGTTGAGACCCAGGGACTCAAGCTTAATGGTGAGCTTGAACAGCATTCTTACATAGGTTTTCCTTTTGTCCAGGTGGGATAGGGCCGTGTGCAGTGTGATGGCGATTGCATTGTCTGTGGAACTATTGGGGCGGTACGCAAATTGAAGTGGGTCTAGGGTGACAGGTAAGATGGAGGTGATATGATATGATCCTTGACTAGTCGTTCAAAGCTCTTCATGATGACAGAAGTGAGTGCTATGGGGCGATAGTCATTTAGTTCAGTTACCTTTGCCTTCTTGGGTACAGGAACAATGGTGGCCACCTTAAAGCATGTGGGGAGAGCAGACTGGGATAGGGAGAGATTGAATATGTCTGTAAACACACTAGCCAGCTGGTCTGCGCATGCTCTGAGGACGCGGCTAGGGATACCGTCTGGGCCACCTTTGCGAGGGTTAGGGATTGGTGTCCCGCTAGTGGAACAACTTCCGGTCAAACTGGAGGGCGCGTAATTCAAATAAATTCTAATAGTTATTATAGCGGTTAAACATTTAGGTCCACATAAGTGTCTTATATCGGCTGAAAGCTTAAATTCTTGTTAATCTAACTGCACTGTCCAATTTACAGTAGCTATTACAGCAAAAACAAGCTATGCGATTGTTTGAGGACGGCGCCCCACATCAAAATATTTTTTCCACCGGCACAGGTTTCATACATTCACATATAAAGATTAAATATTCACTTACTTTTTGAAAATCTTCCTCTGATTTGTCATCCAAAGGGTCCCAGAGATAACATTTAGTGTCGTTTTGTTAGATTAAATCCTTTTTTATATCCCAAAAAGTCTGTTAAGTTGGCGCCATCGATTTGAGTAATCCACTCCTTCAACTTGCAAAGAAAGGAATCCGAAAATCTACCTCTAAACTTTGTTTCAACAAGTCAAAATAAGTTTGTATTTACTCCTCAGACACCCTAACATGTAATCAAACTATAATATATATTTTGGAAAGAAGTATGTTCAATAGGGAACTGATTATAGCAGGTGCGCAACTTCATCTTTACGTTCGATGACACGGATTTTGAAGACTGTGTCCTCATACAAAAACTCTTATTTCTTATTTGTTTTTGAAGTTACAAGCCTGAAACTTGAACGTAGACTGCTGACACTCTGTGGAAACCATAGGAATTGCATCCTATTTTACAATATGAGCTTTCTATTGCATTTCTAAGATGGCCTCTCCCCCCCCAAAAAATAATCTGGTTGGTTTTTCTTTAGATTTTCTCCTACCATATTTATTGTGTTATATTCTCCTACATTATTTTTTAAATTTCTACAAAGTTCAAAGTGTTTTCTTTCCAATGGTACCAATAATATGCATATCCTGGCTTCAGGGCCTGAGCTACAGGCATTTTGCTTTGGGCATGTAATTCAGGCGGAAATTGAGAAACGGCCTGATCCCTAAGAAGTTTTAATTAACATGTTTAACATGTCTTACTCACGTCGGCCACGGAGAAGGAGAGCCCACAGTCCTTGGTAGCGGGCCGCGTCGGTGGCACTGTATTATCCTCAAAGCGGGCAAAGAAGGTGTTTAGTTTGTCTGGAAGCAAGACGTCGGTGTCCATGACGTGGCTGATTTATTTTTGTAGTCCGTGATTGTCTGTAGACCCTGCCACATACGTCTCATGTCTGAGCCGTTAAATTGCGACTCCACTTTGTCTCTATACTGACATTTCGCTTGTTTGATTGCCTTGTGGAGGGAATAACTATACTGTTTGTATTCAGCCATATCCCAGTTAACTTTCCATGGTTAAATACGGTGGTTCGCACTTTCAGTTTTGCGCAAATGCCACCATCTATCCACGGTTTCTGGTTAGGGTAGGTTTTAATAGTCACAGTGGGTACAACATCTCCTATGCACTTTCTTATAAACTCACTCACCGAATCAGCGTATAAATCAATATTATTCTCTGAGGCTACCCGGAACATGTCCCAGTGATCGAAACAATCTTGAAGCGTGGATTCCGATTGGTCAGACCAGCAGTGATCCAGAGTTTTGCCAGCACGAGTGCTTAAATTAATATACTGATAGAATTTAGGTAGCCTTGTTCTCAAATTTGCTTTGTTAATATCCACAGCTACAATAAATGTAGCCTCAGGATATATGGTTTCCTGTTTGCATAAAGTCCAGTGAAGTTCCTTGAGGGCCGTTGTGGTATCGGTTTGAGGGGGGATATACAGGGCTGTTACAATTACCAACAAGAATTCTCTTGGGAGGTAATACGGTCAGCATTTGATTGTGAGGAATTCTAGGTCAGGTGAACAAAAGGACTTGAGTTCCTGTATGTTGTTACAATTACACCATGAGTCGTTAATCATACACCCCGCCCTTCTTCTTCCCTGAGATATGTTAATTTCTGAATCCCGGTGGCTGTACCAACTCCGACAGCATATCCCGAGAAAGCCATGTTTCCATGAAACATAGTGTGTTACAATCCCTGATGTCTCTCTGGAAAGCAACCCTTGCCCTAATTTTGTCTTGTTATCTAGAGACTGGGCATTAGCGAGTAATATACTCGGGACCGGTCTTGCGAGCGTAAATTTCCATTCTGTGCAACTTCCGGCGCACATTAACTGCCCACTGGGCACACACTGTTTGAATAAACATTGTTTCCACGTCATTTCAATTAAATTATGTTGAACCAATGTGGAATAGACATTAAACATCTGTGCCCAGTGGGTGTTTAGGTTAAAGTTTCAGACAGTGGCCAAAAGGCTTTCGTGGCTATTTGAACATAATGTAGGCCTATCAGAGTGGCCAAACAACAAAACCAATGGAGCAAATGCCATAGCATTTCCACATGGCTGTGGGTCTTGTGTGGCTCATTTGGTAGAGCATGGCATTTGCAATGCCTGGGTTGTGGGTTCGATTACCACTGGGGACCAGTACAAGCAAGTATGATAATTGATATGAGTCACTCTGGATAAGAGTGTCTGCTAAATTAAATCTAAATGGATATAGCTGTTGACTTCTATGATATTGCCTACTACAGCCAACCCTCCCAAAGCAAAAAAATTTGATTGACCACCCTTCCCTATTTGTGGACCAGCCCCCCCTCCCCACCGCAGTAAATTTCTGTCCTCAATCAATTAAAAATGTTGTCTGTACAGGTTTACATTCAACACCAGTATAAACACAGATGTTTTATTATTTTCATAAGCTATTATCGTTCCAGTTCCTGCTATTCCATGTTAAACCAGCTGGCACAGACCAACGGGCTGGAGCGTTTTTCACTTTTCATTGGTTCATTGTTCCAAGTTTCCAACTCTTACCAAAGGTATTAGATCTAATCTTGGGATTTTAAGTAGTGAATTTATAACTGCACACTACATGGCATTTTGACAGACAGCCACATGATTCTCCCGTTTTAGTCAGTTGCCTTTAATCAGGTCTATAAGCCAGTCACACAGTCATGCCACATTTGTATTGCTTGCATAAGGGCACCAGGATTATGGCACCAATATACTGACTCATTCATCTTTGCACCCTATTGCTTTATTATATTCCTTTGTGTTGTATATAGTTAGGTTTCATTATTGAGAGTTTTATTAATTTTATTGTTAGTGTAGGCTACATTACTGTATGTGTCACAGGATCAAGGAATTTCCCAAAGCCTGCCAACATAATTTAAGGACTAGTAACGCCTGATCCTGAATATCAAATATGAATTCTATGAAGTTGTTGTTACGCTTTTCACTTTTATTTGTAATCCTTTAAATAAAGGACCATGTAATTGTTAAGTGTCTTAATGGACCCTAAAAGTCATATTTGTTACTTTTTCACAGTCGCTAATCAGCACAATGGATGCCATTATACTTGTGAATATGGCCCAGTAACATCATATCAGGCAGTGTAGGGGCACCTCTATGTCTGCCACTTTCAAATGGGTATACTGATGTAATGGGCGGTGAAGTATAATTGGATAAACAAAGTATGCCAGGTTGGGGTTTTAGGACTCCCACTCACTCAATAAAGTATTTTTATACCTTTAATGTGCAGGCTCTTAAGATGCTCTGACAGCATACATCATTTATTAAAGATGCTTAACCCTTCGGGATGTTTATTGTTTTTTTGTAGACTGTGCCTCAGATTGCTGCATTCAGAACGCAGTGCCGTCAGGGAGCACAATAGTGATTGGCATGCTTTGAAATAATTGGAGCATGGCCACTCTATAGCCTATAGAACAGTCATACTGAATAAGAAATGCTAGAAATTCTGGGAGACCTTGGACTTTGCGCAGAGGTCTTGAATACAGACCAGAGAACCCAGACTGTTGTTAATGAATCGTAAAATTGTGGCAGGTGTTAGGTTGTAAAACTATGGCATCCATTCTAATGGTGTGAGACAGGAGGTTGTATTGTACTGAGGTGAAGGAGTCAGATTGTGGTTTAATGGAAGTTCCTTTATAAGGCATTCTACCGCTGCTTTATCTAAAGCAGGTCTGTGATGTCGCCACTGTGCTCTTGTTAACGTGTTACTGTAAGACCACCTCGATCAGCAGCACATTATGATGATATCGTATGCCATATTAGTAGGATTTCTGGGATTTTCACCCTTTTATGGTCTTAGTGAGAGCAAGTCAACACAACTCAAGTGGTTATAGGAATACCATCTACCGGGAGCATGACTGAGCTTATTACTATTTATGTCTGAAGAGGTATTCAAATGTAGACATACGTAGGACCTACAGTATAGGGATTTTATAATTACACATAATGATACCGCACTCCAGATGAGAGGCCTCAACACACACCTAACTATACGCTGGGGTCCGAAATTAATGACACCCTTGATAAAGATGAGAAAAAATGACTCTATCAAATAAATAATTCAAATACTGAGCTATATTCTATGGGGAAATTATCTTATTTTATACTAATATAATAGATGTTGTTTAACAACTAATACTTGTTTTCTCTCAAAAACATAGGGGTCAAATTATTGACACCTTTGTTTTCAAAACTTTCAATACCTCACCTTTCAAGGATAAAACAATTATGAGATTGGAGAACACATTCCTCCATACAGAATTTTTCCAGATCCTTGATATCTTTGGTCGGGCTTATGGACTGCCCTCTTTAATTCAAACCACGGGTTTTCAATTGGATTCAAGTCCGGAAACTGATTTTGTAGTCAATTCATAATTTCTTTATGGATTTAAAAAAAAATGTGTGCTTGGGTTTTTTGGAAGTTCTTTGGTCTTGCTGGAAGATCTAATTGCGACCAAGTTTCAGCCTCCTGACAGCAGGTTTTTGGCTAAAATGTCCAACCAGGTTTTGAGCTAAAGCTAATGATGTTGTTGACCTTAAAAAGGGGCCCAGGACCAGTGAAAGGAAAACAGCCCATAACCTAAAAGATCTAACACCATATTTTACAGTAGGTATGGGGTTCTTATCTGCTTATGCATTCTCATTCCCAATTTTTTAACATACAATATAGCTCAGTATTTTAATTCTTTATTTTTATACAGTATTTTTTGCTTATTTTTATCAAGGGTGTCAATCAGTTCGGACCCCACTGTATATCACTTTAGCACCCCCTCACTGTTTTAATGTTACTTTTCTTTGTATTTCTTAAATCTTTACATGCGAACCGTCAATGGGATATACAGTATACTATAAAACTCAACTCTGGACATAGAAACCAGTTCTACTGCTCCCCTCTAATCAGGGACTGATTTAGACCTGGGACACCAGGTGTGTGCAATTAATTATCAGGTAGAACAGAAAACCAGCAGGCTCTGGACCTCGTAGGGTAAGAGTTGAATAACCCTGCTATAGTCTGTATTACTATAGTGATGAGGGAGTTTCACTTTGGAGTGTGTATGAATACTTTATAATTCTACTTCTGTCTTGAATGTGTGGCTTTTCAGTCAAGGTAATGAGCATACCTTAGGCTGTAAGCATAACTTATTTTGGAACATGATGGTACCACGGTCTCAATGGGTAAATACTAAGTTCTTACATCACCACAATCACTCCAACGTTTGGAAAAGGGAAGGGGGATACCTAGTCAGTTGCATAACTGAATGCATTCAACCAAAATGTGTCTTCCGCATTTAACCCAACCCCTTTGAATCAGAGAGGTGCGGGGGGCTGCCTTAATCGACATCCATGTCAGAACTGCAGATTTTTCTACCTTGTCGGCTCGGGGATTCGATCCAGCGACCTTTTGGGTCATCTTAATCGATCCGTTCTTTTGATACCAGGGGTGCAGTTTGACTTTGATATATTTGGCCATGGAATTTAAAAGGCTCTGGGTCCGATATTGATCCCTACAACGAGTTTATTCCTCTCAAGGCACTTCTCAAAAGTCTAGTGTTTTTATTGGTCCTACTCCTGCAGCTGGTTTTCTATTAACAGATGAGTTCTCAAGTAACAGCAGCTCTAGGTATTACTGATGAAACACACTAACTACTACAGTTTATTGCTATTTTGAACATTTTGTGATCACTTCAAATCTGAGTGTTTGCTTTATTGAATAGTTTGGCATTCATCACAGTAGAGGTTGTACTTAATATCTACTCAGGCATATTTAGAGTGCCACTAATCTTATTTCTGCTTCATAAAATCACCTGCAGTCAATTCGATGCCCCGAACCGCTCTTCTTATTCACATTCGCGGTGCAAGTATCTATAAAATATAATCTAATGTCTTGTATTATCGTGAATCAATATCATGCTGATAATTAAACAACCTGAGAGGATTTTTAGGTATAGTCACAGGAGAAATGTCTCACTGTAATCTCTCCCAGATTACATGACTGTATTGTTGGTTAGCCTACTGACTCCATAATCAAGAATTACACTCTTCTAATTAAATGTAATTAGTTGTTCTATATTTTGAAAAATGTGATTAAGATATTTACTCTGTTGAGAACTCGGTTTTGGCAGATAAAGACACATTCTGGATGCATGGGTGCACACTGTATCCACATGATGTGCATTATTAATGGTTTGGCAAATTGCTCTTAATACTTGGCTGCATCCACATGCCCAGAGCAGAGCTGAGGGCATTGGTGACAGGCAGGGGAACTCAGTAAATATGAGACAGGAGGAGCACAAGTTAGAGCATGAGGAGCCCCAAGACCATCATTAAATCCAAATCCATCGAGGAGTGGGAAAGTGTGTGTAGTTTTCTGTATAATGAGGAAGCTCCCTTGAAATTATGCTGCTTTTTTGGTATGCGGCATCGCCCAAAAAACAGCAACAGGCTGGCTTATACCTGACACACATGGGTCCCTCTGTGCCTGGCAAGGCAGCTGTAGTGCACAGAATTAGATAAGGGAAAAGTTGGAGGCAAAGTATCTTCATGTTGTTGAGGATGAATATATATGGTAAGCTATTTTTTTATGAATATCTGAAAATTGTTATTAGTGATTAAATGAATATGGAACGTGAGTAAAGGGGACACTTGAAATCAGAGATCAGCTAGAGGTCCTAGGATAAGCTGTCTGGGTCAAAGCTAAGTTCACGAACAGGAAGCAGCCAAATGATGTGGAAAAATGTGTCAAGTGTGAGGCTGGTGAGAGGTCAGAGGTGAGGTTTGCTGGCACTTGAAGGTCCTGATTAGGGTGGGGGATTAGAGCTTTGAACCACAGGGCCACAGCTAGGGGTAACCTGAGCCAGATGGCAAGGTGGCTGGAGCTCCATCTTGATTCCAGCATCAGCTAACAAAGGTCGGAGTTTAACTCAGTTTATCTCAGAAGAGACAAACGATGAGATATTGCTTAGTTTGAAATTTGGGGGATTGGGGGATTTAGATTAAAGTGTGTCAGCATTTCATTGGTTTTCATCTTAAAATGAAAGGCATTTCTCTCTGTTCCTCAAAAGCTTTTTGATATCTGGTTAAGGGCATATTATAACATGCTTAATTAAGCAGTTTGACACCCCTGACCTCACCTTTCAGAAGTTCCAATTCTATCGTACCTATCACATATGACTATACACTGGCTATACATTGTCAGTTCTTGAAAGATTAATGTAAGCAATAAAATGTAGCTTGGGCACACTGTGTAAGCAAACACATTTGACAGTTATCCAGACAGATGGGTAATGAAGTCAAAGAATGCTCCATGCTAACGCTGTCCAATTTATCCAAAATGTGTTTGTTATAGTGAAGAAAAGGGAAGAAAGAAATTCTCCAAACAGATTATAACATCACTGGATCTCAAAGCAAGTCAAATAAATCAGGCTCATGCAGATTTTCTTCTACTTATCAAAAGTAAAAAAGAGATTTCAGAAATGCTCTTGATAGTAATAAAATGTGTTTAACTACAAAAGTACATTCCCTAAAAAAAAAGTGTGTGCTTGTTAGCTTGTCTTAAAGTATTTATGGTTGTGAAAGTAGTTATAGTAGTAATAGTGATTGCAGTAGTAATGGTAGTGACTAGTTATAGTTGAAACATTAGGTAAATGAAAATATTGATTGATTGATAGGATTGCCTGAACATGTGAAAGTTAGTTTGGCATCTCTAGCTTGAACTGTTCAAGACCTACTATTATTGTTGATGGGTTAATATATGCAAATGTTTGCACATTTTAATTGTGTAGTTTCTAACATTTTGAAAATGTTACAGTTGTTTTAATGTTTGTAGCTGAAATGGTTAAAGAGTAGTAGCATTTGACATTTCTACCACTGTGTTCTTATGGTTGGACCCTTTTGAATTGCTACTGTACCACTATATTCCTATGGTTCTCATTCAAACCTGTTAATTTATGCAAATTGAAAATGTTTATAGTTCAAAAAGTATAAATATGATTAAAAAGCTGTATACGATTAATATAAGTTGGATCAGTCTGCACATTTCGATTTGGTTTGGTGTTGATAGCTTAAACGGTTCAAGAGGAGTAGCATTTCAACGTTTTTACCATTCAAGTTTATGGCACCTTTATTGCCATTGAAATGCATTGGGAGCTCATTTAAATATTGTTGTAGTACAACAAGTATAAATAGTATCAAAAATATTTTCTCAAGCAATCTAAGTTGGGGCAGTCTAAACAATGTTTATTGTTGATAACTTAAGCAGTTTAAGTGCTAAAGCAGCGGAATAAATCGAGAGCATGTAAGAGTGCTAGAATGGTCTTGCTTTCAGCAAGCACACTAATGAAAACAAGGGCAGACTGGTATGTGACGCAACTCTAGACAAACCCTGTCTGGTCTACCTTTTCTTTTCCAAATTGATACAGTCTAGACTCCATGTAGACAGTCCGGCAAACTAGCAGCAGTGTTGGTATATTTCTGCTTATTTAACAGTGCTGCAGTGCTGACACAATTTCAGTATGCTGACTGGTGTGCATCTAACGTATTGAGCTGGTTCTGTGACCACCATTCTTGTGAATGGAATACCTGTGTGGTGTGCCATTGTGTGTGTTGTATGTGTGTGTACGTGCGCAACGTGTGCGCGCAGCATGTATTTGGGTGTACAGTTTATGTGCGTAGCGTGTCTGTCTGTGTCCCTCCGTGTGCCTGGAGAGAGACCACCTGTGAGAGTAACACCCCGTCTGGAGGGCATGGATTCAAGGACCTCTGCTGGACAGTTACGACTGGAATACTCTCTCCACCTAGAGCAATGAATGACACAATATCTTCCACAGGAGGCTGCTGAGCGGAGGACGGCTCATCATAATGGCTGGAATGGAGTAAATGGAATGGTATCAAACACGTGGAATCCATGTGTTTGATGGGTTTGATACCATTCCATTTATTCCGTTCCAGCCATTACTAAGAGCCTCTCCTTCCCAATACTGTCCCATACCGTCCTGAGAAAGCCATTAGCATCAATGTCTCCTTGTAAATATTGCTTCCATGCTCAATCTCTTTCCCAGGTGTAAGCACATCAGAGATTTCCATTTTCGTGCTGAAAGGCAAAGGCTCAGTAATGCTAACTGATGCGTTTGGGTGTGGAGCCAGACGTTTCTTGATGACTGCCACAAATCATTTATTTCTAAACCAAATAACACATTCAGTAACAGAGTTGCAAATATACCAGAATGGTCAGAGTTATGAATGCGTTGCATCCAGGACAGCCCTTCTTCAAGACCTGCCTGCTGCTTCGGGCCTCAAAGGAGAGTGAATCAGATAAGCTCTCAAGGTGTAAATGTGTCATCCGTTGTCAGTTTTAATCAGACTTTACATCAGTGCTTCATACATAAACAACAGTAAAAATGTTTTCCATATTAATGAGAAGAATTCTCATATTCTCATATATTACAGGGTGAGTGCTTTTGTCAACAATATTACAAGGTTATTCATTTGAATTATTCAACTAACACAGTATACAGTGTCTTAGTCATAGCAATGCAACACCAATGGCAGAATGAGAGAAAAATAATGATGCTTAATTGTATCTCCTAAATCTACCTCTTGTAGGTGGGGAAGGGGATACCTAGTCAGTTGCACAACTGAATGCATTCAACGGAAATGTGTCTTCTGCATTTAACCCAACCCCTCATGATTCTGCTCACAACCATTTTAAACATTTGTGATGATAATCTGAGCACTTCCAAAGTTTCTGAAACGTTTAAAATAGTTTACTATAGAAATTACAATAGCACCAAACAGCCAGAATGTAAACTATACCATAATTAATCTCTATCTATTTGCATAATGTTTTCAGAAATCAAACTGTTATTATTACATGAACTTGAGATAAATTACACATACACACAGTACAGTACCTTATTGCTCTGGAGATAATACTTCTAAGGACATATTATGTACAGCGCCTTCAGAAAGTATTCACACCCCTTGATTTATTCCACATTTTGTTGTGTTACAGCCTGTATTCAAAATGGAGTAGATTTTTATTTGTACAAATGTATTCAAAATGAAATACAGAAATATCAAATGAACATAAGTATTCACACCCCCTGAGTCAATACTTTGTAGAAGCACCTTGTGCAGCGATTACAGCTGTGAGTCTTTCTAGGTAAGTCTCTAAGAGCTTTGCACACCTGCATAGTACAACATTTGCACATTATTATTTTTTTTAATTCTTCAAGCTGTCAAATTGGTTGTTTATCATTGCTAGACAGACATTTTCATGTCTTGCGATAGATTTTCCAGACGATTTAAGTCAAAACTGTAATTAGGCCAGTCAGGAACATTCAATGTCGTCTTGGCAAGCAACTCCAGGGAATATTTGGCCCTGTGTTTTAGGTTAATGTCATGCTGAAAGGTGAATTTGTCTCCCAGTGTATGTTGGAAAGCAGACTGAACCAGGTTATTCCGTTTCCTTTTATCAACAACAAAAATCTCCTTAGTCCTTGCCGATGACAAGCATACCCATAACATGATACAACCACCACCAAACTTGAAAATATGAAAAGTGGTGTTCAGTGATGTGTTGTATTGGATTTGCCACAAACATAACGCTTTGTAGTCAGGACATAAAATAAATGTATTTGCCACATTTTTTGCAGTTTTAGCGCCTTATTACAAATAGGATATATGTTTTGGGATATTTTTATTCTGTACAGGCTTTCTTCTTTTCACTCTGCCATTTAGGTTAGTATTGTGGAGTAACTACAATGTTGTTGATCCGTCCTCAGTTTTCTCCTACCAAAGCCATTAAACTATGTAACTGTTTTAACGTCACTATTGGTCTCATGCTGAAATCCCTGAGCAGTTTCCTTCCTCTCCCACAACTGTGTTAGGAAGGACGCCTGTATCTTTGTAGTGACTGGGTGTATTGCGGTACAGAGATGAGGTAGTCATTGAAAAATCATGTTTAACACTATTATTGCACACAGTACTAGTCCATTCAACTTATTATGTGACTTGTTAAGCACGTTTACTCCTGAACTTATTTCGGCTTGCCATAACAAAGGGGTTAAATACTTATTTGTAAAAAAAATTAAAATACTGTATAATTCCACTTTGACATAATGGGGCATTGTGTGTAGGCCAGTGACACAAAATCTCAATGTAATCAATTTTAAATTCAGTCTGTAACACAACATGTGGAAAAAGTCAAGGGGTGTGAACCATTTCTGAAGGCACTCTAAATACCCTGTATTATGAAGATTTTCATATTATAAAATACGTTCAAAGTCCGTAGAGATTCATACAATATTGTTCACTGGACAGGACAAGTCCCAATTGGCCAGATGCAGTCACGGTCAATGCAAATGTGGAACACTGTGACAAGTCATCTGTAGATTTTCCCTGTCCATTTCCCAAAAGGCAATTTCTGAAATTGGAATACATGAGAAACATATCAAGTGATGGTACAGATACATGTACACAATTAAGCTGTTCACCTCACTTAAAGTGAAACACGACATGTTTCATTTACATAATCTGAGCAGTCAGAACCCCATCTGAGCAGTCATCTCTTAACCACTACCACCTGCCTGGGAGTATTTCAGGTCTTCTGCATAGACCATGTGGCAGCCTTTTGTATTAATGTATCCCAAAAGGAGATGTGAACGCAATTAATTTCTTGAACAAAATGGGATTATGTGACCCAACCAGAAATGTAACCAATAGCCTATATGACTATGGCAAGTTAAAGCACAATAAGTATCAGTTACACAATTCATGCATTTTACAGTCATTACATCCAATGCTATATTCTTTGTGTAATGTTGCTGTTGTATGTGAGGATTTAATTCACAACCTCTTAGTGCGTATGTGGTGTGTAGAGTAATTTCAGGCATATTTTCTGTTATGCTCAATAATTGTCGAATACTATTTTATTTGTCTCCTTAATCCTCTCAATCACAGGTTGAATATGTGCTTTGCTTTTGAAATCTCCCCCCCCAAAAAATATTTGTTCAACAATACATTTCTGTAGACAGCCTTACAAAATGAGGGATAGTGAGTAACTTCCAGGGCATATCTGTAAAGCCACCATAAATCCTATCTGAGTAACTTCTATTTCTCCTTGTTTCGTAGGGAGTTTCTGCATTTATGGGTACATGAATCTAAGTTCCGGGGGCCCGATGCCTGTGATGGAGGAAGTAGATATCAGCGGCAGTGAGAGGTAAGGACAGTACACTGCATCAATGACCGCATGTGCTCTTGAAAAGGATATGGTAGTCAATGGAATGGAATTATCAATGGAATAACTGTCTGAGCCAAGTTGATAGACATACTGATAAAGTCCTTGATAGCATCATAATGAAAAGAATACACATACAGTATACAATGTGAAAAGTGCACATTGGATATTATTAATGATTCTTTCATTAATTGAAGTGTTGGCACACATAGTAGCGGCTAGGTGTCATACAATATACACGTAAGGTTGAGTGAGGGATGGTGGTGGTATTGGAAGGCTAATGTCCCTGAGTCCATGGGGAAGGATGCCTGTGGTTAGCTTTGCAGGAACCAGAGGCTTCCTCCCCTGGCATCATCTTTCCCTGCTCCCTGCTTACCTTCTCAACGTACCCTCATTTGATATCCTGTGACAGGCTTCCTATCAGGAGGATAGGTTTCTATGGAAATATCCTTGAAATAGCATCATACAGAACATGAGCTTCAATGAAAGGAACACTCCTTACATATAGACCACCCCCAAGCAATAAGACCCTGAACATCTAATCAAATGCCCCCACACAACCCCTCTTTTACGTCGCTGCTACTCTCTGTTGTTATCATCTATGCATAGTCACTTTAATAACTCTACCTACATGTACATATTACCTTAACTAACCGGTGCCCCCGTACATTGACTCTGTACTGGTATATAGTCTCGCTATTGTTATTTTACTGCTGCTCTTTAATTACTTGTTACTTTTATTCCATATTTTTTTTAACTGCATTGTTGGTTAGGGGCTCACAAGTAAGCATTTCACTGTTGTATTCGGCGCATGTGACTAATACAATTTGATTTGATTACCCTCCTGACCTGGTCATAATTTTGACTGCATGACATATAAATAATAGGTTTACAGCTGGTATCAGAAGTATGCGTTAATAACGTGTTTCCAGCATAGCCTACACGTGGTTGTTGGTGTTTTGAGGAAAGCTCTAGAGACTGCTTTCATAGACAATGAGTGTATTAATTCAGCTCATGTGAATGTGGTCCTGATAAGCTGACTTCGATTGAAACCTATTGCAGAACGAAAAACTACGAAACATCCAGGCATGTGTCCAGCCTGTGGTGCTGAATCGCTATAGTAATGTGCCTAACAAAGCTGTCAAAATCTCCATTTATAAAAAACCCCGGGGATGGTCTAGCAAATAATTATCAGCTCAAGCAGCAGAGAAAAGGCAGAGGCAGAGAAAGGCTGAGTTTTCCATTCGACATTGTTTGGACATATTTTTTATTCATGTCTTCTAGCGTGATTTATCACATCTGTCAGTGATATCAGAGCGCACCACATATAACTTCACTCCCTTTCTACTCAATTTTTTTTACAGCTGTCTTCTCTATATGTACAACAGTTCACCTGACACAAGACTGAATCCAAACATTACTCTGTTGAATTTGTGTGCATTTTACATTTACTGTACTTTTCGCCGCAATTGTTGATAACAAAATCTGAAAATACTCTGGATACATTCAATAACATGATAAGAAAATTCCTGAAAAATGTGGGGTAGGTGCACATAAAACAAAAAAAGGTTTGAGTGAGAGAACTAACTGGTGTCTCCAAGTGGCCACACACCTTTCCAAAGTGTGCACAGTTCCTAAGTAATTTCAACACACTTTTATGACTCAAAGAAGTCTTCAACTATAATATACTTTTTGGTCTCTCCTACTTAAGCTGTGCCATTGAGGAACTTGAGCAAGCACACTTGTAGTTGTTTTGTTTGCAACACAGCCCTGCATCAAACAATTACTGTTGCTGTTTACGCAATCCAAAAACGCTCCATTATAGAACGCAATATGGGTCAGGTGGGAATCATTTGAAAGCTTATTCTATTGCCAACACGACTAGTTAAGTTATAAAATACGACATTACAGTGTTAGGCTTTCACAATGGAATTCAGGGAAACATATCGTAATTTTGGTGCGCATAGAAAGGAGTCATGAGTGCATACCATTTACAGCATTTCACTCCCTCAGTCCACAATTTTTGCAAAAGTTTCCCAATTAGCAGGAGGGGGCAACTTCCTGTGACTCAAAACCCATACAGGGCTTATGAAGCGCAGCCAGAGCTCTCACGTCATGTATAGCATGTTATTGTATAGTCACTGCGTTCCAATTTAGGCATTTATCAGTGCCCAAATCTGCAATTTTCAACCTGGGTACAAGTGTAAAATTAAGCCATGGTATGCTGCGTGTTTTAAAGCAGGGATTTCATTCCAGAGTGCTTTGATACAGCCTCACCGGACTGTAGGTGTGCAATAAAGTCTTACTGTATTTCTCAGTGAACTTAAATGATATTGTGGATAGAGCCACACACTAGTGCCAGTCTTACAACCACTGTGACTTTCCTGTGTGCAGATGATTGAGATTTAACAGGTTGGGTTGCCGCACCTGGAGGGGGTATTATTTGTGAGGTGATAAATGTGAAAGATTAGGGGTGGATGATTGCTTGCTGATACAGTATCTCTATCTCCTTGCAGTATGTCTTGATTATTTCTGGAGGACACAATGTTTTCTTTGTCAGCTTTTTCATTATTTCCACTGAAATTATTTACTTCATTGTCTTTGTTGTAGTTAGGACACACGTTAGGAAAACATAATGCTGAATTGTTCATATACATATACATCCTAACGTAACTTATTCACTCTTTTGTTGTAGAGAATTTTCCAGATGCATCATTTCCAGATGAAATTCAAATGAGCCTCATGACTGGCTGAAAATGAGCAGTTCTCTTTCTCTCCATGCGTGGGCATTGGGATCAAGGCTTTCTATCAAAATTATGTTCTCTCTCGCTCACTCAAACCCTAGGCCTAGTTCCTATTACTGCAACATTAAAATGTACAAAAATTTATCTGAAATGCTGCCATACACATCAACAACCGTCATTGTATATACAGTGAGGGAAAAAAGTATTTTATCCCCTGCTGATTTTGTACATTTGCCCACTGACAAAGATATGATCAGTCTATAATTTTAATGGTAGGTTTATTTGAACAATGAGAGACAGAATATCAACAAAAAAAATATTTCCAATTTTTTACAGACAGATTATTTCACTTATAATTCACTGTATCACAATTCCAGTGGGTCAGAAGTTTACGTACACTGAGTTGACTGTGCCTTTAAACAGCTTGGAAAATTCCAGAAAATGATGTCATGTCTTAAGAAGCTTCTGATAGGCTAATTGACATAATTTGAGTCAATTGGAGGTGTACCTGTGGATGTATTTCAAGGCCTACCTTCAAACTCAGTGCCTCTTTGCTTGACATCATGGGAAAATCAAAAGAAATCAGCTAAGACCTCAGAAAAAAACGGTAGACCTCCAAGTCTTGTTCATCCTTGGGAGCAATTTCCAAACGCCTGAAGGTACCACGTTCATCTGTACAAACAACAGTAAGCAAGTATAAACACCATGGGACCATGCAGCCATCATACCACTCAGGAAGGAGACACGTTCTGTCTCCTAGAGAGGAACGTACCTTGGTGCGAAAAGTGCAAATCAATCCCAGAACAACAGCAAAGGACCTTGTGAGGAAACAGGTACAAAAATATTTATATCCACAGTAAATTGAGTCCTATATCGACATAACCTGAAAGGCCGCTCAGCAAGGAAGAAGCCACTCCAAAACTGCCATAAAAATGCCAGACTATGTTGATATATTGAAGCAACATCTCAAGACATCAGTCAGGAAGATAAAGCTTGGTCGCAAGGCAGTTAACCCACTGTTCCTAGGCTGTCATTGAAAATAAGAATTTGTTCTTAACTGACTTTCCTAGTAAAATAAAGGTAAAAAAAAAAAATGGACAATGACCCCAAGCATACTTCCAAAGTTGTGGCAAAATGGCTTAAGGACAACAAAGTCAAGGTATTGGAGTGGCCATCACAAAGCCCTGACCTCAATCCTATAGAAAATTTGTGGGCAGAACTGAAAAAGCGTGCGCAAGCAAGGAGGCCTACAAAACCTGACTCAGTTACACCAGCTCTGTCAGGAGGAATGGGCCAAAATTCACCCAACTTATTGTGGGAAGCTTGTGGAAGGCTACCTGGAACGTTTGACCCACGTTAAACAATTTAAAGGCAATGCTACCAAATACTAATTGAGTGTATGTAACTTCTGACCCACTGGGAATGTGATGGAATAAATAAATAATTCTCTCTACTATTATTCTGACATTTCACATTCTTAAAATAAAGTGGTGATCCTAACTAACCTACGACAGGGAATCTTTACTAGAATTAAATGTCAGGAATTGTGAAAAACTGAGTTTAAATATATTTGGCTAAGGTGTATGTAAACTTCCGACTTGAACTGTATATATTCCTTTTTGATATGCATTTACTGCATATGATTATATTGGACATGTTATTCTTCATCACATGCAAGTATTTGTTTTGTATCTGTTGCATTTCGCTTACATTAGAAGTAGGCTAGGCAGTCTAATATAGTTACAGTATATTGCATCATATCACCTTTCAATATTAGTTATTAATTAATATAAAACCATGTTAACTTGAACATAATTTAATAATATGCACAGGTGTCATATTCGTATGAATGTATCACAATACAAACCTACTCATTAGAAAAATACAGCAGCTCTACTGCAAAATTGCTTCACAATGAAACACCACTATTCTTAAACAGTCAGTAAAATAGCATATTTAGCTGTAAAAGAAAATCATAGCCTGTATGATATCATGCATGCAAACTTGTCATGTCCTGAGCAATGGATCAGCAGACCAAGCAACATGCGAGAGGAGGACCGTATACCGTAGGATAATTATTCTGGTCGGTGTCAACTTCATTCATAATTCAGGTACTGAGGTGCTCGATTCTGTTACTTGTTTACCTGTTATTCGTGTCAGATGTTTCCATTTTGGGATATCCTTGCTGCACAATTTTCCTACTGCAATGAAATGTGTTATATTAAGATCCGACATCTGTACATAGTAGTACTCAAACTGTTGTTTCTAGTAATCCTATAGGCAGACTCTTCGACTATTCCCATAGGATAACCCTTTGAAGAAGCCTTTTGAGTTTCATGTAGAACATTTTACACAGAGTGTTCTACATGGAACCTAAAATAATTATGCTATGGGTACAGCAGAAGAACACTTTTTGAACCCTGTATTTCTTGTGTAATTCTTGAGTAAGATGCACAGGGTCATAACAGTTTATGGTAGTTTATTTGTCTTGTGCTTTCCGGGTAGGGGAATCCTTACTGTACTTACAGTATATGAGACAATGATTGTGAAAGATACAAACACAGGACATCAGTAAAGGAAACCCAGTCTTTAATTTCCTCAACAGTGACGACGAGACAGCCTACAGGGAGGAGGTGAGGGCCCTCGGAGTGTGGTGTCAGGAAAATAACCTCTCACTCAACGTCAACAAAACAAAGGAGATGATTGTGGACTTCAAGAAACAGCATAGGGAGCATCCCCCCATCCACATCGACAGGACAGTAGTGGAGAAGGTGGAAAGTTCCTCTGTGTACACATCACGGACAAACTGAAATGGTTCACCCACACAGACAGCGTGGTGAAGAAGTCGCAACAGCGCCTCTTCAACCTCAGGAGGCTGAAGAAATCTGGCTTGTCACCTAAAACACTCACAAACCTTTTCAGATGCACCATCGAGCGCATCCTGTCGAGCTGTATCATCGCCTGGCACGGCAACTTCTCCGCCCACAACCGCAAGGCTCTCGTGAGGGTAGTGCGGTCTGCACAACGCATCACCAGGGGCAAACTACCTGCCCTCCAGAACACCTACAGCACCCGATGTCACAGGAAGGCCAAAAACATCATCAAGGACAACAACCACACAAGCCACTGCCTGTTCACCCCGCTATCATCCAGAAGGCGAGGTCAGTACAGGTGCATCAAAGCTGGGACCGAGAGACTGAAAGACAGCTTCTATCTCAAGGCCATCAGACTGTTAAACAGCCATCACTAACATAGAGTGGATACTGCCAACAGACTCAAATCTCTTGCCACTTTAATACATTTAATAAATGTATTTAATAAAAGGTATCACTAGTCACTTTAAATAACTCCACTTTAATAATGTCTACATATCCTACATTACTCATTTCATATGTATATACGGTATTCAATACAATCTACTGCATCTTGCTCATGCCGCACAGCCATCGCTCATCCATATATTTATATGTACATTTTCTTATTCATCCCTTTACATTTGTGTGTATAATGTAGTCGCTGTGAATTTGTAAGATTACTTGTTAGATATTACTGCACTGTCGGAACTAGAAGCACAAACATTTCGCTACACTCACATTAACATCTGCTAACCATGTGTATGTGACCAATAAAATGTTATTTGATTTGAACTAAGAACTGTATGCTTACGTAGTCTCATCCTGTCATATCATATTTTATTACTAAGATCCAGCCAAAGATTTGAATGAGCTGTTGAATGCAGTGAGCTTGCTCTGTTGCCCACCTCTATTGACATTGGAGTGGGAGTTCATGTGTGGGTCATCTGAATAACGGTGTGTAGAGGTCAAACAAAGGTCCTGTTCAGAGTCAATAACTCCTGCAATGTGACAGAGAGAGAGTTTCTCATGTGCTGGAATGATAGGAAAAAAGAAGCACATAATTGCATTATATTGGACCGCTGCCAAATAATAGTATGCTGTCTAGGTTTATTACTTCTATAAACCATGCAACGCCATTCTCATTTTATGTGTAGTTCAGGGCTGCTCAAACTTTTGTGCTTGACGGGCCAAAATATAATCTGAGTGGTGGGATGCCGGCCGAACAAATATACTGTACATTATCTATTTAGAAATATAAAAGGTAAATAATAGCTTTTTAGGGTCTTTAAACACGGGCCTTTTAGTATTTAATCATAAAACCACACTTCAAACATAAATCAAGTTGTAGTCATATAACTTACATCTAACAACACTTTCTGATGACCAGTTTTAAAGATGTATTAAAAATGTCACCATGTTGGCACAGAAACTGCAACCAAGTTGCTATGTTCATTAAGCCTCAGACACACCAAGGTTTCAGACTTCTGCCTTCTGAGCAGTCGTAGGTGAGTGAGTAAACCCCCACTGTCATCCGTTCTATTGGCCAAAGTGCAATCATTGGAAAACAAATTGGATGATCTACGATCAAGATTATCCTACCCACGGGAAATTAAAAACTGTAATATCTTAGGTTTCACCGAGTCGTGGCTGAACGACGACACAGATAGTATAGAGCTGGCAGGATTTTCCATGCATCGGCAAAACAGAGAAGATACGTCTGGAAAGTCGAGGGGTGGGGGTGGTGGTGTGGGTCTATTTGTAAATAACAGCTGGTGCGCAATGTCTAATATTAAAGAAGTCTCAAGGAATTGCTTGCCTGATGTAGAGTACCTTATGATAAGCTGTAGACCACACTATCTACCAAGAGAGTTCTCATCTATATTATCTATATTCGTAGTCGTATTACTCAACCAGCTGTATAAGGCCATAAGCAAACAAGAAAATGCTCATCCAGTTGCGGCGCTCCTAGTGGCCAGGGACTTTAACTTCTTAGGGAGCAGCGCACGAGGTGACGGTTTTGGAGAGCCTGGCGTGCCCAAAGTAAAATGCTTCCCATTCAGGCCCAGAAAATAGGATCTGCACACACTCTGAATTTTCTAAAAGTGTTAACATTTTGTCTGTGAGTATAACAGAACGGATATGGCAGGTCGAAAACCCTAGGAATTTCTGTCCTGGAAAATGTGGTTTTGACACATTGCCTCATTTGGAACCCCTCCCTTATGAAAATGCACATATAAGGGAATATTAATGCAGTACCTATTGCTTCCACTAGATGTCAACAGTCTCGAGAAAGTGTTCTAATTCTTTTTAGATGCTTTTAGAGCAGATAAGAAGATGAATAAGGAAGTGTCCACGCAGATGTCAATAGAAGTAAATGCGCGCTCCCGGCTGGCGCGTTCTTTGTTTTTTTACTTTCTTATCGCCCAGTTTATATTCCGGTTGAAATATTATACTATTTATACATAACAGTGTTCCTAAGAATATCCAATGGTACTAAATACAGTGGGGAAAAAAAGTATTTAGTCAGCCACCAATTGTGCAAGTTCTCTCACTTAAAAAAATGAGAGAGGCCTGTAATTTTCATCATAGGTACACTTCAACTATGACAGACAAAATGAGGGAAAAATCCAGAAAATCACATTGTAGGATTTTTTATGAATTTATTTGCAAATTATGGTGGAAAATAAGTATTTGGTCAATAACAAAAGTTTATCTCAATACTTTGTTATATACCCTTTGTTGATAATGACAGAGGTCAAACGTTTTCTGTAAGTCTTCACAAGGTTTTCACACACTGTTGCTGGTATTTTGGCCCATTCCTCCATGCAGATCTCCTCTAGAGCAGTGATGTTTTGGGGCTGTCGCTGGGCAACACGGACTTTCAAAGATTTTCTATGGGGTTGAGATCTGGAGACTGGCTAGGCCACTCCAGGACCTTGAAATGCTTCTTACGAAGCCACTCCTTCGTTCGGGCGGTGTGTTTGGGATCATTGTCATGCTGAAAGACCCAGCCACGTTTCATCTTCAATGCCCTTGCTGATGGAAGGAGGTTTTCACTCAAAATCTCACGATACATGGCCCCATTCATTCTTTCCTTTACACGGATCAGTCGTCCTGGTCCCTTTGCAGAAAAACAGCCCCAAAGCATGATGTTTCCACCCCCATGCTTCACAGTAGGTATGGTGTTCTTTGGATGCAACTCAGCATTCTTTGTCCTCCAAACACGACGAGTTGAGTTTTTACCAAAAGTTCTATTTTGGTTTCATATGACATTCTCCCAATCCTCATCTGGATCATCAAAATGCTCTCTAGCAAACTTTAGACGGGCCTGAACATGTACTGGCTTAAGCAGGGGGACACGTCTGGCACTGCAGGATTTGAGTCCCTGGCGGCGTAGTGTGTTACTGATGGTAGGCTTTGTTACTTTGGTCCCAGCTCTCTGCAGGTCATTCACTAGGTCCCCCCGTGTGGTTCTGGGATTTTTGCTCACCGTTCTTGTGATCATTTTGACCCCACGGGGTGAGATCTTGCGTGGAGCCCCAGATCGAGGAAGATTATCAGTGGTCTTGTATGTCTTCCATTTACTAATAATTGCTCCCACAGTTGATTTCTTCAAACCAAGCTGCTTACCTATTGCAGATTCAGTCTTCCCAACCTGGTGCAGGTCTACAATTTTGTTTCTGGTGTCCTTTGACAGCTCTTTGGTCTTGGCCATAGTGGAGTTTGGAGTGTGACTGTTTGAGGTTGTGGACAGGTGTCTTTTATACTGATAACAAGTTCAAACAGGTGCCATTAATACAGGTAATGAGTGGAGGACAGAGGAGCCTCTTAAAGAAGAAGTTACAGGTCTGTGAGAGCCAGAAATCTTGCTTGTTTGTATGTGACCAAATACTTATTTTCCACCATAATTTGCAAATAAATTCATTAAAAATCCTACAATGTGATTTTCTGGATTTTTTTTCCTTATTTTGTCTGTCATAGTTGAAGTGTACCTATGATGAAAGTTACAGGCCTCTCTCATCTTTTTAAGTGAGAGAACTTGCACAATTGGTGGCTGACTAAATACTTTTTTTCCCCACTGTATGTGCATATCCTATTTTCTGGGCCTGAATGGGAGGCATTTTACTTTGGGCACGCCAGGCTCTCCTAAACGGTCACCTCGTGCGCTGCTCCCTAAGAAGTTAATATTGAATCCTGCGACACCGGCTCTGATGCTCGTCGGATGTGGAAGGGCTTGAAAACTATTATAGACTACAAAGGGAAACCCAGCCACGAGCTGCCCAGGGACACGAGCCTACCAGATGAGCTAAATGCCATTTATGCTCGCTTCGAGGCAAGCAACACTGAAGCATGCATGAAAGCACCAGCTGTTCTGGATGACTGTGTGATAATGCTCTTGGTAGCCGATGGGAGCAAGACCTTTAAACAGGTCAACAATCACAAAGCTGCGTGGCCAGACGGATTACCAGGACGTGTACTCAAAGCATGCGCGGACCAACTGGCAAGTGTCTACACTGACATTTTCAACCTCTCCCTGACTGAGTCTGTAATACCTTCATGTTTCAAGCAGACCACCATAGTCCCTGTGCCCAAGGAAGCAAAGGTAACCTGCCTAAATGATTACCGCCACGTAGCACTCACATTGGTAGCCATGAAGTGCCTTGAAAGGCTAGTCATGGCTCACATCAACAGCATCATCACGGATACCCTAGACCTACTCCAATTCACATACCGCCCCAACAGATTCACAGATGACGCTATCTCAGTCGCACTCCACACTGCCCTTTCCCACCTGGACAAAAGGAAAAGGCGTGTGGAACAGGCCCCCACTAACATCGACTTGGCTGTAGTGTAGCGGGTTGAGAGTTCAAGTTCCTTGGTGTCCACATCACCAACAAACTATCATGGTCCAAACACAACAAGACAGTCGTGAAGAGGGCACGACAAAACCTTTTCCCCCTCAGGAGACTGAAAAGATTTGGCATGGGTCCCCAGATCCTTCAAATGTTGTACATCTGCACCATCGAGAGAATCCTAACCGGTTGCATCACCACCTGGTATGGCAACTGCTCGGCATCTGACCGTAACGAGCTGCAGAGGGTAGTGCATACTGCCCAGTACTTCACTGTAGCCAAACTTCCGCCATCCATGACCTATATACTATCTAGGAGGTGTCAGAGGAAAGGCCAAAAAATGGTCAAAGACTCCAGTCACCCAAGTAATAAACTATTATCTTTGCTCCCACACGGCAAGTGGTACCAGAGCGCCAAGTCTAGGACCAGAAGGCTCCTTAAGCCATTTTTCCACAACTTTGGAAGTATGCTTGGGGTCATTGTCCATTTGAAAGACCCCATTTGCGACCAAGCTTTAACTTCCTGACTGATGTCTTGAGATGTTGCTTCAATATATCAACATCATTTTTCTTCCTCATGATGCCATCTATTTTGTGAAGTGCACCATCCCTCCTGCACCAAAGCACCCCCACAACATGATGCTGCCACCCCCGGTGCTTCACGGTTGGGATGGTGTTCTTTGGCTTGCGAGCCTCCCCCTTTTTCCTCCAAACATAACGATGGTCATTATGGCCAAACAGTTCTATTTTAATTTTCATCAGACCAGAAGACATTTCTCCAAAAAGTATGATCTTTGTCCCCATGTGCAGTTGCAAACCGTAGTCTGGCTTTTTTATGGCGGTTTTGGAGCAGTGGCTTCTTCCTTGCAGTGTGCCCTTTCAGGTTATGTCAATATAGGACTCGTTTTACTGCGGATATAGATATTTTTGTACTCGTTTCCTCCAGCATCTTCACAAGGTCCTTTGCTGTTGTTCTGGGATTGATTTGCACTTTTTGCACCAAAGTACATTCATCTCTAGGAGACAGTATGACGGCTGCGTTGTCCCATGGTGTTTACACTTGCGTACTATTGTTTGTACAGATGAACGTGGAACCTTCAGGCATTTGGAAATTGCTCCCAAAGATGAACCAGACTTGTGGAGGTCTGCAATTGTTTTTCTGATGTCTTGGCTGATGTCTTTTGATTTTCCCATGATGTCAAGCAAAGAGGCACTGAGTTTGAAGGTAGGCCTTGAAATACATCCACAGGTTAATCTCCAATTGACTCAAATGATATCAATTAGCCTATCAGAAGCTTCTAAAGCCATGACATCATTTTCTGGAATTTTCCAAGCTGTTTAAAGGCACAGTCAGCTTAGTGTATGTAAACCTCTGACCCACTGGAATTGTGATACAATGAATGATAAGTGAAATAATAGATTATTATCCGGTTGAAATATTATAGTAAATATACATAAAAGTGTACCTAAAGATACATTACATTAATGATGTTTGATTTGTTTGGACAAAGTTGAAAGGTATAGTTTGAACGCTTTTTCTTCACGGTTCAATGGGCGAGTGGACGGTGGATTTTCCGAACATAATGCGCAAACCAAACGGAGATTTATGGATATAAACAATGACTTTTTCTAACAAAATAAGCATGGATTGTCTTGCTTGGACACTTCTGATTGCCCTCAGCAGATAAGCGATTTTATTTGAGCTCTTTTATGCGCTTTGTGAGACCCGCGCTGGTTATGGATGTATGCTAATGCATAAAATATGAGAGGTGCTATTCTCAAACAGTCAAATGTTGTGCTTTCGCCGTAAAGCCTTTTTGAAATCTGACAACGCTGTGATATTGCCAAGACTCTGAGATTTTGAAGAGTATGCAACGTGCATATTGATTAATGTTTTGTAATTGTACTTTTGGATTTTGAATTTGGCGCCTTACATTTTGCCGGGTAGTGTCAGGAATGGGGCGCTAGCGCCCCAGCGCTCCTTAATAATCCTTAAGAGGTTAATGACTCCAACCTAAGTGTATATAAACTTCTGACTTCAACTGTACATGGATGAACACTTCTCCCTCTGTCATGGATGCCATGGTTGCCCTTAGTTTGAAGATGTAATCCGGAGACAGGTGTTTTATACAACTGTATTCTCTTTTCGACTTTCTCCGCATTTGACAATCATCTCTCTGCTTCCACTGGGAATTCCACTGAAAACTCATTCAACTTCTTCTGTGACAACAACACTGTTGATTGCTATTTCTTCACCCATCACGGTCTTCAGAAGTCTCTACAATCTCTGGTTCAATTAAAATATTTTTACCTGAATTAGGGATTTTGTTATCGTCTGAATCATTTTCAGAGCCAGAGAAAGTCAGCATGGCATGATTGTCCTCCAGAAAGTAGTCCATCACAACTTTTCCCCACTGATCTTTGTCGATAGCGCTATTAACTTCAGGGCTGCAGCAACATCTTTTCAGTTCTTCATGATATATTTTTTAAAAAAGCAGCGGTAAAAAGGATTATCCACACATTCTGAGCAGCTCATGTTATAGACAGAAGCTTGCTACATTGCAGACCAATCTAAACTCATCTCTCGGGAATGTCCAGCACATCCATTATCTCAGCCAATCATGGCTATCGGGAAAGTTCATGCATTTTTCCATGGCTAAACCAACTAGGCTCGTAATTTAACAATTGCATTTATAATACAGATGGCATAGACATTTGTTATTAAAGCACATGAAAGTTCAGATATTCTGGGCCAAAAAAACACATTTTAATATAAAAAAACAATATATAACTCTCCTGTGAAGTAGTGACATGCCTAGTTTCTTGAAACGGGTCACAAATGAAACATAAGGAATACAATTACTTGTTGGAATGGCTGTTGCTAATTAAACATAATAAAATCAGTTCTATAGTATAATTTGTGTTGTGTATTTCTGAACAAAGCTTTTCATATATGCAATTATATACAGTACCAGTCAAAAGTTTGGACACACCTACTCATTCAAGAGTTTTTCTTTATTTTTACTATTTTCTACATTGTAGAATAATAGTGAAAACAGAAAGGAAAACGCTGCACACTGCTGCTCATGCTCCCAGGTGATATTTATTTATAACAATGTTTCGACCCTTAGATCTTCATCAGGCATCCTTATACCAGGTGAAAGGTCATATATATATATAGGGGCAGTACTCAGTGACATCACTTCTTGAAACAGGAGGTAAATATAGGTTGTACAATATAGGTTCACAATATTAACATTCAATGTATCAAAATATATGATCATATGTGATATATGATCATATGTGATACAAATTTACAGTAATATACATACACATACAATATTGAATTAGGATTTAAAAAAAACACAATTTGTACATATTGAAACTATAAAAACGGTTTCAAGTCAAACTTCTCGTTAAGGCCGAGAGTTGACAGTGTGTTGAGCCTGTGGATCCAGGAAGATTCCCTTTGAATGTCTCCTCCCCTGCATGACATCTTGACCATTTCTATTCCAATGTATCTCAGAGAACTAATAGGATTTCCAGCTTGTACAAAATGAAAAGCAACCGGTGGGTAATCAGATTTAACCACAACGTCTCTCACGTTTGGGGTCTTTTAATAACCATACGTGGGGGATATTTAAAAATAGGTTTCAATGGTGGGTCAGTATCAGTGGAGGCTGGAGACTTGAAAAATTGAGGAAGGTGGGATACCCCCGGTATAGGTGCTGAACGCACGGAGAAGTCAAAGTCTGTTTCAAAAATCGTCAGAAGAGTAATTATTTTAACCTAAAGTATTTGATAAAGACATTAGTAGTACCATATTATGGGGAATGGGAATGAGAGGGCTACTTACACAGTGTTTGGAAGGGATCACAGCAGTAATTGAATGAGGGTATGAGGCATAAGTTTAGATGTTCAGAAGCTTGACTTCAGTGCAGGACAGGATTTGTTTGGGATGACAAAAAACAATAACATAACACACTACACAGTTAGACCAAAGAGCTAAGAATGAGTTAAAGCAAGGAGTAAAATCATTGATGTGTATTAATGTAGTTGTGTTTGTGTATGTGATTGACTCTACATAGAGTAATGAGAGAAAATTGATAGGGGGTACTCACAGTGCTTGGAGAGGAAACAATTTTTACCCCCTGGGGCCCAGAGTTTTTCCTTATCCGTTAACCTAACCAGGAAAACTCTGGACACTATTAGGTATGACAGTGATTAATCAGTTGTAAAAAGGTTTTATAAGGGCTGTGATGGGACCAGTTTTTCCAAATCAGGTCACATGGTTTTAAAAAATGGGGGATGAAAAGCCTGTCAAACTGCAGCAATCTTATACTTGTTCATATTAATTATATTTAGACTAGATTAGGAAGGGGATTTCCTCTACCCTCTACTGATAGACAATAGAACTCACAGGGCTGAGCTTGCTTTATGAATGTTTGCATCATGCAGTTCTATGCAACTGCAGGCCTTATAAAAAATGTACTCACATCTGTCACTATGTTGATTGATTCATTCCAATTAATACTTTTGAATATAAACCATATTTGATCACATTCACATTTTCTCCTGTCACACAAATGGACTAGAAATACATAATGTTACCAATTAGTTTACCCTGACCAAATGGACAGCACACATAGGCTGTATGCATCTGCTCTTATTAATAGCCAGCAGTTCATCAGACTGAAAAATTGTCTAGTTTTCATCCCATACAGCATGTCAGATCTCTAATGTTTAAGTGTAGCCTAGGCTGCTGCAACATTTATATCATCAGTTTTTGTTTGTGTCTGTCCAGAGTGATTATGTATTATTTTTGCTAAATAAATACAGGAGGAAAGTGGAAAGCCTACTTGAGCGCACACGAAAAAATGTGCTGCGTCAACCTCTCTTTTTAATATTTTAATGGATGATGCGATAGAAGCTATCAAATCATTCCGAATTGATTTCGACATTCCAGAAAAGACAGTCGAAAGTTCGATATGTTCAGCAAGTAAAGCATTGTTACGTGCAATTACCTCTGCAAGCTCATTGTAGTTTCCCTTGTCGGCAGAACTTTCCCTCTCGTAGTGTCCTCTAAAAGCAAATTATTGCATGCCCAAAAATGCAGTGTTGATATGTCGCTTGAGAACATCCCTGTTTCTCTAACTTTCTTGTTGTGTCGCGCAGTTTGAATACGCAGACCTTCGTCATGATCGATGCAGCTTTTTCCCAGAAGCTTGAATCTGATGTGGGCATTTATATGCTGAACAATCGATATTCTTCGGGTCACTGTACCCACCTTTCGACCAAGGCTCAGACTTTCCAAAAAGCAGCAAGGCCAGCAATACAGGTGGCTTGATGAAAGGCTCCTTGTCAACCAGCTATACTTTTGATACCAGTTGGTATTGAACACCCTCACCTTTTCATCCTTCTTCATGAAACTGATCTCAGGCAGAGGTCGTCCCTCACTTTTAATTTAATTGCACTAACTGGACACAAAAATAAAGTTCTAAAACCAAGAAAACAATTTATAATATACTTCCTCTGTCTCCTGTAAATTAAACAACGAATTTGAATTGAATAATATCAAAATAATTCTCAACTATCACTTCTCACACTTCATTCTCTGATCCTAATTCTATGATTGCATGGACAACAAATGTTTTGATTGGTTGGAGGATGTCCTCCGGAAGTGGTCATAATTGCCATGTATGTCTATGGGGTGTCCGGTTAGCCTAGTTGTTAGAGCATTGGACTTGTAACCGAAAGGTTGCAAGATAGAATCCCTGAGCTGACAAGGTAAAAATCTGTTGTTCTGCCCCTGAACAAGGCAGTTAACCCACTGTTCCTAGGCTGTCATAGAAAATAAGAATTTTTTCTTAACTGATTTGCCTAGTTAAATAAAGCTACAAATAAACAAAAGGTGTGAGGCCTATGAGGCTCTTTTTTTTGTATGGAAATAGCCAGAGGAGGACTGAAGCTAGCTATACCATGGCTATACCATGGTGCTACCCCAGACAGTGCTGTTGAAGTTACTGTAGACCTTCATTGCAAAACAGTTATTGGGTGACATATGAATATATTTAATACAGTTGTATCTAAAAAAGATAACTATTTTTATGTTTCACAATTTTTATTTTTATGAAATTTCACTGAGGAGGATGGTCCTCCTCTTCCTCCTCTGAGGAGCCTCCACTGGTCAGTATCAATAATGTACCAGTGATTCCTGATAATGTCCTTACATGCCTTCCCCAATGGTGAGTATTGAGTGAAGCATGATGGGAAATGTTCTGCTTTTTCTTTAACTTTTTGTTGAAGGCTTTCCAACTGTGTTAGTCCTTCAAAGCGATCATTGGCATGTTTTACCCAATGTTCTTTGTACCCCCTTTCGTTAAACCTTTGTGTGAGGTCAGTGGTCTGTTTCTGATAAGAAGCATCAGAGCTGCATATTCTTCTGATGCGACTGAATTGACTTATAGGCAGACTTTTAATAAGTGGACATGGATGAAAGCTGTCACCTCTAAGGAGGGTATTCCTTTTCCGTTGGTTTCCTATAGAGATCTGTAGAGAGAGGTTTTGTCCTTAAAAACCATCACATAAAGAACTGATTTGTTATAGGTCATAGTTAATGGTGAAATGAAGGTGTTCATTCATAGTTTAGATAAGCATGGAATTCCAAGTTCCAAGTTCTTTCTTGGTCCCTGTATATATCACGGAAATGTCATCCAAATATCTCAGAATTAGGAGAATATTGGATGAGAAAAGGGATAAGGTCTGTATTCAGCACCACCTGTTTTTCAAACATTCCTAGATATAGGTTAGCATAATTATATTAATTATATCCCCGTCGCTGTCCCTTTGGTCTGCAGGAAAAAGCCTCCTCTGAAGAGAAAATATTTGGAGCTTAGTACCAGTTCAGCCAAGTCCTCAATAAAATTACTGCTGGGAAGAGAATTAGGGGGACGTTCATTGAGGTAGAACTTGAGGGCCTCTAGGCCACCCTGAAGGGGATGTTAGTATATACAGTCGTGGCCAAATATTTTGAGGATGACACAAATATTAATTTCCACAAAGTTTGCTGCTTCAGTGTCTTTAGATATTTTTGTCAGATGTTACTATGGAATACTGAAGTATAATTACAAGCATTTCATAAGTGTCATAGGCTTTTATTGACAATTACATGAAGTTGATGCAAAGAGTCAAAATTTGCAGTGTTGACCCTTCTTTTTCAAGACCTCTGCAATCCGCCCTGGCATGCTGTCAATTAACTTTTGGGCCACATCCTGACTGATGGCAGCCCATTCTTGCAAAGTCAATGCTTGGAGTTTGTCAGAATTTGTGGGTTTTTGTTTGTCCACCCGCCTCGTGAGGATTGACCACAAGTTCTCAATGGGATTAAGGTCTGGGGAGTTTCCTGGCCATGGACCCAAAATATCAATTTTTTGTTCCCTGGGCCACTTAGTTATCACTTTTGCCTTATGGCAAGGTGCTCCATCATGCTGGGAAAGGCATTGTTCGTCACCAAACTGTTCCTGGATGGTTGGGAGAAGTTGCTCTCGGAGGATGTTGTTGGTACCATTCTTTATTCATGGCTATGTTCTTCGGCAAAATTGTGAGTGAGCCCACTCTCTTGGCTGAGAAGCAACCCCACACATGAATGGTCTCAGGATGCTTTACTGTTGGCATGACACAGGACTGAGGGTAGCGCTCACCTTGTCTTCTCCGGACAAGCTTTTTTCCGGATGCCCCAAACAATCGGAAAGGGGATTCATCAGAGAAAATGACTTTAACCCCAGTCCTCAGCAGTCCAATCCCTGTACCTTTTGCAGAATATCAGTCTGTCCCTGATGTTTTTCCTGGAGAGAAGTGGCTTCTTTGCTGACACCAGGCCATCCTCCAAAAGTCTTCGCCTCACTGTGCGTGCAGATGCACTCACACCTGCCTGCTGCCATTCCTGAGCAAGCTCTGTACTGGTGGTGCCCCGATCCCACAGCTGAATCAACTTTGGGAGACAGTCCTGGAATTGCTGGACTTTCTTGGGCGCCCTGAAGCCTTCTTCACAACAATTGAACTGCTCTCTTTGAAGTTCTTGATAATCCGATAAATGGTTGATTTAGGTGCAATCTTACTGGCAGCAATATCCTTGCCTTTGAAGCCCTTTTCGTGCAAAGCAATGATGATGGCACGTGTTTCATTGCAGGTAACCATGGTTGACCGAGGAAGAACAATGATTCCAAGCACCACCCTCCTTTTGAAGCTTCCAGTCAGTTATTCGAACACAATCAGCATAACAGAGTGATCTCCAGCCTTGTCCTCTTCAACACTCACACCTGTGTTAACGAGAGAATCACTGACATGATGTCAGCTGGTCCTTTTGTGGCAGGGCTGAAATGCAGTGGAAATGTTTTTTGGGGATTCAGTTCATTTGCATGGCAAAAAGGGACATTGCAATTAATTGCAATTAATCTGATCACTCTTCATGACATTCTGGAGTATATGCAAATTCATACAAACTGAGGCAACAGACTTTGTGAAAATTAATATTTGTGTAATTCTCAAAACCTTTGGGCACGACTGTAGACTGGTAACATCAAGAGTACACAGATTTTTTTTTTAGGTATATGGTCCACAGATTTCAAAAGATAAATACAATCAATAGTCTCTAGTGTACGTGGGGAGGGAGATCGCCCAGGGTTTCACAAAATGGTCTATAAAGGAAGAGATGTTCTCTGTCAGAGATCCAGTACTACTCAACTTTGGCCTGTCTGGTATAGGTGATGTCATGCCCTTGATGTCATGCTCAACTTTCATATACTCATATTCTGTCTGTAATTTCCCCTTCATTCAAAGATTTTTACAATTTATCATGAATCAGAGGCTTGAATTGATTAGTAGGGTCCTTTAGGAGTCTTTTGTAATATTCATCATCACTAAGTTGTCTCAGAATTTCATACTCTGCTGCATTTAGTATCACTATTGCACTTCCTTTGTCGGGTGGTTTCATAATGATACCGGAGTCATTTTTGAGTTCCATAAGAGATTAAGAGCGAGAGTCAGGTTATTGTCATTCAGGTTATCAATGGGAAAAACATTAGAACTATTTCCTGTCTGGTTACTAATATCGTTCAATAGATTACCATTGGCAGGTGCATAGGGAGCAACCCCTTAACCAAAAAACTCAGTCAATCTCAAACTGCAGAAAAACGTTTGAAAGTCTATAACTGTATCAAAGTCATTGGCCTGTGATGTTTGGACAAATGATAGTTCCTTACCTATGGCTGATGAACATGTATCAGATATATACCTGTTGGACAAGTTAATTACCGTGTCTTGCTCTGTGTATGTGGCGAGACTTTGGGTGTTTCCGTCTTCCTACGTAGACCTCTACTGCACTTCTTGCGGGGAAGCAGGGTGGGCAATGGTCGTGATTCGGCCTATTCGATGACGTCTTCCATCGGGATTCCCCAAAAAAGAAGACGCTCCGGCTCTGGATTGGTCACTGGAGACAGATGTGAGGGAGTTGGTTGATCGCCAAATTAGTGGCCCTCTAATACGGCTATGGCTGGCGTTTACCCTTCTAGCTTGCCCGTGGGGGAGTGCCAATTGGCTGTATCCGGCCATCCCTCCAGAAATATACCTTCTACTCCTTGTAGTCCGCATGTCACGACTTCTGCCGAAGTTGGTCCCTCTCCTTGCTCGGCGGCGTTCGTCGGTCGACATCACCGGTTTTCAAGCCATCGCCGATCCACTTTTCATTTTTCCATTGGTTTTGTCTTGTTTTACACACCTGGTTTCAATCCCACAATTACTTGTTATTATTTAACCCTCTGTTCACCCATGTTTGTTTGTGAGTGTTTGGCTATTGTATTGCGGTCCGTATTTGTGGGCTTGGCAAGTTTTTTACGTTTATTCTATTAATATTGAGTAAAATTGCTATTATTTACTCATATCTGCTGTCCTGCACCTGACTCCTACACCAGCTACACACAGACGCATTACAGAAACACTCACCTGACGAATGGAGTCAGCAGGAGCAGACACCCTCTCTGTGGCGGTAGAGGAGTGCGTCCAGCAGCACGCGACCATGTTACAACATCTGGGCACCGCCATGGGTCGCGTTCTGCAGACGATGGACCGTATGGAGAGAGAAAGAGGTTTTCCCGCGCCTCCACCAGCCCCACTACAGCAGGTCCCACTATCCACCCCTCCTTCACCCAGTTCCAGCGGGATTCGGCACACGCTCCCGAGGGAGTATGATGGGACGGCTGCCGGATGCCAGGGGTTCCTACTCCAGCTGGAACTATACCTGGCGACCGTCCACCCGGCTCCTTCAGGATGTGAGAGCGTGTCCGCCCTCATCTCCTGCCTCTCAGGCAAAGCCCTGGAGTGGGCCAACACCGTATGGAGTGAAGGAGACGCGGCATTGGACCATTACGCAGAGTTCCCCCGCCGTTTTCGGGCAGTTTTCAACCACTCGCCTGAGGGTCGAGCGGTGGGTGAATGTCTGTTCCATCTGAGGCAGGGGACGAGGAGTGCACAGGATTTCGCTTTGGACTTCCGGACCCGCCAGCGGGATGGAACGACAGGGCCCTGATCGATCACTACCGGTGCAGTCTGCGCGAGGACGTCTGTCGGGAGTTGGCCTGCCGAGACACCACCCTCACATTGGACCAGCTGGTGGACCTGTCCATTCAGCTGGACAATCTGCTGGCTACCTGCGGCCGTCCGGATCGGGGCCTGTCAGTTCCATCCCCCTGCACCTCCACCCCGACGCCTATGGAGCTGGGAGGTGCTGCGCTTAGGGCGACCGGAGGAGGGGCCCTTCCCTGCACCCTCTGTGGCCACAAAGGGCACACTGCTGGTCGGTGCCTGCTGCCTCAAGGAGTCGAGGCAGCAGGCAGGGCACTATCGTGTCACCCCAGGTGAGTCGGCACCAGACTCACCCAGAGCCCCCTGTTGCTCACATGTATGTGTTTATTCAATTTCCTGAGTTTTCCCCGCATTCCCAGCATAAGGCACTCGTAGATTCAGGCACAGCTGGGAATTTTATTGACCGTTCATTTGCCCATAGTTTAGGGATCCCCATTGTTCCTGTGGATGTACCCTTCCCTGTGCATGCCCTAGATAGTCGACCCTTAGGATCAGGGCTGATTAGGGAGGCTACCACTCCACTGGGCATGGTTACGCAGGGGGGTCACAGGGAGAGAATAAGTCTCTTCCTTATTGATTCTCCAGCGTTTCCCATGGTGCTGGGCCTACACTGGTTGGCCTGTCATGACCCCACTATTTCATGGCAACAGAGGGCTCTCAAGGGGTGGTCACAAAAGCGCTCGGGGAGGTGTGTAGGGGTTTCCATCGGTGCTACTACGGTGGAAAGTCCAGACCAGGTCTCCACCGTGCGCATCCCCTCAGAATATGCCGATTTGGCTCTTGCCTTCTGTAAGAAGAGGGCGACTAAATTACCACCCCATCGACGGGGGGATTGTGCGATAAATCTCCTGGTAGACGCAGCACTTCCCAGGAGTCACGTGTATCCTCTGTCCCAGGAGGAGACGGCGGCTATGGAAACATATGTTTCCGAATCCCTGGGGCAGGGATATATTCAGCCCTCCACTTCACCTGCCTCCTCGAGTTTCTTTTTTGTGAAGAAGAAGGATGGAGGTCTGCGCCCGTGTATTGACTATCGGGGTATCAATCAGATCACTGTGAGGTACAGCTACCTGCTGCCTCTCATCGCCAGTGCGATCGAGTCAATGCACGGGGCGCGCTTCTTCACAAAATTGGATCTCAGGAGTGCTTACAACCTGGTGCGTATCCGGGAGGGGGACGAGTGGAAAGACGGCATTTAGTACCACCTCCGGGCACTATGAGTACCTCGTCATGCCGTACGGGTTGATGAATGCTCCATCAGTCTTCCAGGCCTTTGTTGACAAGATTTTCCGGGACCTGCAGGGTGTAGTGGTGTATATCGACGACATTCTGATATACTCCGCTACACGCTCTGAGCATGTGTCCCTGGTGCGCAGGGTACTTGGTCGACTGTTGGAGCATGACCTGTACGTCAAGGCTGAGAAATGTCTGTTCTTCCAAAAGTCCGTCTCCTTCCTACGGTACCGCATTTCCACGTCAGGGTTGGAGATGGAGAGTGACCGCATTTCAGCCGTGCGTATTTGGCCGACTCGGTAAAGGAAGTGCAGCGGTTCCTGGGGTTTGTCAACTACTACCGGAGGTTTATACGGGGGCTTTGGTAGGGTAGCGGCTCCAATTACCTCACTGCTGAAGGGGGGACCGGTGCGACTGCAGTGGTCGGCTGAGGCGGACAGGGCTTTTGGTCACCTGAAGGCTCTGTTTACCTCGGCTCCCGTGCTGGCTCATCCGGATCCCTCTTTGGCGTTCATAGTGAAGGTGGACGCGTCCGAGGCTGGGATAGGTGCCGTGCTCTCTCAGCACTCGGGTACGCCACCGAAGCTCCGCCCCTGTGCCTTCTTCTCGAAGAAGCTCAGCCCGGCGGAGCGAAACTATGATGTGGGGGACCAGGAGCTGCTGGCTGTCGTCAAGGCTCTGAAGGCGTGGAGACATTGGCTTGAGGGGACTAAACACCCTTTTCTCATCTGGACTGACCACCGCAATCTGGACTACATCTGGGCGGCGAGGAGACTGAACCCTCGCCAGGCAAGGTGGGCCATGTTTTTTTACCCGTTTTGTTTTCACCCTGTCCTACCGACCAGGTTTCCAGAACGCTAAGGCAGACGCACTGTCCCGGATGTATGACACAGAAGAGCGGTCCATGGATCACACTCCCATACTCCCGGCCTCTTGCCTGGTGTCACCGGTAGTGAGGGAGCTGGACACGGACATTGAGCGGGCGTTACGTACAGAGCCCCCTCCCTCTCAGTGTCCAGCCGGGCGTCTGTACGTTCCATCTGCTGTCCGCGACCGGTTGATCTATTGGGCTCACACGTCACCCTCCTCTGGTCATCCTGGCATCGGTCGGACAGTGCGCTGTCTTAGTGGGAAGTACTGGTGGTCCACCTTGGCCAAGGACGTGAGGGTTTATGTTTCCTCCTGCTCGGTGTGCGCCCAGTGCAATGCTCCTAGGCACCTGCCCAGAGGGAAGTTACAACCCCTACCCGTTCCACAACCGCTGTGGTTGCACCTGTCAGTGGACTTCCTGACTGATCTTCCTTCCTCACAGGGCAACACCACAATCCTAGTCGTTGTGGATCGGTGTGGATCTAAGTCCTGCCGTCTCCTCCCTTTGCATGGTCTCCCTACAGCCCTACAGACTGCGGAGGCCCTGTTCACACATGTCTTCCGGCACTACGGGGTGCCTGAGGATATAGTCTCTGATCGGGGTCCCCAGTTCAGGGTCTGGAGGGCGTTCATGGAGCGTCTGGGGGTCTCGGTCAGCCTCACCTCAGGTTTTCACCCCGAGAGTAACGGGCAGGTGGAGAGAGTAAACCAGGATGTGGGTAGGTTTCTGCGGTCATATTGCCAGGACCGGCTGGGGGAGTGGGCGGCATTCATCCCATGGGCAGAGATGGCCCAAAACTCACTCCGCCACTCCTCCACTAACCTCTCTCCCTTCCAGTGTGTACTGGGGTATCAGCCGGTTCTGGCACCTTGGCATCAGAGCCAGATCGAGGCTCTTGCTGTGGACGAATGGTTTAAGCGCTTGGAGGAGAACTGGGACGCCGCCCATGTGCGCCTGCAATGGGCCGTGAGGCGGCAGAAGGCGAGCGCCGACCGCCACCGCAGTGAGGCCGGGTCTGGCATTCGACCGGGTCTGTCACTCGACCCGAAACCTGCCCCTTCACCTGCCCTGCCGGAAGCTGGGTCCGCGGTTTGTGGGGCCATTCAAAGTCCTGAGGAGACTGAACGATGTGTCTCTCCTCAGGCTGGTGGTGGCTGGTCAACTCCAGGAGTCTGAGGTGCGGGAGGTTCCTCCGCCCCCTCTGGACATCGAGGGGGCCCCGCTTCAAAACACTGTCCAGAGACTGTTGACATCTAGTGGAAGCCATAGGTACTAGTGGAAGCCATGGGGTATCAGCCGGTTCTGGCACCTTGGCATCAGAGCCAAATCGAGGCTATTGCGGTGGACGAATGGTTTAAGCGCTTGGAGGAGACCTGGGACGCCGCCCATGTGCGCCTGCAATGGGCCGTGAGGCGGCAGAAGGCGAGCGCCGACCGCCACCGCAGTGAGGCCGGGTCTGGCACTCGACCGGGTCTGTCCTCGACCGGGTCTGTCATGTCCTATTTCCCTGAGAATTATTTTATCAGCCATTCAAATTCATGAAATGTCAAAAGACATTTCTTGGGTTTTCGCCTGCTATATCAGTTCTGTTATACCCACAGACATTATTTTAACTTCTTAAGGAGCAGCAAGGTGCGCTGGGGCGCTAGCGCCCCACTCCCGACACTACCAGGTGAAATGCAAGGCGCCAAATTCAAAATCCAAAAGTTGAATTATTGAACATGCATCAATATACAAGTGTTTCATAGTCATCAAAAGCTCTGCTTCTTGGCAATATCACAGCGTTGTCAGATTTCAAAAAGGCTTTACGGCGAAAGCACCACATTTGATTGTTTGAGGATAGCACCCCACATATTTTTTCCATTAGCATGAATTCATAAGCCTTCACGGTTCACACAAAACACATTTCACAGCGAAAACAAATCAATTACCTTTTGAAGAACTTCTGCTGAGGGCTTCCCAAGTGTCCAACGAAGACAATCCATGGTTCTTTTGTTAGAAAAAGTAATGTATTATATCCATAAATCTCCGTTTGGTCGGCGCGGTATAATGAGAAAATAGAGCCTCCAATCGTCCATTGAAACGTGAAGAGAACTCGTTCAACTTGTACCTATAAACTTGTCCAAGAACAATCAAACATAATTGTAAATGTATCCTTAGGAACACTTTTATGTATAAATAGTATAATATTTCAACCGGAATATAAACTGGGCGATAAGAAAGGAAAAAAAACAAAGAACGCGCCAGCCGGGAGCACGCATTTACTTGTATTGACATCTGCGTGGACACTTTCTTATTCGTCTTCTTCTCTGCTCTAAAAGCATCTAAAAAGAATCAGAACACTTTCTCGAGACTGTTGACATCCAGAGGAAGCGATAGGTACTGCATTCATATGCCCTTATATGGGCATTTTTATAAGGGAGGGGTTCTAAATGGGCAATGTGTCAAAACCACTTTTTCCAGGACAGAAATTCCTCGGGTTTTTGCCTGCCATATCCGTTCTGTTATAACACTTTTAGAAAATTCAGAGTGTTTCCTATCCAATGGTACTAAATATGTAAATATCCTATTTTCTGGGCCTGAATGCATTTTACTTTGGGCACGCCAGGCTCTCCAAAACCGTCACCTCGTGCGCTGCTCCCTAAGAAGTTAACGGTTTTAGAAACTTCAGAGTGTTTCCTATCCAATAGTACTAATTATGTGCATAAGGCATTTTACTTTGGGCACGCCAGACTCTCAAAAAACCGTCACCTCGGAAGCCGCTCCCTAAGAAGTTAACAAGACACACCTGTTAATTGAAAAGCATTTCAGGTGACTACCTCAAAGCTGGTTGAGAGAACGCCAAGAGAGTGCAAAGCTGTCATCAAGGCAAAGGGTGGCTACTTTGTAGAATCTCAAATGTAAAATATATTTTGATTTGTTTAACACTTTTTTTTGGTTACTACATGATTCCATATGTGTTTTGATGTCTTCACTAGTATTCTACAATGTAGAAAATAGTAAAAATAAAGAAAAACCCTGGAATGACTAGGTGTGTCCAAACTTTTAACTGGTACTGTATGTCCTATATACGTTAAATGGAAATGGAATTGGTTGGATGAGTTTGATTATTCACGGAAATGGGTAATTTGAAAGTCCATTAGCAGGATTGTGAAAAGCCAAAGAGAAAGTGTTTATTTTAGCCAGATAACGTCTCTGAGTCTTTTAATATAATATGGACTGTTGTTAGAGGCCAGGTACATGTAGAGTCAATCAGGAGTCTGAGTTCCACAGTCTAGGACAGGTCAGTGGGGACAACACACCCAGTTCCGATTCCATTTCATTATATGCTTGAACTTTTTGATCGAGACAAGCACTAAGCACATTATCCAATTTTAAAAGGACAAATGGAAGATGCTGTTTTTCCTCTGTCTGCCCTTTGCCAAGGTGAAGACGTATCCAAGGAACAGAAATGTATCCCTTGTCTTAGACATGGCATATCTGGCCAATCTCTAGGAGAAAATGACTCACTACCTCTAAATCAAATCAAACGTTATTTGTCACATGCTTCATAAACAATAGGTGTAGACTTACAATGCTTACTTACAGGCCCCAACAATGCAGAGAGAAAAATAGAACAATTATAGAAAGAATTATAACTCAAAGAATAAATACACAATGAGTAACGATAACTTGGCTATATACACATGGTACCAGTACCGAGTCGATGTGCAGGGGTGCGAGGCAACTGAGGTAGATAAAACCAGTATAGGTATGAGTAAAATGACTAGGCAAAAGAATAGATAATAAACAGTAGCAGCAGCATATGTGGGTCAATGCAGATAGTCCAGGTAGCTATTTGGTTAACTATTTAGCTATTTGTTTAATTAATGGCTTGGGGGTAGAATATGTTCAGGGTCCTGTTGGTTCCAGACTTTGTGCATTGGTACCACTTGCCATGCGGTAGTAGAAAGAACAGGCTATGACTTGGGTGGCTGGAGTATTTGACAAGTTTTAGGGCCTTCCTCTGACATCGCCTGGTATAGAGGTCCTGGATGGCAGGGAGCTTGGCTCCAGTGATGTACTGGGCCGTACGCAGTATCCTCTGTAGCACATCTGGATGCAGAGCAATTGCCATACCAAGTGGTGATGCAGCCAGTCAAGATGCTCTCAATGGTGCAGCTGTATAACTTTTTGAGGATCTGAGGGCCCATGCCAAATCTTTTAAGCCTCGTGAGGGGAAAGAGGCATTGTCGTGACTTCTTCACGACTGTGTTGGTGTGTGTGGACCATGTTAATTCCTTAGTGATGTGGACACCGAGGATCTTGAAGCTCTCGACCCGCTCCACTAGATGTGGATGGGGGGCGTGCATGGCCCTCCATTTCCTGTAGTACACGGTCAGCTCCTTTGTCTTGCTGATGTTGAGGGAGAGGTTGTTGTCCTGACACCACACTGCCAGGTCGTGACCTTCTCCCGATAGGCTTTCCTACACGTGAACCTGCACATTTTATTTTCACGTGATTGATTTTCACATGTGAACTTACATTTCCACATGTGAAAGTGAGATTTTCATATGTGATTTTTTAAACATGTGAAACCGCAATTCACGTGAGGTGAAAATATGTTATTCCCTTCACATGTGAAAATGTGGTGCGATTTGACAGGTGAAAGAGCAAATTTGTCATGTGTTTTTTTTGTAAATGTACTGCATTCATTTTTACTAAACAGTACATTCTAAATAGTATGTAGTACGATTATTACACAGTATTTAGTGTTAGTAAGTAGTAGGCAAGACAGATTTCGGACCCGGCCAATGTATGTCTGATTCATGATGTTGAGCTGCAGACTGGGTGCCAGATATAGAGGCAGAATGTATGTGGATAGTACCTGTAAATAAACACGTGCAGGTGCAGCATTGGATTGGTGAGGTCTTTCTTGCATTGTTCGGTTAGTAAAGTAAACTCTTAGAAAAGAAGGTGCTACCTTTGAACTATAAAGGGTTCTTCAATTGTCCCCATAGGATAATCAAATCAAATCAAAGTTTATTTGTCACGTGCGCCAAATACAACAGGTGTAGACCTTACAGTGAAATGCTTACTTACAGGCTCTAACCAATAGTGCAAAAAATGTATTAGGTGAACAATAGGTAAGTAAAGAAATAAAAACAACAGTAAAAAAATCAGTGAAAAATAACATTAGCAAGGCTATAAAAGTAGCGAGGCTACTTAGAGACACCGGTTAGTCAGGCTGATTGAGGTAGTATGTACATGTAGATATGGTTAAAGTGACTATGCATGTATGATGAACAGAGAGTAGCAGTAGCGTAAAAGAGGGGTTGGCAGGTGGGGGGCAGGGCACATAATGCAAATAATCCGGGTAGCCATTTGATTAGTTGTTCAGGAGTCTTATGGCTTGGTGGTAAAAACTGTTGAGAAGCCCTTTTGTCATAGACTTGGCACTCTGGTACCGCTTGCCATGCGGTAGTAGAGAGAACAGTCTATGACTGGGGTGGCTGGGGTCTTTGACAATTTCTAGGGCCTTCCTCTGACACCGCCTGGTGTAGAGGTCCTGGATGGCAGGCAGCTTAGCCCCAGTGATGTACTGGGCCGTACGCACTGCCCTCTGTAGTGCCTTGCGGTCAGAGGCCGAGCAATTGCCGTACCAGGCAGTGATGCAACCAGTCAGGATGCTCTCGATGTTGCAGCTGTAGAACCTTTTGAGGATCTCAGGACCCATGCCAAATCTTTTTAGTTTCCTGAGGGTAGAATAGGCTTTGTGGTGCCCTCTTCACGACTGTCTTGGTGTGTTTGGACCATTCTAGTTTGTTGGTGATGTGGACACCAAGGAACTTGAAGCTCTCAATCCTGCTCCACTACAGCCCCGTCGATGAGAATGGGGGTGTGCTCGGTCCCCCTTTTCCTGTAGATGTGATTTCACAAGAATGTCGAGTAGAGATGGGATATAAGAATGTATCACCGACACAGTCTACACACTGCCATATTACTGCCATAGTACTTCTGTCAATTATGCCATCGTAAAGCCCTGCTCTATTGCATGCTGCTACTTATGAAACTGGATGATATCGCTGAGGAATGGTCATCAACATTGTTAATCATCATAATCACCATCCTTATCATAAATATTGGTTACAGTAGAGGTGATGTGTATTTTGACACAGTGCCGATATGTTTGGCAAAACATCAGCAATGTGAACAAATTGACTGTGTGCAGTGAGTATAAGGTTGGTGTGAAATGGAATAGCGTGGCATAGTCTGAATTCAGTTGGTAATTATTTCTGAAAAAAGAAGAAAACAATACAAGACAGAAAATGGAAGCATGTCAATCATCTTTCAGCTTCAGTGCTAGTTCAGTTTCACCCTAAAGGACCTCTTTGTCCACTGGGACTGAAGGAAGTCACATTCAAAGACAGTTTAAATGAGGAGCAATCAAATCCCACCCCAGGTGCAAGCCATTTACAGATTTCCTTTCTATTTACAAGCTATGCCACAAACAGGATAAGGCAAATAAATGATTGATTATTGCAAGGAAATAAATGTATTAACTATGAATACTTTGTATATGATTGGTGATGGTAATTCCAATTGACATAGCCTATTTAGTTTCACTGAATGATGGAATGCTCAGTGTTTATGTGTAAACTGGTGGTTTACTCTAGGATGTGTAATAATGAGAGTATTTTCTTACAAATGATGTTCCTCTAATTATTATGTTCCTTGAATTATGCTCATCATTAACATTTACATCTTTCAAAAGCAATAGCATTTTTTTGTCATTTGTATTATACAGATGCAGATTACTGATATACAGTATAGATATATTTTACAGTATACAGATTTTTCTCTCTAGACACAATTGCCGAAGTGCTCTTGTCACAAAAAATATCTAATTGCGTAGTCAGTCACATTCTTCTCACAGAAAGTAGGAATCAGATCTAGTTTGACAGACTCTGTCCATGCTTATCTACCAGTCTGTCTGTGAGACAGCTACAGATGTAGGATCTTAATTTGATCACTCTTTTATTGCTGAGAATGTTCCTGCACAGCAGGAAATGCAAACGTGTAGTGTATTCAAGGTTTAAAAAGGCTTCTAAAGTTTAATTTCCTTGATTGCCCTAACTAAAAATCTATCAACCCCTACAAAAAATTTAAATGATTTACAATCCACAGAATAATTCACATTTCCTGTTGCTGCAGGATTATTTTCCTGCTGTAGCAAACTGGCTCAAATTAAAATCCTACATCTGTAGCTAGTTTTAGTGTTTGGCATGACAAAGTACAAGAGGTTGATTATCTCAGTCACAGTTCATTAGTTTTAACCACCATGCCTGCCACACTTTGCAGATAGGAAAACAGCCTTGTCACATCGCCTCTGCTATGCCATTTCATGTGGCCGTATGGGGGGCCAGAAGCTCTGTGACCTGAATAGGCTCTTTGTCAACTGTCTTTAGAGAAAAGAGGACTAGAACAAGTTAACAGAGTGGAAAATTATTTATAATTGTATGCCTATGGTCTTGTCCTGTGTCCTGCCCTTTTGTTGCATCTGTATGAAGAAGTATGAATCAAATTTGGATGCATCCCAAATGGTCAAAAGTAGTGCACTATGTAGGGAATATTTGGGATGTAGACTAAAGTGCTGTCCAGAACATTTAAACATCCATAATAACAGAGACTGACGTTAATCTCATTTGGACAAGGAGTTGGATCACTTCTAGTAATTTATGTAAAATCTAACTTTTAACTGAGGGCTAATTTCAAGTATCTCAAATCATATCTTATGCTGTATTTCTGAAGATTCCCCTTTGGCTGCCAGGGCTTGAAAGCTGAACAAGCATTGATGTTATTGGACTGTTTTATCGGTTCCTAGACCTAGATAGAACTCTGTCTTTCGTCTGTATGAAGTGATGATATAAAGAAATAAAGTGTATCTTGCAAACTTGACATTTGCAATCATAACACTAAGCAAATCAACATGACATTGTAATAAACTCTTATTAAAAGCTTTCTGCTGACCTATAGTAACCTCTGTCTATAAACTTTTTTCTATCAAATGTTTCTCATTTAAGTTCTTAACTTTGGGTTCTTTCATAAGCCAGAGGTTTAATATGTTAATCTAGAAAACTGGATAGCAATCAATATACCTCTCCAAAGTCAGAACCATGCATTTTGATACATTTGCTCTGGTGTGCTTGACAATTTTCAACCAGATTGTACTTCATGCATTCATTGTTTTCTCCCCTCCTAAACTATTTCTGCCTGAAAAATCAGTTTCACAAGAGGTAAAGATAACAATAAGAATAACACTTGTCTGAAGCATTCTCCATCACTTCAGTGCGTGAACATAAATATGCCACAAGAGGCAAGTATAAGCAGCAGTGGTCTCATAGAAAGGCCCTTCTTTGAAAATAAAATAATCATTGGAACTAAAATAACATAGGCTGCCTGGGGCCACTTAAATTCAAATCATAGCCAGGGTGTACTTTCAACTTCTTAACAACAAATTCTGTGTTACAATAAATATATGGTTGAGTCAAACTATTATTGACTGAAGCTATAAATACATGACTCTATTGTAAATGCAAGATTAACATTTTTTGTGTTTTTGTTTGTCAATGTCTGTGACCACCCAGATTGATGTTATTGAGTTGCACATATTGACTTGTACAGATAACAAAACTCCTGAAAATGAACAAAACATGTTTTAGAGGAATATAGCTTGGTTTATAGCTAGCGTTGATATTATTCCTGACATGTTGAGAAATCTCTCGGTATGAGTAAACAGGGTAGTGATACCTTATGATAGTTTGTCTAGCAGTCTTCCTGCTTGGTTCATTTTGAAATAAGCACTTACCCTAATGCTTTGATTCATTCACTTCAGTTATATTTCAGTTATTATACACCACTCTCTGCTTAAATGCACTTTACTTTACAGCCTTTAAGCCTAATTGAGGAGAACATACTGTACTCAATTTTCTCCACGTCACTCTGTGTAGTCTGTTTTTGTGGCACTGACAACATTTTGACACTGTTGGAGTACATAATAGGTTGCCAGGACACTCCTGCTGAGAGGGACCACTAATTACATTTTCATGTCCAGATAGCTATTGTTTACAATAAACCATTTGCATGGAGGACACCAGCACGGCCAAGGGGCTATTTGTGGTTTGATAGGCCTGTGAAAGGGACAGCATTCCCCAATATAAACTGAATCATGGTGTCATGGATATTATTAATGCCTCTGGCTTAAATGTGATTATAATAAATAAATATGCAAAGTACCATTTTGCGGTTGATTGTGACAGGTTACGCAATTGTAGCCATGTAGCAGATGAAACTACTGGGCTGGTGTGTTCACTGAGCCTTAGGTCATCTGTCTTGGGGTTGGGTTGATTGAGCTGTTGCTCACGGATTGTCTGTTATGTAGAGCTCAATTGTACGGGCTAAGGGTGTTTCAGATGTCATCACACACATGTAGATGCATCACTGAAAATCTGAGGGAGTTTGAGTTGGACTTCTTTACTATGAGTTGCAGTTAGAATATCTGAACTACATTTAAACTTGAAATCAAAGCCTTACTAAACAGTACTTATATTGTTAGAAGATGATAGATGACAAAGCTATCACAAGAAAGGCAGTATTATTTGTCTGCCATCAATGTCAACTAGATGTAATAAAACACAATTGAAATGACTACAGTACATGAATGTGAATTGTCATCAGGGAGAGGTCAAATACATTTTTACAACAATTCCTACATGTTGAGTTGGCATCTTTCTCCACCTCTAGGTGTAGTGTATGTTGTTTAATTGCTAGAGGAGGTGGATGCTGAGTAACTGTCAGAACTCACAGTGTTTCTGATTAGAACATATCTGTAGGAGCTGACATCAAAGGAATGCTTCATCTTCGAGAAATTAAATGTCATTTTAAACTTGCTGTGATGGAGAGCTGTTTGAAAAGACTGCCTGTAATTTCCACCTGTTTTGATGAGATTGAGTTTTGGCCTGCCTAGTGACTTCACCAAGTGGTAAATCAGTTAATAGACCAATAAGAAAGAGAGTTCCAAACCTCTCTGCCAATAACAGCTAGTTTTCAGTTTTCCCCTCCCACCTCAGACCACTCCCAAACAGTCCTAGAAAATGTCTTGCTTGAGAAATTGCTCTTTGCTAAGAAGGTATTAAAATTAACATAATGAAGGCAGCAATGAAGGCAGCAAATAAGACTGATCTGAGACAAAAAATGAAAATTTAAAATTATAGTATAGCTGGGTTGATAAATGTATTCTACCATTCACTGCATACACTCACAGGGGCAACAAATGTAGTAGTGAGGTAGTTTGGATACTTAGACTGACTGTAAAACCTGGAGTGTGAAAACTTCAAACATCAGGGGATTACAGTAATGTTTTAAATATATCGAACATTCACAACTATGCAAATAATTTTAAGGACTTTAAATCATTGTCGTGACAGATGATTACCTTTAAATATCACAAACATGACACATTAGCCGGGATTTTGGCAGTGTTGTCTGGACAATGCCTGCCTACAAATTCATGTTACCAAGGTGACAGAACCAATCATCATGTAACATTTAGTTGGATCATTAACAGTAGACTGCAATTCTGAACAAATATGTTCCTTTAACTCATTGTATAAATGTAAGTGTCAAAACAAACCTTTTCTTGTAACAGTTGACTATATTGTCAGTGATGTTTTATTAATTTGGAATGTGTTCTTTCACAAGACTCAATTGTCCAGTTGAAATGTAGGTATACTTGGACAGTGAAGGTTATTACATGGAATACATTTTCCAACCAGTTATTACTTCATGGCTTGTTATTGATATATTCACTGAGTGGTTGTCCTCTCTCCTGTCGTAACCACAGCAACAGCATGCCGAAGAGGATTGCTCTCATCTGCTTCCTTTCCCTGGTGATGCTCATGAGTGTCCTGGGGAACCTCCTGGTCATGACAGCTGTCTGCAAGGACCGCCAGCTCAGGTTAGTCTCCCTACGTTCTGCCCTCTGTCTGTCTGTCTGTCTGTCTCTGTTTCTCTCTCTCTCTCATCCTGCTCTGGCCGAAGCAATTGTACTCTTTCTTCTGTTTAGCATCTTATCACCTTGTTGCACCACACACAGCCTAAATCAGCCCTGATTTGAATGATTCTGCTCTGACAGTATTATGCAGTAATTGTTTTCTCATTAAAAGAGCACCTCCTACTGAGTGGTCTATTGTGATCCCAGTCCCTTGGTGGTAGAGTTACTGCATGGCATGCAGTGACTCTAGCATGCCAACAGTCTGATGCCGGAAGGGAAATGCTGTCTAATTACCTTGGGATAGTATAATCTCTTAGCACCCCTGATGGAAGAGACAATAGTACTTTCCACTGTTTACACACGCATGTACGCACACACACACACACACACACACACACACACACACACACACACACACACACACACACACACACACACACACACACACACACACACACACACACACACTCAAGAAATTACAGCACCAGGAGGGATTCTAGGTAGTGTTAACTTCAAATCCCTATTCATCCAAATGTTCAGCCCCAAAAACGATCCCGGGCTGTGTCGCAGCCGGCCACGCCCGGGAGACCCATAAGGTGGCGCACAATTAGCCCAGCGTCGTCCGGGTTAGGGGAGGGTTTGGCCGCCTGGGATGTCTTTGTCCCATCGCACTCTAGCGACTCCTTGTGGCAGCCGGGCACATGCACGCTGACTTCGGTTGCCAGCTGTACGGTGTTTCCTCCGACACATTGGTGCAGCTGGCTTTCAGGTTAAGCGAGCAGCGTGTCAAGAAGCAGTGCGGCTTTGCAGGGTTGTGTTTCAGAGAATGCATGGCTCTTGCCCTTCGCCTCTCCTGAGTCCGTATGGGAGTTGCAGCGATGGGACAAGACTGTAACTACCAATTGGGGAGAAAAAGGGGTAAAGAAAAAGTGTAAACAAAATATTGTAATCAGATTACAGATACTTTGAAAAACTGATTACTTTTACATTCAGAAAGGATGTTTGTGAAACCCACTATGTCAATTACACTGCTCCTTTCTTCCCACCACGACTTCCCTGCAGCTCAGATTAATAGGGACGTGAAGCAGTACTTCAACCATAGCCCATTCCCCACACTCTGGAGAATTCATCCACAATCACCAATTTACCCTGTAATAGCACACCTGTTCCAGCCATCCATAAAATGAGAGCTGTCATAAGACGGCTTAGCCATAATGGGAGACATTGTGCAGCTGGAAGCAGAGCAACAGAGCCACAGAGCCACAGAGCCATCCTCAACGTCTGCAAGTTGATTATCAAAATGGAAAACTGGATATGGCTTTACTGACATTGACACATTGCACTAATTCAAATCATCATCATGCCACTCTCTCTCTCTCTCTTGCTCTTTTGCTCTCTCTCTCTCTCCCTCTCGCTCTCTCTCTCTGTTTTTACTAGGGTATTTTTATGTCCCCAGTCCCAATTGTGACAGCAATGCGGATTTACATATTTTAGGCCTTTTAATTAGGCTTCAGTTCAGTGGCGAACCCAGTGGCGACAAGATGATATAGCTTTTTATGTAAAAAAAATCCTGTATTTTATTTATTCAATTAATTTGCATCACTGCAAATGTGATCTTACATTCTGTAGATACTACATTCAGTTTTGAATGAAAGACAGTATTTCTGCACAGTATGAAAGCATGTTGTTAACAGATAGCTGGTAAACAGCATTTATGGCATGTTCTGGTTAAATGACAACGTGATTTGACAGCCGTTAACCGTTCTCAGGCAGCTATTTTTAGCCGAGCGGGCTCTGAGCGGTTGCCTCACCGAGAATTTTATTTGTCATTAATGGAGTGCCCAGGGCTCTGGTCTTTCTCAAACAGACTGAGAGGAGGGACGCCGCCACACCAGTGGCTCTACATCACTGATTTTCTCTCTCTCTCTCTCTCTCTCTCTCTCTCTCTCTCTCTCTCTCTCTCTCTCTCTCTCTCTCTCTCTCTCTCTCTCTCTCTCTCTCTCTCACACAAGCTACTGCTCTCTTTTTCTTGTTTTATGTAATCTCTTTCAATCTCTCCTTAAGTCTCTCTCACCGTATGTTTCCTTAACAAAAACACATGTGAAAGTGCTGTTTTTATATGTTGAGTTTAAATTTGACACGTGAAACCATATTTCCACATGTATTACATTCAGAGTTCACATGTTAACGCCACCTTTTCAGGTGCCGAAAATAACACGTTTTCATGTTGAAATCGGATATGCAGTTTCGTGGAATTGCAAGTTCACATGTGAAAATAAATCACGTGAAAACAAAATGTCCATGTTCACATTGAAGAAAACTCCACATGTGATAATCTCACTTTCAAAAGTGGAAATGTATTTTCACATGTGAAAAACATTGACGTAAAAATCACATTTGCAGTTTCATCAGTGAAAAACTTCCATGTGATTGTTTTTCACATTTTAACTTGAAATTCCACAAGTGAAGTGAGATTTACACATGTGAAAGTTATTCACATTCGAAACTGCAAATTAGATTTTTATATGTGATTCTTTTTCACGTGTGAACTTACAATTCCACATGTGAAAATGAAAATCGAATTCGCAGTTTCACATGTAAGAAAACTTTCACGTGAAAATCACATTTGTCACAGGTAAGAAAACTACAACTGTGAAAATCTTAATATATGTTTTTTTTTTGTAAGGGGTTCTCTCTCTCTCTCTCTCTCTCTCTCTCTCTCTCTCTCTCTCTCTCTCTCTCTCTCTCTCTCTCTCTCTCTCTCTCTCTCTCTCTCTGTCCTTATGCGTCTCTCTCTCTCAATTTCATTCAGTTATTACCAATATTTACTGCATGGTGGAGATTTACAAGATGTATAGTGAAAGCATATTTATATGGCAAATCTGTTGTCATGTGTAACAGACAATTCAAACAATAAATAGTTTAGTGCATACCTCTGTACATACTCTCACATACACAAGCCTATAATATTGTATGTTTATATGCATTTACCTCTAGTAGACAGTCTCTTCTGTTCTTTTCAGTGTGTTCTGGATTATTTATTATTTTCCCACAACATTCCTTTATCATACATGCTGTTTTAAGTTAACAATGGAAATCATCTTTAAACATATAGCCAATAAGATACCTCTCACTCAATTCTCTCCCAGGAAAATCAAGACCAACTACTTCATAGTATCGTTGGCCTTTGCAGACCTGATGGTGTCGGTGCTGGTGATGCCGTTTGGTGCCATCGAACTGATCCACCAGAACTGGATTTATGGAGAAACCTTCTGCCTGGTCCGGACATCTCTAGATGTACTGTTGACAACAGCCTCCATATTACACCTATGTTGCATAGCTTTGGACAGGTAAGCACCACTGTTCAACAACTGGCTTGGAACGATGCTTCCAGTCAACATGAAGTCAGTAGACATAGTATTTAGTATCGTACTAACAGTATCAAACCATCAACACATTTTACCATCCTATTTTATTAACTGACTTACAGTATGATGGCACTTCCTGTAATTGACTTTAACAAGATGTGGCAGGTAGCCTAGTGGTTAGAGCATTGGGCCAGTAACCAAAAGGTTGCTAGATCGAATCCCCAAGCTGACAAGGTAAAAATCTGTCATTCTGCCCCTGAATAAGGCACTGTTCTTAGGCCGTCATTGTAAATAAGAATTTGTTCTTAACTGACTTGCCTAGTTAAAGAAAGGAAAAACAAAAATATGTTGAGGACTACTGGATGAGAGATTGAAACAGTTGTGTGATAATTCTGATATGCTGGTCTTACATACACTATATGACCAAAAATATGTGGACACCTGCTCATTGAAAATTTCAATCCAAAATCATGGGCATGCTGCATTGGAACATTGCTGTGGGGACTTGCTTCCATTCAGCCACAAGAGCATTAGTGAGGTTGTGTGATTAGGCATGGCTTGCATTCCAATTCATCCCAAAGGTGTTTGATGGGGTTGAGGTCAGGGCTCTGTGCAGGCCAGTTCTTCCACACTGTCTCAACAAACCATTTCTGAATGGCCCTCACTTTGTGCACAGTGGCATTGTCATGCTGAAACAGGAAAGAGTTCCCATGAAGTTGGAAGCACAGAATTGTCTAGACTGTCATTGTATGCTGTAGTGTGAAGATTTCCCTTCACTGGAACTAAGGGGCCTAACCTGAACCATGAAAAACAGCCCCAGACCTATATTCCTCCTCCACCAAACTTTACAGTTGGCACTCTGCATTCGGGCAGGTAGCGTTCTCCTGGTATCCGCCAAACCTAGATTAGTCTGTTGGACTGCCAGATGGTGAAGCATTTCCACTGCTCCGGAGTCCAATGGCGGCGAGTTTTACACCACTCCAGCCGATGCTTGGCATTGTGCATGGTGATCTTAGGCTTGTGTGCGGCTGCTCGGCCATGGAAACCCATTTCATGAAGTTCCCGATTAACAGTTCTTGAGATGGTGATGCTTCCAGAGGCAGTTTGGAACTCAATAATGAGTGTTGCAACCGAGGACAGATGATTTGTATGCGCTACACGCTTCAGCACTCGGTGGTCCCATTCTGTAAGCTTGTGTGGCCTACCACTTTGCGGCTGAGCCGCTGTTGCTCTTAGACGTTCAACCTCACAATAACAGCACTTACAGTTAACCCGGGGCAGCTCTAGCAGGGCAGACATTTGACAAACTGACTTGTTGGAAAGGTGGCATCCTATGATGGTGCCACTTTGAAAGTCACTGAGCTCTTCCGTAAGGCCATTTTACTGCCAATGTTTGTCTATGGAGATTGCATGGCTGTGTGGTCAATGTTATACATCTGTCAGCAACTGGTGTGGTTGAAATAGCCAGATCCACTAATTTGAAGGGGTTTCCACATACTTTTGTATATATACTGTATGTACACCCCCTTATATGCTCCAGGTTCCCTATGCTTCAGCTCTCCCACCATACAAGTGTGTTCTTGACCTTGTGTCACTGCAGAGGAGGAAATCGTTTTTTCATTCAATTATATGGATAGAGAGCAAAGCTTGTGCAGAGTGTGTTAACAGCACTATTAGCCATTCATAGTAACTGGCTGGCTGTAGTGTGGAGAACCACAATGTGCCAGCCATAAATTATTTCGATTTAGTTTCCTCTAAAGTTACGACCCACTTTATTTATCATCCTAATATACCACATTAAAACGATTCACGAGTCTGATGATGAAAGCAAATGGGAAATGAAGAGAACATGCTTTGAAAGAATTACAGGAAAAATATGCATTAATATATGAATGCATTAATATGAGTTCTAAAAAGCTGCTGGGGAAATCAAGGGTTTACATTATATGGTGGATAAAATGTCAGTGTGGTTGCTGGATGGGCTCTTGCATTAAGTGACAAGGAAAGACATATAAACACAACTACTCTGAAGACTAACCATACACAACAATATGATCCACATTTCCACAGTATAGCATAGTAGCTAGTTAATTCAAAATGCTTTCTTTGCTTGAGCCCAGCATTAGTGTTTTAATTAATTTAGGACAGCTGAGCTCTGAGTGCAGAGATAGATAGGCTTGCGGCACTCCATCCCCTGCAGTTATTATTTTGGAAGCAACGTTACAATAATAATCCCAGGAAACAAACATTGGTTCTGTGAAAGTTCCCAGAACATTCAGCAAATGTTCTGATAACACAAAAACTGTCCGGTTGTGCAGTTAATTATACATTGTTTGTATAAAAAAATTCACCTGACATTTCAAGAACGTTCCCACATTTTGTCTGTTCTTCAAAGGTTCCCAGATTTTTTTACGAGGTTGTGGAAACATTTACAATACCCAAATGCGGGAAAACAGGATGGTTTTGCGGGACATTCACAGGGCCGTGTAGCCTACAGAGTACCCCCCCCATACATTGTTTAATGATATCCTAATTTCTTAATGTTTTGTTGTGACTTTACTTTCATTCATCTGATGAATGTTATTTATTTAATCAACTAACTTTATGTTTAATTGTTACCCAATTAAATTAATCATGTAACAATTAACTCATTAGGATTTGGGGCACCATGGAAGAGGTTGTTTAAAGAGTTACCATCTCCCGAATTAACTTCTTAGGGAGCGGCAGGTGAGGTGATGATTTTGGAGAGTCTGGCGTGCCCAAAGCAAAATGCCTGCCACTCAGGCTCAGAAAATAGGATATGCACATAATTAGTACTATTGGATAGGAAACACTAAAACACTAAAGGTGTTAACATAATGTCTGTGAGTATAACAGAACTCATTTAGCAGGCGAAAACCCAAGAAAAATCCATCCGGGAAATCAGTTTCTGGTGACCTTTTGCTCTGTTTGACACACTCCCCATTGAATCCAATTGTAACCAGGACTGAGACTGCAGTACCTATGGCTTCCACTAGATCCACAGTCTATATACAAAGATTCAGAGAGATTGGAGTTAACAGAACGAATAGGTACAGGAAATGGCCAAGGTATCTCAAATGTCAACAAGTTCTCTCGGGCGCGAGTCTGGCTGCGCGCCCCACTTTATTTTACTTATATAATTTAGGTGACCATCCGAGTGAAATATTATTGCTCATATTCATAAAAGGATATCTAATTATGCATTTTAACTGGTATTTGATTTGTTTAGGAAAAGGTATATTTGAATGTGTTCTCTTCACGTTTCAATGGGCGATTCGACGTTGAAATCTCTGAACATAACACGCCAACCAAACGGAGATTTATGGATATAATAAATGACTTTTTCTAACAAAAGAACCATTGGATGTCTTCGTTGGACACTTGGGAAGCCCTCAGCAGAAGTTCTTCAAAAGGTAAGGGATTTGTGTTTGCTGTGAAATGTGTTTTGTGTGAACCGCGATGGTTTATGTGTGTGCCATGATGGCTAATTGATTCATGGCTATGGGAAAAATATTGGAGGTGCTACCCTCAAACAATCAAATGTTGTGCTTTCGCTGTAAAGCCTTTTTGAAATCTGACAACGCTGTGATATTGCCAAGAAGCAGAGCTTTTGATGACTATGAAACACTTGAATGTTTTGATTTGATTGTTTGAGGGTAGCACCTCACATATTTTTCCCATAGCCATGAATCGATTAGCCATCATGGCACACACATAACACATTTCACAGCGAAAACAAATCAATTACCTGTTGAAGAACTTCTGCTGAGGTCATCCTAAGTGTCCAACGAAGACAATCCATGGTTCTTTTGTTAGAAAAAGTAATGTATTTTATCCATAAATCCTCCATTTGGTTCGCGCGTTATAATCAGAAAGCGACAGCCTCCACTCCTCCATTGAAACGTGACGCAAACTCGTTCATCTTATGCCTATAAACTTGTCCAAGAACAATCAAACATAGTTTTAAATCTATCCTTAGGAACACTTTTACGTAGATTTACTATTATAAATCAACCGGAATATAAACTGATCGATAACGATGGTAAAAAAGACACTGCACGACTTCTCGGGAGCGCGCAACGTGTACTGTTGACATAAAACATACACTTCCTGGTTTGCTCTTATTCTCTGGTCTTATTCATCCAAAATGAAATTTTACACTGTCTCCAGACTGTTGACATCTAAAGGAAGCGATGGGTACTGCATTCATATGCCCTTATATGGTCATTTTCATGAGGGAGGGGTTCCCAAATGAGCAATGTGTCAAAATCACTTTTTCCAGGACAGAAATTCATCGGGGGTTTCGCCTGCTATATGCGTTCTGTTTTACTCACAGACAAATGGTTAACAGTTTTGGAAAAGTCTGAGTGTTTCCTATCCAATGGTACCAAATATGTGCATATCCTATTTTCTGGGCCTGAATGGGAGGCATTTTACTTTGGGCACGCCAGGCTCGCCAAAACCGACCCCTCAGCTGCCACTCCCTAACAAGTTAATCGATAAACAGTCATCTTATTAATCATTACCTTTTATCATATCATCATTCTGAACAGTCGTAAACTTATGCATCTGCAAAACCCCTATCCTTGCTCATGATTCAGTACTACACCAATTGGTTTAATTATTTGTTTACTAGCCAATTAAAATGAGAAAACAGGATAACGTACACACTTAATACATGAGAAGAAAGTCCCTAGCAGACTGACAATATGACGGCTTAATACACAGCGATGAAGAGTGGGAAAAAGAGAGAGAGACAGAGAAAAAGGGACACTAATCGTGGATACATTCTGTAACTTTTCTCCCATTAATCATATACTTTGCACATGAACCGCCGCCCATTTAGAAAGGAGGTGGGTTGGCCTTTCAGCGGCACACTTGAAAGGGTCCGGACCCATCTCTTCTACTGTTGTTCACTCTGGAAGACAGACAGCCGTGTCGACGATTCCCATTGGTGATGATTTTCGGAGAATATGGTGATTTGAGACTGGTCCCTCTTAGATTTGGTCGCTCTTAGATTTGCTTCCCTCGATATCTGACTTAGGACAGCTAATCAGCCAAACCAGTGATTGTCTGGGAGGTGAGTTTCTAGCCTACACCTCGTGTTGATTCTGCAGGGATCAGGATTCAGACCACTATGGACATGAGCTGCAGCTCACCGTCTCTCTGGTCTAAAAGAAGGTGAGTTTATTTCTTCACCTCGTGTTGAGGTTCAAAGTTCCAACCATTTCAAACATGTAGCTAACACCTCATGTTTCCTGCTCGGATGTTAACTTCTTTGGCAATGCTTTTCATGCACTCTCGTCAAAAGGGGATTGTTACGTCAGTCTGACATGCTCTCTGACCTCTTTCGGGGCGTGGCTACGTACTATGAACAGTTTATAGGAGATATATTATTTTATCCCTCCTAAAATCACATTCATATCTTAATCAAAACGACTTTCATAATTTGTCATATTATATGCACAACATATTGGATGGAAACTTGACAGATAAAGGGGCGATACTTTCCAAGTTACAGTATTTCATCCATGCAATTTTAATGACATCACAAAATGAAAACCCATATGACGTTCATTTTTTTCTATAGTTCCTGACCATTCCCCACATTGTTATGTTAGAAATATTGTTCCAATATCCACTTTTACCGTGTTAGAGTTTCAAATGGAAAACTGTCTGTGAAACAAAGGCATTCCTTTGGTTGATACTAAAGGGTGAGAAAGAGCCCACCCTTCTCCTGTAATTTACAACAGGGTGTGAACTGTCAAACAGGCCAAGTTCCCTCCTCCCCCTTTCTGTGGGTGAGAGAAGGTCTGGTTATTGTCAATAATTGTCAAGCTGATCTGACCCATTGTGATCCTCACAAGACAGTCATGACAGTTTGTATCGACAGATGTAGCCTATTAAATGTCATTATAGAATATCCATAAAATTCATACTCCAATTGCAACGTTGCCTATGCCCACACATATGTGACCCATTTCAGGATACTAGATGTATGTCGCGGGTCACTACTTCACAGGAGAGCCGTTATAACTTATCTTTTTCATCAAAATGCGTTTTTTGGGCAGAAATGCCTTCTTGAACATGTGAAAGTTCATGTGCCTGAATAACAAATGTGTATGCCATTTGTAAATACAAATTACGAGCCTAAATGTTAAATTACGAGCCTAGTTGGTGTAGCCACAGAAAAAAACAGCAACCTTCCCGCTAGCCATGATTGGCTGAGATAATGAGTAAGCTGGACATGCCAAGAGATGAGTTTGGATTGGTTTGGTTTGGATTGGTCTGCCATATAGCACGCTTCTGTCTAGTTGAGCTGGTCAGTATGTGTTGGTAATCCTGTCTAACTCAGCTTTTTAAAAATCAAATCAAACTTTATTTGTCACATGCGTCGAATACAACAGGTGTAGACCTTACCGTGAAATGCTTACTTACAAGCCCTTAACCAACAATGCAGTTCAATAAATTATTTAAAGTAACGCAATAAAATAACACTAACGAGGATATATACAGGAGGTACCTGTACCAATGTCAATGTGCGGGGGTACAGGTTAGTCGAGGTAATTTATAAGCAGTGTAAAAACAAATGGGGGTCAATGTAAATTGTCTGCGTGGCCTTTTGATTAATTGTTCAGCAGTCTTATGGCTTGGGGGTAGAAGCTGTTAAGGAGCCTTTTGGTCCTAGCAGAGAGAACAGTCTATGACTTGGGTGACTGGAGTCTTTGACAATTTTTTGGGCTTTCCTCTGACACCGCCTAGTATATAGGTCCTGGATGGCAGGAAGCTTGGCCCCAGTGATATACTGGGCAATGCACTACCCTCTGTAGCGCCTTACGATCTGATGCCGAGCAGTTGCCATACCAGGCAGTGACGCAATCGGTCAGGATGCTCTCGATGGTGCAGCTGTAGAACGTTTGGAGGATCTGTGGACCCATACCAAATCTTTTCAGTCTCCTGAGGTGTAAAAGTTGTTGTCGTGCCCTGTTCACGACTGTCTTGGTGTGTTTGGACCATGATAGTTTGTTGGTGATGTGGACACCAAGGAACTTGAAACTCTCGACCTGCTCCACTACAGCCATGTCGATGTTAATGGGGGCCTGTTCGGCCCGCCTTTTCCTGTAGTCCACGATCAGCTCCATTGTCTTGCTCACATTGAGGGAGAGTTTATTGTCTTGGCACCACACTGACAGGTCTCTGACCTCCTCCCTATAAGCTGTCTCGTCGTTGTCGGAAATCAGGCCTACCGCTGTTGTGTCGTCAGCAAATGTAATGATGGTGTTGGAGTCGTGTTTGGCCACACAGTCGTGGGAGAATAGGGAGTACAGGAGGGGACTAAGCAAGCACCCCTGTGGGGCCCCAGTGTTGAGGATCAGTGTGGCAGACGTGTTGTTGCCCACCCTTACCACCTGAGGGCGGCATGTCAGGAGGTTCAGGATCCAGTTGCAGAGGGAGGTGTTTAGTCCCAGGGTCCTTAGCTTAGGGATGAGCTTTGTGAACACTAGGGTGTTGAACACTGAGCTGTAGTCAATGAACATAATTCTCACATAGGTGTTCCTTTTGTCCAGGTGGGAAAGGGCAGTGTGGAGTACGATTGAGATTGCATCATCTTTGGATCTGTTGGCACGGTATGCGAATTGGAGTGGGTCTAGGGTATCCAGGATGATGCTGTTGATGTGAGCCATGACTAGCCTTTCAAAGCACTCCATGGCTACCGATGTGAGTGCTATGGGGCGGTAATCATTTAGGCAGGTTGCCTTCGCTTCCTTGGGCACAGGGACTATGGTGGTCTGCTTGAAACATGAAGGTAATACAGACTCGGTCAGGGAGAGGTTGAAAATGTCAGTGAAGACACTTGCCAGTTGGTCCGCGCATGCTTTGAGTACACGTCCTGGTAATCCGTCTGGCCCTGCGGCTTTGTGAATGTTGACCTGTTTAAAGGTCTTGCTCACATCGGGTACCGAGAGCGTGATCACACAGTCATCCGGAATAGCTGGTGCTCTAATGCATGCTTCAGTGTTGCTTGCCTCGAAGCAAGATTAAAAGGCATTTAGCTCATCTGGTAGGCTAGCGTCACTGGGCAGCTCGTGGCTGGGTTTCCCTTTGTAGTCTGTAATAGTGTTCAAGCCCTGCCACATCCGACGAGCGTCAGAGCCGGTGTAGTATGATTCAATCATAATCCTGTATGATGCTTTGTCTGAGGGCGTAGCGGGATTTTTTGTAAGCATCCTTATTTGTGTCCACCTCCTTTACAGCGGCAGCTCTAGCCTTTAGCCCGATGTGGATGTTTCCTGTAATCCATGGCTTCTGGTTGGGATATGTACATACTGTCACTGTGGGGACGATGTCGTCAATGCACTTATTGATAAAGCCGATGACTGAGGTGGTATACTCCTCAATACCATTGGATGATTTCCGGAACATATTCCAGTCTGTGCTTGCAAAACAGTCCTGTAGCATAGCATCTGCATCATCTGACCACTTCTGTATTTAGCAAGTTACTGGTACTTCCTATTTTAGTTTTTGCTTGTAAGCAGGAATCAGGAGGATAGAATTATGGTCAGATTTGCCAAATGGAGGGCGAGGGATAGCTTTGTATGCGTCTCTGTGTGTGGATTAAAGGTGGTCTAGAGTTAGTGTTGCTCTCCACTTTCTGGAGGACTGAGTTTAGTGGAATTCGACTAAAATAGTTAAGGAGATGGAGAATTACACCTGTCTCCAGATTTCATCTTCAAACTAAGGGCAACCATGGCATCTGTGACAGGAGACGCGTACATCTATGATGTATATGGGTAAGAAAGTGGTTTAATTTCAATTTAAAGTGCACCGTTACAGTAGCTAGCTAACGTTAGCTGGCAGGCCTGCTAGCTAACATTACGTGTATGACCTGCAGATTCATGTAGGATAGTAAGGTCATGAGTTGGGATTATGGTTCATTGTTTAGTTTGCTAGCTAGCTAGCTACATGTCTTAACAAAAGACTCCACTATGCAAGTATCCATTTCAATAGAATGTCGGTGCGACAACTTTTGATAGATGTTAGTTAGCTACCTGCAGATTCATGCAGTGTAGTAACGTCATGAATTGTGATTATGGTTCACTGTTTAGCTAGCTAGCTAGCTACCTGTCTTAACAAAAGACTCCACTGTGCAAGTATCCATTTCAACAGAATGTCACTGCGACAACTGTTGATAGATATTGGTTAGCTACCTACAGATTCATGCAGGGTAGTCGTCATGAGTTGTGATTATGGATCATTGTTTAGCTAGCTAGCTAGATGTCTTAACAAAAGACTCCACTATGCAAGTAACCATTTCGGGTGCGTTCGTAAGTTCAGTCTGGCCCATCCACTCCGATTTCAGAGCGCTCTCGTCACAGCTGAGTGTGCATGAGCGCAGAATAACTGATGAATTTACGAACGCTCAACACCAGTTGAGTATGGCCAGTGTCAGTAAACGTCGGCAAAAAAACGTAATTAAATTGTTGCCAGCAGCACAGTTACAGTCATCATCGCTCTAGATAACATGAAATCAGCCTTACCAGCTCTGCTAGGGTGAGTAAAATGGTCAGAGTGGGGTGTTCTCTCATTATGTGTCTGGAAGTAGCTAGCAAGCTAGCCAATGTTATCCAGTTAGCTTGGGTGCTTGACTGCCTTGTGAGGTCAGAACCTTACTCAACCTTACTCAGCGTCCAGTGTGCGCTCTGAACGCTCTGAAAGCGAAACGCTCTGAATTTACAAAAGGACAATCTGACAGCACAGTTGCAGTCACCAACGCTCTGGATAACATAACAGCCTAAACAGCTTTGCTAGGGCGAGTAATGTTCAGTTCTAGGGTGAGTAATGTTGAGCTGTTCTCTCATTTCTGTCTGGAAGTAGCTAGCAAGTCAGCTTGGGTGCTTGACTGCTATATTTATTATTATTATTGTTATTATTATGAACAAAACAAATAGAAAAACTGAAATATACAAACAAGAGTACATAAAGTACACAAGAGTACATAAAGTACATAAACCTAACAGACAGGGGATTTTCAATTTGTCAAAACGTTTTATGGTACATATTGCTTTTTTGTTTTGCCCACTTCATTTTATGGATAAAGATTCTGCCATGAAAAGTAAATACATTAACAATAAAAGTTAAATCAGGGTCCATATAATTTGGATAAAAATAAAACATAATATCAGAGTCATTCAAATTAACATTAATAGTAGTGTCTTTTAAAGTAAAATCTTCTAACTCACTTCAAAATAATCTGACATAAGAACAGTCCCAAAATAAATGGTCAGGAGTCTCTGGGTCACAACCACAAAATCAAATTAACATTAATAGTAGTTTATTTTAAAGTAAAATCTTCTAACTCACTCCAAAATCGTCTGACTTAAGAACAGTCCCAAAATAAATGGTCAAGGGTCACAACCACAAAATACACATTTGTTATCAGTAGCTATTTTGAGTCTGTGTATAGTAAAGGTCTATACAGGGGGGCTTGACTGCTGTTGTTAGTACAGAACGCTCGGATCAACCCTTAAAGAGATGGGTGGGGCTAAAGCTTAAGAGGGTGTGACAATGCTGAATGGGTGTAGACAAAGAAGATGTCCTGTAGTAGTACCAAAACATTCAAAGACCATTTTCTCAAAAGTGATTATACAAGGTTGGTCTCAGTAAAACAGTTAGGAAGGTAGACTTATAAAATGGGATTGAGTGAAGTAGCAACAAATATGTTGAATGAGCAAATAATGAGAATGGAGATCCTTACAAGTTTGACGAAATTATCTTATATCGTTTCAGACAAATACGGCTACATACTTTTGTAGCTCTTCATCAGAAGCACACTTTTTGTAAATAGTAAGTCTAACTGTCCTCTCCAAGTTTAGCTGTAATTTAGCCCTGAAGGATTTGAGAAAATGATTGGTTGACAATAGGCCTATGACATTGTCCTACGTCTTGTCTTGCGCTGCGCAGAATATCAGATATCAACAATGATTGGAGAAGTGTTTTAACATCACCATAAACAATGAACCATACTACCAACTCATGATGTTACTACCCTGCATGAATCTGCAGGTAGCTAACCAACCAGGTTCAATGTTAGCTAGCTAACATTACGCTATAACTACCAAAGCAAATGGGTCTGAGATACGAATAATACGATCATACACGTAACGTTAGCTAGCAATTCAGCCAGCTAACGTTAGCTAGCTTGCTAACAGTACAATTTAACTTGAAATGAAAATGACTTTCTGTCAAATTAGAAACGTGTAGTATCTGATGGTGTAGTACGGTTGCCCTTAGTTTGAAGATATAATCAGGAGACAGGTGTTTTCTCCATCTCTTTAGCTATCATACACTGATTCCTCTGTTTTCAAAACTCGGTCCTCCAGAAAGTGGAGAGCAACACTTACGCAGTTCTACTACGCAATATATATATATAAAAAGCATCGTTAGACAGGATTACCTACACATACTGACCAGCTCAAATAGACAGAAGCGTGCTATATTGCAGACCAATCAGAACTCATCTCTTGGTATGTCCAGCCCACTCATTATCACAGCCAATCATGGCTAGCGGGAAGGTTAATGACTTTGTCTGTGGCTCAACCAACTATGCTCGTAATTTTACCATTTTATTTGTATTTACAGTTCAAGAAGGCATTTCTGCCAAAAAACTTTCAAATGGCTCTCCTGTGAAGTAGTGACTAGTTTTCTGAAACGAGTCACAATTGTGCTATTTGGTGTGTTTTTTTGCGCTGATCTTTATTTTTTTTTACAAAATGTTGCCGCCATCATTTCCTATGACCAAAAAGAGCTTCTGAACATCAGAACAGCAATCACTAACCTCAATTTAGATGAGGATTTGTACTTCAATGAGTCGGCAATGAACAACTTACTGCTCATCCTGGACCAGGCCCAAATCCCCTACATACAGAGAAGGAAGAGGTGGCGTTATAGAAGCCGGTGTGCGGGATACCTTACGAGACTTTGTTGGCAAGTGGATAGACCACCTCTACCCTCCGTTCTATTGGCGAACGTGCAATCACTGGAGAATAAGCTGGATGAGCTCCGTTCGAGACTATCCTATCAAGAACTGCAATATACTATGCTTCTCGGGGTCATGACTGAACAATGACATGGATAATATACAGTTAGCTGGGTTTTCTGTGCATCGGCAGGACAGAATGGCAGCGTCCTGTATGCTCCAAGGCGTGAGGGGTGTGTCTCTTGTTAACAACAGCTGTTACGGGATCTGTAATATTAAGGAAGTCTCAAGATTCTGCTTGCCTGAGTTAGAATACCTCATATTAATCTGTAGGCCATACTATTTACCGTAGCTGTCTATTTATCACCACAAACCGATGTTGGCACTAAGACCACACTCAACGAGCTGTATAGTGCCATAAGCAAACAAGAACACGCTCATCCAGAGTCGGCGCTCCTAGTGGCCGGTGATTTTAATGCAGGAAAACTGAAATCCGTTTTACCTAATTTCTACCAGCATGTCACCTGTGCAACTACAGGGAAAACAAACTCTAGATCACCTTTACTCCACACACAGAGGTGCATACAACGTTCTCCCTTGCCCTCCATTTGGCAAATCTGACCATAACTCTATCCTTCTGATTCCTGCTTACAAGCAAAAACTCAAACAGGATGTACCAATGACGCGCTCAATACGGAAGTGGTCAGTTGAAGCGGATGCTGAGGTACAGGACAAATATGTTCCGGGATTCATCTGATGACATTGAGGAGTTTACCACATCAGTCACTGGCTTCATAAATAAGTGCATCGAAGACATCGTCCCCACAGTGAACGTGCGTACATATCCCAACCCAAGCCATAAATTACAGGCAACATCCGCACTGAGCTAAAGGCTAGAGCTGTGCTTTCCAGGAGCGGAATACTAATGTGGACGCTTATAAGAAATCCTGCTACGCCCTCCAACGAACCATCAAACAGGCAAAGCGTCAATAAAGGACTATTGATTGAAGAGATCAGGACTAGAGATTGAATCCTACTACACCAGCTCTGATTACAAAGGAAAACCCAACCACAAGTGCCCAATGACGCGAGCCTACCAGACAAGCTAAATTCCTTCTACGTCTGCATCGAGGCAAGCAACTTTGAATCATGCGTAAGAGCCCCAGCTGTTCCAGATGACTGCGTGATCACACTCTCCGTAGCCGATGTGAGTAAGACCTTTAAACAGTATCACCAGGACACATACTCCAGCTGGCAAGTGTCTTCACTAACATTTTCATCCTCTCCCTGACCCAGTCTGTAATACCGACACATTTCAAGCAGACCACCATAGTCCCTGTGCCCAAGAACGCCAAGATAACCTGTATAAATGACTACCGCCCCCGTAGCACTCACATCTGTAGCCATGAAATGCTGTGAAATCTGGATCCACTCCAATTTGCATACCCGCCCCAACAAATCCACAGATGATGCAGCCACTATTGCACTCCACACTGCCCTTTTCTAACTGGACAAAAGAAACACCTACGCGAGAATGCTGTTCATTGACTACAGTTCAGCGTTCAACACAATAGTGCCCTCCAAGCTCATCACTATGCAAAGGACCCTCGGACTAAACTTCCTCTGCATTTGTATCCTGGACTTCCTGACGAGGGTGTGTGTGCTCAGCCCCCTCCTGTACTCCCTGTTCCCCCATGACTGCGCGGGCCACGCACATCTCCAACACAATCATCAAGTTTGCTGACGACACAACAGTGGTAGGCCTGATTACCAACAACGACAGGGAGGAGGTGAGAGCCCTGGTGGATTGGTGCCAGGAAAATAACTTCTCCCTCAATGTCAACAAAACAAAGCAGCTGATCGTGGACTAAAGGAGAGAGCAAAGGGAGCACGCCCCCATCCACATCGACTGGGACACAGTGGAGAGGGTCAACACCTTCAAGTTCCTCATCATGCACATCACTGAGTACCTGAAATGGTCCCTCCACACCGACAGCGTGGAGAAGAAGGCACAACAACACCTCTTCAACCTTAGGAGTCTGAAGAGATATGGCTTGGCCCCCCTAAGACCCTCACAAACTTCTACAGATGCACCATCAAGAGCAGTCTGTCGGGCTGAAACACCGCCTGTTATGGCAATTGCACCACCCGCAACCGCAGGGCTCTTCAGAGGTGGGTGCGGTCAGCCCAACGCATAACCAGGGGCACACTGCCTGCCCTCCAGGACATCTACAGCACCCAATGTCACAGGATGGCCAAGATGGATGGCCAAGAAGACCACAGCAACTCCAATGTATTTGGCCTTGTGTTTGAGGTTATTGTCCTGCTAAAAGGTGAATTTGTCTCCCAGTGTCTGTTGAAAAGCAGACTGAACCAGGTTTTCCTCTAGGATTTTGCCTGTGCTTAGCTTTCGTTTCTTTTTTATCTTAAAAAAACTCCCTAGTTGTTGCCAATGACAAGCATACCCATAACATGATGCAGCCACCACCATGCTTGAAAATATGAAGAGTGGTACTCAGTGATGTGTTGTGTTGGATTTACCACCAAAATAACACTTTGTATTCAGGACATAACGTTTTTTTGCAGTTTCACTTTATTGTCTTTTTTATTGCAAACAGGATGCATGTTTTGGAATATTTTTATCCTGTACATGTTTCCTTCTTTTTACTCTGTCAATTAGGTTAGTATTGTGGAGTAAGTCCAATGATGTTAAACCATAGTCAGTTTTCTCCTATCACAGCCAGTAATTGGCCTCATGTTGAAATTCATGAGTGGCTTCCTTCCTTTCTGGCAACTGAGTTAGGAAAGAATCATGTATCTTTGTAATGACAGGGCGTATTAATACACCATCAAAAGTGTAATTAATAACTTCACCATGCTCAAAGGGATATTCATTGTCTGCTTTATAATTTTTTTAACCATCTACCATTGGTGCCCTTCTTTGCGAGTCATTTGAAAACCTCTGTGGTCTTTGTGGTTGAAATCCATTTTTGAAAATCACTGCTCAACTGAGGGACCTTACAGATAATTGTATGTGTGGTGTACAGAGATGAGGTAGTCATGTTTAACATTATTATTGCACACAGAGTGATTCCATACTATTTATTATGTGACTTAATAAGCATACGTTTACTCCTGAACTTATTTAGGCTTGCCATAACAAAGGGGTTGAATAATTCAAAAATGTGCAGTTGCCGTACCAGGCGGTGTTACAGCCCGACAGGATGCTCTCAATTGTGCATCTGTAAAAGTTTGTGAGGGTTTTAGGTGACAAGCTTATTTCTTCAGCCTCCTGAGGTTGAAGAGGCGCTGTTGTGTCTTCGACTCCACACTGTCTGTGTGGGTGAACCATTTCAGTTTGTCAGTGGTGTACACCGAGGAACTTAAAACTTTCCACCTTCTCCACTGCTGTCCCGTCAATGTGGATAGGGGGGTGCTCCCTCCGCTGTTTCCTGAAGTCGACGATCATCTACTTTGTTTTGTTGACGTTGAGTGAGAGATTTTCCTGACACCACACTCCGAGAGCCCTCAACTCCTCCCTGTAGGCTGTCTCGTCATTGTTGGTTATCAAGCCTACTACTGTTGTGTCATCTGCAAACTGATTATTTAGTTGGAGGCGTGCATGGCCACGCAGTCATGGGTGAACAGGGAGTACAGGAGGGGGCTGAGCACGCACCCTCCCCGGTGTTGAGGATCAGCAAAGTGGAGATGTTGTTCTCTACCTTCACCGCTTGGGGGCGGCCCGTCAGGAGGTCCAGGACCCAATTGCACAGGGTGGGGTTGAGACCCAGGGCCTCAAGCTTAATGATGAATGCTGAGCTATAGTCAATATTCCTCTTGTCCCGGTGGGATAGGGCAGTGTGCGGTGTGATGGCGATTGCATCATCTGTTGACCTATTGGGGCAGTAAGCAAATTGAAGTGGGTCTAGTGTGACAGGTAAGGTGGAGGTGATATGATCCTTGACTAGTCTCTCAAAGCACTTCATGATGACAGAAGTGAGTGCTGTGGGGCGATAGTCATTTAGTTCAGTTACCTTTTCCTTCTTGGGTGCAGGAAAAATAGTGGCCATCTTGAAGCATGTAGGGACAGCAGACTGGGATAGGGAGAGATTGAATATGTCAGAAAACACACTATGTCCACTTTGACAGTATGGGGTATTGTGTGTAGGCCAGTGACAAAAAAATCTAAATTGAATCACTTTTCGATTCAGGCTGTGCCACAACGAAATGTGGAAAACGTCAAGGGGTGTGAATACTTTCTGAAGGTACTGTATGTATATTTATATTCTGGACTCGTTCTGATATTGCACATTCTGATATTACTTAATTTATTTCTTTACTTTTGGATTATGTATGTATTTTTTTGTATTGATAGATATTACTACACTGTTGGAGCTAGAAACACAGGCATTTCATTGTACCTGTGATAATTTGTATACACAACCAATAAACTTGGCCGATTGAGGTGAGGTGTACATAGATGTGCATATTTACTAAGACGATATACCCATAGTTTGGATCATAATTTAAGGATTGCAGTACAAATGGAAAACCACTAGAAACATTAGGATCCTGTTGGCGCAGCAGACTAAATAGTTTACAAGGCTTGAAGATGGCAGGTCGCAGGTTCAAATCCATTCATCTTTCCCTCGATCCTGTCTAGTCTCCCAGTCCCTGCCACTGAAAAACATCCCCACAGCATGATGCTGCCACCACCATGCTTCACAGTAGGGATGGTATTGGCCAGTTGATGAGCGGGCCTGGTTTCCTCCAGACGTGACACTTGGCATTCAGGACAAAGGGTTCAATCTTGGTTTCATCAGACCAGAGAATCTTGTTTCTCATGGTCTGAGAGTCCATGAGGTGCCTTTTGACAAACTCCAAGCGGGCTGTCATGTGCCTTTGACTGAGGAGGGGCTTCCTTCTGGCCACTCTACCATAAAGACCTGATTGGTGGAGTGCTGCAGAGATGGTTGTCCTTCTGGTAGGTTCTCCCTTCTCCACAGAGAAACTCTGGAGCTCTTTCAGAGTGACCGTCATGTTTCTTGGTTACATCACAAGGCCCTTCTCCCCCCCTTCTTCCCTGCTCAGTTTGGCCAGGCGGCCAGCTCTAGGAGGAGTCTTGGTGGTTCCAAATTTCTTCCATTTAAGAATGATGGAGGCCACTGAATTCTTGGGGACTTTCAATGTTGCAGAAATGTTTTGGTACCCTTCCCCAGATCTGTGCCTCGACACAATCCTGTCTCGGCAATTCCTTCAACCTCATGGCTTAGTTTTTGCTCTGATATGCACTGTCAACTGACCTTATATAGACGTGTGTGCCTTTCCAAATCATGTCCAATCAATTGAATTTACCACAGGTGGACTCCAGTCAAATTTTAGAAACATCTCAAGGATGATCAATGGAAACAGAATGCACTTGAGCTAAATTGTTCGAGTCTCATAGCAAAGGTTTTGAATACTTATGTAAATAAGGTATTTCAGTTTTTTCATGTTTAATATAGTTGCAAAAACTGTTTTCGCTTTGTCATTGTGGGATATTGTGTGTAGATTGATGAGGAACACATTTATTCAATCAATTTTAGAACAAGGCTGTAACATAACAACTAAATATTTTCCGAATGCACGTTTCTTGTTTGTTGTTATAGGTGTTAGTAGTACTATCTCCTTCAACATTAGCTGAATATTCCAGGATTTATTTTTAAAACAACTTCTATTGCTCCAACATTTTATTGCTGAAGTATGTTTAGGGAACGTTATTGGAACCATCATGTCATAATGTCACACTATAACTTTGAGACCATTGTAGGAATATTTCCTGCTTGTTATTATGGGTGCTTTGAATAACATATCCATTAACATTAGCAGAACGTTCATGTAACATTTCCTCAGAACCACTTCTATTGCTCCCTAATTTTGTTGCAGCAATATGTTCTAAGAACATTACTGGTATATTGTGTTATTATATTACCTGGAAACCTAATGAGAACAAAGTTTTGAAAATGTTCTGTGGGGTGGTTATTACAGATGTTGTGCACAACATTTTGGTGAACATTAGGAGAACATTCCAAGGATATTTAATAAATACAAATCTGAAAAAAACCTAAGTATTTTGTTATCAAAAACATTTGTTTTTGGGATGTTTAATCCTAATGTTATATAAAACCTAACTATAACGTAATAGACATCTTAGGTAATGTTCTGGTAATGTTCCCGGTTTCTTGAATGGTTCTTACTGGGGTCAAAGGGTCAGACAGTAGGACAGAGAGAGAAGAGAGAGCGCGAGAGAGAGCATTTTGCATGAAAAGGTCATTTTCTTCTGTGTCTTTCTCTCTCTCTGTCTTTCTCTCTCTCACTCCCTCCCTCTCCCTTTCTTTCTATTTCTCTTTCTCTCTCTCTTGCTCTCCACTTCTCCCCAGAGAAGAGATGGCTTTTAACCCACTGATAGCTCTTCAATTAATGTTAATGGCAGATGGAATTTTGCTGGCCAAATTCTAGAGATGTTTTATTGAGAGCACACACCATTCCATAGAGACAAGAGTGTATACGAAAAGGAAATGTGTTTAAAGTGAATGGTGGATTTCATTATTTGAGAATGAATGATGTGACGTGTGACGGTTCCATTTATTCATTATTTCATCCCTCAGTGAAGTGAAGTAAGCTCTCCTGTATATTGCACAACTCTAGTGTGTGGATTATTACTTGCGTGCGTCAAGCTGCAAGCACCAGGGGAAGTTCCAGTAAACTAGGACTACTATCAGCCAGTTTAGACAATCATGAATCTTGCCGGAAAAGAGAAACAGACTCATTTTGGCCATTTCACAAGTCTTTATGAGTAAGAAAAATGCAACAGAAATGGCAGTTCTTTGGGCGTCACTTAGTTATCATATAAAACAACATTAGCTATGTCCTTTCCTTTAAAAGGGTTGAAAACATGGACTGACCTGAGTCCAAACGTCTCTCTCTCCTCTCATATTTCCAATCTGCCCCTCAAGCCTTTAATGTTGAAATTCTATTCTTCAATTAAACTGATTTAGAAAGCGTAGTGTGTTTACATGCGCTGTAGCCGAGAGTCATTTTGTTGTTCTCCAATTGGCCTGGTGATCCTAACTGACCTAAAACAGTGCATTTTTACTAGGATTAAATGTCAGGAATTGTGAAAAACTGAGTTTAAATGTATTTGGCTAAGGTGTATGTAAACTTCTGACTTCAACTGTTGTGTTTATATTTTTGTTCAGTATACATTTGTGTGGTGCCAGCAGAGCTTGGAATTTAGTTTTTACACAACTTCCTATAATGGCCTTTTACATCCAAGCTTAAGACATGAAGGAACATTTTAAATTAATGATGGATCGTTCAAACATTGACAACAGGCATTTAGGATGAAGGGGAGAAGTGAAGCATGTTTTGCTCCCTAATTTCATATGCAGATTGGTCACACTTTTCATTTCTCCGTCATTAAACGCAGCCATCCGAAGAGTGAGGATTTTTTATTTCATTTTTTACTGTTCATTCCTGTCTCTTAAATTAAACTCCAACCTTGACTTCTTACAGAAGCAAACTTGATCACATGGATCACATGTAATTCAAGTTTAAGTGCCTGGTTTGTTGGTCCCATCTGTTTTCCATTGAGGCGCTGTTATATGTCCTATAAGTAGCTATTGGTTGCCAAAGTGAGCTCAATAATCCAGGTGAACAGATGTAGAAGGCTGGCCTGCTGTCAACAATCCACACTGCTGCTGTGCTTCTGGCCCTCTGACACAGGCTGGGTTTTGGCTAGGTGAGACGAAAAGCAGCACAGTGCACACATACAGCCATGCTCCATCTAACCTAGACTCACAAACATTTTATTAATACATGCTGTTTCAGAGCCATATTGTACTCATTACTCAAGAGACACAGGCAGGCACATAAAAAGCATCCTAGTACAAAACTGAGGTAAGATGCTGCATAGAACTCTGGGTAAACATTCTTTCAGATGTGTCAGATTTGTGCATCAGACCGACCAATCAGGTGGTCTGCTCATTTATTTATGTTGTGAACAGTTGGTGGCTCCAGTTCAGTTCACCTGAAATGACCACACTAACACCCCTCTGAGTCATAAAAACAACCTCAGGATGACAGAGTCAAATCAACAGTGAGAGTGAGAGTAAATATAGTAGTGCCTTGAAGATGTGGCGGGCTGCAATGGGCTGCAGCGGGCAATGCTGTGGCACAGTGAGACAGAGAGACCTGTGTATTGTGATCCCTTACAGTGGGCCCCAGTTTTGCCAGGACAAAATCAGGGTGTGATGAACACATGGCAGGAATGTCACACCAAGCCAAGGGGTGAGCGACTACAGCATTGGTGTTTGGCCAGAGCAGGATGAGAGAAAGAGAGACTGAATGCTGCCCAGGGATGGAAGAACTGATTGACTGTGGGAAGCCTGTGGCCGCAGAATATTCAGCTCAGGGGACAGTAGTACAGACTGGAATCACTTATTTATTGTGGGTGTGCTTTGCTGCAAGAGGGACTGGTGCACCTCACAAAATAGATGGCGTCATGAGGTAGGAAAATTGTGTGGACATATTGAAGCAACATCTCAAGACATCAGTCAGGAAGTTAAAGCTTGGTCCCAAATGGGTCTTCCAATTGGGCAATGACCCCAAGCATACTTCCAAAGTTGTGGCAAAATGGCTTGACAACAAAGTCAAGGTATTGGAGTGGCCATCACAAAGCCCTGAACTCAAACCTATAGAATATTTGTGGGCAGAACTGAAAAAGCGTGTGTGAGCAAGGAGGCCTACAAACCTAACTCAGTTACACCAGCTCTGTCAGGAAGAATAGGCCAAAATTCACCCAACTTATTGTGGGAAGTTAGTGGAAGGCTACCCGAAATGTTTTACCCAAGATAAACAATTTAAAGGCAATGCTACAAAATACTAATTGAGTGTATGTAAACTTCTGACCCACTGGGAATGTGATGAAAGAAATAAAAGCTGAAATAAATCATTCTCTCTACTATCATTCTAACATTTCGCATTATTAAAATAAAGTGGTGATCCTAACTGACCTAAGACAGAGAATTTTTACTAGGATTAAATGTAAGGAATTGTGAAAAACGGAGTTTAAATGTATTTGGCTAAGGTGTATGTAAACCTCCAACTTCAACTGTATATCTGAACAAACTTTTAAAAACGCAATACTGTGTTGAGTTGTAAAAGTAACTACTTTTGTGTATGTTTGGAGGTATGAAATTTGCAGCAACTTAAATGGTTTGTTGAAACTGCATATTTCATTTTATTCTTCCTCATTGTCCAATATCTCCCCAGATGAGTTATGTGGGTTACAATTGACTTGATCTGCATATTACATTGTGGCACTACTCGAGATGCCGTCCCTTGCCTCTGTCTCAGGGTCCGTATCCATCTCAGGTTAGGAGTGCTGATCTAGGATCAATTTAACATTTTAGTTCATAACGACTAAGATTGTATAAACAGATCCTAGCTCAGCACTCTTTCTCTGAGACACTTACGTTACGGCCCACCTCAGATTTCAGCCTCTTTCAGATGTTCTCAACATGCAGAGGCTGGGGAATGCACCACGGGGACAGATGATGCCTGTGGTTCTGATCACTAATGAACAGGTGAAGCATTTAATTAATCATCACTTTAACTTTTACGTACATGCAAGTAGAGCTGGGCGATATGGACAAAAATCCATATCATGATATATTGCCTGAATTTATGTGATAATGATCAATAGAATGATACGTTTATGACATTACCTTAAACTTTACCACAGCTTTTCTTAATGATCCTTTATACCAGGGGTCTCCAACAGGTCGATCATGAGCAGCCCACCTATGAGTAGCTCGCCAAACAATTCTGAAGTATGCTATATACAACTTCACCCAAAACCTTCTCAATTAAATGTTAACTGCAAAGCTGGCTTACCTTGCAGAAGTATATCATAAGTATGATGTCAGATCATTTGTATGATATATTTTGTCATGAATTGAGAAGCAGCAGTTCAGAACCATTGTTAGACCGGCACATTAGACCAGCACATTCCTCAGTCGCCAGATGCGCAATTAAAGAGGAATTACAATAAAAAATCAACATTTCTTCCAGACCTAAAAAAAAAATGTGACATGGACTCAGAACATCCAATGTTGTTGTTTCTATGTGAACAATAGGAATTTTAAAAGTGAAAAATAAAACGGAGCGTAATATAGGAAAATCTAAAACAGAATTTTGGGGAAAAAATCTTAGATTTTAAAGGGCCCCGAGTAGTTTATTAACCATTATTTTACCAGGTATATTGACAAAAAACATAGGGAACTACTTTCTCTTGTACACTAAGGGCCCAAGGAAGAGCTGCAGGTGAGAGGAGAAAATTATAATATGTCTATTTGAAACCAATATTTTATTTTGTAACTGGTGACATAATACATTTTTAAAAGTAGCTCTCATGCTAGAAAAGGTTGGAGATCCCTGCTTTAAACTATTACTACTAGTTTGATGGTTGTAGCCATCAAATGTTCCAACTAACAATCACACATATTAGCAAACTAATTTCAAACATCACATTTCTCTAGCAGACGCTACTTATCCTAATGAACAAAATGCCTGCGATAAGTGAATGATTTGGTCGGTGTCCGGTTTATTGTCCCAACTCTACGGGTATGTAATTCAACAAGGATTAAAGGAGGTCCTATGGGACTAGACTATTCACAGGGAAAGTACAATGTATTACCAATGTTTCACTGTACCGATCCCAGTATCACGTCTGTTTTTAAAACGTCTGATAAATAATTAGACTGCATATTTTGTAACTGGTATCTGAATATACAGTATAAAATTAGGTAGTTGATGGTTCTCCTTTCAAATCTACCTCATGGGTGTAACTAAAGTAAATGATGAAAGTTATGTTATTACCACAGGTGGTTTTCCTCTTAAATCTCCACAGGTAGTGTTCTAATTCTGGACTTTCAACCACCAACACATAATGTACCATACATGTTGATCTGGAGATTTATATTCCAGGTGTCATGGAAACTGCCGGGCCCAGGGGAGTATGTACGCAGCACATCTGTTATCACAAACAAAACATGAAGGGAAACTCCCTCCTTTTTAGTATGGCTGAAATTCTTATGCAGGCTACGTCAATTGAAAACTGTCAGTAAAATGTTTAAATGTATTTTATGAACATCTTGAACATAAAAAAAGCTCAATCAACAGCTGTATGTGACTATGCATACACATATGTGTACTGTAGTATATGGTGGCATAAATGTTCAGGCTTTATCATTATAGTGGGCTAGAAGGATAGGCCAGCAGAGCTACTGGAATGAAGAATATAAAGTCATTATAATTGCTTTGTTCAAGTCCACTGAAGAGACACAGACTCATATCACACTTTTTGCTGAAATATATTCATTTATGTACACTTTAAAATCCCAGAAAAATAAGCCTTAATTATGCTGAAAGTACAAGTGCATATATCACCTTCTTCATTGGCTGCATTCAGTTTCTGAAAAAGAAAACACAAACAAAGAAAAATATACAAATTCAATTTTAAGATTGTTCATGGACAAACATTATGTTGCATTGTTTGCACTGTAAGCAAGTCCCACTCACAAAGAGAATGATTTGAGAATGTTTTGATTATTATATAATTAGAATGGGTCTTCATGGATTGTACACGTGGCATTCACCTTTGTATCCAAAAGAATGCACTACAGACTTTTCTGAATGTATCATCAAAAATACAATAAAAAATAACATCTTCAGGATGAAGGAAAAGGAAAGTAAATAATTTAAGTGATCAAAATACCTTTGTTTACAAAGTTGGTCTTGGACGATCAACTGATGAGAAGACTATGGAATAATCTTTTTACATCATTATCATCTATATATTACTAAAGTGCTAGTGCTTCAATTATGAAGAGGTCACAGTCTGAGATAAATAGCTTTTTTATAAGGAGCATGAAAAGAACAAGAACAAAAAAACAACATTGGTTTGAAATCTGTTCCAGAAGGGTACAGCACTGTAAAGGCTCTGCCTACACTGGGTGTACAAAACATTATTGACACCTGCTCTTCCATGACAGACTGACCAGGTGAATCCATGTGAAAGCTATGATCCCTTATTGATGTCACTTGTGAAATCCACTTCAATCAGTGTAGATGAAAGGGAGGAGATGGGTTAAAGAAGGATTTTTTAAGCCTTGAGACAATTGAGACATGGATTGTGTATGTTTGCCATTCAGAGGGTGAATGGGCAAGACAAAAGTTTTAAGTGCATTTGAACGTGGTATAGTAGTAGGTGCTAGGCGCACCGATTTGTGTCAAGAACTGCAACGCTGCTGGGTTTTCCACTCTCAACAGTTTCCTGTGTGTATCAAGAATGGTCCACCACCCTAAGGACATCCAGCCAACTTGACACAACTGTGGGAATTAATTGGAGTGAACATGGATCTGTTGCATGCTTTTGACACCTTGTAGAGTCCATGCCCTGACAAATTGAGGCTGTTCTGAGGGCAAAAGTGGGGGGTGTCCTTAACGTTTTGTAAACTCAGTGTAAATATTCTAAATACATTTAGCTGTCAGTTGTTGCAGGAAAAAACAAGAACATTTGTATTGACCAAAACCCTCTGAATAAAGAGCTGTCATAGCCACTGAAAATCATGCCCTGTAAAGTCTATCTAGATATATTCTGAATATTTCCTCAAATAAAACTCAAAGTCATTATTACTTCCCATGAATCTTCAGGGGAAAGATTGAATCCAAGGACAGGAGGGAGGAGGGAGTGACTGACATTTTGGTTTTGTAAGGAAGACAGGATGGATGTAATGACTTATGGCTTAATGATACTGAACACTGCGTAACACACTCAAACTTGCCCCAAACACCACACTCAGAGACAACTTAATGGTAATTCTGATATTTATTTATCAACATGTACTTTACAAAAACATGAGAATCATCTGCTCATGAGGATCATCTGCTGGGCTATCTATTAAAGTCTCATGCAGTCTTTTTAATATAAAAAAAAAACTATGTGTGTTTATTTCATGATAATAAATGAAAATATATTTGCCTATCATTTATTTCCCTGAGCCTTCTTTTGATATTGAAATGCTCAGACTGATCGTGTGGATGTACTGATACATCTGATTGGATTGTCTAGACCAGGGTTTCCCAACCCTCTCACATTTCTGTTTTAACTCTTAAACTGGCACACCTGATTCAATTAGTCAACTAATCATCACACCTTTGCCTAATTGAATCAAATGTGGCAGTTTAAGGTTAGAACTCAAATGTGAAACATCCGAGGAGAGGGTTGGGAAACCCTGGTCTAGACTTCAACTGTATATACAGTGCCTTCGGAAAGTATTCAGACCCCTTGACTTTTGTTCTGTTACAGCCTTATTCTAAAATTGATTAAAAAAAAAATCCTCATCAATCTACACAAAATTCCCCATAATGAAAAAGCAAAAACAGGTTTTTAGATTTTTTTGCTAATTTATTTTAAAATAAAACTGAAATATGACATTTACATAAGTATTCAGACCTTTTACTCAGTACTTTGTTGAAAAACCTTTGGTAGCGATTACAGCCTTGAATCTTCTTGGGTATGACGCTACAAGCTTGGCACACCTGTATTTGGGGAGTTTCTCCTATTCTTCTCTGCAGATCCTCTCAAGCTCTGTCAGGTTGGATGGAGAGCGTTGCTGTACAGCTATTTTCAGGTCTCTCCAGAGATATTCGATCAGGTTCAAGTACGGGCTCTGGCTCGGGCACTCAAGAACATTCAGAGACTTGTCCTGAAGCCACTCCTGCGTTGTCTTGGCTGTGCGCTTAGGGTCGTTGTCCTGTTGGAAGGTGAACCTTCGCCCAGTCTGAGGTCCTGAGTGCTTTGGAGCAGGTTTTCATCAATGTACTTTGCTCTGTTCATCTTTGCCTCGATCCTGACTAGTCTCCCAGTCCCTGAACATATATATTCAGACCCTTTGTTATGAGACTTGAAATTGAGCTCAGATGCATCCTGTTTCCATTGATAATCCTTGGGATGTTTCTACAACTTGATTGTAGTCCACCTGTGGTAAATTCAAATGATTGGACATGATTTGGAAAGGCACACACCTGTCTATATTAGGTCCCACAGTTGACAGTGCATGTCAGATTAAAAACCAAGCTTTCATGTTGAACGAATTGTCCGTAGAGCTCCAAGACAGGATTGTGTCGAGGCACAGATCTGGGGAATGGTAACCAAAACATTTCTGCAGCATTGAAGATCCCCAAGAACACAGTGGCCTCCATCATTCTTAAAAATTTGAAACCACCAAGACTCTTCCAACTGTAGAGCTCTTCCTAGAGTATGATGATAACATGACACTTACCATCCCTTAGTGTAGCAATCAATAAAAATGTGCTGATCAACTGTGGGCTTTGCAGCCTCAGCCATACTGTCAATCTATCATCAATAGATCCATTCCTTTTTGTAGAGTTTATTTCCTGATCTTAAAACTCTTGTTATGATCTTGGACATAACGAGGGAATACTTTTTAATTCATGGCCTCTCTGGACTTCCGTACATCTCAGTGGGGAAATCGGGGATTCCCTGCTTTGCAATGTGTTGCCGACGTCAATAATTATTTTATTCATGTACTCTTCCGTAGTGATTATTTTTGAAAACGGCAAGTTCACTTTCTCATCCATAAATGTATATCAAGTGCAAGTGCACTGTCCATTAAGAATTACCAGGAGCAGTTTGGAAAAACTAAACCTGTGCAAATCTTCCTCTGGAATAAGGAGCATGCTGGGATAATAATTGCATAACCAATGTCTCTAATATTACTATAGATGTCTCTCTCTCCCCCCTTTAAATGTTCCTTGTTAAATTATAGGTTACATTACTTTAGCATTATACTATAATTTAGTCTAGGCCTACTTTCTGATGAACTACAGCCAAGATTTGAAGGTGAGCCTAGGTTTTAAATACAGTATGTTTTTAGTAAAGTAGAAATGGGATTTGTGTCTGATGTGCGCTGCTGGCTTTGATTGGGCTCCCGAGTAGCACAGAGCTAGAGGCGTCACTACAGACCCTGGTTTGATTCCCGGCTGTATCACAACCGGCCGTGATTTGAAGTCCCATAAGGTGGCGCACTATTGGCCCAGCGTCATCCGGGTTAGGGTTTGGCCGGGGTTGGCCGTCATTGTAAATAAGAATTTGTTCTTAACTGACTTGCCTAGTTAAATAAAGGTTAAATAAAATAAAGATTGATGGGTCCTTTTAGGGGTGTGTGTGTGTGTGTGTGAGTTCTCTAATTCTCTCTATGTCCATTCAGAAAGTTTCCTACAGTAGCCTCCATTTAATAAGAGAGGAGGGACAAATAATATAACTGAAATGAGCATAACAAAATTGTAAAAAGTTAAGCAAGTCCTGACGATCAGCATAAATTATGTGCGAATGACAACAGGTTCAAGTTTTGCATTTATGTTCTTATTAATAGGACACAACTGAAGCAAACGTAGCTCGATTGATTCTTGTAGTCTAATATTTTCCATGTCATTATTTCTCTCTCGCATTATGGAGTCCTCTCTAGCCACGTTGAACAACATGATCTTGCATTGACACTGCCTTCTCACAAGGGAATGACCGCACCATGTCGTAACGGTATTGTTTGTTGTTATTCTTAAAATTACAATCTTGTGTGCAGCCTATGTTCCATTACGTTGTCATGTTTCCAACTACCAATCAGCAACTTTGCCGTAAATCTGTCTCTTTGGCAAATTACATGAGTGGCAAGGAGTGGAACGTTAGCTAAAGAGACTGGTACCCAGACTAGCAAGTCAGAGAGGGAGAGGTTTACCACTCTAGAGCCTACATCAAAGTCTACGTGACAAGCTGCTTATCAATAGGCCTACCGACTGGGCGGCCACCCCCGTGATCCGGTTGGGGATTCATGTGATGTTTGAGCTAATCCCCATCCAGTGGGGAAAATATTACACAGTGAAATTATGCCAACATATGCAAGGAATGATCAGTCTCTGTGTTTTTTATTTAGTGGAATAGGAATTAATTAAACTGTCAAATGTCAACAATTAGTTAAAAATCAATCATAAAGCAATCACATCTGAGAGCTTTGACATGTGGTCATGTTGTTACCTGAAGTCCATTAAAGAGCAAAAGGAAGTCCAAATTTGAGGTCTCTGGGACATCAGGTAGGGTTAACCTCTCAATCTCTACAGACAGAGGGTTCAGCCAGTCCAAGTAGCAATTTGTGGCGAAAGACATTTCAGGGATTTTAGAAACCAATTTCTTGTTGCAAATAATTTAATGATCATAGCACTTTCCCTCTAATAGCACTTTCCCAGCAGAGAGGTAGAGAGCTTTGATGTCTAAAATGTCAGAGATAAAGCAAAACTCTCAGGTACAGTATGCTCTTAACATGATAAAAAGACAACTTTAGATCATCAAACCCTTTGAGATCACAAATATACCTTTTATCTGTCTTTATCACAAGGATAATGTATTTTTCCACAAAGTTTCATTTCGCATGCAAGATACACTTGTTGAACAGCATTTTGTCTAATGAAAGAATTGCTTGAATTGAATGTAATCATACAGTATATACAGTGCATTCGGAAAGTATTCAGACCCCTTCCCTTTTCCAACAGCATCCTTGAGATGTTTCTACAACTTGATTGGAGTCCACCTGTGGTAAATGCAATTGATTGGACATGATTTGGAAAGGCACACACCTGTCTATATAAGTTGACAGTGTATGTCAGAGTTGACAGTGTGTACAGTTGACAGTGTATGTCAGAGCAAAAACCAAGCCATGGGGTCGAAGGAATTGTCCATAGAACTCCAAGACAGGACTGTGTCGAGGCACAGATCTGGGGAAGGGTACCAAAACATTTCTGTAGCATTGAAGGTCCCCAAGAACACAGTGGCCTCCATCATTCTTAAATGAAAGAAATTTGGAACCACCAAGACTCTTCCGAGAGCTGGCAGCCCAGCCAAACTGAGCAATCGGGGGGGAGAATGGCCTTGGTCAGGAAGGTGATCAAGAACCCGATGGTCACTCTGACAGAGCTCCAGAGTTCCTCTGTGAAGATGGGAGAACCTACCAGAAGGACAACCATCTCTGCAGCGCTCCACCAATCAGGCCTTTATGGTAGAGTGGCCAGACAGAAGCCACTACTCAGTAAAAGGCACAACAGCCCGCTTGGAGTTTGCCAAAAGGCACGTAAAGACTCTCAGACCATGAGAAACAAGATTCTATGGTCTGATAGAACCAAGATTGAACTCTTTGGTCTGAATGCCAACTGTCATGTCTGGAGGAAACCTGGCACTATCCCTACGGTGAAGTGTGGTGGTGGCAGCATCATCCTGTGAGGATGTTTTTCAGTGGCAAGGACTAGGAGACTAGTCAGGATCGAGGGAAAGATGAACGGATTAAAATACAGAGACATCCTTGATGAAAACCTGCTCCAGAGCGCACAGGACCTCAGACTGGGGCGAAGGTTCACCTTCCAACAGGACAACGACCCTAAGCACACAGCCAAGACAACGCAGGAGTGGCTTCCGGACAATTTTCTGATTGTCCTCGATTGGCCCAGCCAGAGCCCGGACTTGAAGCCAATCTAACATGTCTGTAGAGACCTGAAAATAAAGGGTCTGAATATTTATGTAAATGTGATATTTCCGGGTTTGTTTTTATACATTTGCTAAAATTTCGTTGTCATTATGGGGTATTGTGTGTAGATTGATGAGAAAAAACTAACAATTTAATCAATTTTAGAATAAGGCTGTAACGTAACAAAAAGTGGAAAAGGTCAAGGTGTCTGAATACTTTCTAAATGTACTGTAATTCCCTCTACCCCATCTTTCTTATAATAGTGTTTCCTCTCATTCTCCAGGTACTATGCCATCTGCTGCCAGCCACTGGTCTACAGGAATAAGATGACACCACTGAGAGTGGCTCTTATGTTAGGAGGATGCTGGGTAATCCCCACCTTTATATCCTTTCTACCCATTATGCTAGGATGGAACAGTATCGGAATAGACCATTTGGTGAGTAATAACTAATTTGTCTGTGTCAATGTGTATATACACTGCAGATATTTGATGAACCATTCAGTGGAACAGGATCAAGTTGAACTTTTTGTGAAACCACATTGTGTTTTTTTATGCGCTACCTACATGTATATCATAACTAATTCCATAGGATGTCAATGAGACAAAGAAACACCTCCACACAACCAAAAGGGTTTTAGTGTATATCTGGTCAATGTGCTGTAGAATATGTGTAAGCTGTTTCAGGCTTTCACCCTTTCACACTGGGTTTAGTCTGTGTCTAGGATAGGATACTGAGTACGTAATAAGCATGTCGTCCAATCTGAACGCATATCTCGTCCAATCTCCCGCTGCTGCTCATAATTAAACAATGGCTGTAAGTGAAAGCTCAATGAAAGGCATTGGCTGAATGATACTGTGTGATAATAATGCTAAAATGAAACAGCAGGGAGTCTGGATTGAAATGTCAGACCCAATTCTATTATATACCAACCCAAAACAAATGGACCGGGGGAATAACTGATGTAATGAAAAGCATGGGTAGAGAGTCTGTACATTTGATTTGATCTTGATCTAAGTCACAGCAATAGACGAAAATAGTGTGCTTAAACTAATAACACACTAATTATTGTATTTTTCTTGTCTATATTGAATACATAATTTAAACATTCACATGGTAGGTTGGAAAAAGTATGTGAACCCCTAGGCTAATGACTTCTCCAAAAGCTAATTGGAGTCAGGAGTCAGCTAACCTGGAGACCAATCAATGAGACGAGATTGGAGATGTCGGTGAGTGCTGCTTTGCCCTATAAAAAACACTCACAACATTTGAGTTTGCTATTCACAAGAAGCATTGCCTGATGTGAACCATGCCTCAAACAAAAGAGATCTCAGAAGACCTAAGATTAAGAATTGTTGACTTGCAAAAAGCTGGAAAGGGTTACAAAACTATCTCTAAATGCCTTGATGTTCATTAGTCCACAGTAAGACAAATTGTCTATAAATGGAGAAAGTTCAGCACCGTTGCTACTCTCCCTAGGAGTGGCCGTCCTGCAAAGATGACTGCAAGAGCACAGTGCAGCATGCCAAATGAGGTTAAGAAGAATCCTAGAGTGTCAGCTAAAGACTTACAGAAATCTCTGGAACATGCTAACATCTCTGTTGACGAGTCTACAATACGTAAAACACTAAACAAGAATGGTGTTCATGGGAGGACACCACGGTAGAAGCCACTGCTGTCCAAAAAAAACATTGCTGCACATCTGAAGTTTGTAAAAGTGCACCTGGATGTTCCACAGCGCTACTGGCAAAATGTTCTGTGGACAGATGAAACTACAGTTGAGTTGTTTGGAAGGAACACACAACACTATGTGTAGAGAAAAAAAAGTCACAGCACACCAACATCAAAACCTCATCCCAACTGTAAAGTATGGTGGAGGGAGCATCGTGGTTTGGGGCTGCTTTGCTGCCTCAGGGCCTGGACAGCTTGCTATCATCGACGGAAAAATGAATTCCCAAGTTTATCAAGACATTTTGCAGGAGAATATAGGCTATCTGTCCGCCAATTGAAGCTCAACAGAAGGTGGGTGATGCAGCAGGACAACAACCCAAAACACATAAGTAAATCAACAACATAATGGCTTCAACAGAAGAAAATTTGCCTTCTGGAGTGGCCCAGTCAGAGTCCTGACCTCAACCCGATTGAGATGCTGTGGCATGACCTCAAGAGAGCAGTTCACACCAGACATCCCAAGAATATTGCTGAACTTAAACAGTTTTGTAAAGAGGAATGGTCCAACATTCCTCCTGACCGTTGTGCAGGTCTGATCCGCAACTACAGAAAATGTGCCAAAGGAGGGTCAACCAGTTATTAAATCCAAGGGTTCACATACTTTCCCCTCCCTGCACTGTGAATGTTCAATGAAGACATGAAAACATATAATTGTTTGTGTGTTATTAGTTTAAGCAAACTGTGTTTGTCTATTGTTGTGACCTAGAGGAAGATTTTCCAAAGGGTTCACATACTTTTTCTTGCCACTGTATCTCTCATTCTAATAATACTTTTCAGGCATGAACTCTGATTTAAGGCCAGGCACCACAGGCTAATAGGGATTTTGTTTTTTTACTCTCATCAGACTGAAACTTTACCAGTTGAAAGTATACATACAGTTGAAGTCGTGAGTTTACATACACCTTAGCCAAATACATTTAAACTCAGTTTTTCACAATTCCTTACATTTAATCTTAGTAAAAATTCTCTGTCTTAGGTCAGTTAGGATCACCACTTTATTTTAATAATGCGAAATGTTAGAATGATAGTAGAGAGAATGATTAATTTCAGCCTTTATTTCTTTCATCACATTCCCAGTAGGTCAGACATGTACATACACTCAATTAGTATTTGTTAGCATTGCCTTTAAATTGTTTAACTTGGGTCAAACGTATCGGGTAGCCTTCTACAAGCTTCCCATAATAAGTTGGGTGAATTTTGGCCCATTTCTCCTGACTGAGCTGGTGTAACTGAGTCAGGTTTGTAGGCCTCCTTGCTCGCACACGCTTTTTCAGTTCTGCCCACACATTTTCTATAGGATTGAGGTCACTCCAATACCTTGACTTTGTTGTCCTTAAGCCATTTTGCAACAACTTTGGAAGTATGCTTGGGGTCATTGTCCATTTGGAAGACCCATTTGCGACCAAGCTTTAACTTCCTGACTGATGTCTTGCTTCAGTATATCCACATAACTTTCCTCCCTCATGATGTCATCTATTTTGTGAAGTGCACCAGTCACTCCTGCAGCAAAGCACCCCCACAACATGACACTGCCACCCCCGTGCTTCGCGGTTGGGATGGTGTTCTTCGGCTTGCAAGCCCCCCCCTTTTTCCTCCAAACATAACGATGGTCATTATGGCCAAACAGTTCTATTCTTGTTTCATCAGACCAGAGGACATTTCTCCAGAAAGTATGATCTTTGTCCCCATGTGCAGTTGCAGACCGTAGTCTGGCTTTTTTGATGGCGGTTTTGGAGCGGTGGCTTCTTCCTTGCTGAGCGGCCTTTCAGGTTATGTCTATATAGAACTCGTTTTAATGTGGATATAGATACTTTTGTACCTGTTTCCTCCAGCATCTTCACAAGGTCCTTTGCTGTTGTTCTGGGATTGATTTGCACTTTTCGCACCAAAGTACGTTCATCTCTAGGAGACAGAACGCGTCTCCTTCCTGAGCGGTATGACAGCTGCATGGTCCCATGGGTTTTATACTTGCATACTACTGTTTGTACAGATGAACGTGGTACCTTCAGGCGTTTGGAAATTGCTCCCAAGTATGAACCAGACTTGTGGAGGTCTACACATTGTTTTCTGAGGTCTTGGCTGATTTCTTTAAGATTTTCCCATCATGTCAAGCAGAGGCACTGAGTTTGAAGGTAGGCCTTGAAATACATCCAGAGGTACACCTCCAATTTACTCAACTGATGTCAATTAGCCTATCAGAAGCTTCTAAAGCCATGACATCATTTTCTGGAATTTTCCAAGCTGTTTAAAGGCACAGTCAACTTAGTATATGTAAACTTCTGACCCACTGGAAATGTGATACAGTGAATTATAAGAGAAATAATCTGTCTGGAAACAATTGTTGGAAAAATTACTTGTGTCATGCACAAAGTAGATGTCCTAACCGACTTGCCAAAACTATAGTTTTAAAAATACATTTGTGGTGTGGTTGAAAAACTAGTTTTAATGACTCCAGCCTAAGTGTATGTAAACTTCCGACTTCAACTGTACATTTGATATTATTGTATTACAAGTTTTATTTATTTTAAAATGTAAATATGCAAATGTTAAAGATGCAATTAAAATGTACTTTCCATAAATATATCCATATACGTCACATTAACTAAACTCTTCATATATCACTTCTAAACTGACAAATAAACATCAAACATACCTCTTACAAATACATTAGCACGTTTAATACATTTGTTTCAAGCAATAGAGAATATGCTTTGAGTACTGGTCTGTTGACCAAATTTGCATTTGGGCAAATTCTCATATCACTTTGCTCAATTTGTCACATTCAAAGATTTTGTATGGCTGTTGAAATGTGCAGAACATTAACCAGCTATGCCTGCCCCATATGTAAGGCCCTCTTTGAGTTGTTGCTGGTGCCGCTTTACTTTCTTGACTGTGTCATGGGACCTGCGCCTACACTTGGCACACTCAATTGAAGCAGCATCAGCTCTCACAACTCCTCTGATTGCTCCAGTGTCACCAAAGTGCAGACACGCCACAGTTTGTTCATCACATTTGTTATAGCAGTGACTCTCTCATTGAACGTGGCTACTGCCATACTGGCTGCTCCGTCAATGCGGCCTTTGCCCATTTGAGACAGTTTTGGGGCATCCCGACCATATTACAGAGTTCAGCCATTCATTTGCATTCTGGGTTCCTCCATGCTACATCCTATGATATACAGGTACCATTTTCTGTGCAACCTCTCTATTAAAACATTTATGGCCTCCAAGGTTTTTGTGACAGGGTGGAGCTTCACCATTTTCTATGGCTCGCTGGTACCAGCACCAATGCACACACCTATCCCGTAGTTGGAAGTGAATCCTCTTGTGCAAAGTGCCATTGAAGGATACATTAATGTCTATGATGGCATCCTCATCCTCCTTCAGCAACTCTGCTATGGCTGGGTATCTGCGTATGCTCTTCTAATTAGCTTTGCAGCACTCTCCATTGACTGTAGCCCTCTCTCAATCTCTGCAACTAAAATGTGGGGAAAATGCACTTATTATGTCTGTCGACATTACAAACATAACTGCAGGACTAAATATCAGCATGTTACCCTATGTACATATTAGCATATCAGCATGTATTTCCTTTTTGTAAAGCTAATTTCTCACCAATCACATTAGGCTACAGCCCTATGACACTGTGGAGTGTAAACACTCCTCCTAAATGCATCACGATCACCTTCAGTCTGCACATTCTATCATGACATAATTACAGAATCACTAGTTGGTGAAGTCTATGGTGATTGTCAGTCCAATGTTTAGACACTTAGGGCAAATCATGGATAAATTGGTTTATTTGAGACGTGGAATAAAAGCCACTGTTGGCTGGCTGCTGTCTGGTTGATCGCCGCTAGTTGTCATCTTCATCACAAGTCATTTGCGTCTTAACGCGCTGCTGCGGGCGACCTTCTTTTTCTCCACTACCTGTACTGCCTCGATCGACGGGTCAGGCAAATGTTTTCTTTCATTCACTGCTTTTCTCGCATTGCCTAACTGAGATCGCCTATTTGTATTCACATACTGTAGGTATATTCTTCAAGACTTTCTCATTTTGTCTCTCTTTACGTTAATTCTTCGCGGGAGATATTTTCAAACAAGGAAGTGCTGCGCGGCACGTGAAGCATTTTAACCAATCAGGTTGCCGGAATAGGCCTGTAAATGCCAGTAACCAATCGAATGTCAGGAAATTACCAATCTTTCAGCCCTACGTCTACAAAGAATATAGACATGGTGGGGGGTTTCCCAGACACAGATTAACTCTAGTCCTGGACTAAAAAACACTTTTGTCTGAGAATGTCCATTGAAAGTGCTTTTTAGTCTAGGATTAGCCTTAATCTGTGTCCAGGAAACCAGCCCGTAGGGACTAGCTAACGACTAGCTAACGATATGCTCCGGAATACAAGTTTTTGAATGATATATGATTCAACATGGAGAGTTGTAAAAATAGCGGTTGAAGTTCTACATGAAACATGCTATCAAGAACAACATTTATGGTAGGTGTAGTTGACGGAGTTGGGATAAAATTATACAAATAAAGTATTTATATACATTATTGCCGATGTATTTGTACTTTTTATGAAAGTATTGAAATTATAGTTGCAAAATATCCCAAAATCAGATAATTTACATATGGAAGCAACATCACAATTTTTGCCTGTGGTGCCTGGCTTTAAGATTATCTCAAAATTGTGTTTACTATTCATCTTATTTGGTCCATTGTTGAGTAGGTGTACAGTACCAGTCAAAAGTTTGTACCCATCTACTCATTGATGTTGGGCGATTAGGCCTGGCTCGCAGTCGATGGGGTTGAGTTTAGGGCTCTGTGCAGACCACTCAAGTTATTCTACACCGATCTCGACAAACCATTTATGAATGGACCTCGTTTTGTGCACGGGGCATTGTCATGCTGAAACAGGAAAGGGCCTTCCCCAAGCTGCTGCCACAAAGTTGGGAGCACAGAATTGTCTAGAATGTCATTGTATGCTGTAGCGTTAAGATTTCCCTTCACTGGAACTAAGGGGCCTAGCCCGAACCATAAACTGCCCCAGACCATTATTCCTCCTCAACCAAACTTCACAGTTGGCACTGTTCATTGAGGCAGGTAGCATTCTCCTGGCATCCGCCAAACCCAGATTTGTCCGTCAGACTGCCAGATGGTGAATCGTGATTCATCACTCCAGAGAACACGTTTCCACTGCTCCAGAGTTCAATGGCGCCGAGCTTTACACCTCTCCAGCCGGCGCTTTGCATTGCGCAACAGGTGATCTTAGGCTTGTGTGTGGCTACTCGCCCGTGGAAATCCATTTCATGAAGCTCCCGACGAACAGTTCTTGTGCAGTTGTTGCTTCTAGAGGTAGTTTGGAACTCGGTAGTGAGTGTTGCAACCGAGGGCAGACGATTTTTACACAGTATGCGGTTCAGCACTCGGTGATCCGTTCTGTGAGCTTCTGTGGTCTACCACTTCACGACTGTGTCGCCGTTGCTCCTAGACGTTTCCACTTCACAATAACAGCACTTACAATTGTCCATTGTAGCTCTAGCAGGACAGAAATTTGACAAACTGACTTGTTGGCAAGGTGGCATCCTATGACGGTGTCACGTTGAAAGTCACTGAGCTCTTCAGTACTGGCCATTCCACTGCCAATGTTTGTCAATGGAGAGTGCATTGCTGTGTGCTGGATTTTACACACCTGTCAGCAATGGGTGGGGCTGAAATAGCCAAATCCACAAATTTGATACTTTTGGCCATGTAGACCACCTGGAACTGCACCATTCTCTACCTCAGGGGTGTATTCAATCCGGTTAGCTCATGGGCATAGAAATAAGAATGAATAGAACAGACTTGCAACCTCTAACCCTGGCATTTTGACTGGTCAACTCATGGGTATGAGTCAGCATCCATCAGCATCCACTCCAGGGTGATCCGATAAGAGAGCAGTCTGTACTGTCTACAGAGACAGAAAATAAATACATACAAATGTTATATACAACAATCAAGAAAATAAATAGGCCTATGCTACATAAATATAACAGGCTCAGGGATCATTAAGCATTTTCCAGAGCGACTAACAGTAGCTAGTTAGGATTAAGTGCCTCGATCATGGGCGCGTATACAGATTTTTCACCTTGTCTGCTCGGGGGTTCGAATCATCAACGTTTTGATTACTGGCCCAAAACTTTAACCGAAAGGCTACCTTCCGCAATACTATTGACTTGATTGATGGCTCTCTTGGTCTTGTATACTTGAAGACTGTATAGCCAACTCATTGTTCAAACGGTGTTACTGGTCAAATGAGGCTGTTTTTCTTCCTCTTGTGTGTGTGGGTTTACGGGATAATTAGGATATTGTTGGTATAAAAGATAGACTGGCATACAACATGTTCTTCTCTACTGCCACTATTGACTTTATACTTCTTACAATGTGTGGTAATATAAATGATTGTTTATGTAGACCCAGATTGGGAAGTGTGTGTGCGTCCCATACATTCTATTTCTATAGCGCGCACATCCACTTGTTCTAGACACTGTTTACCTAGCCAGCGTGTCATCATTGTCTGACAAACTTGAAGGGGACTACAGTAGCCAGTTCCATTATGGGGTGTAGGCTGGATAGTTGAAAATACAGTTGAAACGGTGTCATTAGGTAGGCTATTTATTTTCATCTTAGAGAGTAATATAAATATCCTGTAAGTAATATTAGCCAATACATATACGCTTCAGAGAGCTTCCCATTTGGACCATCAGGTGTGGCATGTTGTTTCCAGTTGATCCTGGGCATTCTGATGAAATTCTCCAACACACTATTGATGACAGACAAGAAATCGGAGGGTTTAGTTACGCATGCGCCATCTTCTACCTGGTCCCATTCTGGACAGCCGAGACATTCACTGTGTGTTGATAAAGGTACAGTAGGTATCACCCTCAACTGCCACATCAGTCACCGTGCATTCTGGGAAGAGCCTGTGTTTCCTGAACATTTGTTCGCTCCTGTCCCTCTCTAGCTCTTTTCTCTTGGTCACCCGCAAATGGAACAACTCAGACTCAGTATACTCCGGCTCAAACCTATATTATTATATATATTTTTTTTATTGTGCCAAGAAAGCCATTACAAGGACTATTGCGGTCAAGGGAGGCCAGAGCAGTGTGTTTGGGAGGTATTTATGATGGAATTTGACGCTGTATGGGGTTTCTATCGGTAAGGCGGGAGTAGAATCAGCTTATTACCTACATCTAAATAATCAAACAATGGACCTAAAAACTGTCTGGGGTACTGACAAATGACTAGGAAAGTGTTATAAAGGGCCCAGAAGTATTTTTAGGTAAACTTCCCCTTTAAGTGCCTTTGAACAGCGTATGGTAGTAGGTGCCAGGAGCACCGGTTTGAGTGTGTCAAGAACTGCAACGGTGCAGTTTCTTTTTTACGCTCAACAGTTTTCTGTGTTTATCAAGAGTGGTCCACCACCCAAAGGACATCCAAACAACTTGACACAACTGTGGGAAGCATTAGCGTCAAGATGGGCCAGCATCCCTGTGAAACGCTTTCGACACCATGTAGAGTCCATGCCCCGATGAATTGAGGCTGTTCTGAGGGCAAAAGGGGAGGCAACACAATATTAGGAAGGTGTTCCTAATGTTTTGTACACTGAGTGTTTAAAGATCTACACATTGCAAGTGACCACAACTATTTACCTAGAAATGAGACTCAGAAAATCAGTAGGTCAAGCAGAAACACATCACCAGGCTCAGACGTTAGTATCTCTGCCGAAGCTTCATCCAACGAGAGGGCCCAGTCGATATACTAATGCACGTATAAACAAATAAACAACAAGCTGTGAAAGAAGTTGAGGACATGAGGCAAATGGCCAGATCTTCTGACAGGTCCCCTCGGAGGAGCTAATTCGTGGTTTGATATCAAATGTATATATATTTTTTGCTTTTATATATTCAGGGGAGCCTAATTGAGACCAGGGTCTCGTTCACAATGGTGCCCTGAGTACCAACGTCTATGGAGAGGCGAGATCTATTTCTAAAAAGGAGGCCCACTTTAAGTCTTATATTTTTTTAACTAGCTCATACGTATGTTTTTTAAACATGAAATCTTTGTCAATCCAAATGCCCAGATATTTATAGGTGGGAACCCGATTTGATGGGAGAACCACCCAATGAATAAATATGTAGTCCATTTGAAACTTGTTTGCAAGAATTAGAGAACAACATGCATTCAGTCTTGCCCGCATTAAGTACACGTTTTAAACCAACCATGGCTTTCTGTAAGACAAGAAGTTCAGATTGCAGGTCTAACATAGCCTGGTCAACAGTTGGGGCAATGATATACATAACAGTGGCGTCTGCAAACAGATGAATATTACAAGTTTTAACAGATAGACCAATATTATTTATTCAATATTGGCTCCTGAGCCAGGACTAGCTAATAAGTTACCCACTGGGCACAGATGTCAATTCAACATCTATTCCACGTTGGTTCAATGTAATGTCATTGAAATTATGTGGTAACAACGTTGATTCAACAAGTGTGTGCCCAGTGGGTAGGACGCTAGCCCAGTCAAAGCTGCCTCCCCAATGCAGATGTAGTTCCTGTTGATTAAAAATACAAACATGCGTTGCGTATATCCATCGATCGTAGTGTCATTTATTTTCTCCTGACAGAGCTCAAAACGCTTTGGATTCGTAGGCACAGATGTGATGTGAAAGTGGCCTGAGGTTCTGGCAGGGTGCCGATAGATGACAGTGATGAATGATCAGTTCAGAGAACCTCTTCTTTCCCAGTCTGGACCTAGTCATTCTGCTCAGGAATAGTTTGGTTTGGTTTGGTCCTACTTAAATGTAATTGTTTAGAAAATCAACTTAATCATCAGTAGCCTACAGGACTCCACTGTTAATGGTGGACTACCCTGACAAGCTCATCCTCTTACCATGGAAATAATTAATTGCCACAATTTGTCATTGAAAGGTATTGTCCTCATGCATTTCAACTTGTCATATCATAGACCTGTTCTCAGAATTATTACTGTACTGTGTTTGTGAAACTAAAGTTGAACATGAACTGACACATTAACTATGTATGTATGTATGTGTTTTTCTTCTGTGTGTGTGTGTGTGTGTGTGTGTTTGTGTATATATGTGTGGTGTTACCACATCCCAACCCCTTGGTAGATAGAGGAACGGAAGTTCAGCGGTGATGCAGCCAACTCGACGGCGTGTGTCTTCATGGTCAACAAGCCCTACGCTCTGACGTGTTCCGTGGTGGCCTTCTACATCCCTCTGGTTCTGATGGTACTGGCCTACCAGCGTATCTATGTGACTGCACGGGCGCACGCACGACAAATCAGTGTGCTGCAGCGGGCAGGAGGCGCTGCCGCCTCGGCAAACAGCGCCGACCACCAGCGCAACCACCGCATGCGTACGGAGACCAAGGCGGCCAAGACTCTGTGCATCATCATGGGCTGTTTCTGCCTGTGCTGGGCCCCCTTCTTCATCACAAACGTGGTGGACCCCTTCATAAGCTATACAGTGCCCGACCAGCTGTGGGCAGCGTTCCTGTGGCTGGGCTACATTAACTCCATGCTCAATCCCATTCTCTATGCCTTCTTGAACAAGTCCTTCCGCCGTGCCTTCCTCATCATCCTCTGCTGTGGGAGAAAGCGTTACAGCGTCAGGCGGCCATCCATACTGGGGCCAGGGCCCACCTGCTCGGCCACACAGATCAACGGCTCCACACATATGCTCAAGTAAGTGCCCTCCTTACCTATGCACCCGAGAGCCACTCTCTACAGCCCACAGATACTCTTCAGATGATGTTTGCCTCAGCTTGAGATTTTGTTATGAATATATTGTTTCCAATGGAAAGGAATGGGGTCTTAGGCAGGTGGGTGAACTGTAGCTTACATGACCACCATGCACCTGCCATAACATTCCCACCATGTTCCAGGACCTGAGGGACATATGACTTTATTACTTGACACAGATGACCATCTACTGTACAAAAGACTGTTTGCTTTCCCGTTAGACTTGGTGAGTTAGAGACGTACAGTCAGTCTCTGTCATGTTGCTTTAGTAGTACGCTAAGCTTCTGTGTTATTACATTTCACTCATTCATCCACCCAACTGTCTAATTTTAGAATTCTCAGACTATAATGGGAAACAGCTATAGCTCCGTCCAAACTATGCATGATTTATTTACCCCTTGCTTCTTCTAGAGATTTGGCCTGATGTGTGTTACAATACATGGCTATAATGCAGAGGGCCACTACTAAACCATTGCATGACAGGATGTTCTCTCTTTATTTACTTCATTTACCCTATGACCAGCAGTCCCTGTTAAGTCCCAGCTAGCCCATATCTCAGACAAGCAGCTAGTCCTTATGAAGATACAGTCAAGCTGGCTACATTCCACCTCTCCATTGAAGCGCTCTCTCTTAAGGGAATCTCTATCTACTTGTGTTGCTGGAGAAGAATGATTGGGAGAGTCAAGAAAATAAGGCATCATGATTAATGTGTATAATATTACTACCAATGAATCTCCTCTACTAAATCACTACTCTGGGTCGTTAGACAGGTAAATGATGGCCATAACCATAGCCACAGCCATAGCCATTGTTGGTTAAGGGCTTGTAAGTAAGCATTTCAGGGTAAGGTCTACACCTGTTGTATTCAGTGCATGTGACAAATAAAAATTGATTTGATCATTTAGTCCTTAACTGCTTTTCCCAGACAGAAATCTTACAAAACAAGATACTCTAATTACACAATGTACTAATGCAGACGTTATTGGAAGGAAAACTAATGTTCCCCACTTTTCACATTTGATGTGTTTATTTTGTTGCTACAGTTAAATGAATGTTATTACTATAGCTGAGAGCTTGTATTAAATCAACAGGAAAAAGATAGAGTAGATATGTTAACCGGCATAGTGTAGAAAAACTGCTTCCTTCATATCTCTACAAACTCATAAAGCAAAGCAAATAAGGAATTTATTTTTTATTTTTTATTTCACCTTTATTTAACCAGGTAGGCAAGTTGAGAACAAGTTCTCATTTACAACTGCGACCTGGCCAAGATAAAGCAAAGCAGTTCGACACACAACAACACAGAGTTACACATGGAATAAAACAAACATACAGTCAATAATACAGTAGGAAAAAAAGAAATCTATATACAAAGAGAATAACAATGATGTTTAATAGATGGGGGATTCATTGTTTTAATTATTCATAGTGGCAACTAGTTAGCGTGGCATGGTTTGTATTAACTTAGTGCTTTATGCATGGATGGTTAGTGACATTTCGATGTGTTTCCCTTTGGAGAACGGAGGGTACAGGAGATACAGATGCAGAGTTCAAATACAAATACGTCTGTGTCGTCATCTTGCAGCAGCTTCCATCTCTCAGGCAAATGGACCTCTGATGTGGTCAGTTAAGAATTCAATCGTTTTCTTTTGTCCTGTTGTAAAATACAGTTTACACTGGAATCTAGACTAAACACAAATGCCAAGTATTTTTCTACAGGAAGGTTGCGTGTTCAAGGTTGCTTGTTTGAAAAACATTCACTCCTGACAACCCTTTTGTTGCCATAGCAATACCACTAGAATGGAATTGTTAAGAAACAGAGCATAGTACCGGGCCCTGTGACACCAACGATTTGAACTGGTAAAAGGGCTGAACATTAACAGATAAAAAAACATACATCTGTGACATGTATTAACCCCTTACACTCGTGGGAATTGACTTATATGATAGGGATAAATTGAAATGTTTCTTACAGAAGAAATATGAAATACATATGCGTAAACATTGTAGTAATTGAAAGGAAACAGTATTGGAGATTGTGGGGAAATTATTAGACCAAAGATGAGGACACAACAGTTCACCTGACACAAGACTGAATCCAAATATTACACTGTTGATTTTATGTGCATTTTACATTTACTGTACTTTTCAGGGCCGCCGGAAGACGTGTGGCGAGGCGGAATTTGCCACAGTACTTTTCAATCAGGTGTGGCAGCGCCAAACCACTTTTGATTTAGTTTAGGGATGGATCGAAATGTACAGAATGGTTACCTGGAGGAAAATGGGGGAGGGTCATGCTTTTTCAATTTCAGTCAAAGGGAGGGTTTAGTATTTTTAAATCTAGTCCACGGGAGGGTCATCTAATTTGTAATTGATGAAATGTTAATATGTCTCAACGAGGGCTTTGTGTTGGAGCCTATTTCCTCCTATTTAAGAAATAAGAGGTATAGGCCTACCTGTTTGACAGACGAAATTAGGCTATAGGCTGCTATATCCATAGATTTGTCGGTCAATTCCTCTACCCACCATGCACTCTTTAAATAGCCTACCTCCGTGAAGGGCTGTTAAGTTAAAAACAAGACTCAAATTGAGGGGGTAGGCCTACCATAGGCCTACCTTTTTATTAAAGACAATTGAAAAAAGCACAGGTCTTAAGATTTTAAAGACAATAAATTGTGTCCGATTTTTTCAAGTGATCTATAACAGTGCTTTGGTCCGTGATGCTTTGCTAAAAACAATGGGAATGCATATGGAATATCAAGTAATCTAATGAAGTAATCTAATTCTATCACTATCAATTGATTAAGCTATTCACTTTCTGTACAATAAAATATGTTTAAACCCAGACTGGGTTTAAGTTAAGGTGACATGGAATTGGTCATACCATGGATCATTTAGATATTTGATTTGGAATTTTAGGACCCCTTTAGGTTTACATTTTTTTTATATTTACAAATTATTTTATCTAATATTGAATTTGTCCTTTACTACTATAGCCCATAGAAACACATTTTAAAAACACATTCATAAATGGAAAAAAAGACAGTCAAAAAATGTATGATAAGGAATAAGGTTTTGAAGTGTCTGTCCTATATCTAGGAGATATAAGAAACCTCATAAAATATTTTAGATTTTTTGGACTATTTAACCCCGTATTTTTGTAGGCACAAAACGACTGTATATCTATACTTCCATTAATTTGTATGAGTTACCTTCAGACGAGTATGAGTCGTAGAGCAAATCGCCATTGTGTTCGTGAGAGTCGCCCCTTTCCACAGTGGGGTCATAATAGTTTGTAGCCGGTTTGGACGCTAAAGACAGATGTTGGCACATCAACGTTACAGATTTCAGACAAGTCCTGTGACACTTGTGGGGGTCCTACATCAAAACGGACAACACCATCGTGTTTGTGAGAGTCTCCCATTTCCATAGAGTGGTTATATTAATTTCAGACGCTACAGACGTTTTCGTGAGAGGACCACCAATTTTTGGGATGTCTCACTGTCTGACAAACCCTTCTGTAGCTCGGCCACCTTCCACCGCAGATGCAGAAGGCCGACATACAGTGCCTTCAGAAAGTATTCATTCCCCCTGACTTATTCCATATTTTGTGGTTACTTATATATTTTTTCTAACCCATCTACACACAATACGCCATACTGTCAAAGTGAAAACGTGTTTTTAGACATTTTTGCAAATGTATTGAAAATTGTATACAAAATATCAATTTACATAAGTATTCACACCCCTGAGTCAATACATGTTAGAATCACATTTTTCAGCGATTACAGCTGTGTGTCTTTCTGGGTAAGTCTCTGAGAGCTTCCCACACCTGGATTGTACAATATTTGCACAATTTATTATTTTTAGAATTTTTCAAGCTCTGTCAAATTGGTTGTTGATCATTGTTAGACAACCATTTTCTAGTCTTTCCATATATGTTCAAGCAGATTTAAGTCAAAACTGTAACTCTGACACTGAGGAACATTCCCTGTCTTCGTGGTAAGCAACTCCAGTGTAGATTTGGCCTTGTATTTTAAGTTATTGTTGTGCTGAAAGTTGCATTCATCTCCCAGTGTCTGGTGGAAAGGCAGGTTTTCCTATAGGATTTTGACTGTGCTTAGCTCCATTCCATTTATTTTTTATCCTGAAAAACTCCCCAGTTCTTGACATTTACAGGCATATCCAAAACACGATCCAGCCACCGCTATGCTTGAAAATATGGAGAGTGGTACTCAGTAATGTGTTGTATTGGATTTGCCCCAAACATAACACTTTGTATTCAGGACAAAAATTGAATTGCTTTACCACATTTTTTGCAGTATTACATTACTTTCATGCCATGTTGCAAACAGGATTTATGTTTTGGATTATATTTATTGTGTACAGGCTTCCTTCTTTTTACTGTTAGGTTAGTATTGTGGAGTAACTACAATGTTGTTAATCCATCCTCAGTTTTCACAGCCATTAAACTCTATAACTATTTTAAAGTTAACATTGGCCTCATGGTAAAATCCCTGAGCGGTTTCCCTCCTCTCCGGCAACTGAGTTAGAAAGGACGCCTGTATCTTTGATGTAACTGGGTGTATTGATACACCATCCAAGTGTAATTAATAACTTCAACATGCTCAAAGGGATATTCAATATCTGCTTTTTAGATGCCCTTCTTTGCGAGGCATTGGAAAATCTCCCTGGTCTATGTGGTTGAATCTGTGTTTGAAATTCACTGCTTGACTGAGGGACCTTACAGATAATTGTATGAGTGGGGTACAGAGATGAGGTAGTCCTAAAAAAAATGTGTTAAACTACTATTGCTCACAGAGTTAGTCCATGCAACTAATTATGTGACTTGTTAGGCACATTTTCTACTCCTGCCATAACACTGCGTTTGGATACTTATTGACTCAAGACATTTCAACTTTTCATTTTTAATTCATTTGTAAAAAAAATCTAAAAACATAATTCCACTTTGACATTATTGGGTAATGTGTGTTAGCCAGTAACACACAATTTCAATTTAATCCATTTTCAATTCAGGCTGTAACATAACCAAATGTTGAAAATTGTCAAGGGGTGTGAATACTTTCTGAAGGCACTGTAGACTGATGCGGTGGATTGGTTTTATCTCTAGCTTAAACTGACATATTTTTATGTGGACTTTTGTATATTGTTAATATACTCTTAAATTAAAGCCTACATTTTTCTGTGTCGGTAGACCTTCTCTGTCTGGGGTGGAAAGGTAGGCCTAACTTTTTGAATGTACCATGCTCAGATTCCTAATGACGTTTCAGATGTAATTATTTGTAAACAGGGACCGTTTCGTTGCAAACAAGATACAGTGGGGAAAAAAAGTATTTAGTCAGCCACCAATTGTGCAAGTTCTCTCACTTAAAAAGATGACAGAGGCCTGTAATTTTCATCATAGGTACACTTCAACTATGACAGACAAAATGAGGGAAAAAAATCCAGAAAATCACATTGTAGGATTTTTTTATGAATTAATTTGCAAATTATGGTGGAAAATAAGTATTTGGTCAATAACAAAAGTTTATCTCAATACTTTGTTATATACCCTTTGTTGGCAATGACAGAGGTCAAACGTTTTCTGTAAGTCTTCACAAGGTTTTCACACACTGTTGCTGGTATTTTGGCCCATTCCTCCATGCAGATCTCCTCTAGAGCAGTGATGTTTTGGGGCTGTCGCTGGGCAACACGGACTTTCAAAGATTTTCTATGGGGTTGAGATCTGGAGACTGGCTAGGCCACTCCAGGACCTTGAAATGCTTCTTACGAAGCCACTCCTTCGTTGCCGGGCGGTGTGTTTGGGATCATTGTCATGCTGAAAGACCCAGCCACGTTTCATCTTCAATGCCCTTGCTGATGGAAGGAGGTTTTCACTCAAAATCTCACGATACATGGCCCCATTCATTCTTTCCTTTACACGGATCAGTCGTCCTGGTCCCTTTGCAGAAAACAGCCCCAAGGCATGATGTTTCCACCCCCATGCTTCACAGTAGGTATGGTGTTCTTTGGATGCAACTCAGCATTCTTTGTCCTCCAAACACGACGAGTTGAGTTTTTACCAAAAAGTTCTATTTTGGTTTCATCTGACATTCTCCCAATCCTCATCTGGATCATCCAAATGCTCTCTAGCAAACTTTAGACGGGCCTGAACATGTACTGGCTTAAGCAGGGGGACACGTCTGGCACTGCAGGATTTGAGTCCCTGGCGGCGTAGTGTGTTACTGATGGTAGGCTTTGTTACTTTGGTCCCAGCTCTCTGCAGGTCATTCACTAGGTCCCCGTGTGGTTCTGGGATTTTTCTCACCGTTCTTGTGATCATTTTGACCCCACGGGTGAGATCTTGCGTGGAGCCCCAGATCGAGGAAGATTATCAGTGGTCTTGTATGACTTCCATTTCCTAATAATTGCTCCCACAGTTGATTTCTTCAAACCAAGCTGCTTACCTATTGCAGATTCAGTCTTCCCAACCTGGTGCAGGTCTACAATTTGGTTTCTGGTGTCCTTTGACAGCTCTTTGGTCTTGGCCATAGTGGAGTTTGGAGTGTGACTGTTTGAGGTTGTGGACAGGTGTCTTTTATACTGATAACAAGTTCAAACAGGTGCCATTAATACAGGTAATGAGTGGAGGACAGAGGAGCCTCTTAAAGAAGAAGTTACAGGTCTGTGAGAGCCAGAAATCTTGCTTGTTTGTATGTGACCAAATACTTATTTTCCACCATAATTTGCAAATAAATTCATAAAAAATCCTACAATGTGATTTTCTGGATTTTTTTTCCTCATTTTGTCTGTCATAGTTGAAGTGTACCAATGATGAAAATTACAGACCTCTCTCATCTTTTTAAGTGAGAGAACTTGCACAATTGGTGGCTGACTAAATACTTTTTTTCCCCACTGTAGTTATTGGAGAAATATGAAAAGATGAACATATAGTCCTATCTCTCTGTCCATTTTTAGGCCGTAATTTCTGTAATTTGTGTGGTAATTTGTGTGTAAAATCAAACTTGGGCTAATTAGAATACCTAGACTTTTTTAATAAAAAATTATTAACTGGAATTAACCAATAAGCACAATAGCTGACATAGACTGTGAGTTAGTTTATTATTAGGCCTATAGTTGCACAAGATGCAAACCTGCATAGAGCAAGCTCAGCCCTGTGAGTTTTATTGTCCAATCATGTTGGGAGCAGCAGGTAGCCTAGAGCAAGATCGAATCCCAAGCTGACAAGGTAAAAATCTGTTGTTCTGCCCCTGAACATGGCAGTTAACCCACTGTTTCTAGGCTGTCATTGAAAATATAAATTTGTACTTAACTGACTTGCGTAGTTAAATAAAGGTAAAATAAAAAATAGTGCTTTCTCTGTGGCTGTGTATGTGAAACACCCCCTGATTGGGAACACTCTGGTCCCATCATAGCCCATATTAAACCTTTTTACAACAGAATCAGATTAATGACGTCATACCGTATAAGGTCCGCAGTTTTACCTGGTTAGGTTACCAGATCAGGAAAAACTACGGGCCCAGATAATTTTGGGGGCCACTCCACTCTGGGACTTGTGGTGCCACTTATGGTATCTTTCACTGCATTTTTGATAACGGAATCTGAAAATACTCTGGATGAATTCAGCAATGTGATAACAATATGCCTGGAAAATGTAGGGTAGGTGTAACATAAGACAAAACATTTAGAAGGGTTTGAGTGAGAGGACTAACTTGTGTTTTCAAGTGGCCACACATCTCTCTGTGCACAGTTATTAAGTAATTTCAATGCACGTTTATGACTCAAAGAAGAGTCTTCAACTATAAGGTGTCTGAATCCTGTCTTAGGACGGCCACCAAACATTCGGAGATTTCCATACCCAACTACAACATTTTCCGTCAAGATAGAACTGCCAAAGGGGGGAGGAGTTGCAATCTATTGGGCTCTGCAGTTTCTCAAATGACTGCCTCGCCTGGTTCACCAACTACTTTGCAGACAGAGTTCAGTGTGTCAAATCGGAGGGCCTGCTGTCCAGACCTCTGGCAGTCTCTATGGGGGTACCACAGGGTTCAATTCTCGGGCCGACTCTTTTCTCTGTATACATCAATGATGTCGCTCTTGCTGCGGGTTATTCCCTGATCCACCACTACGCGGACGACATCATTCTGTATACTTCTGTCCCTTCTTTGGACACTGTGTTATCTAGTGGTTAAAGCGTTGGACTAGTAACCGAAAGGTTGCAAGTTCAAATCCCCGAGCTGACAAGTTACAAATCTGTCGTTCTGCCCCGAACAGGCAGTTAACCCACTATTCCTAGGCCGTCATTGAAAATAAGAATTTGTTCTTCACTGACTTGCCTGGTAAAAAAAATTATAATAATTAAAAAAATTATAATAATTAAAAAAACAAACTCCAAACGAGCTTCAATGCCATACAGCACTCCTTCCGTGGCCTCCAACTGCTCCTAAACGCCCGCACCTGACTAGCATCACTACCATGGACGGTTCTGACCTAGAATATGTGGACAACTACAAATACCTAGGTGTCTGGCTAGACAGTAAACTCTCCTTCCAGACTCATATTAAACATCTCCAATCCAAAATCAAATCTCTTTCTATTTCGCAACAAAGCCTCCTTCACTCACGCCACCAAACTTACCCTAGTAAAACTGACTATCCTACCGATCCTTGACTTAGGCGATGTCATCTACAAAATAGCTTCCAGTACTCTACTCAGCAAACTGTATGCAGTCTATCACAGTGCCATCTGTTTCGTTACCAAAGCCCCTTAGACCACCCACCACTGTGACCTGTATGCTCTAGTCGGCTGGCCCTCGCTACATATCTGTTGCCAGACCCACTGGCTCCAGGTGATCTATAAGTCTATGCTAGGTAAAGCTCTGCCTGATCTCAGCTCACTGGTCACGATAATATCTCACTGGTCATCCCCAAAGCCAACACCTCCTTTGGCCACCTTTCCTTCCAGTTCTCTGCTGCCAGTGACTGGAACGAATTGCAAAAATCGCTGAAGCTGGAGACTTATATCTCCCTCACCAGCTGTACATAGTCCATCTGTAAATAGCCCACCCAATCTAACTACCTCATCCCCATACTGTTTTTATTTACTTTTCTGCACTTTTGCACACCAGTGCCTCTACTTGCACATCATCATCTGCTAAATTGTAATTATTCCGCTACTATGGCCTATTTATTGCCTACCTCCTCACGCCATTTGCACACACTGTATATAGACTTTCTATTTTTTTCTTCTTCTATCGTGTTATTGACTGTACGCTTGTTTATTCCATGTGTAACTCTGTGTTGTTGTTTAGGTCGCACTGCGTTGCTTTATCTTGGACAGATCGCAGTTGTAAATGAGAACTTGTTCTCAACTAGCTTACCTGGTTAAATAAAGGTGAAAAAAAAAAAATACAAAAATGACTGTTTACACAATCCAAAAACACTCCATTATAAATCGCAATATGGATCAGGTGGGCATCATTTGAACGCTTGTGCCAACATGACTAGCTAAGTTATAAAATACGATATTACAGTGTTAGGCTTTCACAATGCAATTCAGGGAAACGGATAGTAATTTTGGTGCGCATAGAAAGGAGTCATGAGTGCATTTAGGTACGTGTGCCACAGCAAATTTTCTTCACATTAAACAAACAGACTCATTCTGTTCAGATCAACCCAGGGTTTGACGCCATGTCACCTCGTAACTGTACATCAAACATAGTGATCATAAATGTTGACACTGTATATGACATGAGTTTTATGACATGGTATTTATGTGGTATTTATTATAATCCTCAACATCTCATCTTTCAAAATAGAAAGTATTTCCCTCACTCAGACAACAAACATTTTCTAAAGTTGTCCAATTAGAGGGAGGGATGGGGGAAACTTCTTGGCGCGCGAGGTGCTCAAGTTCATAACGGCTGTAAGTCAAAACCCATACAGTGTTGTGAAGTGCAGAGCCAGAAGTCTGACTTCATTTATAGCATGTTACCTTACAGCCGCTGCGTTCCAATTTAGCCGATTTTTCTGTGCCAAAATCTGCCATTTTCAACCTTTATACGGGTACGAGTGTAAAGGGCTACTTCAAGTATGTAAGATTGTGTGTTTTTGTATGAAGTTATTTCAGAAAACTTGGTTATGGGTACATGTATGTTAATGTACCATTCAAGTAGGTATTGAATTTCTAAGTTAAGTGTTTAATGTTTTATAATGCAAATATATATTTTACCAACTTGGGGGCTGCAGTAAAGAGTGCTATTGTTGAAAGTGTTGACAGGCTGTCCGTACTAACATACCTTAATTGAAAGCATATGCGTTTTTAGTTTAACAACATTCTCCTTCGCCACTGGAGTCTGAAAGTATCTCCAGTTTGAAAAGTGTAAATTACCATGAAATAATCTACAAAATGTCCCTGCAAAAGAATCTTTGTCTTCTGCTTGGAAACTCTGGGTGAACATAAATTCTGGTACTTTTTCCAAATGGTGAAGCTGTCAGCAGGTTAATCTAGTTGATAAACAGAGGAGTGAATTATGCTCGGATGTCTGTTGGTCGGGCAGCTGTGGCGAGTCGTGAGGCAGCTATAGACCTGGGAGATTGAGTGAAGTGGAAGGAACCCAGGCTAGTCAGTGATTATCAAACACAGCAGAATGATATTAAAACACAGGCCCTATTTACCATCTCATCCTGTCTTCAGCCAGTGGGGCCCTGCACCCAGACAGACTCTATCAATGCATCCTTCACCCTAATATTTGACTAAAGTGAAGGATGCATTGTTAATAATAATAATAATTAATAATAATAATAATAATAATTATTATTATTATTATTATTATTATATTTTATTACATCTATAGCGCTTGTCATAGAATCTGAAAGCGCTTCAAGAGCAAAAAAACAAACAAGCAATATATCATGACAGGTCAACCAATAGATGCCAAGTCTTTGAAAGCTACATCCTCTGTAAATGGAGAGGGTCAATTCATGGCTTAAGCAAAGGGAGCTAGACAGAGGATGGTAGATGATGATGATGATGGTGATGGAGTCTGCTGATGATCTTGTATCGTCTTATAGCCACTGGACTTCTCCTCTTCCATTCTGTGTAGCACCTACTTGGTTGATGCCTCAGCAGCTATGAGCGCCAGGAAGCTCACCACACAAAGTTCAAAATGGTAGCCAGTCGTCCTCTCTATGAGCCCTCTGCTTCAGCACTGCTGTATTCCTCCATCTCCCATTTCTCTTACACTTCAGGCGACTCCTCAAATTATGTTCTCAAAAGATCAGGAATTGGCAGCCAGATGAAACAAAGATGGTATTGTTTCCATGTGTTTTTCAAACAAAAGCTATCTAGCCAAGCCAAAAAGTGTTAACCTGCGAGTCAATCTGCAAATCAGTTGCTCCAAAATGCCAGATATGAGCAATAAAAACTAAATGTTATCAAAAACAAAAGAGCTGATGATGATTATTTTTTGAATAATAATTAAAACCACCTAAAAATATGTACACATTTACAGGAGCTCTGTGCTAAGTCTTCCACTAGGGCGCCATGTCAACTATATACATTTTATCTATCTTGGCAGTCAGGTTTGGACACATTGCACCTGATTCCTGATAACTCCCCAAACACCTTTACCCAGATGTTAATAAAAAATAAAACAGATGGGTAATAATGTCAAAGTCTTGCTTGGAATTTATTAAGTGCTGTCAAGGGGGCAAGATCCGGGCTCTAGTTGTATACTACGCAGGGTGCCAGGTAGAGATACTGGAGGAACACTGAACATTGCTGCACAGTTTACACAAATTGGTTGAATTTGCGGCTGGTTGCGCCACCACAGCTTTTGTAATAACTCTAATTACCACACCTAATGGGAAGAAAGGTCATATTGTTGGTCAAGTTTGGTATTTTGTTCTAGATGATTACCTCTGGTACTGTATGCAGTAAAATGGAATAGAACACCATGAGTGAGCACAGCACAGTCCGGAATTATGTACTCAACTGAAGATCAGCGGTAGAAAAATAAACATATCAAAAAAGATTACATGACTAAGTGGTGAATTCCAAATGGGAACAAACTAATGAAATGAAAAATAAACACATTAACTCATAATTACCTTCTGTCTTTTGCAGGTAATTGGGTCGTTCCACCAATTCGATGCCTTTTGAGAAGTGTAACTTGGAAGTACGTAACTTTTGATTTCACCTAATTTTTACATTCTGTCATAAAGAGCACATGTTTAACTTAATAAAAAACGAATTTTGCCATCTCAAGAGTTTAAATAAAACTTGGTACTATACTAAGTGCCTATTAAGTGCCAAATAATGTAACATGGTTGACCGTAACATGGTAGACGATTTCATCTTAAATCAACCATAAATCCCCTCGTAACAGGGGGAATGGAAGCTTGTTGTGTGCAATAGGGACTGGCAATTGAATGCAACTTCACAAAAAAATATGACATTTATAAAACATTTCTAGCCTGTCAATCTATGGGTAACAGGGTTGACGTGTTATGCTCAACCCACTAAGTCTTCCACCACAAAACACCAGAAAATAGCCAAAAAGACTAGAACCAGCACACCTAATTTTACACTATGATTAGACTATCATGTTTTTCTTTTGATTTTTTTAAAGGAATAGTTTCACCATTTTAAAATGAGAGTTTCGTTGACGTAACAGAGTTTAGCTTAAAATGAGGGACAGACATAATGGAACACTAATCAAATTAAATAAATAATCTTCAGAAATCAATTTGTCCAAGCCCCAAAAAAACTAGGGCTTTACAATGATGTTGAAACTTGGAAATGTTTTTGATTTAAGTGGGTTGAAATCTCCATAGAAGTAGGGTTGCAAAATTCCAGAAACTCAGATTCCGGAAACCCTCCAACTGGGATTTCGGGAAAAAACGGAATTTATTGAACGTTCCTGTGGGCTCATTTATCATTATTGCATAGAAACTATTCTAAAATACTACTTAATTTAGAATATTTGTACACATAGAATAAGTGTGATTTTTTTAACTATCCTACGAGCGGCATACGCACACCGGTAGGAGATAACCATTGATAAATATACATTGTTTTCAGCCGTAGCGCTCATGCACCAACTTGGCTACTAGCAAGGGTTGAAAAGGTACCCAATTTTAATACTTCAGTAAAAGTAAAGATACCTTAATAGAACATTCACACAGTAAAATACTACTTGAGAAAAAGTAAAAAAGTATTTGGTTTTAAATATACTTTAGTATCAAAAGTAAATGTAATTGCTCAAATATACTTAAGTATCAAAAGTAAAAGTATAAATCATGTCAAATTTCTTATATTAAGCAAACCAGATGGGACGATATACTTGTTTTTTTAATTTACGGATCGCTAGCAGCACAATCCAACACTCAGACATAATTTACAAACCAAGCATTTGTGTTTATTATGTCTGCCAGATCAGAGACATTAGGGATGACCAGGAATGTTCTCTTGATAAGTGCAAAATTGAATGAGTACTTCTGGGTGTCAGGGAAAATGTATGGGGTAAAAAGTATATGATTTTCTTTAAGAATGTAGTGAAGTAAAAGTTGTCAAATATAATTAGTAAAGTAACAGATACCCCAAAAAGCTACTTAAGTAGTACTTTCAAGTATTTCTACTTAATCTTAAGGATCTCTACAGATCGGTGTCCCACTCACAGGACGGTTGAGCTAGCGTTGGCTAATGCGATTAGCATGAGCTTGTAAGTAAAAAGAACATTTCCCAGGACATAGACATATCTGATATTGGCAGAAAGCTTAAATTCTTGTTAATCTAACTGCACTGTTCAATTTACAGTAGCTATTACAGTGAAATAATACCATGCTATTGTTTGAGGAGAGTGCACAGTTTTGAACTTGAAAAGTTATTAATAAACCAATTAGGCACTTGGGCAGTCTTGACACAACATTTTGAACAGAAATGCAATGGTTCATTGGATCATTCTAAAACTTTGCACATACACTGATGCTATCTAGTGGACAAAATCTGAATTGCATCTGGGCTGGAATAATACATTATGGTCTTTCTCTTGCATTTCAAAGATGATGGTACAAAAATAAACGGTTGTTTTTTTCTTACCAGATCTTATGTGTTATATTCTCTTACATTCCTTTCACATTTCCACAAACTTCAAAGTGTTTCCTTTCAAATGGTATCAAGAATATGCATATCCTTGCTTCAGGGCCTGAGATACAGGCAGTTAGATTTGGGTATGTAATTTTAGGTGAAAATGTAAAACATTTGAATTAAGTACTTTAGACCACTGGCTACTAGCATTTTGAAGCACCCCTATTTAACCATATATGCTCAAAATCACATCTTTAAAGCCCGTGGGAAATATACAAAGGATACCATACCGTGAAATCCTAACGTAAAATGTTTATGAGACTGAAATAGAGGTGCTAGTGTCAGAAATTGAGTACAACCAAAAGGTTTTATTTGGCTCACTCAGTTGTGGTTTGACCAGTAAAAATAAAAAAACTTAGCTTCAAAGACAGGACCATTAGGACATTCAAGTTGCTTTAGCAATGGCAAATATACTTGAGTAGGCAAAACGCACCAATACGCCATCCATCCTCAACAGGTCCATCATGTAGGTGTACAGGCCAACTATGCTGTTCTGCAAAATGAACGAGTCGTGCGTTCCACCTGGCCACCACATTCAGCAGTGTTTTTTTGTGCATCACATAACTCTTATTGTGCAGGTGATAGGTTTTCTGTTTACATAGTTGAACTCGTTTTGGGATGGTGCTTTTATGGCGATGTTGGTGCTGTCTATTGCTCCGTTCATATTTAGGAACCCATTGACGACAAATAAATCCTTCTTGACTTCAACCTGTTGTGTGATGGTGTATGGAAATTGTATGTTACAGTTCGTTTTGCTGATGATTGCATCCAAAACATTGGCTCATCGAGGGATGTGAGATGCTGATCGGCAAGCTCCCACTGAAAAGTGCCCAAAACCCCAAGGGTGTATAGCACTTTGATGTGTATCGGAATGGCATGTGTTTGCCTTTCTAAAGTAGGTATTAAATTCTCGCGAAGATCCTATAAGATTGGTTTGCAAAAAAAGTCCCCCCCTGTGTCTAAAATGTGCTCTCTGTGAAATGCAACTTGTGCCAAATCTTCCAACAGAGCAAGATAAGCCATCTCTCATTCGATTTCCCATTATCTCAGTCTTTTATAGTATTTCTAAAATGGTTTTACTTTCACACGTGCCTCTAATTTAACAGATTACTGTACTTTATATGGATTATTATCATAACAAATGTATTGATGTGGTAAAATTATATATAGCCTATCAATATATGCATGAATTCACAGTGAAAATACAATTAAATCAAAAAATGATTTAATTATTACTCACAATTTCATACATTTTCAACATATATTTTCAACCATTCTAAGCTTGACAAGCTGTTCCCGTATTCCACCACTTGGCACTGTGCGTACGATTGTGTGGTTAGATTTACATTCAAGCAAATGTTCATATTGATAAATCTCACAATTTGCGTGGAAATGATCCCACACATGGTTTACATACAGATTTGTGCCTACGCATGATTGACAAATGAGGTCTCTGGAATTTTGCAACCGTACATAGAAGTGGGCACTGGGTTGGGGACATGTCAAAATGCTGAATGTTGGCTCTTTATTTAGCAAGCCCTTTATTCATATAAAAAATCGGATTCATTGAATTCTACAGTACATTTGTCTATATTAAAGGGCACGTCATTTAATATATCAGGCTTTAACAATTCATTATTGGTGCACAATTTCTACTTAAAATATCAAAGGGATGAAAATTCACTCTTTTTGCGGAATCACCCAATTATGCAGAGTAAATTGGAGTAATTATGAATAAATGAGAGAAAAAGTTAAGTATCTGACAGCAATTATTGCCAAATGGTCAAATTTTTTATGACCTGTTCAAGAGTCATCAGTTTCTCTCTTCTGGCAGGCATGGGGTTAAACACTGGTTAGTGTGATGCTCACAGGAGCTGACATGTACCCAGATGCAGGGGTCAGATTCTACCACAGAACGAACAGGGCACATCTCTCCACCTAGTCGTCCTTCTCTCTCAGCATGCTCCAACCTCACCTGACTCCTAACCACAAGATCACACAGCTTCCTTTAATTCTTCCATTCTTTCTATTCAAGCAGTCACGCCTGATGCAGTTCCAGTCAATTGTATGTAAACAACTCGGGAAATGCAGGGATGTGAAGCCTTGACCTTCAGAGTAGTGGAGACGCGTACGCCTTTTTGACTCCTGAGTAAAAGCAGATGAAATTGCACCAGCTGAATAACTGACATCTGGGTACATGTCAGTTATTCAGCTGGCCCATTGTGTTAACCCCAATCTCAAATCTACAGGAACATTACAAGCATGTTAGATTTCTGGCAATAAAATCATACATGTTACAAAATGCATTGTATTGTAAGAAAACAATTGTTCAGTACAAATGCTGATATCTGCAATCTGATACAGAACTTTAAGGCCATTGATAGTATCAGACTGTTGTAAGTGATATATTGTTCTTTTATTACTGCCCAAGCACAACTAATAACATTCATAATATTTTCTCCAGAGTCTACTGAGCCTTTAACTTACCACGTCCTCACCTCGTAGGCCTGGTAGTCGTGTTATTCTCCGAGGAAGCCATATTTCTAAGTTATGTCAAGTGAGTGTGGAGACAGAGGCCAGGCCAGACAGTCATCATGTCTGAGGTGCTAGCAGCCACTATTTGTGTTGGTTCACGCTCCCTGGCTCCCCTCAGTGTGCCATAAATTACATCTATTAGGATTTACATTTGAAGTTAAGCTTTGACTTAATAGGGAAACTCAATCATTTTATGACGTTTTGCTACTTACAATTTCCTCCATTACAATATTTCAAAATCCACTTCAAAAAGGAGTTGTCGGAGGGATTTTGTGATTGTGTAAACATATTAAACATTCATCACACGGACAGCTCTGAGAGATGAAAATGTTACTTTTTTCACACTTTAAAAGACTATATGTTTCAAAAATGTACTGTCAGTTGCCCTTGCCTCTCAGTATTGACCCCTATACATAATTCAAAGCTCTAAGGATGTAGGTACATAATTTCTGTTTCATTTTTTTTTAATAATCTGCCCACATTTAGGCTATTATAAATATATAAAACTGAAAGGGTTGCTGTTTTTCAGACCTGGAACAAAAGTTTTGTTGCATTATTCAGTCTACTCTCCCACAAGGTGTCTTACCTCAAACAAGAAGGGCTTGTCTTTGACCTACTCCTTTATTTATATGTGTGAGGTAGAAGAGCGGTTATTGCGTGATTGTGGTAGAAACTAATCCTTGGCCAAAGTGAGAGTAGGGAGCACACGTGAAGAGGAGATAAACCACACCGCACCATAGTGCCACATCTTGAACCAACAGCAGTTTTATGCATCAGCTCCAGGGCTAATAGGGAAGATATATGGGGAAATTGAGAGAGCAGAGCCAGCAAAGTCCAGTCTGGGCCTACATCTAGCTTCCACGCAATCTACACTGCTACAGCAATGAAAGCTCACCCCTGAGCTTAGCGTTATTCTGGCAGGGGGAGTGTGCAGTGATGCTAAGAAAACATGCACAGTCTCACAGACGTGGGCGCTGCTAGTGAGCACCGGGTGGCATTGCAGATCAGTTTCACTGTGGTGGGGTTTTAAACCCACTCTGTTTAGAATGATCAAATGCCCTTGCACTCCGCTCATATTGAATACCAAGCAGTTTATCAAATAACATAGACATATTTTAAACAGATATTTGATCTACTGTTTTCCCCAACGTACTGTATACTGTAAGCTACGGTATATTGGATATAATATATCTCTGGGTTAAAAGTCTCTACCAGATGCAGTGTCCCCAGGGTATTTGACCTCAATTTCACAGATTGCTTAACGGCTCAATCAGGTAGCACATACGACACTGAGCAGCATATTGTATCCAATTTGTAATACACTTCCTATACTCACTCAGTCTGGATCTGGATGATTGGTTCTGGTGGAATGGCTTTGAAACAATGCCACATTTATGTATGTATGTGTCAGGTCTGGACCAGCCAGTGTCTGGACAGCGTGGGAAGTCTGTCTGTTTTGTTTTGTCTGCAGAAATTAAACAGAAAGGAACCAGAAGTGGCCGTGGCAGCGGTAAATACCTTGACAGGAGTATGACATTGTCAACTGGCACCAGAATTGCATAGAAAGACATTACATTATGATCACAAACTACACTACACGTTTTCTGATTTTGTAAACGTATTTATGGGCTAAAGGTAATGTTTAAAGCGTCTGGATTTCTGAGTGCGATTTCTGCATCAAGAGTTATAATAAACCTCATTAACCCTGCACCTTACCACACAGCTAACCCTAATTCCTAACCTTAAATTAAGACCAAAAAGCTAATATTTGTTTTCATAAATTTTTACAATATAGCCAATTTGGACTTTACAGCTGGCCTCTCCAGGACAAGACTCATGACAATAAACATCAACATGCCAACAAGTATAGACCTTTACGCATTGCACTTATCCTCAAATAAAAAATACTAGGCTCCCTCAAATTGTATTATATATTATATGTATTATATGTGTGAGACAAGATATAGCCGGGGAATACCGTTGATATTGCGTCATAGGACTATATTTTTTTTATATGTTTAGATGATCTCGTCTTTGGTAACCGGCCAAGAGGCAGTCTTTGAACTGTGAATAATGCAAAAGCATGAAGGCAAAAGCTTCATGAGTGGAACATTTAGAAACCTTTTATGGATAGGCTACTTGGCTAATGGATGGTCAGGATAAGAAAGACACCAGATGCATTGTTGTTGAACCAGCTTTTGTTAGAGTATGGTAAGGGTAGCATACTAAGGACTTGATTTTTTAAATTTAAATGAAACAATGTTGCTACATACAAGGTTTACAGGCACAAAAAGCATGTCTCTTGTTCCATGTGCATATGGGCACTGCTCGTCAAGACTGGATAGGCTGCGCTTCCATTGTCAAAATCCATGGCATAACCAACCGCGACACTGCTAAATGCCCGCACAGACTGTACGATTGTAGCCGTCCCAGACAAAATGTGCAGGTCGTAAAACAATTGTCGGACTTCTTGACTCGTTCAGTGTGACAGGGTCTCGGTCTGACTATTTAAGTACCACTATCTGCGTTCGTAGGCGCCGACAAACATCTGTCAGTTTCCGAAATTTTGAGCCTTTATCATGTAGTGTGGCTGGTGTTAGTTTTAAGTTTTAATGTCACATGCACAAGTACGGTGAAATGTCTTTCTTGCAAACTCAAAACCCAACAATGCAATAAGCAAAAACAATGTATTACTAGCAAAAAACACACAATAAATAAGAATAAGAAATATGAAATACACTAAGTAAGTAAGCATACTATATACAGGAAATATTAAGAAATTCAGTTCCAATACCATATTTACATGTGCAGGGATACTGGAGTGTATGGTAGATACTGTATGTATAGGGGTAAGTGGACTAGGCAACCGGATATAAGATTGCATGTTAGTGGGTGCAGTGGTGGAAAAAGTACCCAATTGTCATATTTGAGTAAAAGTAAAGATACCTTCATAGAAAATAACTCAAGTGAAAGTCACCCAGTAAAATACTACTTGAGTAGAAGTATCAAAAGTAAATGTAATTGCTAAAATATACTTAAGTATCAAAAGTACAAGTATAAAACATTTAAAATTCCTTATATTAAGCAAAGAATACGGACACATTTTGTAGTTTTTTATTTATTTACAGATAGCCAGGGGCACACTCCAACACTCAGACATAATTTACAAATGAAGCATGTGTTTATTGAGTCCGCCAGATCAGAGGCAGTAGGGATGACCAGGGATGTTCTCTTGATAAGTGTGTGAATTAGACCATTTTCCTGTCCTGCTAAGCATTCAAAATGTAACGAGTACGTGTGGGTGAAAATGTATGGAGTAAAAAGTACATCATTTTCTTTAGGAATGTAGTAAGGTAAAAGTTGTCAAAAATACAAATAGTAAAGTACAGATACCCCAAGAAACTACTTTTGTAGTACTTTAAAGTATTTTTACTTAAGTACCTTACACCACTGAGTGAGGGTGCGGGTGTGTAGAGTCAGTATAAATGTATGTGCATATTATGTGTGAGTGAGAAAATGATAGTGAGTACTTGTGTTGGAATAACAGTGTGTGAGTGTGTAGGGCCCTGTAAGTGTGCATGTGAGTGTGCAAATATTGAAATAAATGGGCCATAAAGAGGTAAAGGTAAACTCAGTCCGTGTAGTTATTTATTAGTAGTATTGCTTGGGGATTGAAGCTGTTCAAGAGCCTGTTGGTGTCAGACTTGATGCACCTCTTGCTGTGCGGCAGCAGAGAAACTAGTCTATGGTTTGGGTGGTTGGGGTCTTTGACGATTTTCCGGGCCTTATTTTCACACCTCCTGGTATAGAGTTCCTGGATGGCGGAGACCTTGGCCCCAGTGATGTACTGGTCTAGCCGCACAACCCTCTGTAGTGCCATGCGATCGAGGGAGATGCTATTGCCATATCAAGCAGTGATGCAGCCAGTCAATATGCTCTCAACGGTACAGCTTTAGAACCTTTTCAGGATTTGAGGTCCCATGCCAAACTTTTTCAGCCTCCTGAGGGGGAAGAGGCACTGTCGCGCCTTCTTCACGACTTCACGTGTGTGTTTGGACCATTTTAAGTCTTTAGTGATTTTGACACCGAGGAACTTGAAGCTGTCTACCTGCTCCACTGCCGCCCCGTCCATGTGGATGGGGGCGTACTCGCCCCGTCTGTTTCCTGTTGTCCACGATCAGCTCCTTGGTCTTGCTGACGTTGAGGGAGAGGCTGATCCTCTAGCACCACACTGCCAGGTCACTGATGTCCTCCCTGTAGGGTGACTCATCGTCGCCGACCAACATCGTGTCGTTAGCGAACTTGATAATGGTGTTGGAGTCATGTGTGGCCACACAGTCGTTGGTGAACAGGGAGTAGAGGTGACTAAGCACACACCCCTGTGTTAAGGGTCAGCCTGGTGAAGGTGATGTTGCCTACCCTCACCATCTGTGGTCGGCCCATCAGGAAGTTTGGGATCCACTTGCAGAGGAAGGTGTTCAGACCCAGTGTCTTAAGCTTGGTGACGAGTTTGGAGGGGATAATGGTGTGGAGATAACGTGTGCCATAACCAGCCTCTCAAAGCATTTCATGGTTAAAGAAGTGAGTGCTACATAGCGGTAATCCTTGTGGCACGAAGCATTAGAGTTCTTAGGAAAAGGAATGATTGTAGTCATCTTAAAACATGTGGGGATTACAGACTGGGACAAGTCTTCTCATGTCGGACTTGAAGTGCGAGATCACCCAGTCCTCTTGGTTGGTGACAGCCCTCACACCAGGCTCGAAGTTGTTGTTGGCGGGCATTGGAGCCTGTGTAATATGATTCCACCTTATTCCTAAATTGTACCATTGCTCGTTTGATGACGCTGCGGAGGCGTTTTTGTACTTATTCCTGTCTTCGGCCATAGGATCAGGGTTGTCTACTATAGCTCTGTGTGCGGTAGCCCTGCTCTTTAGTTTAGCGCCAACCTCGGTGTTAATTCAGGGCTTTTGACTGGGGAAGCCGCAAACCCTCACCTTGGGTACAACGTCGCCAATGCATCTTCTAATGAAGCCGGACAGAGGTGGTTAGCTCGTCAATGTTATTGGCGGTGTCTCAAAACATATTCCAATCAGCGCTAGCAAAGCAGTCCTGTATCATACCCTCTGATTCTGGTGACCATTTCTCAACGGAGTGAATCGCGCGTACTTCCTGTTTCAGCTTCTGCTTTTAAACAGGAAGCAAGAGTATGGAGTCATGATCTGATTTGCCAAATGGCGGACAAGGGAGGGTCTTGTATCCTTGCTTGTGGGTAGAATAGCTGTGGCATTTGACCATCAGGTATTCCAAGACTGGTGAACAGAACAGGTTGACACTTCCACCACGCTGGAATTAGCACACCAGTTGGAGTTGATGAAGAGGTAAACCCCTAAATCTCACCAGGATCCCCCCTCTCTTGCCCTGTAACGCCGGCGTTTCCTCTTGGGTAACCCGCAAATTGGGTTGGAATTACAGAGAGAGCCCAGGGCAGATGAGTTGAAGTAGAAGACGAAATTGGGGTAAGTAACTGCCGACCTGATGTTCTAGAGTTCTAGTCGGTTGTATGAAATAATAGTGAATACATTTTGTGAAAATAGAGTATAAATAAATTACAAAATAATCACAAATTAGCAAAGTTGGGTTGGAGCTTGCAATAGGCGGCCATTCAGTACGGCGCCGTCTTCTGGATACAAACTGATCCCGGTGACTGATCAATAGGAACATGGCTGGCACTGAGTAGCAAAACAATAATATGATTTTCATGAATAGTCAGATTAATATAATAGTTCAATTAAACATTTACATGTTTTGCATTGTTATTCATTGTGTTTCTATGGGCTATAGTAGTAAAAGCCAAATTCAATATTTTATCAAATAATTTATTTTAGAAAACTGTGGATTCCTACAGGGGTCTTAAAATTCAAAATTAAATAGATAAATGATCCATGGTATGACCATCTTAAAACAATTCCATATGTTAGCTTAGTGACCTGCTTGCGGAGCTGTCTCCTAAAGTACCTGGCTGTATGTACACTAGCTGTGTGTTAGTAACTGCTGAATGAGTCACTTGGGTGTGGATTAACCAGCTTTTTCCTCACTCTCTTTCTCTCTCTCTCTCTCTTCCACTCCCCTTGTCTTCTCCTCTGCCTTTCTCGCCCTCTTCCTTATGTTTTTTTCCCTCCCTCCCTCCGCTCTCTCTTCCTCTCGCCTCTCTCCCTCTGTCTGGACTTCTTCTGCCCCCTGCTCTTGCTATGTTCCTCCTCCTCCTCCAGTGGCTGCTCCTCTGCCTCCAAACTCCTGCTCTGGTTCTGCAACACTAGGCCTGTTCCTGTCTAGTGCTGCTTGACAACTTCTCAAGTGAGTCTATTTCACACCCCTGTACTCTCTTGTCCTCTGTCAATCTCTCTGACATGCTAGTTCAGGTTACATGCATGATGTGAAGAGTGTGTGATTATGTGCATCTATTTAATGTTCAATTGTATTGTTTTATGTTCAATTGCACAAACTAAGAAATTATCGTTTTCTGTATTCTGCATTTTCTCTGTGTGTGTGTGCATGCATGTGCTCCTCTCCATGTCTTGAGAGATCTTGAAAGATCTCCCGTTACTGGCCAGTCAGACAGATTGTCTGTTGAGCCTGTTGAGTAGCTGAATAGGCCTGACTGACCACTTGTTGCTAATATCTTTTTGCCTGTTAATCTAATTCTGGCCTCTGATATAATCCAGTGGGCGCTATCTGCTTGATTAGATTGTAATATAAACTCTACAAACAGTGTTGGGATTAGTTAATTAATATATTACTTATTACGTTCCACAAAAGTAACATATTACATTATATTATGTTATATTACTTTGCAGTACTTTCATGAAAAAAAAACTCACATTTTTGGCTGTCGAATGGAGGTAGCGAGGTGAGTAGCATGCGCTGTACCAAATATAGGCTACTTACTAACTCAGGTTTTGTCCTTTCATCTGTGGAGCTGCTTTCCTCTATCATATGGGCTGTTTAATTAATTATTATTATATATTATGTAAGCCAAACATCTGTACAATCGAAAATCAAAATCATTCTCTCGTGCCGCCAGTTCTGGTTAGACCGCATCTACATGGACCAATAGAGATGTATAGAGCGCACAATTGCCAGTAGACGATGAAGCCCTCTATGCGGGCTTTACTATCACAGAAGTGATCAATGGCAAAGATCAGAGGTGCGCCATCTATCAATTTTTATTATTTTATTTATTTATGTATTTTTCAGTACTTTGTACACATTTTTTTCTCCCCAATTTCGTTATATACAATTGGTAGTTACAGTCTTGTCTCATTGCTGCCACTCCCGTACTGACTCGGGAGAGGCGAAGGTCGAGAGCCATGCGTCCTCCGAAACACGACCTTGCCAAGCCTCACCGCTTCTTGACACACTACTCATTTAACCCAGAAGCCAGCTGCACCAATGTGTTGGAGGAAACACCCAACAGCTGGCGACTGAAGTCAGTGTGCATGTGCCCAGCCCACCACAAGGAGTCGCTAGAGTGCGATGGGACAAGGACATCCCCCGGCCGGCCAAACCCTCCCCTAGCCTGGACGACGCTGGGCCAATTGTGCGCCGACTCATGGGTCTCCCGGTCGCGGCCGGCTGCGACACAGCCCGGGATCGAACCCGGATCTGTAGTGACGCCTCCCGCTGCGCCCCTCGGGAGGCTTCCATCTATACATTCTTATGGACAGCAGCTGTCATGACATTTCTCCAAACACCTTTTCTCCGTTCTCTCGAGAACTAAATAAGGAAACAAGTCGAGATCAGATCATAGAAACGCGCTTGGTAGAGATATGGGCTCACTTTGCAATCTGTACAGCCTCACCGCTTCTTGACACACTACTCATTTAACCCAGAAGCCAGCTGCACCAATGTGTTGGAGGAAACACCCAACAGCTGGCGACTGAAGTCAGTGTGCATGTGCCCAGCCCTCGGGAGGCTTCCATCTATACATTCTTATGGACAGCAGCTGTCATGACATTTCTCCAAACACCTTTTCTCCGTTCTCTCGAGAACTAAATAAGGAAACAAGTCGAGATCAGATCATAGAAACGCGCTTGGTAGAGATATGGGCTCACTTTGCAATCTGTACAGTTATTGTTGTTGGAAGAACAGAGCCCTGATGTACTGTTTTGTTGTGTCGAAACGGAAAAATTATTTCTGCTTCTGTAATAAAATATATAAGACGATCTGAAACAATGGTATAAATAGCCAAGACAAGAATTATAGCGCTGGCTCATTAAATGGCAGTCTTTACAGTCTCAGAATAAGAGATGATTGATGATGAAAGCCTATGCACGATACTGTTTTCTCATTATCAGTCAAGAAACAGATCCCCAGAAAGACAGAACACCAGCCTTGAATATCACACTCGAACATAGACGTACATCAACATATAGTGCATATTAGTTATTCCATTGTTAATCCATTATACTGTATTGACAAGTGTTCTTGCATTGAATCCCTATAGATAACAAGCTGTGGGAGATGGAATACTAACACCTTCTAAACCACCTGCTAGGAGCATTACGTACTGTAGAGCCCCTCAAATTCAAATCTGGTCCTCGAAGTCAATGCTTTTTTCATTCTTCCCCTCTAAGAAGAATGAATTGGACCTAATTATTAGTTAGAACAGAAAACCAGCAGGGTGATTATCATGAAACCAGGTTTAACCATGTCTGTAGATAATACAGTTACAAAACCATGATGCATCTGCAAAAATGTACTATCATTCTAAAGAGTAAGATGCATAGTTAATTGCACTGTGTATTATTGTAAATACGTTTAGCGTTTTCTTTTAAAGTTTGGACATTTTCACTCTTAATTCTCAATCACGAAATTTGTCCGGGTTAAATTCTCAACTTATTTCATACAATTTTACTTTACAAAAACCTAATTTATTTCAACAAAACACAAAGAATGTTGCTGTATTATTTCCAACATTAATAACAATGTTACACTAGTTGAAATTTACATTAAACTATAATATTTATTACGGAAAATCATGACATGTTTCTCTTTACCTATAACTTTTTCAAGTTCCTGTAAGAACTCCGATCAGTATTTAAATAGTTGTATTCACCCATGCATGATGCATAATCTAGAGGAGTAGCCCTTAGATGAGCACAAGTTCAGTTAATTTATTTGCTTATATGCCATCAGAATGAGGTTCTAATTCTCAAACACCCCCTTCACCTTCTCATTACCGAAATGGCTAAAATCTGAAATTGGGAAAATGTCGGAGAAACATTACATTAACAGGATGGAGGCATGAATGGGATTTAGTGATGTGGTCAATTGTTCAAATAAAATCAGATTTTATTGGTCAAATACACATATTTAGCCGATGTTATTGTGGGTGTAGCGAAATGCTTGTGTTCCTAGCTCCAACAGTGCAGTAGTATCTAACAATACACACCAATCTAAAAGTAAAAGAATGGAGTTAAGAAATATATAAATATTAGGACGAGCAATGTCGGAGTGGCATTGACTAAAATACAGTAGAATACGGAATACACATATGAAATTAGTAAAGCAGTATGTAGACATTATTAAAGTAACTAGTGTTCCATTTTTTTATGTGACCAGTGATTCCATGTCTATGTACATAGGGCAGCATAGGTACTGTTTGCTGACTCATAATGTCTGTCTCCTATTATTTGCTGATTGAGCTAAACACAAATGTATCATTACCACTTCATTTGCCGTTTTTTGGGGGGTAATGAGAGCCTTTATTTCGGGTAATGATAATAAGCTAAATGTATAGTCAATGGGTGTGCTGTGCTGGTGACTTTAATTTATTACTAGGACCACTCCTTACACCTATTGTATATATTTTTGGAAAACATCAGTTATTTGATTAGTAGGGTTTGTTAACTTCTTAGGGAGCGGCTCCCGAGGTGACGGTTTTGGAGAGTCTGGCGTGCCCAAAGTAAAATGCCTCCCACTCAGGCCCAGAAAATAGGATATTGTCCCCACCACTCCGTAAGTAGTTAACTGCCTTGTTCAGAGGCAAAACAACAGATTCTTGTCAGCTCGGGGATTTGATCTAGCAACCTTTCGGTTACTGGCCCAACGCCCTAACCACTATGCTACCTGCCGCCCCAAGGTAGCCATGTGAGATAACACATGTAATCATGTAGTAACCAAAAGTGTTAAACATCAAAAATATATTTTTGATTCTTCAAAGTAGCCAGGGTGGCCTTGATGACAGCTTTGCACACTCTTGGCATTCTCTCAACCAGCTTCACTTGGAATGCTTTTCCAATAGGCTTGAAGAAGTTACCACATATGCTGAGCACTTGTTGGCTGCTTTTCCTTCACTCTGCGGTCCAACTCATCCCAAACCATCTCAATTGGGTTGAGGTCAGGTGATTGTGGAAGCCAGGTCATCTGATGCAGCACTCAGTCATTCTCTTTCTTGGTCAAATAGCCCTTACACAGCCTGGTGTGTTTTGGGTCATTGTCCTGTTGAAAAACAAATGATAGTGGGACTAAGTGCAAACCAGATGGGATTGCGTATTACTGCAGAATGCTGTGGTAGCCATGCTGGTTAAGTGTGCCTTGAATACTAAATAAATAACTGACAGTCACTGGAAAAGCACCCCCACGCTTCAAGGTGGGAACCACACATGCGGAGATCATCCATTCACCTACTCTGCGTCTCACAAAGACACGGCAGTTGGACTCATCAGACCAAAAGACAATAATATCCATTGCTTGTGTTTCTTGGCCCAAGCAAGTCTCTTCTTCTTATTGGTGTCCTTTTGTAGTGATTTCTTTGCAGCAATTCAACCATGAAGACCTGATTCACGCAGTCTCCTCTGAACAGATGATGTGGAGATGTGTCTTACTTTAACTCTGTGAAGCATTTATTTGGGCTGCAATTTCTGAGGCTGGTAACTCTAATGAACTTATCCTCTGCAGCAGAGGTAACTCTGGGTCTTCCTTTCCTGTGGCGGTCCTCTTGAGAGCCAGTTTCATCATAGCGCTTGATGGTTTTTGCGACTGCACTTGAAGAAACTGCTCCCTAAGTAATTAAGAAATATTTAGTGCATAAACCCCATTTAATTTACTTAAAGCCACAATCTGGAGTTTGTGTTTCAGCATGGAGCATCCCCGCCACTTAAATTAGTATATCCTATCACGGCTCAGGCTAAGACCCAGATGCAGACACAGGAGGCAGAAAGTACGAGTCTCAGAGTTTATTACAATATAAGGGGCATGCAATCGGTAGGTCAAGGCAGGCAAAGAATCGTAATTAAAATTAGAGTCAGGCAGGTACAGAACGTCAGGCAGGTACAGAACAGCAGGCAGGATCAGGACAGGCAGAAAGGTCAGAACTGGGAACTGGGAAGACTAGGAAAAGCAAAAACTAGAGCACAGGAAACACGGGAACACGCTGGTAGGACTTGACAGGACAAGACAAACTGGCAACAGACACAGAAAACGCAGGTATAAATACATTAGGTAGTGGGAGACACCTGGTGGGGGTTGGGGACAATCACAAGACAGGTGAAACAGATCAGGGTGTGACATATCCCTGATTTTCACACTTACCTATACTGTTGTTTGATATCCCAAGACAGTTTTTGGTCCATATCTCACACATTTAGATACTTTATAGGCATATCATGCTATGCCATTTTCCCATAGATGCCCTTCAATCCAGAAGTACATCTAAAATACCTTACAACCACACATATCCACGCCCTAATACACTAATATTAACATGGATATTACAATTTTTCAAGTCACTTTGTTACACTCAAATTCACTTTTGACTTTCGAAAATTCATGCATGCAATTACAGGACTTATACTGAAATAAGACGACTTTTTGTTAAGTGCATTAACATCAGTGATTATGCAAGTAATTTGTGATTAACAAATAACAGTTTGACAATGTGTTGGGTTACTGAATCTCTGATAGATCTCAGTACGGTTTTATAAAGTATGCAACACTCGTTACGGAAATTGTCACACCCTGATCTGTTTCACCTGTCTTGTGCTTGTCTCCACCCTCTTCCAGGTGTCGCCCATTTTCCCCATTATCCCCTGTGCATTTATACCTGTGTTTTCTGTTTGTCTGTTGCCATTTAGTCTTGTCTCGTCAAGCCTACCAGCGTATTTTACCGTACTCCTGTTCTCTTTAGTCCCTGTTTTCTAGTTTTTCCGGTTTTGACCATTCTGCCTGCCCTGACCTTGAGCCTGCCTGCCATTCTGTACCTTACGGACTCTGCCCTGGATTACCGACCTCTGCCTGCCCTTGACCCTTGACGATGCTGTCAGCAGCGCGTCTCTACAGGCCACCCTGGCTTCCCGAGAACCCTGCGTACCTCCTCCGGAATGCTTCACTGGAGAGGTAGGACCCTGTCGGGTGTTTCTCTCCCAGTGTTCCCTCATCTTAGAGCTTCCTGCCCTCGTCCTTTCCCTCGGACCGATCGAAGATAAATCAAATCAAATTTTATTTGTCACATACACATGGTTAGCAGATGTTAATGCGAGTGTAGCGAAATGCTTGTGCTTCTAGTTCAGACCATGCAGTAGTATCTAACAAGTAATTTAACAAATTCACAACAACTACCTTATACACACAAGAGTAAAGGAGGGAATACGAGTATGTACATATAAATATATGGATGAGCGATGGCTGACCGGCATAGGCAAGATGCAGTAGATGGTATGGAGTACAGTATATACACATATGAGATGTGTAATGTAGGATATGTAAACATTATATAAATGGCATTGTTTAAAGTGGCTAGTGATACATTTATTCCATTCAATTATAATTATTAAAGTGGCTAGAGATTTGGGTCGATGGCCGAACGGTATAGGCAAGATTCAGTAGATGGTTTAGAGTACAAAATATAGCATACCTCATAACGCTGATGTCCGGGAGGGACCTCGCCTGGGCTACGGCGGTGTGGGAACAATAATCTGCCGGGTGCTTCAGTCTGGAGGAGTTTGTGGCCGAGGTGAAAAAGGTTTTCCATTCTCCATTGTCTGGGGAGAGGCTGCCTGGAAGATACTCCAGCTTCATCAAGACTCACGCAGTGTGGCAAACTATGCTGTTGATTTCCGCACGTTGGCTTCCGAAAGTGCCTGGAACACGGAATCCCTGTTCGATAAATTCCTCCGCGGATTATCGGAGGAGGTTAAAGACGGGCTTGCAGCCTGGGAGCTGCCTACAGATCTCGACTCGTTCATCGCCTTGACCATCCGGATCGATGGGCGGCTACGGGAACGTAGGAGGGAGAGGAGGTCTGATTCAGGTCCCACTCGCTTGCCCAAGGATCCCACCTCGCTTCAGAGGAATCCCGGAAGTCCCCGCGTCAATGTTTCTGAGAGAATCCGACGTCTACGCAGACTTAACACCAAGAGTCGTCTGTGTTGCTGGACTACCGGTCATTATGTGTCTACCTGTCCATTAAAAGATCAGGCTCATCACTAGGTATGAGTACTCTCGTGGGTCTTACAGAGAATTCTTTCCTGGTACTCATTGACTCTGGGGCCGATGAGAGTTTCATGGACACTACCTGATGTCAGAGCTGGGCATCCCCACTCAGCCCCTCTCCAAATCCCATGGACGTTAGAGTGCTGAATGGGCGCTCTATAAGCAGAGTCACCCACAATACCACTCCTATCAACCTGCGAGTGTCAGTGAACAACAGTGTTCATGCTCGTCAAGTCTCCTCAGGTACCTGTGGTATTGAGGTTTTCATGGCTCCAGCGTCACAATCCCCTCATCGACTGGACTGCTGGTGCTATCATGGACTGGAGCCCGTTCTATGCTCATTGCCTTGAAGTCGGCTCAGCCTGCCCCGGAACGTCTTCCTGTGGGCTCGGAAGAAGCCTTGTTTCCTCTCCACTGTTCCAACGGAGTACCAGGACCTGTGCGTCAATTTGTGGTGGAGGTTGACGCTTCGGACATTGGAGTCGGGGCTGTCCTGTCCCAGAAATCTGCCCTTTTTAGCTAGCTAGCTAATGAGGTAACATGACTAAACAAGGTATAAACAAATGCCCAGCCCGTGCGTGGTTTTGGAACAACATGGATTATGAACAGGGCCTAAAATCTAACTTTTTGGTCCACCAGCCACTGTGGCAGGTAGATGGAAACCAATCACTCAGAATTCTTACCAGCCAATACATTTATTTTCCATAATAACACGAAAGGCCCAACCTCTCAAAATCACAGTTTTTTTAAAATAGAAAAACAACATAATTGTATGTTCTAAGGCCAAAACAATGCTTTAACCACATCAGGAGACCACTTTTGAGGTCTAGGGAAGAAAAAAAAATTGGGACGGTATAGTTGCCCTTGAATTTCATTTGCGCAGCTCAAGAGACTGATGTCTGACTGGCGGTGTTTCTGCATGCGCGATAGCAGAGTTCACGAAACAAAAAGACCCCCCCTATTGATGAAAATCATCATGATATATCGTTCTGCCAGGTAAGCCTACTTTACAGTTAACATTTAATTTGGGAAGTTTTATGGGAAAGCCTTTAGAAATTACATTGCTAACTGGCTGCACAAAGGTTTATGTATGAACCGGTCCACATGAGATACGAATATATAGCCTGCTGCATATATTTCCTTTTGACGGTTAGATGAAATGACAATTTGCCGGCCTTTAGGCTACGGTTCGCAATGCTCCCTCGTAGAGCCCTGTGGCTTCAGGTTATTTGGCGTGGGGACGCATTGTCCAAGTAAGCTATGCGTAGCTACTGTATGTGTGTGGAAAACATTTTATAACTTGTTTAGTATAGTCTGTTTTTAACTCCACTCACTACTCGTAGCTGTGTAGTTCGTTTGTTTGTGTTGTTGGTCTTGGCTAGCTTAATGTTCTGGTCAGTAGCTAGCTAGCTCTCACATAGCTGCTAGCACTGTCATGAAACGGGGTATAAGGGAAGCCCTACAATATTACGTTTTGAGAGAATTTGTGAAAATTCTCGAGATCAGGCAATTTTGAAATGTAATCTTTAGACATGTTTTACTTTTCTTATATGTAGTTTTGTAATTGACTTAAACAAGCAAACAAACAAAAAATGCTTTTTGCTGTGAGCCAACGAAGGTAATCACAAGTTATTTTCCCCAAAGGCGGCGGGGCCACGATGTTCTATCTAATACCGATTGGAACTATAACTCCAACAACACAAATGAGCTTTACAGTAGAACATTTGTTAAATGACTTCCACAACTTTCTTAACAATTCAGCCAAGAGTCATCACACCAAAAGGTGAAAGTGAATACAAAATATTTAATTCAATTATTTTGCATACTGACCGCAGCAATGTGATACTTGACTGATCATAATAATGTGATTGCTTAACCTTTTTTTGCATTGTTTGACTGATTTTTGCCTGCCAAAAGACACCAAGACTGCATGGTGCAGATTGCAGCGCCATTTACAGAGCTATAAGCATGATGGTTGTCATAGCTCTTTGAATGGTACTGCCATATGTACTGAAATACCAGCTCCATGATCCACTCACGCACGCAGGCAGGCAGGCAAGCAGGCAAGCAGACGTCTGCACTTTGTCCTTTGGCATGTTTTTCAGGTCGTAGTGAATAGGTTAAGTGGTTAAATATGAATAGCCTGTGCCCTTTTATGACAAAGTGATAAATTAAAGCCTTTCACATGAGAAATAGCTTAAAGGCTATGGTTGGGTCACATGTTACATGTAGTCTGACATTTCAAGTATCATAGATACAAGGTTACTAACTGTAGTTCTCTGTACTGCATGTTTAAAATATAGTTTACACAAGGTTGGTAATGTTAAAATCTTATGTACAAAACACATTTTACTAGTGGAATTTTTGAGACGTGCATGCCTAATTTTTGTTTTTATCAGGTTTTAAAGTATGGAAAGCAAAATCCATATCTATTATTAGCTGTATTAGGGTTATGTAAGAGGACTAAAGTACTAAGTGCTGCTGGTTTTCAGCATTTCACCAAGTACCTTTAGCATTCCTTTTTCTCTGTCTGCCATTATATGGGTTCTGAAAGCATGTGCCTGTCTTTGTGCAGGACTCTAAGTAGCACTTCTCAACTGTTATTTTATCGTTGAATGAAATGACTATTTACTTTCACCTTTTCACTGCGCGATGACACTTATGTCAACAGCAGAGTAAGTACTTTAGCCTACTTGTCATATTTGCTAGACTGTACATTTCCAAGTACACACTTTTATATTCTGAATTATGACCGAAAATGTATTTTACAGAATGTGGAAAATATCACCCATCCTCCCACCTGTGGCAACCCACACAAACTATAAGAAAGACCATATAGGCATCTTATAGTGCATTCGGATAGTATTCAGACCCCTTTCTTCACATTTTGTTACGTTATAGCCTTATTCTAAAATGCATTAAATAGTTCTACACATAATACCCCATAATGACAAAGCAACAACAGGTTTTTAGAAATATTTTCAAATGTATTCAAAATAATCTGAAATATCACATTTACATAAGTATTCAGACCCTTTACTCAGTACTTTGTTGAAGCACCTTTGGCAGCAATTACAGCCTCGAGTCTTCTTGGGTATGACGCTACAAGCTTCGCTACAAGCTGTATTTGGGGAGTTTCTCCCATTCCTTTCTCCAGAGCCTCTCAAGTTCTGTCAGGTTGTATGGGGAGCTTCGCTGCACAGCTATTTTCAGGTCTCTCCAGAGATGTTCGATAGGGTTCAAGTCCGGGCTCTGGCTGGGCCACTCAAGGACATTCAGAGACTTGTCCCGAAGCCACTCCTGTGTTGTCTTGGCTGTGTGCTTAGGGTCGGTGTGCTGTTGGAGGGTGAACCTTTGCCCCAGTCTGAGGTCCTGGAGCAGGTTTTCATCAAGGATCTCTCTGTACTTTGCTCTGTTCCTCTTTCCCTCGATCCTGACTAGTATCCCAGTCCCTGACGCTGAAAAACATCCCCACAACATGATGCTGCCACCACCATGCTTCACAATAGGGATGGTCCCAGGTTTCCTCCAGACGTCACGCTTGGCATTCAGGCCAAAGAGTTCAATGTTGGTTTCATCAGACCAGAGATTGTTGTTTCTCATGAGAGTCCTTTAGGTTTCTTTTGGCAAATTCCAAGCTGGCTGTCATATGCCCTTTACTAAGGAGTGGCTTCTGTCTGCCCACTCTACCATAAAGGCCTGATTGCTGGAGTTCTGCAGAGATGCTTGTCCTTTTGGAAGGTTCTCCCATCTCCACAGAGGAACTCTGGAGCTCTGTCAGAGTGATCATCGGCTTCTTGGTAACCTCCCTGACCAAGGCCCTTGTCCCCCGATTGCTCTGAGTCACGGTGGTTCCAAACTTCTTACATTTAAGAATGATGGAAGCCACTGTGTTCTCGTGGACCTTCAATGCTGCATAAATGTTTTGGTACCCTTCCCCAGACATAATCCTGTCTCGGAGCTCTACGGACAATTCCTTCGAACTTATGGCTTCGTTTTTGCTCTGACATGCACTGTCAACTGTGGGACCTTACATAGACAGGTGTGTGCCTTTCCAAATCATGTCCAATCAATTGAATTTACCAAAGGTGGACTCCAATTAAGTTGTAGAAACATCTCAAGGATGATCAATGGAAACAGGATGGACCTGAATTCAATTTAGAGTCTCATAGCAAAGGGTCTGAATACTTACAGTTGAAGTCAGAAGTTTACATGCACTTAGGTTGGAGTCATTAAAACTCCACAAATTTCTTAACAAACTATAGTTTTGGCAAGTCGGTTAGGACATCTACTTTGCATCACACAAGTAATTTTTCCAACCATTTTTTGCAGACAGATTATTTCACTTATAATTCACTATCACAATTCCAGTGGGTCAGAAGTTTACATACACTAAGTTGACTGTGCCTTTAAACAGCTTGGAAAATTCCAGAAAATTATGTCATGGCTTTAGAAGCTTCTGATAGGCTAATTGACATCATTTGAGTCAGTTGGAGGTGTACCTGTGGATGTATTTCAAGGCCTACCTTCAAACTCAGTGCCTCTTTGCTTGACATCATGGGAAAATCAAAAGAAATCAGCCAAGACCTCAGAAAAAAATTGGAGACCTTCACAAGTTTGGTTCCAAACGCCTGAAGGTACCACGTTCATCTGTACAAACAATAGTAACGCAAGTATAAACACCATGAGACCACGCAGCCGTCATACCGCTCAGGAAGGAGACGCGTTCTGTCTCCTAGAGATGAACGTACTTTGGTGCGAAAAGTGCAAATCAATCCCAGAACAACAGCAAATGACCTTGTGAAGATGCTGGAGGAAACAGGTACAAAAGTATCTATATCCACAGTAAAATGAGTCCTATATCGACATAACCTGAAAGGCCACTCAGCAAGGAAGAAGCCACTGCTCCAAAACCGCCATGAATAAGCCAGACTACGTTTTGCGACTGCACAAAGATCGTACATTTTGGAGAAATGTCCTCTGGTCTGATGAAACAAAAATAGAACTGTTTGGCCATAATGACCATTGGTGTGTTTGGAGGAAAAAGGGGGATGCTTGCAAGCCGAAGAACACTATCCCAAACGTGAAGCACAGGGGTGGCAGCATCATGTTGTGGGGGTGCTTTAATGCAGGAGTTACTGGTGCACTTCACAAAATAGATGGCATCATGAGGTAGGGAAATTATGTGGAAATATTGAAGCAACATCTCAAGACATCAGTCAGGAAGTTAAAGCTTGGTCGCAAATGGGTCTTCCAAATGGACAATGACCCCAAGCATACTTCCAAAGTTGTGACAAAATGGAGGATAACAAAGTCAAGGTATTGGAGTGGCCATCAGAAATCCCTGACCGCAATCCTATAGAAAATTTGTGGGCAGAACTGAAAAAGCGTGTGCGAGCAAGGAGGCCTACAAACCTGACTCCGTTACACCAACTCTGTCAGGAGGAATGGGCCAAAATTCACCCAACTTATTGTGAAAAGCTACCTGAAACGTTTGACCCAAGTTGAACAATTTATCGGCAATGCTACCAAATACTAATTGAGTGTATGTAACCTTCTGACCCACAGGGAATGTGATGAAAGAAATAAAAGCTGAAATAAATCATTCTCTCTACTATTATTCTGACATTTCACATTCGTTAAATAAAGTGGTGATCCTAACTGACCTAAAACAGGGAATTTGTACTAGGATTAAATGTCAGGAATTGTGAAACTGAGTTCAAATGTATTTGGCTAAGGTGTATGTAAACTTCCGACTTCAACTGTATATAAATAAGGTATTTATTTTGAATATTTTTAATACATTTAAAAATCTGTTTTCGCTTTGTCATTATGAGGTATTGTGTGTAGATTGATGAGAAGAAAAATAAATGCAATCAATTTTAGAATAAGGCTGTACGGTAACAAAATGTGTAAAAAGGCAAAGGGACTGTAAACTTTCCAAATGCACTGTATAGGCAACATGAATGCACCTGTGACATTTAATTTAAAAGTTGGCATGTGAATTTAAAGAACACAAGTGCAAGGTTGACATTGAACGCATGCTCCCCTAGTTACAGAAAAGAGCACCAACAAATCAGTGAATAGCCTATCTGATGGTCACATTGTAGAGCTGTTGAGGAAAATCTACCATGGATGTCAGAAGAAAGGGTCTCTCTCTCAAGGGGCTTTGTTGGCATGGGAAACATATGTTTATATTGCCAAATAAAGTGAAATAGATAATAAACAAAAGTGAAATAAACTAAATTAACAGTAAACATTATTCTCACAAATGTTCCAAAAGAATAAAAGCATGTCAAATGTCATATTATGTCTATATACAGTGTTGTAATGATGTGTAAGTAGTTAAAGTACAAAATGGAAAAGAAATAAACATAAATATAGGTGTATTTATGGTGTTTGTTCTTTACTGGTTGCCCTTTTCTTGTTGCAACAGATCACAAATCTTGTTGCTGTGATTGCACACTGGTATTTCACCCAAAAGATTTGGGAGTTTATCAAAATTGTATTTGTTTTCGAATTCTTTGTGGGTCTGTGTAATCTAAGTGAAATACCTGTCTCCGATGTGGTCATACATTTGGCAGGAGGTTAGGAAGTGCAGCTCAGTTTCCATTTCATTTTGTGGGCAGTGTACACTTAGCCTGTCTTCTCTTGAGAGCCAGGTCTGCCTTCAGCGGCCTTTCTCAATAGCAAGGCTATGCTCACTGAGTCTGTATATAGTCAAAAATGTCCATAATTTTCGGTCAGTCACAGTGGTCTGCCACTGTGTACTCTCTGTTTAGGGCCAAATAGTATAGTTTGCTCTGGGGTTTTTTGTAAATAATTTTCAACGTGTCAAGTAATTATCTTTTTGTTTTCACATCATTTGGTTGGGTCTAATTGTGTTGCTGTCCTGGGGCTCTGTGGGGTCTGTTTGTGAACAAAGCCCCAGGACCAGCTTGCTTAGAGGGCTTTTCTCCAGGTTCATTTCTCTGTAGGTGATGGTTTTGTTATGGAAGGTTTGGGAAACTCTTCCTTTTAGGTGGTTGTAGAATTTAACGGCTCTTTTTTGGATTTTGATAATTAGTGGGTATCGGACTAATTCTACTCTGCATGCATTATTTGATGTTTTACATTCTACACAGAGGATATTTTTGCAGAATTCTGCATGCGGAGTTTAAATTTGGTGTTTGCCCCATTTTGTGAATTCTTGGTTGGTGAGCGGACCCCAGACCTCACAACCATGAAGGGCAATGGGTTCTATTACTGATTCAAGTATTTGTTGCCAGATCCTAATTGGTATGTTGAATTTTTCTCAGATCGTTCACAGCTTTGTGGAAGTTACCTGTGGCACTGATGTTTAGGTCGAGGTATGTATTTTTTCTTTGTGTGCTCTAGGGCAATGCTGTCTAGATGGAATTTGTATTCATGGTCCTGGCAACTAGACCTTTTTTGGAACACCGTTATTTTTGTCTTGTTGAGATTTACTGTCAGGGCCCAGGTCTGACATAATCTCTCTCTGTCTCTCTGTCTCTCTGTGTCTCTGTGTCTCTGTGTCTCTGTCTCTGTGTGTGTTTAATTTTTGGGGATTAACTCTGAACATATGATTTTAAGATGTTTGTTTTACACTGTCAGGGCATCACCCTAAATATGAGGGTTTTCCTCTTCAAATGGACTGTAGGAAATTCAGCACTCTGGGCTATGTTGGACACAGTCCAGCTGCAGGTTTCTTGGAGAGTCCGTTCATTTTAGTTACTCCTTCCATTTGTGTGGTGTCTGCTCTTTGTCATAGTAATGTAGTATAATGTATAAGTTATCATAAAAGCAACCATTGTGTCTTCAATATGAAATGCGAAGAGTTTTAAAAGTCACTTTTGTATGAATTAGTCAATGAAATACCACACCTCTAACCATCACACGTGCGGTGCTTATGCACTCCTGTTGGTGATGAGCAGGTAAACACTAGCTGATGTTTTTTTATGTTGTGTTTCCTAAGTTTTCCGCCCATTGAAATATGTAATGTCATCTTGGGATGTTGTCTGCCAACAGCTAGCTACAATTATTAATGAACGGCAGTCTGGTCTCACCTGAGTCAACGCTCTTCACCCTACTGTATTCCCCTGGCTGTGAGGCTCACAGACTGTGATTTTTTTTAAATGTAACCTTTATTTAACTAGGCAAGTCAGTTAAGAACAAATTCTTATTTACAATAACGGCCTACCCTGGCCAAACTCGGACGACACTGTGCGCTGCTTTATGGGACTCCCAATCACGGCCAGATGTGATACAGCCTGGATTTGAACCAGGGACTGTAGTGACGCCTCTTGCATCAAGATACAGTGCCTTAGACCGCTGTGCCACTTGGGAGCCTAAATGATGGGAATGTTCTCAAAGAAAATGCAATGTTCTTTTTCTCCCATCAGAAAGCGGGGATAGGACCCCCTTTAGTGTGGTCCTCACCTAAACTTTGGCCATAGAACTTTAGGTGTTGGGGCCGGCCTCTGAAAATGTATTGCAACATTTTTATCTGGTTTATGTGAAGACAAAAAGGCATCAGACTTGTACATTCACAGCACACTCCTCTCCACAACATACTTCTAATAACATGTTCACACACAAAGGTTTACTCTGTCTTATTCTCATTACTCAACACTCTGTCTGTCAAACACACACAGACACAAACAAACAGACCATCTGAATTGTAAGGTAAACAAATTAGTTTTGCTCTCTCCATGTTGGCTCCTCATTCCAGTCAAAGAAACAATCAGGTCAGGAATGCTCTACCACTGCAACGGCAACCGTCACTCAACTAGAAGTAATCAACCTATCTTTGTTCCATTTAGAGTTTCAGCATGTTGATGTTATTATCTTGAAACAGATACAACGTTCCTCCAACTACCACAGCTGGCTCCCCTGTGTGTTAGCTAGCCTGGACACCCACTGCTGCCTGCTGGAATTTGGTGCCTGTCTGGCCCCTTCTCTCTCTCTCTCTCTCTCTCTCTCTCTCTCTCTCTCTCTGTGAGTGGGTGCGCGCTTCTAACCAGCTAGGGAACTGTCTGTATTCTGGACCCCTCACTGAAAGATCAATCACACTGCTTGACTTCTCTCTGTGGTCCTGCCAGTCTTGCACTGGGCCCTGCTTGGAGTTCCATGTCTATATCCAGATTAGCATATGGGCATTCTGTATGATGGAGCTCCATGTCTATATCCAGATTAGCATATGGGCATTCTGTATGATGGAGCTCCATGTCTATATCCAGATTAGCGTGTGGGCATTCTGTATGATGGAGCTCCATGTCTATATCCAGAGTAGCGTATGGGCATTCTGTATGATGGAGCTCCATGTCTACAGTGGGGAAAAAAAGTATTTAGTCAGCCACCAATTGCAAGTTCTCTCACTTAAAAAGATGAGAGAGGCCTGTAATTTTCATCATAGGTACACTTCAACTATGACAGACAAAATGAGGAAAACAAATCCAGAAAATCACATTGTAGGATTTTTTATGAATTTATTTGCAAATTATGGTGGAAAATAAGTATTTGGTCACATACAAACAAGCAAGATTTCTGGCTCTCACAGACCTGTAACTTCTTCTTTAAGAGGCTCCTCTGTCCTCCACTCGTTACCTGTATTAATGGCACCTGTTTGAACTTGTTATCAGTATAAAAGACACCTGTCCACAACAGTCACACTCCAAACTCCACTATGGCCAAGACCAAAGAGCTGTCAAAGGACACCAGAAACAAAATTGTAGACCTGCACCAGGTTGGGAAGACTGAATCTGCAATAGGTAAGCAGCTTGGTTTGAAGAAATCAACTGTGGGAGCAATTATTAGGAAATGGAAGACATACAAGACCACTGATAATCTTCCTCGATCTGGGGCTCCACGCAAGATCTCACCCGTGGGGTCAAAATGATCACAAGAACGGTGAGCAAAAATCCCAGAACCACACGGGGACCTAGTGAATGACCTGCAGAGAGCTGGGACCAAAGTAACAAAGCCTACCATCAGTAACACACTACGCCGCCAGGGACTCAAATCCTGCAGTGCCAGACGTGTCCCCCTGCTTAAGCCAGTACATGTTCAGGCCCATCTAAAGTTTGCTAGAGAGCATTTGGATGATCCAGATGAGGATTGGGAGAATGTCAGATGAAACCAAAATAGAACTTTTTGGTAAAAACTCAACTCGTCGTGTTTGGAGGACAAAGAATGCTGAGTTGCATCCAAAGAACACCATACCTACTGTGAAGCATGGGGTGGAAACATCATGCTTTGGGGCTGTTTTTTTCTGCAAAGGGACCAGGACGACTGATCCGTGTAAAGGAAAGAATGAATGGGGCCATGTATCGTGAGATTTTGAGTGAAAACCTCCTTCCATCAGCAAGGGCATTGAAGATGAAACGTGGCTGGGTCTTTCAGCATGACAATGATCCCAAACACACCGCCCGGGCAACGAAGGAGTGGCTTCGTAAGAAGCATTTCAAGGTCCTGGAGTGGCTTAGCCAGTCTCCAGATCTCAACCCCATAGAAAATCTTTGGAGGGAGTTGAACGTCCGTGTTGCCCAGCGACAGCCCCAAAACATCACTGCTCTAGAGGAGATCTGCATGGAGGAATGGGCCAAAATACCAGCAACAGTGTGTGAAAACCTTGTGAAGACTTACAGAAAACATTTGACCTCTGTCATTGCCAACAAAGGGTATATAACAAAGTATTGAGATAAACTTTTGTTATTGACCAAATACTTATTTTCCACCATAATTTGCAAATAAATTCATAAAAATCCTACAATGTGATTTTCTGGATTTTTCCCTCATTTTGTCTGTCATAGTTGAAGTGTACCTATGATGAAAATTACAGGCCTCTCTCATCTTTTTAAGTGAGAGAACTTGCACAATTGGTGGCTGACTAAATACTTTTTTTCCCCACTGTATATCCATATTAGCGTATGGGCATTCTGTATGATGGAGCTCCATGTCTATATCCAGATTAGCGTGTGGGCATTCTGTATGATGGAGCTCCATGTCTATATCCAGATAAGCGTGTGGGCATTCTGTATGATGGAGCTCCATGTCTATATCCAGATTAGCATATGGGCATTCTCTATTGTGCCATGTCTCTTTTAAGGCTCCCTTCAAAAATACATTTCTATATCAATTAAATTATTATGTAAATGAGGTGCCTATGTTAATGAGACTTTGCATAAATAAATACTGTAAACAACAGTGTGTAGTGGATGTGGAGCAGTACCCTTCATTCAGCCTACATCCTCAGAGAGACAATAGCTTGCTTAATCAGGCTGGCATCGTTCAATAAAGACTTCAAGTCAAATCTGGGGAGCCCCCTGCTGCCGTGCCTGTCCCTCTTCTGGAGAAAGACAGGTGGAACGTGAGCCCCAGTGTAATGAAGGGAGGCCCCTCCTGCTGTGTCCTGATGCCCTCCCTGTGCCCTGTGTCATGTAAAAAATCCTCCCAGAGTGAAATAGTTCCCAATCGTTCTGATTGTGTTGTGATTTTGCTGTCATGTTGTAAAGATTTTCACAGCGTGAAAATGTTCCCAGTCAATAATTTGCACGTGTGTCTGTGTGGACAGCTGAGCTCATGCAGATGTTTCTCTCACACCCCCTCACCCTTGATTTAGCTAGCTAACTAGCATAATTAACTGGTCAAGATGGCATCTTCTCAGAGGTGTGAAGTTTTAATTTGTTCGTATAGCTATCGAACATATTAGCACTGTCAATCGAAAACGTAGCACCCAAGTCTTTGCAATTGCAAAGAATCTCTCCTCACGTCAATCTTTAGCACTTTGACACGCGAGTCCGGGTATTTATATGCTGGCCTCAACAAGCTTCTGATTGGTCAGAGTCAATTCTCCTGGCCACCATTGATTTGCAGATGTGTAAAGCAAATGCGCATGCATACAGAATATTTTTTTGAGGTCGAGGGAGGGTGAGAGAGAAACATCCGCATGAGCTCAGCCATCCACAAAAAGAGATGCAATTATTGAACTAGGAACATTTACATGTGGGATAAATTGTATAGCATTGTATAACTATTTCACGCTGGGAAGTTTTTTTAACGTGACACCCTGGTGTGAACTAGAACATGTTGGAGTAGATTAGTTTGTAATAGATTCCCTCTCCTCCTCCAAAAGAAGGTTGGAATTGCAGAATTGCCTATTACCAAGAGGAGCAAGTTATCTAGGTTTTGCTTCCCTATTTAATTCCAAACAGCTCAGTAAGGAAGCTTTGACCCCTGTTCCTCTGCCATAGATTGTGCTCCTTAGCAGGCTGAAATGGCAAAAATATTTATTCTTCGCTCTGACGTCGCCTAGATAAACAGGAAAACATGTTATTATCTAATTAGTTAGATTCTCAGCCCCGCTCTCTGATTCATTTAATTTCACTATATTTTCAAACTGATGCCCAACTGTTTAGTCATTCTCCGAACAAAGTTGTTCAGACAAAATTTGTCAGAATGAGCACATGTATTTATTCTCCTAGACCAAAGTTTAAAAGTTTAAGCCCTCTCACAATAAATTATGGTGTTCACTTTGAATTACCATCCTCTACCAGAGTAGCTGCAAATGTATACAGTAATTCTTGTTCTAGTTACATTATGGAGTTTGTTGAACTCTCTGTAGTGTGTCTGTGCCAGAGGCAGCACTGTGTCTAACCCACAGTGAAGCATATGGCACAGATCAAACACTTGACTGCTGTGGCCACAGCTTAGTGGCTGTTATGCTGGGGTCAGTGGTAATGAGCCATTAATACCAATGAGATGAGACCTGGGCTCATCTCCACGAAGCGTCTCAGAGTAGGAGTGCTGATCTAGGATCAGTTTTGCATTTTAGATACTAATGAATAAGATTATATTGACAGATCCTAGATCAGCACTCCTACTCTGAGATGCTTTGTGGATACGGGCCTGAGTTGGATGTCTCTCAAACACTTCCTTGATCATCCACCACTAGTTTACTGTATATACAGGGCAGGTGACAAAAGGCAGGTATTTGTTCCTATTTCTAAGCTTGCCCAAGTAACAGTTTTTGATTCAGGAAGCCTACATTGTTTGTGACATTTAATTCTTAATAGTCTAAGCTGTTGGGGGTTCAGGAAATGTACACTCAGGAAATATACACTACCAGTCAAACGTTTTAGAACACCTACTGATTCAAGGGTTTTTCTTTATTTTTACTATTTTCTACATTGTAGAATAATAGTGAAGACATCAAAACTATGAAATAACACATATGGAATCATGTAATAACCAATAAAGTGTTAAACAAATCAGTGGTATCTTATATTTGAGATTCTTCAAATAGCCACCATTTGCCTTGATGACAGCTTTGCACACTCTTGACATTCTCTCAAGTAGCTTCATGAGGTAGTCACCTGGAATGCATTTCAATTAACAGGTGTGCCTTGTTAAAAGTTAATTTGTGGAATTTCTTTACTTCTTAATGCGTTGGAGCCAATCCATTGTGTTGTGACAAGGAAGGAGGGGCATACAGAATATAGCCATATTTGGTAAAAGACCAAGTACATATTATGGTAAGAACAGCTCAAATAAGCAAAGAGAAATGACAGTCCATCATTACTTTAAGACATGAAGGTCAGTCAATACGGAACATTTCAAGAACTTTGAAGGTTTCTTCAAGTGCAGTCGCAAAAACCATCAAGCGTTATGATGAAACTGGCTCTCATGAGGACCGCCACAGGAATGGAAGACCCAGAGTTACCTCTGCTGCAGAGGATAAGTTCATTAGAGTAACCAGCCTCAGAAATTGGAGACCAAATTAATGCTTCACGGTGTTCAAGTAACAGACACATCTCAACATCAACTGTTCAGAGGAGACAGTGTGAATCAGGCCTTCATGGTCGAATTGCAGCAATGAAAACACTACTAAAGGACACCAACAATAAGAAGAGACTTGCTTGGGTCAAAAAACACGAGCAATGGACATTAGCCTGGTGGAAATTTGTCCTTTGGTCTGGAGTCCAAATTGGAGATTTTTTTGTTCCAACCGCCGTGTCTTTGTGAGATGCGTGTGGGTGAACGGATGATCTCTGCATATGTATTTCACACCGTAAAGCATGGAGGAGGAGGTGGTGTTATGGTGTGGGGGTACTTTGCTAGTGACACTGTCTGTGATTTATTTAGAATTCAAGGCACACTTAACCAGCTTGGCTACCACATCATTCTGCAGCGTTACGCCATCCCATCTGGTTTGTTTTTCAACATGAAAATGACCCAACACACCTCCAGGCTGTGTAATGGCTATTTAACCTGTTCACACGTACCAACACACGGGTGTGATCATTCTACAGTGGTCCCTGTAGCATACGAACAAACCGGTGTGATTAGAACGCTTATTTAGAACGGCCAGTTTCGAATGATGCAACAATCATCATTTGAGCTGGCCACACTTTTTTCAGAAATTTTGCACAAACACAGTCCTTTACAAAGTTATGTCCAGAATGTGAGCAGTTTATTTTGGAATGCAGTGTTCAGACATTCACAGAAGTATCTACAGCATAACACAATGTAGGCTACATTTGTCCTAGCGCTAACTGAGGAAAGATTGTAACATAAGCGTACATTTTTGTATAACTCTCGCTGACAAACTACGATATGAATTAGCTAATAGAAATGACTGTTTATAATTAATCACATCACGGGTGAGCTCAACATTGATCTAAATAATTGAGTAAAACACTCTAGAAATCGAAAGTAATCTGACGATGGGTAGTTTCTGCATGCTGCCATGCTTTTCTTTCCCTCACAGAAACCAAAGATAATAAGAGGAGACAAGATAAGTTTGGTCTGTTTATAGTATGCATGTTCAAGGGGAGGGTGTCTACCATCGTTCACATCCCACCATTCATTGGTGGAAGTCTTCAAAATGAGTGAACCCTTACTCACCTCATTTTGTTATAATATCTTTGGTCCAACAGACGATTACGTGAAACCCAGAATGCATTGTATGTCAACAAACATGGCTACACACAGCTGGAATTAGCTTAGCTCATAATCAGGACAACCTTCAAAAAAGTATTTTACACACATATGTGCCCATTACCATCTATGCAAGAATCGGAATGCATGATTTGTCACCCTAATTGAAAACGTGAATAAAACAGTAAATATATAAATAATTACCACACAACATTTTCTGATAGCAATTTGCGCCGGCAGTCAATAAAGGATCCCTTGTCCACTGACGAAGTCCCAGGTCCCTTTGAAGATGCTGGTGGTGATGGAGGCAGACCGACAGTGGATGAAGTACAGGAGTTCTGTGGTAGCTGGAAGGCCGCCAGCCATTTCACCCCTTCTGGCCCTGCTGTTTGCTTTGAGTCCCATTCTGGAGTGTAACGCCCCTTGCCATTTCCATCTGAGGCAGAGTGCTTCAAGTTGTTTCTGACAGAGGAGCTGGTGGGAGACATAGTAGAGGAGACCAATTGCTATGCCATGGAGCTACAGGAGAAGAGAGAGCCAGGAGTGGGGTAAACTCGCTAAATGGGGGACAAACACAATTAGTGAAATGTGTACCTTCCTGGTGACAGTCCTTCTCATGGGGATAGTAAAGAAGAACTCCCTAAGAGAATACTGGAGCACAGATCCTATGTTTGCAACTCCCTTCTTTGCCACCCTCTTTTCCCAAGACCGCTAGTTCTGCTACAAAATAAGACATGTTCTTATCAGCCTGACATCAGCATTTGGTTGGGTCTTTGTGCCATACAAGGACCTATGCATTGATGAGGCCCTGATGTTAAGGAAAGGTAGGCTGGCGTTCCGTCAATATATTCTCTCCAAAAGGCACAGGTTTGGGGTCAAGTTCTTTGTCATGTGCGACGTGAAGGATTTGTCCAGGACATTATAGTTTACACAGGGTCCACCACTGATATCCAACATTATAAGGGGCTTGGGGTGTCCGGGTCCATGGTGATGACCATGCTGGCTACTCATCTCGACAAGGGACACACTTTGTACGTGGACAATTGGTACAGCAGTCCCACACTCTTCCAGCATCTGCTCTCCAACAGCACAAAGGCCTGCGGCACAGCCAGGTTGAACAGGAAGGGGATACCGGCATTCGGATGCAGGAAGATGCAGAGAGGGGAGGTGGAGTTCAAGGAGAACGGTCAACAGCTGGCAGTAAAGTGGCATGACAAACGAGACGTCCATGTCCTCTCCATTGTCCATACAGAAACCATGTCAGCCACAGGGAAGGTGGACCACCTGACGGGAGTGATAAAAATCAAACCAGACTGTGTGCTTGACTATAAACTCAAAATGGGGGCAGTGGATAAGGTGGACGTGATAAACAGCTTTGTGGAATGGACTCAGAAAACGACCAAGGAGTATAAGAAGATATTTTTCTATCTGATCGACACTGCTGCCCTCAACGGCCACATAGTTCATCGCCAACTAACAGGTGAGATGATTACTGAACAAGGTATTTTTGTAATTGGATGTACACATCCATTATGCATTTATAGTGACAATATCTCATCCACCACCTCATAATCCTTTCCCTTCCCACTCCCTCATGGGTAAAGTAATTACTTACCAAAAGTACAGAGAGAACCTCATGAGAGAGCTGCTGGAGGAGCACCACACCCCTCGGCACCCATCCACTGGGGGTCTTCCTGCTGCAGACAATCCCCTACGCCTCACTGCGCGGTCTTTTCCCTGCAAAGTCCCTCAAACTGCTGCTCAAGGTAGTCGAGGTAAATAGACCAAATAAACAAACCATGGTCATATTCTTTGTTTATTTAACTAGGCAAGTCATTTAACAACAAATTATTATTTACAATGACGGCCTACACTGGCCAAACTCAGACAACGCTAGGCCAATTGTACGCCGCCCTAGCTTCAAAATACAACACAAGGTCATACTCCTCTGACGCAATTAGCATTGTTTTACAGAGCTAATAGAAGAATGTAGCTAGCTACATAAGCACGATTGAATATAACATCATAAAGGTTATGAAATTAGTAAGGTTAGCTCGCGGGTCCGCGGTTATAAGGAATATACACAAATATATTATGCTCCATAAATACAGTAGGCTACAATAGAAACAACATACAGAAACTATTACAACGTAGTAAGGAACTTACTTTGATAGAAACGCACACATTTCCAAAGTTATTATTAGTAATGAAAACAACAATGACTGAGATGCGGGCAACAGATGGAAAATGTGAACACGTGCAGATCCTGTTCCGATGCGAGATGAGCAAATGTCTGCAGACTTGAACTGCACAAACAATTGGGAAGTTAATTAATTAATTACATTAATTGTCCGCAGAAGTAAAAAGGACAATTTTTATGTGAATGAATGAGGAGGCGGAACACACCTCAATTCAAACTCTTTGAAGAAAATAAAAACTTGTTTGAAATTGAAGTTGAAAACAGCCTATGAATAAAAACAGTCTGCGTGCCTTGGTTTGAGGGCAGCGCAGATTAAATGTACTGTTGCATAACAATCACATTCTGGAATGGAGAGAACATTCTAACATCACGTGCATAAAAAAACTCACGCTGGGGCGAACGTTAGAGATAGTTGGAACTCACTCATGAAAGGGTTAACAAAGAAGGAGAGTGATGGAGTGCTGCATCAGATGACCTGGCCTCCACAATCACCCAACCTCAACCAAATTTAGATGGTTTGGGATGAGTCGGAACCGCAGAGTGAAGGAAAAGCAGCCAACAAGTGCTCAGCATATGTCGGAAGTCCTTCAAGACTGTTCCAGCTGGTTGAGAGAATGCCAAGAGTGTGCTGTCATCAAGGCAAAGGGGGGCTATTTGAAGGATCTCAAATATAATATACATTTTAATTTGTTTAACACTTTTTGGGTTACTATATGATTCCATATGTATTATTTCGTAGTTTTGATGTCTTCACTAAGTAGAACATAATAAAAATAAGGAAAACCCCTTGAATGTTCTAAAACATTGGTGTGTTCTAAAACTTTTGACCGGTAGTGTGTATATATATATATTTTTGACACATATTTAACCCCTTTTTTTGGGTGGGCACAAAACTACCTCCATAGTTCCATAGATTTTTTTAACTGGTACCGGATACCTTCAGACGAGTCCTGTGGCACTTGTGGGGGTCGTAGAGCAAAACGGAGAACACCATTGTGTTTGTGAAAATCTTCCCTTTTCACATTAATTTGTAGCCTAAACGGTTTGGATGCTACAAACAGAAGTTGCCACATCGACGGTACCAACTAAAGACGAGTCCAGTGGGGTTGTAGAGAAAATCAGAGAACACCTTCGTGTTCCTGAGAGTCTCATCTTTCCACAGAGTGGTCATGTTAGTTTTCTAAGCCAAACCTTTCGAACTGAACGGTTTGGCCTACCGTTCAGACGCTACAGAGTTTTTCGTAAGAAGACCGATTTTCAAGATGCCTCATGTTCTGACAAACCATGCTGTAGTTCGGCCACCTTCAACCGCAGATGCAGAAGGCCGCCATAGGCGGATGCGGTGGATTGAGACGCAGCCCATGCAAAAAAGAAGTATATCTCTAGCTTAACTTTTCTCCTACAATTTCCATCAAAATCCGTGTGTTTAAGCTATAGCTATCTGTATTTTTTGCATGTGGTGCGTCTCAATCCACTGCATCCGCCGATGGCAGAGCTAAAGCGGTGTTTGTCAGACCATGAGACATCCTGAAAATCGGTCTTCTCACTAAAACATCTAAAATGTCCAAGCAGTTTGGCCTACAAACCCCTCTGTGGAAAGATGAGACCCTCATGAACACAACCCGATAAACGTCATGGGACTAATATGACCACTCTGTGGAAAGGTGAATCTGTTACGAACACATACAGTACAGTCGGTTGTTTTGCTTAGGACGCTAACAAGACTCGTCACAAGGTCATAGGTACCAGTAAAAAACAATTATGGAAGTATATCTCTCAGATATAGAACAGACACTTCAGAACAAACTTGGCGGGGGGGGGCAATCTGTTGTTCCATTTAGTGAATCTGTTATTCAGTGGGCTAATAGCAGTAATTCCATATATTTTTTGATACCTTAAGGGGTCTTACATTTTTTATAATAAAATAGTTAAATGATCCTTGGTATGACCATCTTAAATCAATTCCACATGTTAGTTTAGTAGAATCCCTACCCCGGCTTAGACTGGGCTTAGACTCGAGGGTTTTAAACTGACAGATTCTGATGGGATTTATTTTTATTCGGTTACTTCGATTAACATTCATTTGACTCTAGGGGTTTTATGTCTATCAACCGTAAGACAAGCTCCCTAAAAGGTTTGGATGGATGACATTAAAATGTCAGCGGTTAAGCGTTAATAAAGTCCGGATGAGAATCAGAGAGAAGACAGCAGAGAGTGGGTGGTGGACATACCAGTCAAGAGGGTGCTCTGGCCTACTGTATGTGTTTGCTGCAGTACCTTAGTACAGAGCTAAGGAGCTGATATAGGGATACAGAGCAAGAGAGGAGATGGACTCATCTGTCCCTCGATCACTGCAATTACTGCATCATAATGTACTGTACCTACGTCATGTGTTTCCGGAGCATTTTATCCATTAGGAGCAGTGTCACCATCTTCCTTTCAGTCTGTGGTCCTCTCTGTGGGTAATTGATACCACTATGTCAGTTGTACCACCACAAGCAGGACATTGTTGGGTTAAACACTGCAATGTGGTAGCAATTTTGGGTTCTGCTCCATTGGAAAGCTCTAGCACATTTCCTTAAATCCCGGAACATTAGACCGTTTTGAGGGTTTTTTTTCAAGTAAATTTCACAGCCAATTTCTAAGCAGGAATTGCCTTTGGTTTGGTTGTTTATGAAAACAGATCCTAATGGTTTTAGGATGGCTTCCACCTCTCAAACAGAGACAATGAGTCAATTTGACAGTGAATTGTTTTACTCCAGAGAAATCACTCATTATATGGTTTCCAAATGGTGTTTCTTTCTCACCAGTTTAATGAATTGCTTTCTTGCACGTGGGAGATGTAATTTAGTTAGCGTGATTATTTTATGCAATGATTTTTGCCATATTCATATGTCTCAATTTCAATTGAAAGTATGTTTTATATTGAATGAATGATCACGTTACAGTCAATGTGACCGTTTTGTACTTTATAGGGAGCTCATTCTAACTTCTGATTGTATGTCCTTTGTGGGGAGATGATCAGTGCAAAGCGTCACAGAATTTGAAGAAATATGAAACAGTTGATCATATTGCTTACTCTTCTGAGAGTTAGCAAAGTAATAAGAAGAAAAAAGAAAAATAAGTATTAAGAAAACATCTGTGGCCCTAAACTTGTCAAAGTAAAATCATGGCTTGCGTCTAAAATGTGCTGGATGGTTTTCACTCACCATTCTGTATCATCAACATGACACAATTTCAGCCATCCATTACAGGAAAAATGTCTGCCTTTTTGGTGTATCTTCAAGTTCTCATGATGCCAGATGGTGAAAGGGAGAGTAATCTCAAGTAGGAGTCTTGTAGACTTGGCTCTGGCTTGACTCAGCCTTCTATCCTACTTTTCTATGTCGGATTGTATGATTTGTGGGGTATATTTGTATAGTGGATCTGAATATGGTCATTTAAAGCACGCTAACAACATTGTAGGTTTATCACTAATCCTGATTTATCAAGACCCTTAGAGTGAACCAGTTAAGGTTTCACTGTAGTTCCACTCCTGTATTGCAGCCAACAACAACCCCAGAAAAGAGAAAGTCAGGCTCACCTCCGCAGAGCCAAACCCAATTTACTGTAATCCCAGAGCTTCACATTAGCCAGACTGCTTTAACCAGGCTGCTTTAACCAGGCTGCTCGCTTCATGTGGTTTTAAGTTACTTAACAATACAAGCTACAAGTTCAACAAAAATGACAGTAAATCCTGTGTAAAATCTATTGTTCTGTTCATTCTGTATTCCGTGAAATGTTTGTTTTAGGAGTTACTCATCAAAGAGTATTGATGCATCTCGGATATTGAAGTTCATTGAAATTGTCAGTTTGAAATTAATGTTACGTTCTGTGTTTGTCTAATTTCAGGTATGCTGCCCTGCACAATGGAAATCATATTGAAAAGGAAAAGCAGTCGTTGCAAAAAGAGGACACAGAGTTGCCGGAGTCCTGCTTCTGACAACCACAGGCAGACAGTCAGACAGACACTACCCTGTGCAATCTGATACAGGGACTGGGTCAGAACCAGAACCAGCCCTAGAGGGAGTCATTCTAAGGCGGCCTCTCCCACTGAGAGACAGCCAAACCAACAACATCTTTGGACTGAATTCTTAGGAGCGGGACTGATTATGGACTGTGGAATACTTTAAGGTGAATAATGTTGCCAAAGCTATTTGATATTAACTTTGTTTTAAGATATGTCGTTTCATATTTCCTTTGCTTAAAAAAGGAAGAAAAACACTCAATCTTTCTGATCCACTATAGCTAGCTGTTAGTTAACAGATGTTCCAGTAATGCTTAGTGTTATCTGTCACCAATATAAACATTTCAATAAGCTTTATTGGTCTAAGGAGGTGCAATTTCACACAGGCACAGAGGGCTCATAACCCCTTCATTTAGAATTAAGTATTAACTTGAAAATGTTCTCATTTTATTAAACTTCAGGTCTCTTATCTCTCCCTGTCATTGTTGCCATATGCTCAATCACGATCAGCCTAGATCCCATAACTTTCCTTTGATGCTCTGCATAATCTTCAAAAGCCAAAAGTGATAGAAAGTATTTCAACACACCCACAGTATTGTATGGTATGTGATGAAATAATTCCACCCCTAAAGTGCATTATTAGCTACTACATTTTATAAATGATTCTCTCTCATAACTCCTCTCTCAGATGTCGACAAAGATGGACCATGCAATAAGATGGACATGTTTTTAAAGATTATGGTTGCTGAAGCAATTTAATCTTGGTCACAGTATTTTGCCTCCTCCTGATGTGTGTTGTCTACTACAGTATGTGCATACTACGTACAGTGTGTGGGTGCGTGCTTGAGATCATGTCCTATACTTCATGAAGTGCCCCTCTCAACACCACGTGTGTTTAGTCTAGTCCACAGTAACATGCAATTTCTTATGCATTACTAACAGTAGTCTGAAAACATTCGCTAGAATGTACTACAATTTTCCGTCATTTTGTATTCATGAACAATCCAAGGTATCCCTTGAAATGTATATTTACCTGCACCTGAAATGTAAACATTGACTTATATTTCCTATGCGATTCCAAAGCAAACCAGTCCACTTGCTGAATCCTTCAGTAGGCTACCAATGATGAGTAGCTCGTTTAAAAGGCAATCGCCACCAAAGCCAGAATTTCATTTTCTATGAGTCACCAAATAGAGGCTCAGTGGTTCAGTTATTAGCATTTTCTGTCCAAAGCACTGGGAATATTTCCTTTCAGAAAACAATGCAAAGAGATCATACATAGACATATAGAGCAGGATGTAAAGAATACCAACGGCATTTTCCCCATACATTCATCCGTTAAACACACATTCAAGCGACGTATCGCAGCAACTTAAACAAAATGACCCGGTTGGTTGAACTTCCTGATGAAATGTCCAATCTTTAAGGGACAGTGCAGTCAAAAACATGATTTACCATTTTTTAAATGATATTTCCAGACTATCAGGTCGAAATAACGCCCTGAAATTGTGAAAATTATGAAAATGCATTTTAGTGTGAGCTTTTTGAAGATAAAAAAATGCCTGGAATTTCAGCTTGTTCAGGTGGAATGGAGTTTTTGGCCCAAAGCATGACATCACAATCTGATCTGATTATTCTGACCAATGTCTGGGTGAGTATCTGCGAGTGATCGCTCCTCCCTTGTACCTGGTTGATGAATTAAGGTCGCTAAGGAATTCCCCTCCCCTGGTTGTTTAGGTCTTAATTGAAAGGAAAACCCCAAAACCAGCAGACACTATGCCCTCCGTGGAATGAGTTTGACACCCCTGCCCTAGAGTCTAGACCAGGGTTTCCCAACCCTCTCCTCGGATGTTTCACATTTGAGTTCTAACCCTAAACCGCCAGATCTGATTCAATTAGGCAAAGGCGTGATGATTAGTTGACTAATTGAATCAGGTGTCCAGTTTAGAGTTAAAACAAAAATGTGAGAGGGTTGGGAAACCCTGGTCTAGACGATCCAATCAGATGTATCAGTACATCCACACGATCAGTCTGAGCATTTCAATGGCAAAAGAAGGCTCAGGGAAATAAATGATAGACAAATATATTTTCATTTATTATCATGAAATAAACACACATAGTGATTTATTAGACACTAAGTGGTGATTTAAAAAATGTAATTAAAAAGACTGCATGAGGCTTTTATAGATAGCCCAGCAGATGATCCTCATGTTTTTGTAATGTACATGTTGATACATAAATATCAGAATTACCATTAAGTTGTCTCTGAGTGGGGTGTTTGGGGCAAGGTTGAGTGTGTTACGCAGTGTCCAGTATCATTAAGCTATCATTAAGTCATTACATCCATCCTGTCTTCCTTACAAAACCAAAATGTCAGTCACTCCCTCCTCCCTCCTGTCCTTGGACTCAATCTTTCCCCTGAAGATTCATGGGAAGTAATAATGACTTTGAGTTTTATTTGAGGAAATATTCAGAATATATCTAGATAGACTTTACAGGGCATGATTTTGACAGCCCTGTAAAGACAGCTCTTCTATTCAGAGGGTTTTGGTCAATACAAATGTTCTTGTTTTTTCCTGCAACAACTGACAGCTAAATGTATTTAGAATATTTACACTGAGTTTACAAAACGTTAAGGACACCCCCCACTTTTGCCCTCAGAACAGCCTCAATTTGTCAGGGCATGGACTCTACAAGGTGTCAAAAGCATTCAACAGTTATGGTCCATGTTCACTCCAATTAATTCCCACTGTTGTGTCAAGTTGGCTGGATGTCCTTAGGGTGGTGGACCATTCTTGATACACACAGGAAACTGTTGAGAGTGGAAAACCCAGCAGCGTTGCAGTTCTTGACACAAATCGGTGCGCCTAGCACCTACTACTATACCACGTTCAAATGCACTTAAAACTTTTGTCTTGCCCATTCACCCTCTGAATGGCAAACATACACAATCCATGTCTCAATTGTCTCAAGGCTTAAAAAATCCTTCTTTAACCTGTCTCCTCCCTTTCATCTACACTGATTGAAGTGGATTTCACAAGTGACATCAATAAGGGATCATAGCTTTCACATGGATTCACCTGGTCAGTCTGTCATGGAAGAGCAGGTGTCAATAATGTTTTGTACACCCAGTGTAGGCAGAGCCTTTACAGTGCTATACCCTTCTGGAACAGATTTCAAACCAATGTTGTTTTTTTGTTCTTGTTCTTTTCATGCTCCTTATAAAAAAAGCTATTTATCTCAGACTGTGACCTCTTCATAATTGAAGCACTAGCACTTTAGTAATATATAGATGATAATGATGTAAAAAGATTATTCCATAGTCTTCTCATCAGTTGATCGTCCAATACCAACTTTGTAAACAAAGGTATTTTGATCACTTAAATTATTTACTTTCCTTTTCCTTCATCCTGAAGATGTTATTTTTTATTGTATTTTTGATGATACATTCAGAAAGGTCTGTAGTGCATTCATTTGGATACAAAAGTGAATGCCACGTGTACAATCCATGAAGACCCATTCTAATTATATAATAATCAATATATTCTCAAATCATTCTCTTTGTGAGTGGGACTTGCTTACAGTGCAAACAATGCAACATAATGTTTGTCCATGAACAATCTTAAAATTGAATTTGTATATTTTTCTTTGTTTGTGTTTTCTTTTTCAGGAATTGAATTCAGCCAATTAAGATGATATATGCATTGTACTTTCAGCATAAATAAGGCTTATATTTCTGGGATTTTAAAGTGTATATAGATGAATATATTTCATCAAAAAGTGTGATATGAGTCTGTGTCTCTATATTCTTCATTCCAGTAGCTCTGCTGGCCTATCCTTCTAGCCCACTATAATTATAAAGCCTGAACATGTATGCCACCATATACTCCAGTACACATATGTGTATGCATAGTCACATACAGCTGTTGATTGAGCTTTTTTTATGTTCAAGATGTTCATAAAATACATTTAAACATTTTATTGCCAGTTTTCAATTGACGTGGCCTGCATAAGAATTTCAGCCATACTAAAAAGGAGGGAGTTTCCCTTTATGTTTTGTTTGTGATAACAGATGTGCTGCGTACAGAATGATGCCCGGCAGTTTCCATGACACCTGGAATATAAATCTCCAGATCAACATGTATGGTACATTATGTGTTGGTGGTTGAAAGTCCAGAATTAGAACACTACCTGTGGAGATTTAAGAGGAAAACCACCTGTGGTAATAACATAACTTTCATCATTTACTTTAGTTACACCCATGAGGTAGATTTGAAAGGAGAACCATCAACTACCTAATTTTATACTGTATATTCAGATACCAGTTACAAAATATGCAGTGATACTTGGAACGGTACAGTAATACGTTGGTAATACATTGTACTTTCCCCTGTGAATAGTCCTGTCCTGCTAATATGGTTGATTGTTAATGGAACATTTCTTGACTATGTGCCTGACACACAAAGTAGTCTCCTTCTTTCGTCCTCTGCTTCTTGACTTTAAAATAGATTTTACTGTGTATCCTCACACTCAATGCACACGCATGCACGCACACCTGCGCACACACTGTGCCATGACAAATTGGACTTTTGCACAATCATCTATTTTCTTGTTTACTTTCAGAATCAATAGGTTGGCACTAAGCATAGATATAATTGGTTTCAGGATTTACAAACCTCAATAGTCAATCATATTTGCCAAGACGTGATACTGGGAACGGTACAGTAATACATTAGTAATACATTGTACTTTCCCTGTGAATAGTCCTGTAGGACCTCCTTTAATCCTTGTTGAATTACATACACGTAGAGTTGGGACAATAAACCGAAAATGATTGACACCGACCAAATCGATCACTTATCGCAGGCATTTCTTCATTAGGATAAGTAGGCTATACTAGAGAAATGTGAAGTTTGAAATTAGTTTCCTAGTATGGGTGATTGTTAATGAGACATTTGATGGCTACAACCATCAAACTAGTTTAAAACAGGGATCTCCAACCTTTTCTAGCATGAGAGCTAATTTAAAAAAAAAAATTATGTCACCAGCTGTGGTAAGCTGTGGTAAAGTTTAAGGTAATGTCATAAATGTATCATTCTATTTATCATTATTGCATAAATTCAGGCAATTTATAATGATATGGATTTTTGTCCATATCGCCCAGCTCTACACACATGTACATAAAGGTTAAGGTGATGATTAATTAAATGCTTCACCTGTTCATTAGTGATCAGAACCACAGGCATCATCTGTCCCCGTGGTGCATTCCCCAGCCTCTGCATGTTGAGAACATCTGAGAAAGGCTGAACTCTGAGGTGGGCCGTATCCACAAAGCGTCTCAGAGAAGGAGTGCTGAGCTAGAATCTGTCTATACAATCTTATTCATTATGAACTAAAATGCTAAATTGATTCTAGATCAGCACTCCTACCCTGAGATGGATACGGACCTAGTTGTCTAGAGACAGAGGCAAGGGGCGGCATCTCGCATAGAGCCACATTGTAATATACAGATCAAGTCAATTGTAACCTACGTAAGTCATCTGGGGAGATATTGGACAATGAGGAAGAATACAATGAAATATGCAGTTTCAACAAACCATTTAAGTTGCAGCAAATTTCATACCTCCAAACATACACAAATGTTGCTACTTTTACAACTCAACACAGTATTGCGTTTTTAAAAGTTTGTTCAGATATAACCAATGTCTGAGAAAGAGTTGTATCTCAAAGCCATACATTCACTTAAGGTTTAAGGTTTGGAAGCTTTGGTGCAATCGTTTTTCAGTTTCAGTTAGTCCCCAACATGTCGTCACCATGCCTTCACCCTAGGAACCTCCTCCAACCTTCCACTCTCACTCTTTGGGTGCCACCTCTGAAGACTGCCCTGAAGGCAGTGGAAGCTCACAGCATGAATGTGTTGTACAGTAAATCTCCCAAAAGTGTTGTTGAAGAATAAACTTTTGTAATAAAACTCCTCCGTTTTTTTTTTGATGGAACACAGATGGGTCACTATTTTCATTAGCTTCTTCTCTGTCAAGGGCCCAGAACATGTATGACTTTTTCTGTTGGTATGTGAGAGCTCTAATAAATAAATGATGATTAAAGACGGAGAGATGTTATTAATCCCTGGCGTCAAATTTCTTTTAGGCATCACCTGGTTTCAATAGGGAGCATGCTAGTAATTTAGATTACAGATAATAGTATCATTCAACCACTCCATAGAGAATTACAGTTGTTTATTCCAAATGTAAAGCATTCTCAGTCTTTTTCTTTCCAAACAGAATGAGTGAGGGAGTGGAGTGTTCATTGGCTGCCTAGCTTGTTATATAATCGTGAATAAAGAGGGTCACTCCGGTATGGAACCTTTACCCTTTTACCATAGGCAATGGCCTTCTGTTCCAGTCCTGGAGCACAGTTAGAACACATTGATTCAGACAGCAGGAGCTAATTTCTGCTTTAGCCAATACAAGGTAAGCTGTGTGCGTCACTCCCAACCTCTCCTCTGGTTTATTTACAGTGCACAGGGACTGCATCAGACTGAGAGAGTCTTTAGAATAAACATACTACATGTAGCAGGTAAAAGCAGACCAATCTGTGTGTAAATATTATGTTTTTTAATGGAGTCCCATGGGTTAATAATTATGCTAACCATGTTAGCATAATGTCACAATGTCTCCTAAAGCGTACAGTAAGGCTAATGCTGAACATATCACGGAGGTCCACAAACATGCTGGGTTGCTGCTGTGTCATTTTGGCCCCAAAACAGTGGACCATATGGCTCAGCTTGGTTACTGACAGACTTTTGACAGACAAATACCACACATCCTGGTTCCCAGACAGACCTAAGTATGACAGACAGACGGGAGCCTCATTACACAATGGCATGTTTCAATCGGATGGAAACCCCTTACAGAATCACAATATCCTGCAGCTGTCAAAGCAAGTTTTCCATAACTGGCTTAACAGATGGACTTGCCACATTGGGGTTTTATCTATCCGTTCAGGATTACGGTAGGCTATGTGCCTGACACACAAAGTAGTCTCCTTCTTTCGTCCTCTGCTTCTTGACTTTAAAATACATTTACTGTGTATCCTCACACTCAATGCGCACGCGCATGCACGCACACCTGCACACACACACACGTGCACACACACACTGTGCCATGATAAGTTGGACTATTGCACAATCATCTATATTCTTGTTTACTTTCAGAATCAATAGGTTGGCACTAAGCGTATCAGGATTTACAAACCTCAATAGTCAATCATATGTGCCAAATTCAATTAATTTCAGAAGCTGATTGGCCGTAGTATGAAGGGGCTCACAAACTTTCCTTATTTCCTGCTTATTTACTTCCTTTTTATTTCTCATACCTGACCTTCAGTTATGTATTTCTCAGTCTGTTAAGTGTGAATATAATTTTGGAAGAATTTGGTAATTCCTCAAAGACTATTATTTTGAAATAAACTTTAGTTTAAATGGAAATAGTTTCCTATTGTTTTCCATGACCATGTTGAATTCACAGTTTGGCCTGATTACAGAAAGGATTTATTGGTCCCTAACATTTATCAAGCACCATGCTGAAGCTAACCTTTTATTGGGTGGAAACTGAACAATGTCTTTCCCTGATTGTCATGTGGAGGAGTAACCTGCTAAGTTGCAGATCCCATTAATTTCCTATGGCTCTGATAACCGTCTCAACTTGACCTTTATAAATATATTCTAGATGTTAATGGCTTTATAAGCTTTCTAATAATGCATCTAACATTTAGAAGTTCAGGGGAGGAGGATCTCACTCTCTCAGCTCAACTTGAATGGAGTTTAGCACCTACACTATAGGGCTCTACACAATCCAGAGATGAGAGCTGTGTAAATTTGGAACAGTACACTCCATTGTGAGGAGATGCTCATGGGGCAGCCATGTTGAGCCAACCCTTTATTTCCTCTGAATGGATCATGGCGGACGGTGCCTCTCAGGGATCAAAAGGTGATCAACCAGGGATTTTATTTGTGTTTAGCTTTTTGGTATGTTCTGTATTTCTTCTTGGTAAAAGGCATATGAAGCTGGTTGTTGTCTATACTCATTTACCTAAAACATACAAATCTGAGATGTGAGTAGGAAGCAGTGCTTATTACAACACGACTGAGATTACAACAAGACTCAGATAAAGAGATGTTTTGGAAGGAGCACTGTGTGAACTTCCGCCACTCACGCTATCAAACGCCCTTATTGCCTTAATTTCTTCATAAAGTGTGTATTTTTGCCACTCAATTTTGTCTGCCTTGCTTAGTTCACCAAATCTCCTGATATGTTTCTCCAAAAATATATACAGTACCAGTCAAAAGTTTACACACCTACTCATTCAAGGGTTTTTCTTTATTTTACTATTTTCTACATTGTAGAATAATAGTGAAGACATCAAAACTATGAAATAACACATATGGAATCATGTTGAATCACATATGGAATCATATGGAATCATCAACCAAAAAACGCCTTCGAATTCTTCGAAGTAGCCACCCTTTGCCTTGATGACAGCCTTGTACACTCTTGGCATTCTCTCAACAAGCTTCATGAGGAATGCTTTTACCATAGTCTTGAAGGAGTTCCCACATATGCTGAGCACTTGTTGGCTGCTTTTCCTTCACTCTGCGGTCCAACTCATCCCAAACCAAGTCTCTTCTTTTTCTTGGTGTTCTTTAGTAGTGGTTTCTTTGCAGAAATTTGACCATGAAGGCCTGATTCACACATTCTCCTCTGAACAGTTGATGTTGAGATGTGTCTGTTACTTGAACTCTGTGAAGAATTTATTTGGCCTGCAATTTCTGAGGCTGGTACCTCTAATGAACTTATCCTCTGCAGCAGAGGTAACTCTAGGTCTTCATTTCCTGTAGCGGTCCTCATGAGAGCCAGTTTCATCACAGCGCTTGATGGTGTTTGCGAGTGCACTTGAAGAAACTTTTGTATTGACTGACCATGTCTTAAAGTAATGATGGACTGTCATTTCTCTTTGCTTATTTGAGCTGTTCTTAACATACTATGGACTTGGTCTTTTAATAAATAGGGCTATCTTCTGTATAACACCCATACCTTGTCACAACACAACTGATTGGCTCAAACACATTAAGAAGGAAAGAAATTCTACACATTTTTAAGAAGGCACACCTGTTAGTTGAAATGCACTCCAGGTGACTACCTCATGAAGCTGGTTGAGAGAATGCCAAGAGTGTGCAAAGCTGTCATCAAGGCAAAGGGTGGCTACTTTGAAGAATCTCAAATATAAAATATATTTAGATTTTTTACTACATGATTCTATATGTGTTATTTGACTGGTACTATATATATTTTAAAAGGCCAGCCTGTCAAAGTAAGGTAATGCTTCAGCATATCCTTTACAGTTTAAGATGTTTTGTTTAGGATACCTGTTGCCATTTTACAAAAATAAATGAGTGATGGCATCAGTGATGTATTCCAACTATCTGTATGAGATTATTTCCTCCAAACATTCCATAGATATTTAGAGCACTCTCTCTGCTGGGAAATGGGTATACTAGTAGTGTCCTAAAGTGTCTACTGCTGATTTCTCTTTCTGGAGGGTTTTATGACCGACACTCCCTCATTTCCCAGCAGCTCCCTCCTTTCCTCTTTAAAGCTGTGAGCCACAGGTTAGCATTTTTTATCATCAGTCTTGTTCTGGATGCAGCTCTGCAGAGTGGTCACTTGCTGGCACAGCCACAAAGTCATAAAATCTGATTTTTAACCTAACCTTAACTCTAACCTTAATCACATTGTTAACCCTAATCTTAAATGTAAACCAAAAAGCACATTTTTGTTTTCATGTATTTTTACAAAATTGTTACTTTGCGGCTGGCCAATCTAGCAGAAGTTGCTCTGTTCTGCCTCAAGGGCAATATTCATCCAAATACATTTAAGTCAATTAGAATAGACACTCTTATCCAGAGCAACTAAGGTAAAGTGCCTTGCTCAAGGGCACGTCAACAGAACTTTCACCTAGTAAGCTCAGGGATTCAAACCAGTGAACTTTCAGTTACTGGCCCAACACTCTTAACTGCTAGAGCCAGGGGAGAGGTGGAGAGAGAGAGATACCAGAGTTCCACTGGGCTAATGCTGATGGTGACTCCTCCAGGCATGGGCCTGTACAAAGAGTCTCGGACAGAGTATGACAGCCGATATAGGATCAGTTTTGCCTTTTAGATCATGAATAGCATTATACGGACAGGGATGGATCTGGATTTTAGTCTGAGACGCTTTTTGAGCCATGGAGGGAGCTGGAGTTCACTGTACTGAGCCATGGCTAGAAATGTAGGCATGTTTGATCTCCTACCATGCTGATGTGGCTCCTCTGGTCCCTCTGAAACAGCACAGAACAGAACTGCCTATCCTGACTGACCGTTGAGGCACAACTTGGTTGTTAAACCTGTTTGTCCATTACTACAACTCTAGTGACGGACCGATTATCAATGGTCCAATGGTGTGTTACATACTGTAGAATCACAGTCTCTGATGAGGTCCTAGTGGATCAATGTGAGATCGATCCAGATCCATCATAACTTCAAATTCAGAGCAAATTATATATTTTCATAACCTTCAGTCATTTAGCTTCTATTCTTTCAGATACTAATTCATGATTATGTTCGTAATTCCTCCAGTCTAGACATAAGTGAGTTGATTTCATTTGAATGTGTATTTGTTCAGTTTGGGACCACACTGTGCAAAAAGTGAGTGAAGGACTAGTCTGACTGTGAGGGATATTGAAAACATCTTTCACTCACCACACAGTCTTATGTTTCATGTCAAACACCCCACAGTGAAACCACTGCCAAGCACAAATCATAAATCACAAAGCCATATTTTGTGTGGCTCAGTCGGTAGAGCATGGCACTTGCAATGCCAGAGTTGTGGGTTTGATTCCCACGGGGGACCAGTATGAAAATGTATGCAGTTGCTGTGGATAAGAGTGTCTGCTAAATGTAAAAATGAAATGATATTTGACTGGAGAAATGCATAACTTGTAAAATACTGCCATGATCTAAGGCCAGGTGTTTCCCCTGGAATAAAGCCCTGTTCTATACCTCTGTCATGGTTTATAGAAAGTTATATCATTGAATATGCTGTGGTGCTTTTATCTCAACACAATCAATCTGAGCTATGTCTGTTTTTTGATGTATTCTACTAAATTGTTTTAGCAGGAGTAGAAGACACTGATCGATAGAGGACTGTGGTTCTAATAGTTTCTACATACTGGACTCATTGCAGTTTGGCAATAGCCAGGAGGACCCACTGTTGTCAGCGCTGTGGCAATTTTCCTTGTGTGTTCCCTTCCTTCCCACCTTGCAAAAACACGCATGGTTAAATTGGATCACAAATCAAGCTAGCTCCAACAATGAAAAATGTGCCTGCTTTCCACATAATCTGATTTAGTCAAATACTAAGTACCAGTAGGATAAAACATTGGCTGGATTTACTTCGGAGTGGAACATCAAGTGGCTAGTGTTGAGCACTTGATGGTAATGGCTTTGTCTGATTTGACAATGGGATTTACAGCCATAAAACCTAACATAGCATGCGTAAAAAGACGCCTGAGTGGAGTTCTCACTTCCGTTTTTCAGGGGAAACAGAAGTTATGTTGAAAAAAACTGTATCCCTGAAACCCGGAAACATCCGCTGTTGTGTATTGGTATTCTAGTTTTGTCCCTTTAGGACACCTGTAACCCCCCCTTGCTTACCTACGTTGAAATGCTTGGAATATTCTTCCTGTGAAACGCATTAAACAATGCCCACGTTAATTTCTACTCCCGTCTCATGTCCTGTCCTTATGTTAGTTGTATAAGTAATACAGTGTGCTATACAACAAAACTGGCGTCGAGGAAGAAACGTTCTCACGTTTGTGCTCATTATCTTCGGCAGAAAGTTTGAGTTAAATTCGTTAAAAAAATCGCTTTAGAAAGATGCAAACAAAACGTGGAGCTAGCCAGTCACGTGATGCTAGCTAGCTTTTGATGTCACAGCAACGAGAGCCTCAAGGGATAGGAAGAGTTTCGCTGCGGGAAAGTGAAGTCATTGAGAGTTAAAAGAAGAAAAAAAGAGTCTGGGACTATGGGACCGTCTGAAAAGTGTGAGAAAGAAAAATAAACCGAAAATGTCTGCATTGGTTGAAAATATAGGAACATTTGATGATTCTGTAGAACAATGGAGTTCTTACACAGAAAATGTTGAGTACTTTGCGTTGGCAAATGGAATTAAAGCAGAAGTCGTTGTGCCAACATTTTTGACTGTTATGGGAGGAAAAACATTCAATCTACTGCACAGCCTAGTAACGCCTGAAAAACCTGGTGATAAATCATATTATGAAATTGTGGCTATCTTAAAAGGACATTATTCTCCCAAACCACTGATAATCGCAGAGAGATTCAGGTTTCATAAGAGAAATCAAGAGGAGGGGGAATCAATCTCACAGTTTGTGGCTGTATAGAAACCGTTATCTGAACACTGTGAATTTGGGCGATCAATGAGTGACACTATACGTGATAGGTTAGTGTGTGGCATACGCAGCGAGGCAATTCAGAAATTCCTTTTGACTGAGAGTAACTTAGAAGTGAGTACGTCAATGGAAATGGAAAATAAAGGCGCACAACAGCTAAGTGCATCGACCCAAGTGCATAAGGTGTTAAAAAACAAGGCAGGAGGTGGCAAGCCATGCTATCGCTGTGGGAAACCAGGTCACCAAGCAGAGGAGTGTTGGTGCAAAGACTTAGACTGCAGAAGATGTGGAAAAAAGGATAATATCGAACATGCATGTAAAAACAAAAGGAGACAATCAAACAAAAGTACTGAACAAAGGAAAAGCGTCTTCAGGGAGTACAGAAGGAAAGTGCATAAAACAAAGCACACAGAGGATGAACAAAGTGATATTCTGTCTGAAGGGGAAGAATCTTTGCATGTTTTGTCCATTTCAGACAATGGACACTGATACTGGGTGACACCGCTACTGGATGGAAATGCAGTACGGATGCAAGTGGACACTGGAGCAGCCATATCTTTGCTGTCTGAGGCTGTCTACAAGGAGAAACTACACCATCTCACACTACAGACCACAAAGATGACGCTGAAAACATACACCGGTGAGATTGTTCCATTGAAAGGAAGCATGATTGTTACAGTGGAGCTCAACAAACAGAAGGTAAAGCTACCACTCTACATTGTGAAAGGCAACCATCCAGCATTGCTAGGACGCACATGGCTGGAAAATATCAAACTAAACTGGCAGGAAATTCACATGGTTGCAAAAGAGGACAGATGCACGAGGACCAAGAGTCACAAGAACTGTTGACCATAGTGACTCACAAAAGGACTGTACAGGTACCGGTGGCTTCCTTTTGGAATCACCTCAGCTCCGGCCTTGTTTCAGAGAGCTATGGACCAGATATTGAGCGGGCTCACTGGGGTCCAATGTTACATCGATGATCTACTCATCACCGGCAAAGACGAGCAGGAGCACATGAGAAACCTGAACGCTACACTACAGAGATTGGAGGAGTACGGTCTGAGGGTCCGGAATGACAAATGCAAGTTTTTCCGGCCCTCTGGGCCAGGTCATCAACAGTTCGGGGCTCCACAAGGCACCATCGAAGGTGAAGGCCGTTGCGGAAGCTCCATCCCCACAGAACGTGAGTCAGCTGAGATCATTCTTAGGACTACTGACATACTACGCAAAGTTTGTGCCAAGCCTAGCTAACATGTTAACTTCTTTGGGAGCAGCGCACGAGGTGACCGTTTTGGAGAGCCTGGCGTGCCCAAAGTAAAATGCCTCCCATTCAGGCCCAGAAAATAGGATATGCACATATTTAGTACCATTGGATAGGAAACACTCTGAATGTTCTAAAAGTGTTAACATTTTGTCTATGAGTATAACAGAACGGATATGGCAGGCAAAAACCCGAGGAATTTCTGTCCTGGAAAAAGTGATTTTGACAGATTGCCTCATTTAGAACCCCTCCCTTATGAAAATGCCCATTTTAGGGCATATGAATGCAGTACCTATCGCTTCCTCTGGATGTCAACAGTCTCGAGAAAGTGTTCTGATTTTTTTTAGATGCTTTTAGAGCAGAGAAGAAGACAAATAAGGAAGTGTCCACGCAGATGTCAATAGAGTAAAACGCGCGTTCACGGCTGGCACGCTCTGTGGTTTTTTCCTTTCTTATCGCCCAGTTTATATTCCGGTTGAAATATTATAATATTTATACATAAAAGTGTTCCTAAGGATACATTTAAAATTATGTTTGATTGTTCTTGGACAAGTTTATAGGTATAAGTTGAACGAGTTCTCTTCACGTTTCAATGGAGGAGTCGACGCTCTATTTTCTCATTATAACTCGCCAACCAAACAGAGATTTATGGATATAATACATTACTTTTTCTAACAAAAGAACCATGGATTGTCTTCGTTGGACACTTGAGAAGCCCTCAGCAGAAGTTCTTCAAAAGGTAATTGATTTGTTTTCGCTGTGAAATGTGTTTTCTGTGAACCGTGATAGCTTATGAATTTATGGTAATGGGAAAAATATGTGGGGTGCTATCCTCAAACAATCAAATGGGGTGCTTTCGCCGTAAAGCCTTTTTGAAATCTGACAACGCTGTGATATTGCCAAGAAGCAGAGCTTTTGATGACTATGAAACACTTGTATATTGATGCATGTTTAATAATTCAACTTTTGGATTTTGAATTTGGCGCCTTGCATTTCACCAGGTAGTGTCGGGAGTTGGCATGTGATGCATCGGCTTATGGCGTTGGTGCGGTTGACCTTTTGCACCCTCTCTGGATTACTGACCTCTGCCTGCTTTGTCCTGTTGTTTACCTGCCCCTGTACTAGAAATAAACTTTTGTTTCTTCGACACTGTCTGCATCTGGGTCATACCTGAAACCTGATAGGTTAGATACTATGAAAGGACTAACATGGAGAATATATTCAAAAATAGGATATTCAGGCCACTATGGATAAATTCCTTAATTGTATTTCATATTTAATTTAATTTGACATCGGATGCTTTACAGATGCTAAACTGTTCACTCATCTATATTTTGATGACACATGACCATGGCAGACACAAGCATAAAATAAAATACGTTTGTGCTGCAGAACATCAAGTGTATCTAACAAATCAGTTTAATGCAAGTCTGACTCACTACGGCCGGCACTAGTTTTGAAATTGCACATGTGTATTCTACTATTCTAACTTTCAACAGTAAGTTGAGACCCTGACTGAGTTCCAAAAAACATTGATTTTTTTAGCAGTTTTAAAGGAAGTTTTCTGCAGTTTACACATTTTGCTATGGAACAGAGAGAACATTTTGTAATTTTTTAAAAGCATTCATGCAATTCTACTCATTTATATGATGAGCTGGTGTAACTGAGCTGGTGTAACTGAGTCAGGTTTGTAGGCCACCTTTCTCGCATACACTTTTTCAGTTCTGCCCACAAATGTTCTATAGGATTGAGGTTAGGGCTTTGTGATGGCCACTCTAATACCTTGACTTTGTTGTCCTTAAGCCATTTTGCCATAACTTCGGAAGTATGCTTGGAGTCATTGTCCATTTAGAGACCCATTTGCGACCAAGATTTAACTTCCTGACTGATGTCTTGAGATGTTGCTTCAATATATCCACATACTTTTCCTCGCTCATGATATCATCTATTTTGTGAAGTGCACCAGTCCCTCCTGCAGCAAAGCACCCCCACAACATGATGCTGCCTCCCCGGTGCTTCACGGTTGGGATGGTGTTCTTCTTGCAAGCCTCCCCCTTTTTCTTCCAAACATAACGATGGTCATTATGACAAAAGAGTTCTATTTTTGTTTCATCAGACCAGAGGACATTTCTCCAAAAAGTACCCCATGTGCAGTTGCAAACCGTAGTCTGGATTTTTTATGGTGGTTTTGGAGCAGTGGCTTCTTCCTTGCTGAACGGCCTTTCAGGTTATGTTGATATAGGACTCGTTTTACTGTGGATATCGACACTTTTGTACCTGTTTCCTCCAACATCTTCACAAGGTTGTTCTGGGGTTGATTTGCACTTTTCGCACCAAAGTATGTTCATCTCTAGGAGACTCCTTCCTGAGCGGTATGACCGCTGCGTGGTCCCACGGTGTTTATACTTGCGTGTTATTGTTTGTACAGATGAACATGGTACCTTCAGGCATTTGGAAATTGCTCCCAAGGATGAATCAGACTTGTGGAGGTCTACCATTTTCTTCTGAGGTCTTGGCTGATTTCTTTTGATTTTCCCATGATGTCAAGCAAAGAGGCACTGCGTTTGAAGGTAGGCCTTGAAATACATCCACAGGTACACTCAAATTATGTCAATTAGCCTACAGAAGCTTCCAAAGCAATGACATCATTTTCTGGAATTTTCCAAGCTGTTTAAAGGCACAGTCAACTTAGTGTATGTAAACTTCTGACCCACTGGAATTGTGATACAGTGAATTATAAGTGAAATAATCTGTCTGTAAACAATTGTTGTAAAAATTACTTGTGTCATGCACAAAGTAGATGTTCTAACCGACTTGCCAAAAGTATAGTTTGTAAACAAGACATTTGTGGAGTGGTTGAAAAACAAGTTTTAATTACTGACTCCGACCTAAGTGTATGTAAACTTCCGACTTCAACTTTAGCTGGTAAATTTGCTTCGGCCATCTACTCTGATTTCAGAGCGTGTGTGCCAGAGCGCAGAATAATTGACAAATTTAGGAATGCTCAACACCAGTTGAATATGGCCGGTGTAAGTAAACGTTGGCAAAAAAGCGTAATTAAAATTGTTGCCAGCAGCACAGTTGCAGTCACCAATGCTCTGGATAACATAAAAACAGCCTAACCAGCTCTGCTAAGGCGAGTAAAATGCTTCCCTCATTTGTGTCTGGAACCAGCTAGCAAGCTAGCCAATGTTAGCCAGTTAGCTTGGGTGCTTGACTGCTGTTGTTAGGTCAGAATGCTCAGATCAACCCTAGTCCTCGGCCAGAGCGTCCAGTGTGCGCTCTGAACGTTCCGAGAGTGAAACGCTCTGAATTTACGAATGGATAATCTGACAACGCTATGAGTTTACGAACGCCCATGGCGCACTCTGAGCACACTCTGGCACTCCAGATTGAATTTACGAACACACTCGTGGTATAAACCAGCCTTTAGTCTTGAAATATTTGGATGTTTAGTACATGAATCCATTAAGAGCTAGGTGGGGCTAAATCTTAAGAGGGTGTGAACGATGCTGAATGGGTGTAGACAAAGAAGAGCTCTCCAGTAGGTGTACAAAAACATTCAAGGTCCATTTTCTCAAAAGTGAGGTTACAAGTTTATCAACTTGTAGCTGATGCACAACAACATTTAGAACTTGCACCTTGTGTATTATACTATTCTAACCCTCAACAGTAAGTTGAGACCCTGACTTAGTTCTTTAAAAAAAGGGGGTTGGGGGCCCCCTAGAGGCCTGGGGCCATTATGTTGCTTATGCCTGGAGCAGGTCCTGTGACTCACCACCTACCTACCCATCCACCAGAGTACAGTACATTCAGAAAGTATTCAGACCCCTTCCCTTTTTCCACATTTGTGACTCGGTCACAAATTGTGTTTTTTACATTGGATAAAAGTAGAAAATGACACCAGCCATGTTCAATAGGTGTTGAGTGCTCGTAAATTCGTCAGTTATTCTGTGCTCTGGCACACTCAGACGAGAGTGCTCTGAAATCGGAGTAGATAGCCAGAGCTAATTTCACCAGCTACGTCTATCGACATTTGTCGCAGTGACATCATAAACATTCTATTGAAATAGTTACTTGCATAGTGGAGTCTTTTGTTTAGACATGTAGCTATCCAGCTAAACAATGAACCATAATGCCAACTCATAATGTTACTACCCTGCAAGAATCTGCAGGTACAGTAGCTTACATGTTATAGCTGGGACCCTTTGGATGAAAAATCAGAGGAAGATTTTCAAAAAGTAAGTGAATATTTAATTGTTATTTGTGAATTTATGAAACCTGTGCCGGTGGAAAAATATGTGGAGCGCCGTCCTCAAACAATCGCATGGTATGCTTTCGATGTAATGGCTACTGTAAATCGGCAGTTAGATTAACAAGAATTTAAGATTAAACCGATAGAAGACACTTGTATGTACCTAAATTTTAATTTGAATTGCGCGCCTTCCAGTTTCAACGGAAGTTTTCCCGCTAGCGGGACACCTAGCCTTAAGAAGTTTTAAGCATATCCCAGTTTAGGTCACCTAACAGTACGAACTCTGATGACAGATGGGGGGCATTCAATTCACATATGGTGTCCAGGGCACAGCTGGGAGCTGAGGGGGGTCTATAACAAGTGGCAACAGTGAGAGACTTTTTTCTGGAGAGATGGATTTTTAAAAGTAGAAGCTCGAACTGTTTGGGCATAGACCTGGATAGTATGACGGAACTCTGCAGGCTATCTCTGAAGTAGATGGCAACTCCGCCCCCTTTAGCAGTTCTATCCTGACAGAAAATGTTGTAGTTGGGGATGGAAATGTACGAATTTTTGGTGGCCTTCCTAAACCATGATTAAGATTAGACACGGCTAGGACATCAGGGTTGTTGGATTGTGCTAAAGCAGTGGGGAGGAGGCTTAGGGAGGAGGCTTCTGATGTTAACATGCATGAACCCAAGGCTTTTACGGTTACAGAAGTCAACAAATGAGAGTGCCTGGGGACACACAGGGCCTGGGTTAACCTCTACATCACCAGAGGAACAGAGGAGGAGTAGGATGAGGGTACAGCTAAAGGCTATAAGAACTGTTAGTCTAGTGTGTTGGGGACTGAGAAAAAAGGAGCAGATTTCTGGGCGTGGTAGGATAGATTCAGGGCATAATGTACAGACAAGGGTATAGTAGGGTGCGAGTACAGTGGAGGTAAACCTAGGCGTTGAGTGATGATGAGAGAGGTTGCATCTCTGGAGGCGACAGTTAAGCTAGGTGAGGTCTCCGCATGTGTGGGGGGTGGGACAAAGGAGCTATCAAAAACATGTTGAGCGGGACTAGGGGCTCCGTAGTAAAATAAAACAATGAGAGCTACCCTAAACAACAGTATACAAGGCATATTGACATTAGAGAGAGGCATAAAGCAATCACAGGTGTTGAGAGCTAAGACAACAACAACGGGTAAATGGCGATGAATGGGCAGAGAGGGTTCTCTATTGCACTCCACACTGCCCTTTCCCACCTGGACAAAAGGAACACCTACAGTGAGGGAAAAAAGTATTTGATCCCCTGCTGATTTTGTACGTTTGCCCACTGACAAAGAAATGATCAGTCTATAATTTTAATGGTAGGTTTATTTGAACAGTGAGAGACAGAATAACAAAAAAAAATCCAGAAAAACGCATGTGAAAAATGTTATAAATTGATTTGCATTTTAATGAGGGAAGTATTTGACCCCCTCTCAAACAAAAAGATTTCTGGCTCCCAGGTGTCTTTTATACAGGTAACGAGCTGAGATTAGGAGCACACTCTTAAAGGAAGTGCTCCTAATCTCAGCTTGTTACCAGTATAAAAGACACCTGTCCACAGAAGCAATCGATCAATCCGATTCCAAACTCTCCACCATGGCCAAGACCAAAGAGCTCTCCAAGGATGTCAGGGACAAGATTGTAGACCTGCACAAGGCTGGAATGGGCTACAAGACCATCGCCAAGCAGCTTGGTGAGAAGGTGACAACAGTTGGTGCAATTATTCGCAAATGGAAGAAACACAAAAGAACTGTCAATCTCCCTTGGCCTGGGGCTCCATGCAAGTGGAGTTGCAATGATCATGAGAACGGTGAGGAATCAGCCCAGAACTACACGGGAGGATCTTGTCAATGATCTCAAGGCAGCTGGGACCATAGTCACCAAGAAAACAATTGGTAACACACTACGCCGTGAAGGACTGAAATCCTGCAGCGCCCACAAGGTCCCCCTGCTCAAGAAAGCACATATGCATGCCCGTCTGAAGTTTGACAATGAACATCTAAATGATTCAGAGGACAACTGGGTGAAAGTGTTGTGGTCAGATGAGCTCTTTGGCATAAACTCAACTCGCCGTGTTTGGAGGAGGAGGAATGCTGCCTATGACCCCAAGAACACCATCCCCACCGTCAAACATGGAGGTGGAAACATTATGCTTTGGGGGTGTTTTTCTGCTAAGGAGACAGGACAACTTCACCGCATCAAAGGGACGATGGATGGGGCCATGTACCGTCAAATCTTGGGTGAGAACCTCCTTCCCTCAGCCAGGGCATTGAAAATGGGTTGTGGATGGGTATTCCAGCATGACAATGACCCAAAACACACGGCCAAGGCAACAAAGGAGTGGCTCAAGAAGAAGCACATTAAGGTCCTGGAGTGGCCTAGCCAGTCTCCAGCCTTTAATCCCATAGAAAATCTGTGGAGGGAGCTGAAGAACCGAGTTGCCAAACGTCAGCCTCGAAACCTTAATGACTTGGAGAAGATCTGCAAAGAGGAGTGGGACAAAATCCCTCCTGAGATGTGTGCAAACCTGGCGGCCAACTACAGGGTTTTGCCACCAGGTACTAAGTCATGTTTTGCAGAGGGGTCAAATACTTATTTCCCTCATTAAAATGCAAATCAATTTATAACATTTTTCACATGCGTTTTTCTGGATTTTTTTGTGGTTATTCTGTCTCTCACTGTTCAAATAAACCTACCATTAAAATTATAGACTGATAATTTCTTTGTCAGTGGGCAAGCGTACAAAATCAGCAAGGGATCAAATACTTTTTTCCCTCACTGTATGTAAGAATGCTATACATTGACTACAGCTCAGCGTTCAACACCATAGTGCCCTCAAAGCTCATCAATATGCTAAGGACCCTGGGACTAAACACCTCCCTCTGAAACTAACCCTAACCCTAACCCTAGAATTGTAGACCTCCACAAGTCTGATTCATCCTTTTGAGCAATATCCAAACGCCTGAAGGTGCCACGTTCATCTGAACAAACAAAAGTATGCAAGTATAAACACCATGGGACCAGGCAGCCATCATACCACCCAGCCTGTCTCCTAGAGATGAACGTACTTTGGTTTATTGCATTGCCATTAGAGGTTTGGGTAGCTGAATGTTGGTTCAGTAATTGTGTAAAAAAAAAATGAATATATATAATAATATTAATTTGGTCATAGCTTGATTCAATTGGTATGTATACTGTGAACAAATTAAAATAATATAATTGACTTATCCAACTTCGCTGTATCAATTGAGTGCTGGTGATCAAAAAACTAATTTCAGTGGCAAAAAGATCTTACTGTCTTTAAGTAATCTGGTAGCGCTGTGTAGAGCAGTTCAAAGGCCGGCCCGGGGCAGTATGCGGCCCGCGGAATCATGCTCAGATCACATAAAGAATTTGCAATAGTAAAGTTTTGAAAAACATACTGTATTTGTTATTCAAATTAAAAGGCCAATGAATACTCGCCTTTGTGTAATGATTTAACTCCTACCGCTTGTGGGACATTTATTTTGAAGGCACGTATAAATAACAACTGCACAAGGACAGACAGTGACTGACAGGCTGACACACACGTCACAGTTACAAATAGTAGATAGCTAGAAATTGCGCAAAAATTAGTTTTTCAAAGTTTTCAAAGAAAAGGAAAGTAGACAATGAATGTATGGTGTTTCACCAAGAGTGGACATTGAAATATTTTTTTATATTGAGGTATCAGGGAAAGCTGTGTGCTTTGTGTGCAAAGAGAGCATCACTGTCTTGAAAGACTTCAACCCTTCCAGACAAAGCATGCAGAGAAATATAGGAATATGTCTTCTAAGCAGAGAGCAAGTACATCGAAAGAGTTGCTTTCTCAGTTGCAAAAGCAGCAAGGACTTTTCACAAAACTGCATTAAGCAAATGACCGAATTGCGAGAGCTAGCTATGTACTGTCCCACATAATTGCTAAACGTAGCAAGCCATTCGCTGAGGGCGAATTCATTAAAGAATGTTTAACTGACTCTACAGCAATACTTTGCCCCGACAAGAAAGAGCTGTTTGAAAATGTTTCCCTGTCAAGACGAACAGTGACACAGCGTGTTGAGGACATCGCAGAGAATGTGGAACAACAGTTGAAAGACAAGGTAAAGGATTTCACCTATTTCTCATTGATCCTGGATGAAAGCAGTGATGAACGTGACACGGTGCATTTGTTGATATTCTTACGAGGCATAAGCCCAGACTTTGAAATTACAGAGGAGCCTGCTTCAGTGCAGTCAATGAAGAGCACAACCACAGGGAAAGATTTATTGGAGGATGTTAATAAGTGTGTGGCAAAGCTGGGACTGAGTTTTAAAATGTTATCCAATGTGACCACTGATGGGTGCCAAAACTTGACAGGAAAAAAACGTTGGCCTTTTTTTATTTATTTTTTTTTTATTTCACCTTTATTTAACCAGGTAGGCAAGTTGAGAACAAGTTCTCATTTACAACTGCGACCTGGCCAAGATAAAGCAAAGCAGTTCGACACACAACAACACAGAGTTACACATGGAATAAAACAAACATACAGTCAATAATACAGTAGGAAAAAAAGAAATCTATATACAAAGAGTGCAAATGAGGTAGGATAAGGAAGGTAAGACAATAAATAGGCCATGGTGGCAGAGTAATTACAATATAGCAATTTAACACTGGAATGGTAAAAGAAAACTGTGCAGTAGATGAATGTGCAATGTAGAAAAACTGGGGTGCAAAGGAACAAGATAAATAAATAAATACGGTAGGGGATGAGGTAGTTGGTTGGGCTATTTACAGATGGGCTATAAACAGGTACAGTGGTCTGTACACTGCTCTGACAGCTGGTGCTTAAAGCTGTTGAGGGAGATAAGTGTCTCCAGTTTCAGAGATTTTTGAAGTTCGTTCCAGTCATTGGCAGCAGAGAACTGGAAAGAGAGTCGGCCAAAGGAGGAATTGGCTTTGGGGGTGACCAGTGAGATATACCTGCTGGAGCGTGTGCTACGGGTTGGTGCTGCTAAGGTGACCAGCGAGCTGAGATAAGGCGGGACTTTACCTAGCAGGGACTTGTAAATGACCAGGAGCCAGTGGATATGGCGACGAGTGTAAAGTGAAGGCCAGCCTACGAGAGTGTACAGGTCGCAGTGGTGGGTGGTATATGGGGCTTTGGTAACAAAACGGATGGCACTGTGATAGACTGCATCCAGTTTGTTGAGTAGAGTATTGGAGGCTATTTTGTAAATTACATCACGAAGTCGAGGATCGGTAGGATGGTCAGTTTTACGAGGGTAAGTTTGGCAGCATGAGTGAAGGAAGCTTTGTTGCGAAATAGGAAGCCAATTCTAGATTTAATTTTAGATTGGAGATGTTTGATGTGAGTCTGGAAGGAGAGTTTACAGTCTAACCAGACACCTAGGTATTTGTAGTTTTCCACGTAATCTAAGACAGAACCGTCCAGAGTAGTAATGCTAGACGGGGACAGGTGCGGTAGCGATCGGTTGAAGAGCATGCATTTAGTTTTACTTGCGTTTAAGAGCAGTTGTAGGCCACGGAAGGAGAGTTGTATGGCATTGAAGCTCGTCTGGAGGGTAGTTAACACAGTGTCCAAAGAGGGGCCAGAAGTATACAGAATGGTGTCGTCTGCATAGAGGTGAATCAGAGACTCACCTGCAGCAAGAGCGACATCATTGATGTATACAGAGAAAAGAGTCGGCCCAAGAATTGAACCCTGTGGCACCCCATGGAGACTGCCAGAGGCCCGGACAACAGGCCCTCTGATTTGACACACTGAACTCTGTCGGAGAAGTAATTGGTGAACCATGCGAGGCAGTCATTTGAGAAACCAATGCTGTCGAGTCTGCCGATAAGGATGCGGTGATTGACAGAGTCGAAAGCCTTGGCCAGATCAATGAAAACGGCTGCACAATAATGTCTCTTGTCGATGGCGGTTATGATGTCATTTAGGACCTTGAGCGTGGCTGAGGTGCACCCATGACCAGCCCTGAAACCAGATTGCATAGCGGAGAAGGTACGGTGGGATTCAAATGGTCGGTAATTTGTTTGTTAACTTGGCTTTCAAAGACCTTAGAAAGGCAGGGAAGGATGGATATAGGCCTATAACAGTTTGGGTCAAGAGTGTCTCCCCCTTTGAAGAGGGGGATGACCGCAGCTGCTTTCCAGTCTTTGGGAATCTCAGACGTCACGAAAGAGAGGTTAAACAGGCTAGTAATAGGGGTTGCAACAATTTCGGCAGATAATTTTAAAAAGAAAGGGTCCAGATTGTCTAGCCCGGCTGATTTGTAAGGGTCCAGATTTCGCAGCTCTTTTAGAACATCAGCTGACTGGATTTGGGAGAAGGAGAAGTGGGGGAGGCTTTGGCGAGTTGCTGAGGGGGGTGCAGGGCTGTTGACCGGGGTAGGGGTAGCCAGGTGGAAAGCATGGCCAGCCATAGAAAATGCTTATTGAAATTCTCAATTATTGTGGGTTTATCGGTGGTGACAGTATTTCCTATCCTCAGTGCAGTGGGCAGTTGGGAGGAGGTGCTCTTATTCTCCATGGACTTAACAGTGTCCCAGAACTTTTTGGAGTTTGTGTTACAGGAGGCAAATTTCTGCTTGAAAAAGCTAGCCTTGGCTTTCCTAACTGCCAGCGTATATTGGTTCCTGACTTCCTGAAAAGTTGCATATCACGGGGCTGTTCGATGCTAATGCAGAACGCCACAGGATGTTTTTGCGCTGGTCAAGGGCAGTCAGGTCTGGAGAGAACCAAGGGCTATATCTATTCCTGGTTCTAAATTTATTGAATGGGGCATGCTTATTTAAGATGGTGAGGAAGGCACTTTTAAAGAATAACCAGGCATCCTCTACTGACGGGATGAGGTCAATATCCTTCCAGGATACCCTGGCCAGGTCAATTAGAAAGGCCTGCTCGCTGAAGTGTTTTAGGAACGTTTAACAGTAATGAGAGGAGATCGTTTGACTGCAAACCCATTACGGATGCAGGCAATGAGGCAGTGATCACTGAGATCTTGGTTGAAAACAGCAGGGTGTATTTGGAGGGCAAGTTAGTTAGGATTACATCTATGAGGGTTCCCGTGTTTACGGCTTTGGGATTGTACCTAGTAGGTTCAAATATGATTTGTGTGAGGTTGAGGGCATCAAGCTTAGATTGTAGGATGGCCGGGTGTTAAGCATGTCCCAATTTAGGTCACCTAGCAGCACGAACTCTGAAGATAGATGGGGGCAATCAGTTCACATATGGTGTCCAGAGCACAGCTGGGGCAGAGGGTGGTCTATAGCAAGCGGCAACAATGAGAGACTTGTTTCTAGAAAGGCAGATTTTTAAAAGTAAAAGTTCAAATTGTTTGGGTACAGACCTGGAAAGCAAGACAGAACTCTGCAGGCTATCTCTGCAATAGATAGCAACGCCCCCTTTGGCCGTTCTATCTTGTCTGAAGATGTTATAGTTAGGGATGGAAATTTCAGTGTTACTGGTGGTCTTCCTAAGCCAGGATTCAGACACGGCTAGGACATCCGGGTTGGCAGAGTGTGCTAGGGCAGTGAATAAAACAAACTTAGGGAGGAGGCTTCTAATGTTGACATGCATGAAACCAAGGCTTTTACGGTTGCAGAAGTCAACAAATGAGAGGGCCTGTGGAATAGGAGTGGAGCTAGGCACTGCAGGGCCTGGATTAACCTCTATATCACCAGAGGAACAGAGGAGGAGTAAGATAAGGATACGGCTAAAGGCTATAATGACTGGTCGTCTAGGACGTTCGGAACAGAGAGTAAAAATAACAGGTTTCAGGGGGTGATAAAATAGATTAAAGGCATAATGTACAGACAATGGTATGGTAGGACGTGAATACAGTGGAGGTAAACCTAGGCATTGAGTGGTGATGAAAGAGATAATGTCTCTAGAAAGATTTAAACCAGGTGATGTCATCGCATGTGTGGGAGGTGGAACTAAAGGGTTGGATAAGGCATATTGAGCAGGGCTAGAGGCTCTACTGTGAAATAAGGCAATAAACACTAACCAGAACAGCAATGGACAAGGCATATTGACAATGAGGAGAGGCATGCTTAGCCTAGTGAACATAAGGGTCAAGTTAGTAGTGAGGCTGGCGACACAGCGTTTCAGACAGCTAGCTGGGGGTAGCAAGCTAGCAACGTCTAGCAGGCCGGCTAACAAAGACGGAGGAAGACTGTTTATAGCCTCCTCACGCGTTTCCGCCAGTAGACCAGTTGTGATGGGGTTTCGTGGTGGTGAAGGGGACCAGGCCAGTTGGCACAACAAATTGTCCGATGGACCTGAATTAGCTAGCAGCCGATATGCTCTGGACAGCGAGGCGTTAGCAGGCCGCAGTTAGCTGATGGGCGTTCAGGTGACGCCGCGCGTCGGAGGGCCGGTTGAAATATTTCCTCGGGCAGATAACGCCGGCAGTCCACTTGAGAAGGCCCGGTAGGTCTCCACACGGCAGTAGAAGCGGGTCCGGATAGGAGTTGTAGCCCAGCAGCGTGCTGAAACTCCTCAGTCAGCCGGGAGAAGGGCTAGCTTCAGGCTAATTGGTGTATTGCTATGAGACCGACGTTAGCCGATGGCACTCAGGTAGCAGCTAGCTAGCTGCAAGATCCAGTTGAAAAATGTCCAACTTGCGGTAGGGATCCGGGATATGGAGGGAAAAATAAATAAAAATAGGTCCGGTAAGCTCAGGTTTAGTCGTGTTATACGAGGGGAGAGCTTTTCCGAGCTGAAGGTTAGCTGATGCCCGCTAGCAATAGTAAGCTAAATACTAACGTTAGCTAGTTGTTATTTGACCAGATTCGGAAAAAAAACAACAACAAAAAACCACAGATCCGCACCACATTGGGTGAGGCAGGTTGCAGGAGAGTGTTTTGAAGTTGGATTTTAGAGAGCACATATAAAAAGATATGTGAAGAAAATATATAAAAATATTATAAAGACGATATTTACACAGGACAGGACGGGACAAGACAAATACACGTCTAACTGCTACGCCATCTTTTGAAAAGGATACAAGATCAAGTTGCTGAGCTGAACCCATATCAGAAAATTATTTTCCTGCATTGCATTGTTCATCAGGAGGTGCTCTGTAAATGTGTTCTGAAAATGAGCCATGTGGTTGATACAGTCACTAAAGTGGTAAACTTCATAAGAGCAAAATCTTTAAACCACAGGCAGTTTGTCTCACTGTTGGAAGAGACAGAGTCGGGTCATGCAGATCTCCCCTACCGCACAAATGTGACATGGGTGAGTTTAGGGAAGGTGCTTAGAAGGGTATGGGACCTGAAGTCGGAGATTGCTGAGTTTTTGCAAATGAAAGGAACGTGGATTTCACTCAACTGCAAGATAAAGAATGGTTGGCTGATTTTGCCTTCACCGTGGACATCATGGCCCTCATGAATAAACTGAATTCCAAACTACAAGGAACGGGCCTTTTTTGCACATGTATGTACAGATGTACAGCCTTGTCAAAGCCTTCAAGGGAAAATTACTCCTCCTGACCCACCAAGTAGAAGCCAACAATCTTACCCACCTTCCGACACTACTAGTCTGTTCCCTATCAGATGGCCAGTGGGAGTATACATACAAGTATACATGGCTGCTGCATGCTTCGAACGGCGAGTATTCTCGTCGTTTTGAGGATTGTAAAGTGTTGGAAAAGGACATGATGTTGGTTTCCTCTCCTTTCACCTTCAATGTGGAAAACGCTCCCACTGACCTGCAACTTGAGCTTATCGATCTCCAGTCTGATGCAGTGATTGGAGAACCATTCAAAACAATGTCACTGACGAGGTTCCATGCATCTCTCGATGAACAAAACTTTCCAAAGATTAGGAGACATGCTCAGAAGATGTTTGTACTGTTTGGGTCAAGCTATGTATGTGAACAGATATATTTTCAGTAATGAAATATAACAAGTCAATTCACAGATCATCTCTTACTCACTCTCACCTCTCAGCAATCCTGCGCATAGCGACGTCAGAAACTTTACCTGATTTCGCTGCTTTAGTCAATGCCCATCGGAGACTTCACTCCTCACACTGATTGAGTAGTTTAAATGTAATGTTGAGCTCTCGCTCTCTTTCTTGTGTTTTTGTGCATATCCGTTAACAAGAGTTCTGTCCGTGGTGCTGAATGCACAGTGTACTTTCCCCATCCGTGTAGTTCATTGCATGTTTAATAATGAAAATACCTACCAAAAGGAGAGCATGGATGTGGTTTATTTCTGTGCATGTTAAAAAAGTAAAATAAGTAGCATATCTGGATGTGATTTACAGTAGATATATCTGTCAACACAGTAATGTCATTTGATCCTGGCCTGCGATGGCAAATATGTATTCTAATGTGGCCCTCCATGGAAAATAATTGCCCAGCCCTGGTGTAGAAAATACATTATTATTTATTTCATAATGATCTAAGTTGTTTCAGCATTAGAGGAACAGTGGACAGATGCCTCCCCCTAGTGGTTGTGAGGAGACATTGCCGACCTGTCTCTAGCCAGAGGTTCTTGCCCAATCCCAAATCAAATCAAATTTTATGGGTGTAGACCTTACAGTGAAATGCTTACTTACAAGCTCTTAACAAACAATGCAGGTTTAAGAAAAAATAATTGTTAAGAAAGTATTTACTAAATAAACTGAAGTAAACAATAAATAAATTAAAAATACAAATAAAAAAACTTTATGCTGTTGCGCCTTCTTCACCACACGGTCCACCCACACAGACAGTGTGGTGAAGAAGGCGCAACAGCTCCTCTTCAACCTCAGGAGGCTGAAGAAATTTGGCTTGTCCCTCAAAAACCTGACAAACTTTTACAGATGCACAATCGAGAGCATCCTGTCGGGCTGTATCACAGCCTGGTACTGCAACTGCACCGCCCTCGCGAGGCTCTCCAGAGTGTGGTGTGGTCTGCCCAACGTATCACCGGGGGCAAGCACTCTGCCCTCTATGACACCTACAGCACACGATGTCACAGGAAGGCTAAAAAGATCCTCAAGGACAACAAACACCCGAGCCACTGCCTGTTCACACCTCTACCATCCAGATGGCGAGGTCAGTACAGGTGTATCAAAGCTGGGAGCGAGAGACTGAAAAACAGCTTCTATCTCAAAGCCATCAGACTGCTAAACAGCAATCACTAACTCAGAGAGGCTGCTGCCAATCACTGGCCACTGCTAAATATTTTTTATTGTGAAACAAACAAGAAATGAGACAAAAAAAGAAACAACTTAAGCGTGCATAACTATTCATCCCCCCAAAGCCAATACTTTGTAGATCCACCTTTGTCAGCAATTACAGCTGCAAGTCTCTTGGGGTGTGCCACTGGGATTTTGGACCATTCTTCAAGGCAAAACTGCTCCTGCTCCATCAAGTTTGATGGGTTCCGCTGGTGTACAGCAATCTTTATGTCATACCACAGATTCTCAATTGGATTGAGGTCTGGGCTTTGACTAAGCCATTCCAAGGCATTTAAATGTTTCCCCTTAAACCACTCGAGTGTTGCTTTAGCAGTATGCTTAGGGTCATTGTCCTGCTGGAAGGTGAACCTCCGTCCCAGTCTCAAATCTCTGGAAGACTGAAACAGGTTTCCGTCAAGAATTTCCCTATATTTAGCGCCATCAATCATTCCTTCAATTCTGACCAGATTCCCAATCCAATGCCCGATGAAACACATTCCCACAGCATGATGCCGCCATCACCATGCTTCACTGGGGAGATGGTGTTCTCGGGGTGACGAGTTGTTGGGTTTGCGCCAGACAGAGTTGATGGCCAAAAAGCTACATTTTAGTCTCATCTGACCAGAGTACCATCTTCCATATGTTTGTGGAGTCTCCTACATGCCTTTTATCGAACACCAAATGTGCTCTTGGATGGCTCAAGACGAAGCTTTGACAGAGGCAGAGAGTGCCTGTAAAGTTCAAGTCCACAATCAAATTATGGATACAGTCACAGATGGTCTCCACTGGCGATTTCTGTCCCATGGCACTCTATATGCTGACCTAACCCTTCTGGACCCTAGAAACTTCTCCCAAATAACATCCAATGGTCTTCCAGAGACAGCCCTTCAAGAGCTCAGCAAATGTTTGTTTCGATTTGATAGCCAAGCAACTGTTGACAATTTGCAGTGTGAGCTGAGAAGCCTCACTGTAGAGTGGAAAAGACTGAAAAGTTCAGGATTGGAGGAATACATGACCAGGACAGTGGAGGATGGCCCTAATGGAAATGAAGATGAGGTGGAAATTAAGAATAAATGCTGCTCATCCTGCAAAGAAAGTCCACTGTGTTGTTACCAGATACTGAGACGGTACAACATGCTGACTGATGCATACCCTATCCTTGGCCTGGGAAACAAGTTCCTACGCACCCTCTCAGTTACCCAAGTAGCTTGTGAGCGATGTTTCTCTACCTTAAAGTATATCAAGAGCAGACTCAGGAGCACTCTCTCACAAGAAGACCTAGAGGCCTTCATGCTGGTGGCCACCGAGAAGGACATCCTAATGGCCCTGGATACTGACATGGTGATCGATAGAGTTGCAGAGAAAAGCCAGCCGTTGAGAAAATTGCTCCTCCAATAAGGTAGTTGCGACATATTTCCTATAACTTGCTTACTTAGCATTATTTTACTCCTACATTTCTAATGTATCTTTTTCCTGTCTGTAATATTGCTGTCCAGTACTTTGACAGAGTGAAGCCAGCCAGCTGAACCTGAGCAGCAGGTAGACAGTTCTGTTTCAATGAGTATTGTGGATGTTATAGCATCTCTTTTTTACTCTAGGCTTCATGTGATGTAGATGAAAAGTCGAGATAAAAGTCGTCGTGCTTTTCAGTGAATGTCCACCTGGTGGCGAACGTCACCACTGGTCGTCCTCAGCATACAGAACAGGCAGCAGCAGTCTCTGCAACTACAGATTCCCCCAACAACAGTCTAGCATGGGCGAATTCAAACTGAATAGGTAAACTAGAGTGCTGTAGGGAGCTGTAGTTGTAAATACAGTAGGGTGAGCTGTAGTTCTAAATATGACCAGTTGTGGAAAAAGTACTGAATTCTCATACTTGAGTAAAAGTAAAAAATACATTGATAGAAAATGACTCAAGTAAAAGTGAAAGTCACCCAGTAAAATACTACTTGAGTAAAAGTCTAAAAGTATTTGGTTTTAAATGCACTTCAGTATCAAAAGTAAATGTATGTTACGCCTGCTCCCGCTCCTCCTCCCTGGCGCTCGAGGACGCCAGGCTACCTGTCATCATACGTCCCTGTTACCATCATTACGCGCAGCTGCGCTCATTGGACTCACCTGGACTCCCTCACTTTGTTGATTTTCCCTGCATATATGTCTGCTCCTCTGTAGTAGCATTGTTTGTCGTGTCGTGTTTATGTCCAGACACTGTTCTTGTTCCGTTGCATGTCCGTCTATATTAAATGGTTCACTCCCTGTACCTGCTTCTCGTCTCCTGCGTTGGGCGTTACAATGTAGTTGCTAAAATATACTTAAGTATCCAAAAGTAAAAGTATGACTAATTAAAAATTCCTTATATTAAGCAAACCAGACGGCGCAATTTTCTTGTATTTTTCATTTACTAATAGCCAGGGTCACACTCCACCACTTAGACATAGTTTAAAAACAAAGCATTTGTGTTTAGTGAGTCCGCCAGATCAGAGGCAGTAGGGATGACTAGAGATGTTCTCTTGATAAGTGTGCGAATTGGACCATTTTCTGTCCTGCTAGGTATTCAAAAAGTACTGAGTACTTTTGGGTGTCAGGGAAAATGTATGGAGTAAAAAGTACATAATTTTCTTTAGGAATGTAGTGAAGTAGAAGTTGTCAAAAATATTAATAGTAAAGTACAGATACCCCAAAAAACAACTTAAGTAGTACTTTAAAGTATTTTTACTTAAGTACTTTACACCACAGAATATGACCACCAAAATACACAACATGAAACATGCGTGATGATTGTTACAATGTCACAGTCATCAGTATTTGTCTCTGTGATGTGACAACCGCTATGCTAGTCTACATCATTCACCACTAATAAGCCAGATTGCCTTTAATTGCCTTTAATGAAATAAGAACGTTTTTAAATGATACAAGTGTGGGGTAGGGTTTGAGGCCTGTGGGGGATATAGGGGTGGGGTATCAGGGCCTTTTCTGGGGGAAATTAGGAGTGATTTATGGTGGGATGGGTCATATGGGAGTGGGGTATAGGCAGCTTATTTTGGGGAGAAAATAGGAGGGGTGTATATGTATGGGTATGGCGTATGGGGCAGGGGGTCGTTCCCTCACTCTGTCCGACTCATTTGTGTTGTTGGTGAATCTGAACGTGGAAGAAACAGTACAGTTATTTTGATAGTTTCTATAGTAATAACGTCACTACTTTAAGGTGGTTTATGCATCCAAACAAGACCTAGGGTCCATTTAGTCTCAGCTGTCCTATTGCTAATGTTAGTGAATAGTGTAAGTGGCTGTGGCCATAGAAGTACCTGTATCTCTATTCTAATTTGAATGATCTCTTCATGTGAAGTGTCTGTACCTTTAATTTCCCAGATGACTTCTTCCTCTTCTTGATCATTTCCTTCTTTGAACTTCTCATCCTTAAAGCTTCACTCCAACTCCTCTCCTCCATATCCTTTCTCATCCGATCCACCTATGTGTCTCTCTCCTTCATCCTCTCCCTCACTCCTTATAACTCTTCTCTCACTCTCTTGAGGTCCTCTCTCTTCTTTCCAAACTCTGTACCCACACTCTAAATCTCTGTATTCTACCTCTTCTTATACTCCTCCCTTGCCCTCTTCTCATCTTCCTCTTTTTGCTGAGCCAACTCTTCTTTAACTCTTTCCACCTCACCTATCATCTTTTGAATCATATGTCTCTGTTATCCTCTCCTTCAGTAATTTAATCTCAAATGTAACTCTAGCGATTGTCGTCCTTCTTGCTCTCCTTCACCTATCGCGTCAACTCCAACTCCCTTCTAACTTTCTTCTTCCGCTGGGCCCTCTCTTCCTGCACCTCTTCTTCTCTTTCCACATAATAACCTTCTCTTTCATTCCCTCCAACACCTGCCTCACTCTCTCCACGTACTCCTTTTTGTTCTTATCCATCTCCAGTTTGATATTCTATCTCCTTTTGTGATTCTGGTTCATTTCATTATTTTCTCCACCTCATGCCTTTCATACTCCTCCATATCCAATTTTACTTTCTTCACCACGTCTTTTAGCACCACTCTCATTCTCATTAATTTCTCCTTCATCCCCATCTAGATTTTTTCCTTTCCATTCTTGTTTCTGCTCAATGTCCATCTTTGTTTTCTGCAACTCCTCCCGTTTCAGTACTTCAATCTCTTTACCATTTCGTCCAAGTGTCTTTGCTCCATTTTCCGCAGCTCCTTTCTTCCCTTCTCCTCCATCTCATTCTCACACTTCTCAATGAAAGTTCCTACTCGGGTTCATCTCCTTCCTCATCTCATCCATGAATTATTTTAACCTATTCCCCACCTCCAACATCTCTCTCCTTTTCAAACTCTTGCTTTGCCATTTAGTCCTTCTCCAGCTTTTTGCTTTGCCTTTCCAGCTTCTTCTGCATCTTCTGCTGCTCCACCTCTTTATCCTGCTTCCTCACTCTGTGGCTTTCCTTCTCCACACTGTCTCTCAACCTCGCCACCTCCTTCCTCTCTACCTCCTCCCAGCTCTTTTCTATTTCTTCTTTTTGCAAGTTGTACTCCTCTCTGCAACTTTATCTACCTCATATCCACTTTCTCCTTCTCCTTTTGAATGTTGTTGTGATTTGTGTTTTGTCCTATGTTTTAATTTTCAATCCCAGCCCCGTCCCCGCAGGAGGCCTTTTGTCTTTTGGTAGACCGTCATTGTAAATAAGAATTTGTTCTTAACTGAATTGCCTAGTTAAATAAAGGTTAAATAAAAATGTTATATAAAAAAAAAATGGTATGTTGACAATGAGCCCCAACAACATACCCTGGGTTTCTCCCTGTGCACAGGCAGGCATATTCTCTTGACCTCCCTCTCTATATCTGTCCTCCAGCTCTGTTGCTCCATTTTGAGGAGCTGTCTGCGAAAGGATTAATGTATTAATAGAGGGTCAGGTTCGGGTTCAAGTGGTACACATTCCCAGACCATATAATTATGATTACTAGAATGGACATACAGTGCCTTTGGAAAGTATTCAGACCCCTTGACTTTTTCCACATTTTGTTCCGTTACAGCTTCATTCTAATATTGATTAACTTCTTAGGGAGCGGCTCTCGAGGTGACGGTTTGGCGTGCCCAAAGTAAAATGTCTCCCACTCAGGCCCAGAAAATAGGATATGCACATAATTAGTACTATTGGATAGGAAACACTCTGAAGTTTCTAAAAGTGTTAATTAACATAATGTCTGTGAGTGGTAATAGAAGAAGGTAATAGAAGGTATGGTAATAGAAGAATTTCGAACTGGTCATCGGATGTAAACAGAAGAGGATGCGCGTTCACGGGCTCGCGCACGCTGTGGTTTTTTCCTTTCCTATCGTCCAGTTTATAATCCGGTTGAAATATTACAGTAAATATACATAAAAGTGTTCCTAAGGATACATTATCAATGATGTTTGATTGTTCATGGACAAGTGTATAGGTATAGGTTGAACACATTCTCTTCACGGTTCAATGGGCGAGTGGACGTTGGATTTTATGATCATAACGCACCAACCAAACAGAGATTTATGGATATAATAAATTACTTTTTCTAACAAAAGAACCATTGGATGTCTTCGTTGGACACTTGGGAAGCCCTCAGCAGAAGTTCTTCAAAAGGTAAGGGATTTGTTTTCGCTGTGAAATGTGTTTTGTGTGAACCGCGATGGTTTATGAATTTATGCTAATGTAAAAAAATATTGGAGGTGCTACCCTCAAACAATCAAATGTTGTGCTTTCGCCGTAAAGCCTTTTGGAAATCTGACAACGCTGTGATATTGCCAAGAAGCAGAGCTTTTGATGACTATGCAACACTTGTATATTGATGAATGTTTCAACTTTTGGATTTTGAATTTGGCGCCTTGCATTTCACCGGGTAGCGCCCCACCACTCCGTAAGTAGTTAAATAAAACAATTTCCTCAGCAATCTATACACAATACCCCATACTGAGAAAGCAAACATCGTTTTTCAGAAATGTTTGCAAATTTATACAAAATAAAAAAACAGAAATACCATATTTACATAAGTAATCAGACGCCTTGCTATAAGACTCGAAATTGAGCTCAGGTGAATCCTGTTTACATTGATCATCCTTGAAATGTTTCTACAACTTGATTGGAGTCTACCTGTGGTAAATTCAATTGATTGGACATGATTTGGCACACACCTGTCTATATAAGGTCCCACAGTGCATGTCAGAGCAAAAACCAAGCCATGAGGTTGAAGGAATTGTCCGTAGAGCTACGAGACAGAATTGTGTTGAGGCAGAGATCTGGGGAAGGGTATCAAAACATTTATGCAGCATTGAAGGTCCCCAAGAACACAATGGCCTCCATCATTCTTACATAAAAAAACGTTTGGAACCACAAAGACTCTTCCTAGAGCTGGCCGCCCGGCCAAACTGAGCAATCGGGGGAGAAGGGCCTTGGTCAGGGAGGAGACCAAGAACCCGATGGTCACTCTGACAGAGCTCTAGAGTTCCTCTGTGTAGATGGGAGAACCTTCCAGAAGAACCTTCCAGAAGAAGAACCATCTCTGCAGCACTCTACCAATTAGGCCTTTGTGGTAGAGTGGCCAGACGGAAGCCACTACTCAGTAAAATGGCACATGACAGCCCACTTGGAGGAAACCTGGCACCATCCCTACGGTGGAGCATGGTGGTGGCAGCATCATGCTGTGGGGATGTTTTTCAACAGCAGGGAAACTAGTGGGCAAAAGGTGAACGGAGCAAAGTACAGAGAGATCCTTGAGGAAAACCTGCAGCATAGCTCAGACTGGGGTGAAGGTTCACCTTCCAACAGGAGAATGACCCTAAGCACACAGCCAAGTCAACGCAGGGGTGGCTTTGGGACAAGTCTTTCAATGTCCTTGAGAGGCCCAGCCAGAGCCCGGACATGAACCCGATCGAACATCTCTGGTGCGGCCATGAAAATACACTACCGGTCAAAAGTTTTACAACACCTACTCATTCAATGATTTTTCTTAATTTTTACTATTTTCTACATTTTAGAATAATAGTGAAAACATCAAAACTATGAAATAACACATATGAAACCATCTCAATTTGGTTGAGTTCGGGTGATCTGATGCAGCATTCCATCACTCTCCTTCTTGGTAAAATAGCCCTTACACAGCATGGGGGTGTGTTGGGTCATTGTCCTGTTGAAAAACAAATGATAGTCCCACTAAGCCCAAACCAGATGGGATGGCGTATCCCTGCAGAATAATGTGGTTGCCATGCTGGTTAAGTGTGCCTTGAATTCAAAATAAATCCCAGACATTGTCACCATCAAAGTACCCCCAAACCATAACACCTCCTCCTCCATGCTTTATGGTGAGAAATACACATGCGGAGATCATCTGTTCACCCACAAAGACACAGCGGTTGGAACCAAAAATCAAAAATTTGGTGTAATGTACATTGCTTGTGTTTCTTGGCCCAAGCAAGTTTCTTATTCTTGTTGGTGTCCTTTAGTAGTGGTTTCTTTGCAGCAATTCGACCATGAAGGCCTGATTAACACAGTCTCCTCTGAACAGTTGATGTTGAGATGTGTATTTTATTTCAACTCTGTGAAGCATTTATTTGGGCTGCAGTTTCTGAGGCTGGTTACTCTAATGAACTTATCCTCTGCAGCAGAGCTGACTCTGGGTCTTCCATTCCTGTGGCAGTCCTCATGAGAGCTAGTTTCATCATAGCGCTTGATGGTTTTTGCAACTGCACTTGAAGAAACTTTCAAAGTTCTTGAAGTGTTCCGTATTGACTGACCTTCATGTCTTAAAATAATGATGGACTGTCATTTCTCTTTTGCTTATTTGAGCTGTTCTTACCATTAATATGGACTTGGCCTTTTACCAAATATCTTCTGTATACCCCTCCTTCCTTGTCACAACACAACTGATTGGCTCAAACGCATTAAAAGGAAATAAATTCCACAAATTAACACCACTTAATTCAAATCAAATCAAATTTATTTATAAAGCCCTTCTTACATCAGCTGATGTCACAGAGTGCTGTACAGAAACCCAGCCTAAAACCCCAAACAGCAAGCAATGCAGGTGTAAAAGCACGGTGGCTAGGAAAAACTCCCTAGAAAGGCCAAAACCTAGGAAGAACCTAGAGGAACCAGGCTGTGAGGGGTGGCCAGTCCTCTTCTGGCTGTGCCGGGTGCAGATTATAACAGAACATGGACAAGATTTTAAAATGTTCATAAAACAGGCAGAACAGTTGAAACTGGAGAAGCAGCACGGCCAGGTGGACTCGGGACATCAAGGAGTCATCAGGCCAGGTAGGCCTTGAGGAATGAAATGCATTCCAGGTGACAACCTCATGAAGCTGGATGAGAGAATGCCAATAGTGTGCAAAGCTGTCATCAAGGCAAAGGGTGACTGTTTGAAGAATCACAAATATAAAATATATTTTGATTTGTTTAACACTTTTTTGGTTACTACATTTTTCCATATGTGTGATTTCATTGTTTTTTTTATTTCATTATTCTACAATGTAGAAAATAGTAACAATAAGAAAAACACTTGAATGAGTAGATGTTCTAAAACTTTTGACCGGTATTGTAGCTGTGCAGTAATGCTCCCCATCCAACCTGACAGAGCTTGAGAGGATCTGCAGAGAAGAATAAGATACCCAAGAAGACTGGAGCCTGTAAATGCTGCCAAAGGTGCTTCAACAAAGTACTGAATAAATATTTATGTAAATGTGATTTTTCAGTTGATATAAACTTGTTTTGCTTTGTGATTATGGGGTATTGTTGGTAGATTGTTGAGGAAAAAAAACACAATTCAATAAATTTTTTGAATAAAGCTGTAACCTTACAAAATGTTGGAAAAGTCAAGGGGTCTGAGTACTTTCCAAAGGAACTGTTGCTGCTGTCTTTGTTACTGTAGCCTTACACATTTTCCTTTTTTTCACAGCTATCTCCAATCCTGTTGTTCCCCTGTAATGTTGATTTTGTTGTAAAATTATATTTGCTTCTATTTCGTTTCAACATGTTTTTGTCTTATTGACAAGTTGTTGGTATTATAATGTGTCCTTTTCTTTCTTCCATACGCACAAAAAGCTTAAAATTGTGTGCACAAATTAGCTTACTGTCACGATCTTCATGAGGGACAGACAGCGAGGCATCCAGTATACATGTTTATTATACTAAACGAAACTCACGTAACTGGGTAAAACAACAAACGGTAAACATAACGAAGATCGTGAAGTCGAACACACTAAACACAAACAAGCTATACTCAAACAATCACCCACAAAACCTAAATGAAAACCCCAAATATATATATGGTTCCCAATTAGAGACAACGACACACAGCTGCCTCTAATTGGGAACCATTACCCCAACATAGAAATAGAACACCTAGAACATAAAAAACCCTACACAAAAACCAAAACAAAAACACGCCAGCCTGTCTTTTCAGGCCTGACGTGACAGTACCCCCCCCCCAAAGGCGCGGACTCCGACCGCGCCACCCAAAAGTCCATAGGGGGGGTCTTCGGGTGGGTTTCTTTGTCCCAGGTGGCGGCTCCGGTGCTGTCCGTGCTGGTCCGAAGTCACGCACCGGAGGCCCTGGGCCATTTGCAGGACTGGGGACCCTCTCTGGCGGCCCCGGGCTGGGGACCCTCTCTGGCGGCCCCGGGCTGGGGACCCTCTCTGGCGGCCCCGGGCTGGGGACCCCTACTGGCGGCCCCGGGCTGGGGACCCCCACTGGCGGCCCCGGGCTGGGGACCCTCACTGGCGGCCCCGGGCTAGGGACCCTCACTGAGGGACCCTCACTGGCGGCCCCGGGCTGGGGACCCTCACTGGCGGCCCCGGGCTGGGGACCCTCACTGGGCTGGGGACCCTCTCTGGCGGCGCCGGGCTGGGGACCCTCACTGGCGGCGCCTGGCTGGGGACCCTCACTGGCGGCGCCTGGCTGGGGACCCTCACTGGCGGCGCCGGGCTGGGGACCCTCACTGGCGGCGCCGGGCTGGGGACCCTCACTGGCGGCGCCGGGCTGGGGACCCTCACTGGCGGCGCCGGGCTGGGGACCCTCACTGGCGGCGCCAGACTGGGGACCCTCACTGGCGGCGCCAGACTGGGGACCCTCACTGGCGCTCTGGTGCGGGGAGTGGGAACCGCCGACTGGGCTCGTGACGCGCACTCTGGTGCGGGAGCGGAACCGCCGCATTGGGCTCGTGACGCGCACTCTGGTGCGGGAGCGGAACCGCCGCATTGGGCTCGTGACGCGCACTCTGGTGCGGGAGCGGAACCGCCGCATTGGGCTCGTGGACGCGCACTCTGGTGCGGGAGCGGAACCGGCGAACTGGGCTCGTGACGCGCACTCTGGTGCGGGAGCGGAACCGCCGAACTGGGCTCGTGACGCGCACTCTGGTGCGGGAGCGGAACCGCCGAACTGGGCTCGTGACGCGCACTCTGGTGCGGGAGCGGAACCGCCGAACTGGGCTCGTGACGCGCACTCTGGTGCGGGAGCGGAACCGGCCGAACTGGGCTCGTGACGCGCACTCTGGTGCGGGAGCGGAACCGCCGAACTGGGCTCGTGACGCGCACTCTGGTGCGGGGAGCAGGAGCCGCCGAACTGGGCTCGTGAACTTGGCGCACTCTGGTGCGGGGAGCAGGAACAGGACGTGCTGGACTCTCTAAGCGCACGGGGAGCCTGGAGCGTGGAACAGGGATCCTGGAGCGTGGAGCAGGGACAGGACGTACTGAGTCCACGCCGGGCACAGGGATTCTGGAGCGTAGAACAGGGATCCTGGAGTGTGGAGCAGAGACAGGGCGTACTGGGCTGTGGATGCGAACTGGAGATTCTGCCCGTAGGACCGGTGCAGGATATCTTGGTCCCAGGAGACGCACTGGAGACCTGGCGCGCAGAGCTGGCACCACTCTTCCAGGTAGCACACTAACCTTGGCCTGACAGACGAGTGGCGCTGGGATCTCTCGCACTGGGCTGTGGACACGTACCGGAGATACTGCACGCAGCACCGGTGCAGGATATCCAGGTCCTAGGAGGCGCACTGGAGACCTGGCGCGCAGAGCTGGCACCACTCCTCCTGGCTGCACACTCAGTCTAGCCCGACTGATGAGTGGAGCTGGAATTTTCCGCACCGGCCTCTGAATCCGCACAGGAGAAACAGTGCGCAAAACTGCATAACACGGTGTCCTCTCCTGCGCCGCTCTCCCAACGCTCTCTTCACAAAGCACGAGGAGTTGGCTCAGGAGTCCCTCCTGAACCGGCCAAACTCCTCGTGTGCCCCCCCACCAAAAAAATTGGGGCTGTCTTTCGGGCTTCCGTGCCCGGCGAGGTCTCATAAACTCTCCTCTATCTGGATCCCATGCTCCGTATAGATCTTCGTACCTACGCCGCTCCGCCGCCGATGCTTCCAATTCCTCTCTAGAACGGCGATACTCTCCAGGCTGGGTCCACGCACCTCCATTGAATAATTCCTCCTCCCAAGTCCTTAACTCCCGGGTCTCTCGCTGCTTGGTCTTCTTGTGGTGGGTGATTCTGTCACGATCTTCATGAGGGACAGACCAAGGCGCAGCGAGGCATCCAGTATACATGTTTATTATACTAAACGAAACTCACGTAACTGGGTAAAACAACAAACGGTAAACGTAACGAAGATCGTGAAGTCGAACACACTAAACACAAACAAGCTATGCTCAAACAATCACCCACAAAACCTAAATGAAAACCCCAACTATATATATGGTTCCCAATTAGAGACAACGACACACAGCTGCCTCTAATTGGGAACCATTACCCCAACATAGAAATAGAACACCTAGAACATAAAAAACCCTACACCAAAAACAAAACAAAAACACGCCAGCCTGTCTTTTCAGGCCTGGACGTGACACTTACGTCCCTATTAGTGAACATTTCTCCTTTGCCAATATAATCCATCCACCTGACAGATGTGGAATAGGGAATAAGCTGATTAAACAGCATGATCATTACACAGGGGCACCTTGTGCTGGGGACAATAAAAGGTAACTTTATAATGTGCAGTTTTGTCACACAATACAATGCCACAGGTGTCTCAAGTTTTGAGGGGAGCGTGACTGCAGGAATGTCCACCAGAGCTGGTGCAAGAGAATTTAATGTTAATTTCTCTACAACAGTATAAACTGCTTCCAACGTTGTTTTAGAGTATTTGGCAGTACCTCCAACCAGCCTCACAACTGCAGACTATGTGTAACCACGCCAGCCCAGGACCTCCACATCCGGCTACTTCACCTGCGGTATCGTCTGAGGGAGGGGGGTGCTGAGGATTATTTCTGTCTCTACTAAAGCCATTTTGGGAGGAAAAACTCATTCTGATTAGCTGGACGTGGCTCCCCAGCGGGTGGGCCGTCCCAGGCCCACCCATGGCTGTACCCCTGCCCAGTCATTATTTCAATTGACTGATTTCCTTATATGAACTGTAACTCAGTAAAATGATAGAAATTGTTGCGTTGTTCGTAACTTGTTTTCACGTGAAGACGGCATGACAAAACCTATTCCACCATCGAGAGCATCCTGACGGGTTGCATCACTGCCTGGTATGGCAACAGCTTGGCCTCCCACCGCAAGGCACTACAGAGGGTAGTGCGTATGGCCCAGTACCTCACCGGGGCCAAGCTTCCTGCCATCCAGGACCTCTATACAAGGGCGGTGTCAGAGGAAGGCCCTAAAAATTGTCAAAGACTCCAGCCACCCAAGTCATAGACTGTTCTCTCTGCGGTACCAGAGTTCCAAGTCTAGGTCCAAGAGGCTTCTAAACAGCTTCTACCTCCAAGCCAAAAGACTCCTGAACAGCTAATCAAATGGCTACCCAGAATATTTGCACCCACCCCCCACGCTGCTGCTACTCTCTGTTATTATCTATGCATAGCCACTTTAATAACCCTACCTGCATGTACATAATTACCTCAATTACCTCGACACCGGTGCCCCAGCACATTGACACATTGACTCTGAACCAGTACCCCTGAATATAGCCCCGCTATTGTTATTTACTTCTGCTCCTTAACTTCTTAACTTCTTTGGGAGCAGCGCACGAGGTGACCGTTTTGGAGAGCCTGGCGTGCCCAAAGTAAAATGCCTCCCATTCAGGCCCAGAAAATAGGATATGCACATATTTAGTACCATTGGATAGGAAACACTCCGAATTTTCTAAAATTGTTAACATTTTGTTTGTGAGTATAACAGAACGGATATGGCAGGCAAAAACCCGAGGAATTTCTGTCCTGGAAAAAGTGGTTTTGACAGATTGCCTCATTTAGAACCCTTCCCTTATGAAAATGCCCATATAAGGGCATATGAATGCAGTACCTATCGCTTCCTGTGGATGTCAACAGTCTCGAGAAAGTGTTCTGATTCTTTTTAGATGCTTTTAGAGCAGAGAAGAAGACGAATAAGGAAGTGTCCACACAGATGTCAATACAAGTAAATGCGTGCTCCCGGCTAGTGCGTTCTTTGGTTTTTTCCTTTCTTATCGCCCAGTTTATACTCCGGTTGAAATATTATACTATTTATACATAAAAGTGTTCCTAAGGATACATTTAAAATTATGTTTGATTGTTCTTGGACAAGTTTATAGGTATAAGTTGAACGAGTTCTCTTCACGTTTCAATGGACGAGTCGACGCTGTATTTTCTCATTATAATGCGCCAACCAAACGGAGATTACTTTTTCTAACAAAAGAACCATGGATTGTCTTCATTGGACACTTGGGAAGCCCTCAGCAGAAGTTCTTCAAAAGGTAATTGATTTGTTTTCGCTGTGAAATGTGTTATGTGTGAACCGTGATGGCTTATGAATTTATGGTAATGGAAAAAATATGTGGGGTGCTATCCTCAAACAATCAAATGTGGTGCTTTCGCCGTAAAGCCTTTTTGAAATCTGACAACGCTGTGATATTGCCAAGAAGCAGAGCTTTTGATGACTATGAAACACTTGTATATTGATGCATGTTTAATAATTCAACTTTTGGATTTTTGGATTCAACTTTTGGATTCAACTTTTGCATTAGCATAAATTCATAAACCATCACGGTTCACACAAAACACATTTCACAGCGAAAACAAATCCCTTACCTTTTGAAGAACTTCTGCTGAGGGCTTCCCAAGTGTCCAACGAAGGCAATCCATGGTTCTTTTGTTAGAAAAAGTCATTTATTATATCCATAAATCTCTGTTTGGTTGGTGCTTTATGTTCAGAAAATACAACGTCGAATCGCCTATTGAAACGTGAAGAGAACCCGTTCAAATATACCTATAAACTTTTCCTAAACAAATCAAATACCAGTTAAAATGTATCCTTAGCTATCCTTTTATGAATATGAGCGATAATATTTCACTCGGATGGTCACCTAAATGTTATATAAGTAAAATAAAGTGGGGCGCGCAGCCAGCCTTGCACACGAGAAAACTTGTTGACATCTGAGCTACCTTGGCCATTTCCTGTACCCATTCTTCCTGCTTCCTTCAATCTCTCTGAGGCTTTATATATAGACTGTTGACAGCCCCACTGTCTAGTGGAAGCCATAGGTACTGAAATCTTGGAGCTGCTTGCCATAGAACTCAATAGGGAGACTGTCAACCAGAGCCAATGTGACAAAAAACAGTAATTCCGGATCGATTTTCTCGGGTTTCGCCTGCTATTTCTGTTCTGTTACACTCACAGACAATATTTTAACACTTTTAGAAACTTCAGAGTGTTTCCTATCCAATAGTACTAATTATGTGCATATCCTATTTTCTGGGCCTGAGTGGGAGACAGTTTACTTTGGGCACGCCAGACTCTCCAAAACCGTCACCTAGGGAACCGCTCCCTATTAAGCAGACTACCGTAGTGCTTGTGCCCAAGAACACTAACGTAACCTGCCTAAATGACTAGCACTCACGTCTGTAGCCATGAAGTGCTTTGAAAGGCTGGTCATGGCTAACATCAACACCATTATCCCAGAAACCCTAGACCCACTCCAATTTTCATACCGCCCCAACAGATCCACATATGATGCAATCTCTATTGTACTCCACACTGCCCTTTCCCACCTGGACAAAAGGAACACCTATGTGAGAATGCTATTCATTGACTACAGCTCAGCGTTCAACACCATAGTGCCCTCAAAGCTCATCAATAAGCTAAGGACCCTGGGACTAACACCTTCCTCTGCAACTGGACCCTGGACTTCCTGACGGGCCGCCCCCAGGTGGTAAGGGTGGGTATAACAACACATCCGCCGAGCTGATCCTGAACACAGTGGGCCCTCAGGGGTGAGTGCTCAGTCCCCTCCTGTACTCCCTGTTCACTCATGACTGCACGGCCAGGCACGACTCCAACACCATCATTAAGTTTGCCGATGACACAAAAGTGGTTGGCCTGATCATCGACAACGACGAGGCAGCCTATAGGGAGGAGGTCAGAGACCTGGCTCTGTGGTGCCAGGACAACATCCTCTCCCTCAACGTGATCAAGACAAAGTAGATGAATGTGAACTACAGGAAAAAGAGGACCGAGCACACCCCCATTCTCATCAACAGGGCTGCAGAGGAGCAGGTTAAGAGCTTCAAGTTCCTTAGTGTCCACATCATCAACAAACTAACATGGTCCAAGCACACCAAGACAGTCGTGAAGAGGGCACGACAAAACATATTCCCCCTCAGGAGACTGAAAAGATTTGTCATGGGTCCTCAGATTCTTAAGGTTTTACAGCTGCACCATCGAGAGCATCCTGACAGGTTGCATCACTGCCTGGTATGGCAACAGCTTGGCCTCCCACCACAAGATACTACAGAGAGTACTGCGAACGGCCCAGTACATCATTCTGCCATCCAGGACCTCTATACCAGACCGTCAAAGACTCCAGCCACCCTAGTCATAGACTGTTCTCTCTGCTACCGCACGGCAAGCGGTACCGGAGCGCCAAGTCTAGGACCAAGAAGCTTCTAAACAACTTCTACCCCCAAGCCATAAGATTCCTGAAAATCTAATCAAATGGCTAACCAGACTATTTGCATTGCCCCCTCCCCCCTCTTTTACACCACTGCTACTCTCTGTTGTTATCATCTATGCATGGACATTTTAATAACTCGACCTACATGTACATATTACCTCAACTAACCGGTGCCCCTGCACATTGACTCTGTACCGGTACCCCCCTGTATATAGTCTCGCTATTGTTATTTTACTGCTGCTCTTTAATTACTTGTTACTTGTATTTCTTATTCTTATCCGTATTTCTTTTTACTACATTGTTGGTTAGGGGCTCTTAAGTAAGCATTTCACTGTAAGGTCTACACCTGTTGTATTCGGCGCATGTGACTAATACAATTTGATTTGATTTATCATGACGTACTCTACCTCAGGTGAGCAATACCTCAAGACTACCTTAATATTATACATATTATACACCAGCTGTTATTGACAAATTAGACACACACCCCCACCCCTACGCTTACCAGACATATCTGTTCTGTTCTGCCGATGCAGGGATACCCCGGCCAGCTGTATATTATCCTTGTCGTCATTCAGCTATGACTTGGTGAAACTTAAGATATTACCGTTTTTAATGTCCCATTGGTAGGAAAGTCTCGAAAGGAGTGTAGCGCCTCTCTAACGTGTTTTACTTTAATGAGAGGTGGCTATCCTGAGTTCTTTAACTCTCCATTCAATCAAATAAGTGTGGTTGCCCTAATGAACTTATCAGTAGTTAACTTGTGGGTGGGTGTAATTACTAACTTATTTTACAAAGTACTATTTTTCCTAATTAACTTAAAATATCAAAAGAGTCAGTAACCACAACGGTTTTATAAGAAATATAACAGATTTACTTCGAAAAAGGGGGTCAGTAATTAAATATGTCTCGTCACTTTTCAGCTCACAAATGCATTACCATTCACCTTCAAACATAAGGGCCCAATAAAATAAAATAAAATAGCCGGCAAAACGTAGCTTAATTTTAAATACCATTCAAATGTTCAAATGATGCAGGCCTGAATGTAGCTCGGCTACGTTGTAGCCTTAAACCAAATGGCTGCTTCACCACACAGGCCAAACCTTTACTCAATGTGACTGTAACCTCCACAAGACAGGATCAAAGGCGTCAGAAGACAGAAGACAGGCGGAGAGGATTCGAGATGAATAGAAGACAGTTGAAGAGAAAAGTCACATGGTTGACGATCTGGGCAAAGTCCTCCACTCGGTGACACTATCTGGCTCCGTCACGGTCTTTGATCATCGTCGGTCTCATAGTTCCACACAGGCTTAACTAAACGAGGTCGCTGGCCGCTAGCTTGTTAGCAAAGTCCATGCACCAACACTAACCACTATATCAGCGGCTAACTTAAACTTATTTCAGTCTTTGTATGCGGAGTAAGCCACCCACACAGACAGAATAATCACCATTAATGTTTCGTATAAGAGTCCTTGTTGAACACTTTCACTAAACTGGTCCATTCCATTCAACTTAACCGTGTTCTCCTTTTTCAACCAAAATCCAACCACGCGTTCTCCTCTTCCTTCCTCGACCCTCTTTTTTCCTCACTTCCTTGTCCTTTGACCTCAACTGTGAATGGCTCATACACAAACTTTCAGAAATAAAATAAATTCACAAAGCATTTGTGTAATTCTTTCTTCCTATTCTTACAGGCATCTTTAAAGCATTTTTACATATATTATGACCCAACAAATATTTAACATTTTAAGTGCTGTATTTAGTAAACCATGAACATTACCTAATATACATTTCTCTCATTGAGCAAACTATAACTTCATTGCTGGTCAATGAATCTTAACATTTTAACCTTGAATTATATTTATTACTCTATGAAATTATTTATTCAAACTTATAAATCTTATACTAATGAATATATTTCAACAGGGTTACAGGAGCTTATGCAGTTTATTCTCCAGTGATTGCATGTTGGCCAATAGAATGGACGGTAGAGGCGGGTTACACACTCGCCGATGAATTCTCATAAGGCACCCTGATCTGCACCCCTTGTATTTCCTTCTTTTCTTCATGCGAATGACAGGGATTTGGGCCTTGTCCGGGAGCAACATTATATCCTTTGCGTCAGACTCATTAAATAAAAAATCTTCGTCCAGTTCGAGGTGAGTAATCACTGTTCTGATATCCAGAAGCTCTTTTTGGTTATGAGAGAGCATCAACATTATGTACAAAATAAGTTACAAACAATGTGATAAAACACAGAAAATAGCATAATTGCTTAGCAGGCCGTAAAATGGCAGCCATCTACTCCGGTGCCATTTTTTCTTTATATTACATGGTTATGACGCTCATCATTCCATTCAATGTAATAATGTGACACAGAGAGTCACGCCCTGACCTGTTGGAGCCTTTTTATGTCTCATTTTGGTTTGGTCAGGGTGTGATTTGGGGTGGGCATTCTATGTTATAGTTTTGTATTTCTTTGTTTTGGCTGAGTGTGGCTCTCAATCAGGGACAGCTGTCTATCGTTGTCTCTGATTGGGAACCACACTTAAGCAGCTATTTTCCCCTCCAGCTTTGTGGGAAGTTGATGCTGTTATTGTGTGTATGCTGTTGGTGCGACACCTATTTGAGCTTCCGTCATTGCTATGTTTTGAGTGAGTTTAACAATAAATATGTTTAACTCAACCCGGCACGCTGCGCCTTGGTCTGTCAATGAAGATCGTGACACAGAGGTTACGTAACAAAATCTGAAGAACATACACACATCCAGGCACTTTGCTATAGTTGTAGGCAAACTCATGGAAAAAAAGAAAGGAAAACGCCGCACACTGCTGCTCATGCTCCCAGGTGATATTTATTTATAACGTTTCGATCCTTAGATCTTCATCAGGCTTCCATATCCCAGGTGGGGGTGGAATGTCCTAAATATAGGGGCAGTACTCAGTGACATCACTTCCTGAAACAGGAGGTCAAAAAAATTGTGAAACCCTGGGCGATCTCCCTCCCCATTTATACTGGAGACGCAGTTGATTATTTTATTTATTATAAGTCTGTGGACCATATACCTGAAAATTATATTCTGTGTACTCTTGATGCACTAACATCCCCCATCAGGGCGGCCTAGAGGCCCTCAAGTTCTACCTGAATGTCCCCCTAATTCTCTTCCCAGCAGCAATTGTATTGTGGCTGAACTGGTACTAACCTCCAACTATTTTCTCTACAGAGGAGACTTTTTCCTGCAGACCAAAGGGACAGCGACGAGGAGCACTATGGCTCCTAATTATGCTAACCTGTATCTAGGAATGTTTGAAAAACAGGTGGTGCTGAATCCAGACCTTAATTCTTTTCTCTCCAATATTCTTCTAATTCTGAGATATTTGGATGACATTTTCGTGATCTATACAGGGACCAAGAAAGAACTTTTGCAATTCCATGGTTATCTAAACTCTAGGAATGAACACCTTCATTTCACCATTAACTCTGACCTATAACAAATCAGTTCTTTATGTGATGTTTTTTAAGGACAAAACCTCTCTACAGATCTCTATAGGAAACCAACGGACAGGAATACCCTCCTTAGAGGTGACAAATTTCATCCACGTCCACTTATTAAAAGTCTGCCTATAAGTCAATTCAGTCGCATCAGAAGAATATGCAGCTCTGATGCTTCTTATCAGAAACAGACCACGGACCTCACACAAAGGTTTAACAAAAGGGGGTACAAAGAACATTGGGTAAAACATGCCAATGATTGTTTTTAAAGGACTAACACAGTTGGAAAGCCTTCAAACAAAAGTTAATGAAAAAGCAGAACATGTCCCATCATTATTCACCCAATACTCACCATTGGGGAAGGCATTTAAGGACATTATCAGGAAGCACTGGCACATTATTGATACTGACTCACAATTGAAACCCATTTTTAAATGTCCCCCAAGTATGGTCTTTATAAGACCCCCAGACGTGTGGTCAAATCTGATTACCCACCAGAGAAAACGGAAACTTTCTTGGACAAGGTTCCGGAGGGTATTTACAAATGTGGCCAATGTGCTCAATGCAGCTTCACGTACAAATGCAACTCATTTACCCACCCCCACACAGGAAAAAGATTTTAGATCAAGGGCCTGATTACCTGCATGTCCACCAATGTTATTTACATGTTGAAATGTCCTTTTGGTCTGTCTTACATAGGAAAACCCATAGAAGCCTTAAGACACGGACCAGTGAGCACCGCAGCAATATACGGATAGGTGAGACAAACAATCTGGTTGCTGTTCATTTTGTACAAGCTGGACATCCTATTAGTGTTCTGAGATGATACATCGGAATAGAAACATATCCTAACAACAGCACAGGTCAAAGGAAAATGAACAATATGGAATGGACAATTTCAACTGTTGTCCAGGAGTTTCACCCCACTGTCATGATCAGTGGTTTCAAGTTTGCATCCAAAAATGTTGACAAGCTTATTATAGTGAAAAGAAAATACAGTGCAAACACATTGCAAATAGGCTCAGTGTTGTGTTGTGAAGAAGGCGCAACAGTGCCTCTTCAACTTCAGGAGGCTGAAGAAATTTGGCTTGTCACCCAAAACCCTGACAAACTGTTACAGATGCACAATCGAGAGCCTCCTGTCGGGCTGTATCACCGCCTGGTACGGCAACTGCTCCGCCCACAACCGTAAGGCTCTCCAGAGGGTAGTGAGGACTGCACAACGCATCACCGGGGGTAAACTACCTGCCCTTCAGGACACCTACACCACCCGATGTCACAGGAAGTCCAAAAAGATCATCAAGGACAACAACCACCCGAGCCACTGCCTGTTCACCCCGCTATCATCCAGAAGGCGAGGTCAGTACAGATGCATCAAAGCTGGGACCGAGAGACTGAAAAACAGCTTCTACCTCAAGGCCATCAGACTGTTAAACAGCCATCACTAACATTGAGTAGCTGCTGCCAACATACTGACTTAAATCTCTAGCCACTTTAAACATAGGAATTGGATGTAACAATGTATCACTAGCCACTTTAAACAATTTTGTATATAATGTTTACGTATCCGACATACTCATATCAAATGGATACACTGTACCATAAACCATCTACTGAATCTTGCCTATGCCGTTCGGCCATCGACCCTAATCTCTAGCCACTTTAATAATTATAATTGGATGAAATAATGTATCACTAGCCACTTTAAACAATGCCATTTATATAATGTTTACATATCCTACATTACTCATCTCATATATATATACAGTATGTGTATATACTGTACTCCATACCATCTACTGCATCTTGCCTATGCCGGTCAGCCATCGCTCATCCATATATTTATATGTACATACTCGTATTCATTCCTTTACTCTTGTGTGTATAAGGTAGTTGTTGTGGATTTGTTAGATTACTTGTTAGATACTACTGCATGGTCGGAACTAGAAGCACAAGCATTTCGCTACACTCGCATTAACATCTGCTAACCATGTGTATGTGACAAAATTTGATTTGATTTGATTCGTTTGCCGTGTGCATTTGCCTCCTGAGTGAGTTCCTAGTCCTAGTGTTTGTTGTTTTCCCAGTGTTACTGTGATCCTTCTGTTACCGTTCTCAGTAAAGTACTTTCGTTCATCCTTAACCACTGATTCCTCGTCTGGTCTCTTCTCTGCTCCTGGGTCCAACCTCGTATCGTCACATGGAACTCTTCCAAGTCAAGGTAAGCTTTTATTATTACTAATTTATTGCCACCGGTGCAACTGCTTACTCACTGTACGCTAACATTACTGCAAGATTGCAATGGATTTACTAACGCATTAGTTCTATTAGCTATGATGACTATGACGTTACTTTAGCTAATATGGTGACAATGATGTAGTCTGTGTAGTGGTTTGGCTTGGAAAGTATTTTTCACCTGATGTGTTGTGCATTGAAGTCCACAAGCGAAGGGAAGAGAAGGAATACAACGTGGCTGTTATGAGAGTGAACTCTGTTTACTCGTGATCAGGGTTGTATTCATTCCGCCGATTCTGTTGAAAAACGTTTCTAGAAACTCTTGTATGCAACTGTTGGACAAGTGATTACACCCTATATCAGCTAGATGCAGGCAAGAGTGTGTAAGTCGGCATTGAATGTCACTGTCTGACACCTCAAATTTGCCTCTCAACCTGTGTGCACCTACGTTGTAAACATTCATTCATAGGCTAGGTTGTAGCAACCTCATGATGGGTATAGGGAACATTTTAGTATCATGTAGTACCCTAAACCTATCACTGTTACATTGAACTGGGTGAATGGAATATGAATGAGAGTCATCCGATATGCTGTAATAGAAATAAGGCCATGCTCATGAAAAATAAATCGCGTGGTGCCAGGAAAATAACCTCTCCCTCAACATCAACAAAACTAAGGAGCTGATCGTGGTCTTCAGGAGACAGCAGAGGGAGCATGCCCCTATCCACATCGAAGGGAGCAGTGGAGAAGGTGAAAGTCTTTTAGTTCCTCAGAGTATCACTGACAATCTGAAATGGTCCACCAACACACAGTGTGTGAAGAACCTCAGGAGGCTGAAGAAATTTGGCTTGGCCTCAAAGACCCTCACAAACTTTTACAGATGCACAATTTAAAGCATCCTGTCGGGACGTATCATCGCAACAGCAAGGCCCGCAACTGCAGGGCTCTCCAGAGGGTGGCGCGGTCTGCCCAACGCATCACCAGGGCCAACACTGTCTGTCATCCAGGACACCTAAAAGACCTGATGTCACAGGAAGCCCAAAAAGATCATCAAGGACATCACCCACTATGTAAAGAGAAATGACAGTCCATTACTTTAAGACATGAAGGTCAGTCAATACGGAACATTTCAAGAACTTTGAAAGTTTCTTCAAATGCAGTTTAAAAACCATCAAGCACTATGATGAAACTGGCTCTCACGAGGACCACCACAGGAATGTAAGACCCAGAGTTACCTCTGCTGCAGAGGATAAGTTCATTAGTTACCAGCCTCAGAAATTGCAGCCCAAATAAAGTAACAGACACATCTCAACATCAACTGTTCAGAGGAGACTGCGTGAATCAGGCCTTCATGGTCAAATTGCTGCAAAGAAACCACTACTAAAGGACACCAATAAGAAGAAGAGACTTGCTTAGGCCAAGAAACATGAGCAATGGATATTAGACCGGTGGAAATTTGTCATTTGGTCTGGAGTCCAAATTTGCAATTTTTGGTTCCAACCGCCGTGTCTTTGTGAGACGCGGTGTGGGTGAACGGATGATCTCTGCATGTGTATTTCCCACCGTAAAGCATGGAGGAGGAAGTGTTATGGTGTGGGGGTGCTTTGTTGGTGACACTGTCTGATTTATTTAGAATTCAAGGCACACTTAACCAGCATGGCTACCACAGCATTCTGCAGCGATACGCCATCCCATCTGGTAACTCTATGGCAGCACTCTATGGCAGCACCCAAAGGGCTCACATTCTTGATGTCTACTGTACCCTTACTAAAGGCGGGTAGTGTAGTGTCCCCATGAGTGACAGAACACTGAGCCAATCACGATGCAATGCTGAGCCAATCATGGTGCAATGCTCCTATTGTCTGCTGGCCTGCCCCACCACCACAAAGCACTGAGCTAGGCTGAAACACCTGCATTTTGGAGCTGCCTGTTTGTATGTGGCTTTATTAGCTCAATGATATATATATATATTTATTTATTTTTCTTTTTTAACATTGTTTGCAAACTGATATGTGACACGTATTAATGCCAAAATAACATGCAAAACAGGCAAGCCCCCCCACAAAAAGTGGGCTCTGCCCTGAATGACGGGTCACCACTGCATTTGCTCAACATGTGTATGTGACCGATTTTTTTATCTGACACACTAACCGGTACTATTTTGAAGTTTGATTAGGTCAGACTAAACCGATCTAATTTCTTTCTCCCCATCGACGATCGTTGGTGAGCAGGCAAGAGGTGAGGCTGGACGTTTAGGCAGTATCTACCTAAAATACCTTGTACCTCTGCACATTAATCTGGTACCTTTTATATACATTTTTGTGTATTATATTTTATTCCTCTTGTGTTACTGTTTAATTTTAATGTTAAACTCTGCATCGTTGGGAAGGTCTCATAATCAAGCATTTCAAGGTAAAGTGTACACCATTTGTATTCTGCACGTGACAAATAAAATTATATTTGATACAGTCCAGTATGGTAGGTTTAGAAACTCTGTGCTATATGACCCTTGTTGAGTTATCTAGGTAATATTGGCTAGCTAGCTTGTTTTGCATGGGAGCTAAAGTTAGCAAAATGGTTTGCTTGCTGAACAAGCAACCACTTGTTTCAACCACTCCAGGTTGACTTTGTCGTTCTTTGTCACTGTAGCCAGCTACATTTCTAAGTAGCTAATTATATGGCCCTGGCTGTATTTATTGGTTACTGTATAAAGCCTGAAGCTTTAAAAAGGTCAAGTGTGTCATATCAGTGAATTGTTTCTTCCCCATGAGGTTAGTTTTAATTTTAAGCTACAGTGAACAAAAATATAAACGCAATATGTAAATTGTTTGTCCCATGTCTCATGAGATGAAATAGACGATCCGAGAAATTCTCTCAAATGCTGTGCTCAAATTTGTTGACATCTGTTAGTGAGCATTTCTCATTTGCCAAGATAATACTGTACATCCACCTGACAAGCGTGTCATATCAAGAATCTGATTAAACAACATGAGAATTGCACAGGTGCACCTTTTGCTGGGGACAATAAAATGCAACAGATGTTTTGACGGAGCATGCAATTGGCATGCTCACTGCAGGAATGTCCACAAGAGCTGTTACCAGTGAATTGGATGTTAATTGCTCTACCATAAGCTGCCTCCAACATTGTTTTAGAGAAATTGGCAGTATGTCTAAACGGCCTCACAACTGCAGACCAAGTGTATGGCATTGTGTGGGTGGGCGGTTTGCTAATGTCAACGTTGTGAACAGAGTGCCCCATTGTGGCAGGCATAAGCTAAGGACAATGAACACAATTGCATTTTATCGATGGCAAGTTGAATGCACAGAGATACCGTGAAGTGATCCTGAGGCCCATTGTCGTGCCATTCATCCGCCTCCATCACATCATGCTTCAGCATGATAATACACCCATGTCACAAGGATCTGTACACAATTCCTGGAGGCTGAAAATGTCCCAGATCTTCCATGGCCTGCATACTCACCAGATGTCACCCATTGAGCATGTTTGGGATGCTCTGGATCAACGTGTACGACAGCGTGTTCCAGTTCCCGCTAATATCCAGCAACTTCGCATGGCCATTGAGGAGGAGTGGGAAAAAATTACAGAGGCCACAATCAACAGCCTGATCAACTCAATGTGAAGGAGATGTGTCGCGCTGCATGAGGCAAATGATGGTCACACAAGATACTGACTGGTTTTCTGATCCACGTCCATACTTATTTTTTAAGGTATCTGTGTCCAACAGATGCATATCTGTATTCCAAGTCATGTGAAATCCATAGACTAGAGCCTAATGAATTTATTTTAATTGACTGATTTCCTTATATGAATTGTAACTCAGTAAAATATTTGAAATTGTTGCATTTTATATTTTTGTTCAGTGTACATTCCATTCTCAGCATCAACAGAACTATATATCTTGTGTGTTCAGGTGTGTTGGCTGCGCCCACTAATAGGCCAAACCTGATCTTAATGGGTGCTTGTTTCCTTTGAAGTTGGGTCTGTTTTAATAGACTAAATAATTATATATTTAATTTGAACACGCTTTTCTCACACCAAAGGCGCTAAAAAAAGATAAATAATACAAATAAAAGAATCCAAAACACAGAAAGCAAACAAAGCTATATACAGGTGTCATCAAATCCAGAAGACATAAGAACAGAATTCGCAGAGGTCCATGAAAGCTTTTCTGAACAGCGTGGACTTGAGCTGTGCCTTAAAGGAGGACAAAGACTCTGCAGTAGTGTCTCGAAGTGCGTTCCACAGCCGCTTAAAATGAATAGCTTTGTATGCCTAAAAAAACATACTCCCGGTGGCTCATTGGACTAATTCCATGGATAGAAAACAGAAGGTTTGAATCTCACTAATGCCGTGTCGTAATAAAAAGAAATGTGTTTGTATGATTAAGGCCGAGGAAATTAATTTCCATGTTTCCCATCGGTGCTTGGAGTTCCAAAAGGTTAACCCAAAATAAGCCAGCAGTGTTATTAAAAGTCTTGTTGAAACATTCAGTGAAAGTTAAGGAAGTTATTAAAAAACCTCCAAATAACCTATAATTTCCATTTTCAGAACTTTACAGTTTCGATTGCTTGAGCACGTATCCAAACAGAATTCACTTTTTCAAAACAATTAACACACAGCCCCAAACTGAAACACATTGGCCAAAATGAGATTTCATTTGCAAAATGCATTAAGACTCAAAACATTAAATAATGACACAACCAACTACCTCCAGCAAAGCATACAACTTGTTATTTAATGAAAAGTTAATTCAATCAATCGTTACACAACGGCCCAATAAATACTAACTGCAACTATCAATATACACTAACATGGTTAACCCTCTTGTATGTCTGTGCCATTTGTTGATACGATAATTATGGTATGACCATAAAAGGCAAGTAAACATATTATCACAGCATGGGCTGTATTCTTTTTTCCTAAAATGATTTTACCAAAGATGACCAATGTAGAAAGAATGTCACTCAAGAGCATAAGTATACAGAAACAAATGGCTTCATTTGATCTTAGTTCAGCTCTCAGTTTAAATGGACGATCTTCCTCTATGGGCCCCTCTACCTCTCTTTTGTCCTTGACCTCGGCCTCTTACTTGGGCCATTCTTGCAAAGATGTTTCGCACACGTGCAGACGAGGCTCACATTATTTTGAATAATTTGTGTCAGCTGTGAGCAAAAGTTTTGTTTTACTTGATTTATTCAACTGACTTTTGCGTCTTTTGAGAGTTGTGTTTACTGTTTTTCAAAACTGTGCTTAGCATTTGCATTGAGTGAAAGCAATGAGTAATGACTTACAGTTTATGCCAAAAATAATACTGTTGTGCTCATTAGGTTATGGTGGAGACCAAGTGGACCCCAGTTTCATTAAAAGTGTCGAGAAACTGTAATCAACCTCTCAGCAAACTTTCAGGAAACCATAGTAAATTGTTCTCAGAACCTCCCTGCAACCAAAAAATGTAAGTTCCCAGAACAGGCGAAATGTCCACTTCAATTCTCAGAACGTTAAAAAACGTTCAGTTTTACCGGTCAGAACTTATGGCTTCGTTCCCAGAACCAATGGGAAACCAAAAATGTATGTTCCCACAACCTTCAAGGAACCAAATGCGATAGCTGGGAAGCTGATGGAATTAATGGCAGTTACCATGGCAAATCATCAAACATTGCAAAAGGGCCTACACAATATGACCAAAAGAATAATAAATAAACAAAATGTTTATTATTAGCGGCACCCCTCCCTTACGGCAGTAAATCATTGGAAATTAATCATTTGATTCAATGCAATTCCCCCCTCCTGCAAATACAAATTGTGTTTATCTGTTCAGCTTTTTGGTCTTTGTATATATAGATTACCAATATTCTCAAATCTGGAGCATTTCATTCTGCCCCTTTTTTTTTTTTTTTTGCCTAAAATGACATACCCAAATCTAACTGTCTTTAGCTCAGGACCTGAAGCAAGGATATGCATATTCTTGATATTATTTGAAAGAAAACACTGAGGTTGTGGAAATGTTAAATTAATGTAGGAGAATATAACACATTAGGTCTGGTAAAAGACAATACAAAGAAAAACCTGCATTTTTTTGTACCATCTTTGAAATGCAAGAGAAAGGTCATAATGTATTTTGCCAGCCTAGGCGCAATTTAGATTTTGGCCACTAGATGGCAGCAGTGCGTGTGCAAAGTTTTAGACTGATCCAATGAACCATTGCATTTCTGTTCAAACTGTTGTATCAAGACTGCCCAAATGTGCCTAATTGGTTTATTAATAACTGTTCAAGTTCAAAACTGTGAACTCTCCACAAACAATAGCATGGTATTATTTCACTGTAATAGTTACTGTAAATTAGACAGTGCAGTTAGATTAACTTAATTTAAGCTTTCTGACAATATCAGATATGTCTATGTCCTGGGAAATGTTCTTGTTACTTACAACCTCATGCTAATCGCATTAGCCTACGTTAGCTCAACCGTCCCGCGGGGGACCCACCGATCTTGTAGAGGTTTTAAAAAAACTCCCATATTTCCTGTGCATGCACTTGCTTTCTCTTTAAAGTCCAATTGTGATAGGCCTACCATGAACCCATGTTATCCATAGAAGAAGAAAAAATGGTATAGGCACACTGAGACACACATATTGTACAATATAGACATTTATTTTATTATTTGCTAAATCAAAAATCAGTAGCCATTGGCATACGACAGTTCAAGGGTTAACGGCTCGATTCAATTCGTACCGCGATGGATCTGCGCTGAAGCCCGATTTACAATTAAAGGCAACATTACCGCGCTCGCGAGACTGCATTCACAGTAAACGCTGCAAATGTCTGCTCAATTGGAAATTAAATGTCAAGAGTGCTACAACACAGTTCTTCCACGCTACGGCTTGAATCAAGCCCTTAATTTAAGTACGCTAAATAGAGTATCTTTGACATATGAATGACAGTTTGAGTAATGTTTGGTAATACATTTATTCATGGAGTGTATCACATTTTTCATAGATGGGGTAGTGAGTGTAACCGTAGCAGTGGTTTTATAATCTCCTCTTAAGTCAAAGCACACCTCTATGTTCCCGCTACACTCTTCTTTTTTTAACCACTAGATTTATGATGAGTACACTAAATAACCAGGTTATACTTTATTTACACAAACATTCCATAAAGATATCAAGTGACAGTAACAAAAGTGATCATCAGCTCTTTACATGTTACACAAACCCATTCTCTGACTGACCACAGGCCCAGCAGAGAAGAGGCATTCACAGAGAAACTGAAAGAGAAAGGATGAAAGCTTAGGGTGCAGTTCCACACGTAGTCCCAAGGTGTCATGAATTTGTTTCTGTCAAATCCATAGTGTACAGTTTGTGGTTTATGTCATTGCTTCACTATTGCCCTTGATCATGTCTCTGAGAAATACCGTACAGCCTCATCTGTAGTCGTTCATCTGTAGTGATTTAACAGATGCTGGATTGATCCTGATGCTCAGTAAAGCTGGCTAACATACAGCAGAGGGCATCTTCAACCATTTCCCATACCAACAACGCGAAACCATTGACCGTTCGAGGATCATTTGACTTGAACCACTGACAGTGAATGGAACCATACATCACTCCCCATCATCAGTCAGGGACTAAACATGATTCAAATCCCCACCAGGAATCATTCAACAACAACTCATGAGTCTGTAAGACTACCAGACAGTCACACCTTATCCTCAGGTATGTCCCCTCCACACTCCCCGTTCTGCCCCCCACAGGGGAACGAGAACACCCTCTGACCGGACTCCCTGTGAGACATCCCCCCATGAGTCCCTCCACTCCCCACACCACCCCTCAGTGTTCCCAGCTGGCAGCTAGCAGGACTCCCAGGCAGCAGGGAAGGGGACCTAGAGGCGGCGGAGGCCCAGCAGGTGTAGAGGGCCTCCCCCTCTGGGCAAGCCAGCAGGTAGCTCGGGCTGGGGCTGGGTGAGGAGGAAAGGGTGCGCTGGCTTCCGTTGAGGCAGGCAGGGTTCTTCTGTGAGTGGCCAGACTCAGCCGAGTTCTTTCGTGAGTGGCTGGAGGAATTGAAGTGGGAGGTACGGTAGTTGTAGGAATGCCAGCCTGGGCGTCTCCTATGGTGGCACTGGCATCTGAGGATGGGGAGGTGGGGGAAGGATTAAGTCAAAATTAAAACGCTATATTGTGCATTTAGGGTGAAAGTGGAGATTTGTACAGAACTTTAGACACACAAAAGGCTACTATGAATAATACTTGGCCACTCTCTGAGTAAATTGTAATATGAAAGGCCAATCTCAAGCTGCAGAGGAATTAAGGAGTACAGTAATATGAAATAATATGAGTAAAGTAACAGACCAACCTGAGGATGCGTATGAAGGCCAGTTTGAACTCTCGGCTGTAGCAGGGGTAGATTATGGGGTTGAGACAGGAGTTGAAGTAGCCCAGCCAGAAGATCACCTTGAATAGTGTCTCAGGAGGGCGGAAGTCTGGATTGAAAGACCCTGGGGGGGGCAAGAACAGATACAAGTTATACTATTTTATATTCCTTTTAAAATAATATTTTCTAAATACATTTAAAAAAATATATATTAAAAAGAATCAGTAACAGCAGGTGAGCTGGTTGTAATGTTTTTGGCCATTTTCTGTGGTGGAAAACTGAACGTAACACGTAAAACCTGTTACCCAGATATGCTAGAAATGTTTTAACAGCTTGCCATCAATTGCCACTCACTGTTGCACACAACAAGTTTCCACTCCCCCTGTCAGAGGGATTCATGGCTGATTTAAGAAGAAATTGAAATCATGTAGTAACCAAAAATGTGTTAAACAAATCAAAATATATTTGAGATTCTTCAAAGTAGCCACCCTTTCCCTTGATGACAGCTTTGCACACTCTTGGCATTCTCTCAACCATCTTCATGAGGTAGTCACCTGGAATGCATTTCAATTAACAGGTGTGCCTTGTTAAAAGTACATTTGTGAAATGTATTTCCGACTAAATGCGTTTGATCCAACCAGTTGTGTTGTGACAAAATAGGGGTGGTATACAGAAGATAGCCCTATTTGGTAAAAGACCAAGTCCATATTATGGCAACAACAGCTCAAATAAGCAAAGAGAAACGACAGTACATCATTACTTTAAGACATGGAGGTCAGTCAATCCGGAAAATTTCAATAACTTTTACAGTTTTTTCAAGTGCAGTCACAAAAACCATAAAGCGCTATGATGAAACTGGTGCTCATGAGGATTGCCACAGTTACCTCTGCTGCAGAGGATAAGTTCATTAGAGTTACCAGCCTCAGAAAATGCAGCCCAAATAAATGGTTCAGAGTTCAAGTAACATACACATCTCAACATTAACTGTTCAGAGGAGACTGTGTGAATCAGACCTTCATGGACATTAGACCGGTGGAAATTTGTCCTTTCAGTCTGGAGTCTAAATTTGCGATTTGTGGTTCCAACAGCCGTGTCTTTGTGAGATGCAGAGTAGGTGAACGGATGATATCCGCATGTGTAGTTCCCACCGTGAAGCACAGAGGAGGAGGTGTGATGATGTGGGGGTGCTTTGCTAGTGATACTGTCTGTGATTTATTTAGAATTCAAGGCCCACTTAACCAGCATGGCTACCACAGCATTCTGAAGCGATATGCCGTCACATCTGGTTTGCGCTTAGTCCCACTATCATTTGTTTTTCAACAGGACAATGACCAGCACACCTCCAGCCTGTGTAAGGGCTATTTGACCAAGAAGGAGAGTGATGGAGTGCTGCATCAAATGACCTGGCCTCCACAATCACCTGACCTCAACCCAATTGAGATGGTTTGGGATGAGTTGGACCGCAGAGTGAAGGAAAAGCAGCCAACAAGTTCTCAGCATTGGTAGGAACTCCTTCAGAACTGTTGGAAAATCATTCCAGGTGAAGCTGGTTGAGAGAATGCCAAGACTGCAAAGCTGTCATCAAGGCAAAGGTCGGCTACTTTGAAAAATATGAAATAGATTTTGATTTGTTAACACTTTTGTTTACTACATGATTCCATATGTGTTATTTCATAGTTTTGATGTCTTCACTATTACTCTACAATGTAGAAAATAGTAAAAATAAAGAAAAACCCTTGAATGAGTAGGTGTGTCCAAACGTTTGACTGGTACTGTACATGTAAACAGGGATGAAAAGTGACTGGTAGCAGGGATATATAGATACTTATGTTAATAAACTAATAGTAATATATACAGTGCCTTCAGAAGGTATTCATACCCCTTGACTAATCAAAATTTTGTTTTGTTACAGCCTGAATTCTAAATGGCTTAAATTGATTTTGAAGAAGCACCTTTGGCAGCGATTACAACTGTGAATATTTCTGGTAAGTCTCTAAGAGCTTTCAAACACCTGGATTGTCCAACACTTGCCATGTATTCTTTGCAAAATTCTTCAAGCTCAGTCAAATTGGTTGTTGATCATTGCTAGACAATCATTTTCATGTCTTGCCATAGATTTACAAGTAGGATTAAGTCAAAACTGTAACGTGGCCACTCAGGAACATTCACTGTCTTCTTTGTTCGCAACTCTAGTGTAGATTTGGCCTTGTGTTTTAGGTTATTGTCCTGCTGAAAAGTTTATTAATCTCCCAGTGTCTGGTGGAAAGCAGACTGTACCAGGTTTTCCTCTAGGATTTTAAGGATAACAAGCATACCCATAACATGATGCAGTCACCACTTTGCTTGAAAATATGTAGAGTAGTTCTCAGTAATGTATTGGATTTGACCAAAACATAACACTTTGTATTCAGGACAAAAAGTTTAATTTGCTTTGCCACATTTTTGCAGTATTAAGTGGCTTGGTGCAAATAGCATGCAAGTTTTGGAATATTTTTATTCTGTACAGGCTTCCTTCTTTTTACTCTTAGGTTAGTATTGTGGAGTAACTACAATGTTGATCCATCCTCAGTTGTCTCCTATAAGAGCTATTAAACACTAACTGGTTTAAAGTCACCGCTCAACCGAGGGACCTTAAAGGTAATTGTATGTGTGGGCAGCAGAAATTAGATAGGCATTCAAAAATCATGTTAAACGCTATTATTGCACATCAGTGGGGGATTTCCTCAGTGAATTTCAGAAACATTTAAATAGTGAAACATTAGTTATCCTTTTTAGATCAAACTATACTAAATATATTCACGTTAGGTTCTGACAAACAGAGTAAATAACTCAGACAACTAGTAAAAGCTCAAACCAAGTTTATTCACCCGCTGGGTCAAACAGCTGCAAAAGACAAACACATATTTACACAAGCACATATATTTATACCCTCCTACTAGGAGGAGTCACCTCCTTTCACATCTAGCTAGCCAACACATCTCTGTTGCTAGTGGGGAACTTAATTGGTTCCTCTCACTGGTGTAGTCATGGCCCCACCTCCTGCTATAACCTCCATGGGCATGCAAGTATATGTGTGTAACAGGACTGTTCCTTCTCACTTCATCTGACCTGACCTCGGACCGAATTCCTCACGCCTCCCTAATTTACGGCTGTCCTACCTTATCAGTGACTGAAACCAGGCTGTTGCCCTTTGCCTCCCTCCTTAGGATCCATGAGATTTAACAAGAACAAGTTCAACAGAATGTAAACTTCCTGCCTCCCCCCATTGTCTCACTCAGTAACTTTCCATACACCTAGTTCTTATCCACCCTCCATTGACCCCAACATATACATTCATTATACATGTAAAGTAATCAATAAGTTCTAGTATGGTAACATGAACACATTTCAAGCTAGAATCCAACACGTCACCAAATAATTGATTAAAACACATTGTTTTGCAATGAAGGTCTACAGTAGCCTCAACAGTACTCTGTAGGGTAGCACCATGGTGTAGCCAGAGGACAGCTAGTTTACGTCTTCTTCTGGGTACATTGACTTCAATAAAGACTAAAATAGGAATTATGACAACTTCCAGAGCATGTACTCCAACCTATCAGAGCTCTTGTGGCATGAACTGACATGTTGTACACCCAATCAAAGGATCAGAGAATTCATCTAGTACTGAAATAATAATATACAGCTAGCTAGCACTGCAGTGCATAAAATGCCATGAGTAGTCGACTCAAAGAGAGAGAAAGACAATAGTTGAACAGTTTTGAACAAATCAATTTATTGAAAAATGAAGGAGAAGCGTGCACGAGAGAGAGCTAGCTATATGTATTTTTTTACTTACTTAGCTAGTGAATAGAGCTAGCTAGTTAGCCTGCTCTAACAGATAGGGATGCTATGTTAGCTAGCTGGCTATGGCTATCCAACACTGAAACTCTTCCAAGACGTTATAATATGATGATAATGATGTAGGCTGTGTGTAGCGGTTATGATATGAAGGTTTGACTTGAAAAGCCTAGTCACAGATTTGTTGTGCACTGAACTCCACTAGCGAAGGGTACAGGTGAGAGGAGAAGAGCATTTAGATGTGAGAATAAATTACAGAATAGCATACTCTGAGTTGTCCTTATGTTAGGCCCTGATCTGGCTTGCCATGTGGCTGTGGGATACATTAGTTAATTTAGCAGACAAGATTTGCTTAGAATTCCATGGCATTATTTCATATTAATTCATAGTATGAAGAATACAATTGAACATAGCTGAATAAAATAGAAAGTATATCTTCTCCAAATGATTTTACAGTGTGCACATGTTGCTATTCTGTGTTGAGTAGTTAACAAAGAAATAGGTCATCCCATATGCTTAATTTAGAGTTATTTATGCAACTTTAGCTGTGATACAAACGTTGGGCTATATGTTTAGATTTTTAATACATTCTAAGGCTGCATGATGCGACTCTAATGATGATTTGAAAAAAGTTGCATGAAAGGCATGAGCTCGGCTTTGTTTTTTTTGCGCAGGCTGCACACATTTTATCAGTCTCTCCTTCACAATTTGATAAGCATTTGATAATGCCTCAAATTTCCCGGCGGCTTCCCCTTTGTGTGGCCGTAATGCACCCTAAAAAAATCTATTCCTTTGGCGGGCAGTGGCCGTTGTGCCCTTGGGCTGATAATGATTATAATTCCCTTCTCCCAAAGCACGTCTCACTCACATGGCTCTCTCAAATAGCTCAATTCTTAGTAGCCAATGCCTGCCATGTAATTGGCATGCATTGGCTAATGTGCGCGTCCTTATCCAATTCCAAGGTGCATATTGAAGATATTGGAAGAACTTTTCATCAGCTAAGAAGATGAGTAGGCCTAACGAAGAGCAAAAGCACTAGCCTATGTCATTGTACTATCCCCCATAGTGCAAAAGTTTACCTATTCAAGAAATAAATATTCCAAACGTATTCTGGGACAGTTGTGGGATGCGATAGATCCCAAATTAATAAAAGCACTAGCATCAAAAAAACGTTTTTAAGTAATGAGGTTGACTGAACAGATCAGAACATTTAGCTTAAAATGTTGATAAACTATTAGGCTATTTCTTCACATTATAAGTTCAGCAATGCGCACAAGGCAGTAGGCTATAAGCTCGAATGTTCCAAAATGGGAAAACACCATTCTCAAAAGTGACTGCAAATGCGATTATGCATGTAATGCTTTTAATATAAAGGTGCATTATTCTGGTGAAAATTATCTTTCCCTAACTTAAAACTTGTGCGCTGCGTATTTATGCCAGTTAGGCTCTACACCCATTGTAAAGCAGATTAATATGCTTACTTTTAAGAAGTTATTTGGCCACTTTAGTTGTGATGCAAACCTTATCAAAACATATGGGCTAGGCTACATGAGGTGTGTGACTATGATTTTGAAAAGGTCGCAAAAAAGGCATGCGCTGTTTCTTGCCTTACTGCACACACGATGGGCATCATTCACAAGTGATAGGCTAATATGGTCACCCATCAGATTATTCTTGATTTAATCTTGTCTTTACATATATTATTTAATATATGTGTGAAATGTGTTTTGATTTAGAATGGACCATTATCATGCACCTGTCTCAAAACAGTAGCAGGGGGGAAAAAACACGTAATCTACTGTATGCACTTAAATAGAGAACGGAAGATGTTTTTCCCTTGGTTAATTTTCATGCCAGCCAGGTTGGATATACTACTGTTGTAAAGAGAAGCAATGTGCTTAATATTAGCAAAGTTGATAAATAAATATATTAGGCCTAGCCTATAGAAAGCTGATGTTAACCTCCTCTTTTTAATGGAGGTAATCAAAACAGTTTTCTCACGCAATTGCATAGCCTATAGTTTGTTGCGCAATATGAGCTCATGGGCTCTCGTGAAGTATTTGATTAGATTTCAGAATACATTTGCATTGACGTCAGAGTGATTAGAGGGACAATAGAATTCTGAGTACCAGGCAGTTAGCAAGTTTGGTAGGCTACTAATGACCATCGGCAGCATCAGAGCTTGGAGAAGCCTAGTTACCATGTGGAATTTGACTGTGGTCATCTGTAACAACAAAATGTGGAAAAAGCCAAGTGGTGTGAATACTTTCTGAAGGCACTGTACATGTAAACAGGAGTAATGGTGACCAGTAGCAGGATAATGAGATAGGTACTAATGGCAATCAATGAACAGCAGAATAGGGGTAGTAATAAATCTAATCAATAATGATTTTAGTAGCAAGTGTGAGGCGGAGCAGTATTTGTTAGCCATTTAACAGTCTTATGGCCAGGGGAAAGAAGCTGTTTAGGAGTTTTGGTCTGAGCCTTGATGCACCAGTACCATCTGCTGGACAGGAGCATGGAGAACAGTCCATGTCTCGGATGGCTGGAGTCTTTGGCAATGTTTCGGGCCTTTCTCTGACGCCGTCTGGCATGTGCATGGGAGCTCACCCCCAGTGATCCGCTGGGACATCTGCACCACCCTCTGTAGTTCCTAAGGATCTGAGGGGCCAAGCCAAATGGTTTCAGCCTCCTGAGGCAGAAGAGGCACTACCATGCCTTTAAGACTGTGCTGGTGTGAGAGGACAATGATATGTCCTCAGTGATGTGGACACAGAGGAACATGAAGCTGTCTTAACTCTTAAACCATCCCTCAAATCCTTTCAAATAATGATGTCAATAAAGCAAGGTAGGCAAATATAATGTGTCAAATAAGCACTAGGCCTAAAGTATAGGCAACAAACATGAGCTAGTAGACAAACTTGGGAGTTGGAAATTAGCTGGTCACTTTGCTCAAAACGTTATATATGTTGGGCAGCTAAAACCATGATTTAGTCAAACAGTAGCATCCTGATCCTGCATGAAAGTGTTTGCCCTGTCCCTGTTTGTCCCTGTGCGCTCTGAGTAGCCTAGATGGAGAGAAGGGGAGGTAAAGAAATATGCATACTTTTTCAAATTTCAAAATGCAATCACACAACAATAAAAACAGTAGCCTGTTTTGGTTTTGAGTTTCCCCTTCCTCAGTTATTAGCCCCAAGTGAATTAGCCTATTGATATTTGTGCACAACGGGTCAGAGTCAGGCAGATACAGAACGGCCGGCAGGGTCAAGGCAGGCAGAATGGTCAGAACCGGGGAAACCGAACTTAAGAACGCAGGGAGACGGGAAACACACTGGTAAGACCTGACAAGACGAAATGGCAACAGGCAAACAGAGAACACAGGTATAAATACACTGGGGATAATGAGGAAGATGGGTGACACCTGGAGAGGGGTGGAGACAAGCACAAAGACAGGTGAAACAGATGAGGGTGTGACACAATGGCCTAATTGTCAACCCAAAATATACTGGTTTAGATGTTGCACATCAAAATATCTTTATCATGCATTCCTGCTTGGAAATGTTAGATGAAGCAACTTATTTCTTGAATCATACCATTTTAATGTGAATGACTTTACACTTACAAAACAAGGTGCTATCTAGAACCTAAAAAGGGTTCTTTGTATGTCCCCATAAAATAACTATTTTTGGTTCCAGGTAAATCCCTTTTTGGTTCCAGTTAGAACCTTTTTGGATTCCATGTAGAAACCTTTCCACAGAGGGTTCTACATGGAATCCAAAAGGCTTATCTTATGGGGACAGCCGAAGAACCCTTTTGGAACCCTTTTTTCTAAGAGTGTGCAACATTATTACATACATTTTCTATTGTGAGACGCTGTGACAAAATGTTGGTGTAACCGAATCATGGGCTGGTGCCACCATCTGAAAATGTTAATGGCACCAGTGCCACCAGGGGAAAAAGTTAGTCTGGAGCCCACATATACAGTTTTTTAATGGATGACATGGGTTCATGTTAGGCCAATCATAACATTGCATTTTTTAAATAAATAAGTGCCATGATCTCATGGGCAATAGGCCTATGGGAGTTTTTTTAAATACTCCGTAATTGAGAATATTTGTATATCTAAAGACCAAAAAGCTGAACAGATGAACACCTTTTTGATTTGCAGGAGAGTAGAATTGTATTGAATCAAATTATTAGTTTCCAATTACTTACCGCCCGTAAGGTTGGAGTACTGCTTGATTTTCATTTATCCTGACAACGACCCCACACTAGTCCCAGGTATGTGACTAGCAGCCCTGGCTGGTGGACAATGTCCTAGCCACTTGGAACAGACACATAACAGCACTACGAGGGCGTGGGATGACCCAACATTCCGAGGGAAGACAGATGTGTTCCGGACGAGATGCAACTCTTCAAAAATAGTAATTTGTATGTGCCCTAGGTTACATAACCTAATAAACTTCTTAGCCTTGCTCCTGGACCCAGTCATGCCTACCAGGGGTAGCTCTCTCTGCCCAAAGAGTGCTTTCCACTTGAGATAGCAAATCTGCAAAGTCTCAAGTTGATGTCAGTACCAGTACACTAAACCTAGAAGATTCCAGCACTGGTGAGAAGGAAACAGAGATAAATAGAATAGGAGAGGGATGAAGAGAAAGGAGAGGGTGTGGAAGAAGAAGTGCGAAAGAGAGACCACATGCATTTCTTTACTAAATAGCATGGATTCTCATCAAACACTTTTTTTATGTAAGCTAATGAGTGCTGCTGGTCTGTCCCCACTGTGCACTGGCGTGCTACAGACGACTATATTGGTCCTCTAATACAATAAGTGCACTACTTTTGTGAGTTTTTTTATATTTTTCAGGGTGTGTTGCAGCCCCCTTAGCATCCATATTTCACACGGCTATGCGCTAGGAGCTACGCCCTAGGAATGAAAACACTGAGTTATGAATCACAAACTGGAAGGTATGGAATAGCTGGGGTGTGTGTGTGAACATGTGTGTGTGTGTGTGTGTGTGAACGTGTGTGTGTGAACATGTGTGTTTGTATGTAAGCCACACTTGGTCTCTAAAGAGAAGAATGGCCCAAATTAGTAACACATTCCTGGCGAGATTGTGGATGCTCTATAATCCCAGGCAATCGTGTGTGAAATTACCTCTGTTAGGACATAATATCTGCCAGGCCAAATAGAGACCTCTGTTCCTAGAGAAAAATGTTGGTTAACCTCTTCTAGGACACCACACTGTGAAACAAATTATCTAGTTGTTTCAACTAACTATTATTAAGTAACTGGTTCCACAGCCTTTTTTGTTTACTCAATTTATCGGGCCATGTGTTCCCTGAACAAAATAAAATTGCTGTCCCAAAATTACAATTATGTGTTTGCTCAACTTGTATCATATGTTCATTCAACTTAAATAATTATTTGGGCATCTTAAGAAAAAAAAGCAACTGGTTACACACACACACCAACAATGCTTTTAACACACAATGTTTTCAACATTCAGTACCAGTCAAAAGTTTGGACACACCTATTTCACACTCATTCCAGGGTTTTTTGTATTTTACTATTTTCTACATTGTAGAATAATAGTGAAGCCATCAAAACCATGAATTAACACAGTGTTAAAGAAATCAAAAGATATTTTACATTGGAGATTCTTCAAAGTAGCCACCCTGTACCTTGATGACAGCTTTGCACACTCTTGGCATTCTCTCAACCAGCTTCATGAGGTAGTCACCTGGAATGCATTTCAATTAACAGGTGTGCCTTCTTAAAAGTTCATTTGTGGCATTTCTTTCCTTCCTAATGCGTTTGATCCAATCAGTTGTGTTGTGACAAGGTAGGGGTGGTATACAGAAGACAGCCCTATTTGGTAAAAAAACAAGTCCGTATTATGGCAAGAACAGCTCAAATAAGCATAGAGAAATGACAGTCCATTACTTTAAGACACGAAGGTCAGTCAATACGGAACATTTCAAGAACTTTGAAAGTTTCTTCGAGTGCAGTTTAAAAACTATGATGAGACTGCGTGAATCAGGCCTTCATGGTCGAATTGCTGTAAAGAAACCACTACTAAACGACACCAATAAGAAGAAAAGACTTGCTTGGGCCAAGAAACAAGAGCAATGGACATTAGACTGGTGGAAATCTGTCCTTTGGTATGATGAATCCAAATTTGAGATTTTTGGTTCCAACCGCCGTGTCTTGTAGTTGAACAGATAATCTTTGCATGTGTGGTTCCCACCATGAAACATGGAGGAGGAGGTGTGATGGTGTGGGGGTGCTTGCTGGTGACACTATGTTATTTATTTAGAATTCAAGGCACACATAACCAGCATGACTACCACAGCATTCTTTAGCGATACATCTGGTTTGCGCTTAGTGGGGGCTATCATTTGTTAACTTTTTAGGGAGCAGCTCCCGAGGTGACGGTTTTGGAGAGCCTGGCATGCCCAAAGTAAAATGCCTCCCACTCAGGCCCAGAAAATAGGATATGCACATATTTAGTAAAAGTGTTAACATTTTGTCTGTGAGTATAACAGAACGGATATGGCAGGCGAAAACCCGAGGAATTTCTGTCCTGGAAAAAGTGATTTTGACACATTGCCTCATTTTGGACCCCTCCCTTAGGAAAATGCCCATATAAGGGAGTATGAATGCAGTACCTATTGCTTCCTCTGGATGTCAACAGTCTCGAGACACTGTTTTGATTCTGTCTAGTTGCTTTAGATGGCAGAAGAAGAAGAATTAGGAAGTGGTCACACAGAAGTCAACAGAAGAGAATGCGCATTCCCTTAACACTTGGACCAAAAAGTTGAGTAAACAATAAAAGGCTGTGGAACCACTTACTTAATAATAATTAGTTAAAACAACTAAATATTTTTTACAGCGCAATATCAAGGCAAAGGCATCTGTTAGTGGTAACATTTGTCTTCGAACTACATCTGAGTGAAGCATTTAGAGTATAGTTACACACAATTCTACCACTCCATAGTGCATGACACAGCTACAAAAACATAAGCATTGCCTACAGGTGGTTTATAGATAGTGTTACCAAACATTTCAATTTTTGCCTAAAATGACATACCCAAATCTAACTGCCTGTAGCTCAGGACCTGAAGCAAGGATATGCGTATTCTTCATACCATTTGAAAGAAAACATTTTGTAGTTTGTGGAAATGTTAAATTAATGTAGGAGAATATAACACATTAGATCTGGTAAAAGATAATACAAAAAAAAAAACATCCAAGAGAAAGGACATAATTCCAGCCCAGGCACAATTTAGATTTTGGCCACTAGATGGCAGCAGTGCGTGTGCAAAGTTTTAGACTGATCCAATGAACCATTGCATTTCTGTTCAAACTGTTGTATCAAGACTGTCCAAAATGTGCCTAATTGGTTTATTAATAACTGTTCAAGTTCAAAACTGTGCACTCTCCTCAAACAATAGCATGGTATTATTTCACTGTAATAGTTACTGTAAATTGGACAGTGCAGTTAGATTAACTTAATTTAAGCTTTCTGACAATATCAGATATGTCTATGTCCTGGGAAATGTTCTTGTTACTTACAACCTCATGCTAATCGCATTAGCCTACGTTAGCTCAACCGTCGCCGTGGGGGACCGACCAATCCTGTAGAGGTTAAGTCAAGCTGAGGACTGTTTCAACAAGGTTAGCAACCCTCTGATACATAGGTACCCTCTAGGATCTGGACTCTGAGAAAGTGCACAGTGGTAGGACACAATTCATATTTTACCCCAGACTGGACCCTGTCATGGGGATCCAGTCCAACTCTTACCCCAAAACTGACTTTGGGCCCAGACATAATGTCTGTTTCCATAGTACTGTACGCTCCCAGTCCCAGACACATGGCATCCACTAGACAATTAGCTCTGGGTGGTATTAATATGCCTGTCTGGGAGCAGGAGAGAGATGAGGAGAGAGATATTAAATACCAACCTATTCTGCATCTCAAGCAGTCCTACTATGCATCAATTCTAGGTTACGTAATCCCATTTACGGTTGACGTCTAGCGGTGAAAATAGCATGTGAAAATACCAACCTCTAAGCGCTGGGCCATTCATCTACTGTACAGGAGGCCAAGACACGTACAGAGAACATTATCCCTCTCTCTCCCCCCATCTCTCTTTCTCACTCTCAATCTCAGTCTGTCAGACCAAAACACACATTTAGGGACATTACCTTAATTGCAAATACATTGTGCCACCTGCGACTCAAGCCTCACTGTAAACACTGCAGCCATGTCTTCCTTGCCACACAGAGACAAGCCACCAGCAATTCTCTCCCTCTCTTTCTCTCCAGCCCTCTCTCTCTGTGCCACCTTGGCCTGAGCTAAAGATTTTGTGCCAAATGAAAGGAGCAGTGTACTGGGACTGAGAGGGGGACCAGTGTGTACTGGGCCTGCACAGCGCCTCAGAGGGGCCGTAAAGCTGGCATTTGCCCGGGCCAACACAGCTGTGTGCCTGTCTGCCTCTCCCTCAGGACTGGACCCTACACACAGAGAGAGAGGCCCCTGGGGGCCATGACCATGGGTCAGTGCCTGGACCAATACACACAGCCACTGTGTCAACCCAACACACACACACACACACAGACAAGCATGCATGTATGCGAGTGCACACACACACACGCACACAGGCATACGCACACACATGCGCGCACACACACACACACACACACACAAATACACATCCCAGTTATTCCATACTTCCTGTCTGTGATTCACAACTCAGTGTTTTCATTCTTAAAGCGTAGCTCCTAGCGTCCACTCTCACCTCATTAGCCTATTAGATTCCCTCTCACCAGCGATGCTTGAGGGTAGCAGGAGGGAGTGCACAGTGGGGAGTGTGACACAACATAACACAAACCAGCTGCACCCATTAGCTTACATAAAAGTGTTTGATAATCCATGCTAATCTTGCTGTCCAGCTAGGTGTTGGAATGCATGGAACATTAAATGTTTGTAATTGATGAATCCAGGTTTCAGGAATTTGTGATCTATAGGTTTAAAGGGAAATTTCAGTTTCGACTTCCTGTTTATTCATCTGCTCATAGTGAACCACAAAGTCTGGCATTCATAGCGAATGCAGATACTGCCCCACTAGGTAGATGGGGTATACCCACAAACTTGAAATTAGATGGCGTTGTTTACTTCAAACGAAGAACACACATAAATCTCAGAACTTCTCTAGGCAACATATATATTTTTTTACATTTGTTTTTCATTAACGTTTGTCATCGTGATGTTCTGTGCCTGATATTTTCCATGATGCTGCCAGTGGCCTTGCTGCTAGCAGGTTGATGTTTATCGCCATGAGTCTTGTCCTGGAGGCAGAACTGAATGATTCCCCCTTAAATAAGGCAGCAGCAAATTCAAAATTAGCTATATTGTAAAAATTCATTAAAAAAATAGCTTTTTGGTCTTAATTTAAGGTTAGGGTTAGGCATTATGGTTAGTGTGGTTATGTTTAAAATCTGATGTTTTGTCTTTGTGGCTGTGCTAACTAGTGACCACTGCAGAGCGGCGTCCAGAACAAGATTCACGACGAAAAAAGCTAACCTGCTTGCTGCTATCGAGAATTATGCTTAGTGACTAAAGATGATCAAAGGGATTTTTAGGCTGAACTGATGGGGAATCCATTTCCATTTCGATGCCAGCTGAGAAGTGATGCGAAACCATCTATTTATTTCCTTCACAACAAAATGGAAAATTCTCTATTAGATGTAACCTAACGTTAGCTAGCCTAGCTGGACCAGCTAGTTACAGTCCTGTATTGAACTCTGAAATCCGTCAATAAAATTATATAGTGGTCTTTTGGATACACACTGTCAATCAATTTCGCCAATGCTAACTTCAGCAGAGTAAGCATTGTTTGTTTGTTCGTTCTAACGTTAGCTAACATAAGATAGCTAATGTTAGCAAATAAGAGTAGCTCAATCTGGTAGTCATCTATTCCACTCTTACCTTGAAAACACTGCTACTAAAAATACAATGGCCGAGAAAGCTAACTCACTGTCTGTTTGTGTGTTGGTAGCAATGATGAATTTGTTTAAATTGTCTGATTCGTTAGTTTGTTCTCAGTTGGATAGCATTCTTGCAATGTCCATGTTAGGTGTGCTAAGCTAGCCAGTCTAATAGAGATCAATTGGTAAAATGTATATATTGTTGTGTATTTTGTTGTAGGGGATACAGAATCTTATTCCCTCAGCATGTGCTTCCAACCCCTAGCTCTGCACAAGGTGAAGGTAAATTGGCAAATTCATTATTACCTGACAGCTAAGAGAGCTCAATTTACATGAATTGGGTAGTGTTTGTACTGGTTTGTGATATGGGGTTACAGGTGGTTAGAGGTAGCCTGTGAACCATAAAGTACCTTCCAGACCATGTAATCGATTTAATCTACCCCTTTTCTCTTTGTAAAACTTGGTTTATCTGGAGTCCTTCCACAGTGCCCTGCTGAAATATACCCTAAAGCGGCTGTATTTTAGGTACACACGCATGAGGGAGTGGACACACCTTGCCGTTATGGAGAACAACATTGTGGGACAAAAACCGGTAAGGGATACTGAAAGGTATGACATCAAGACTTCAACAGTAATGACACAACCACCTCATTCCTATCTCTGCAGATTCTCAAAACACAATACAAAGACATGTCTACAAAAGTCCCACTGCTAAGGGCTACTACTGACACGATTGATCTGTCAATGGGCTAAGGGAGGTTTAGGTTGTGCAGGATTGTGTTTAAAGACATGTATTAGAGCGATTGAGAGGTGACATTTTTTACATACTGGGCTCGATTTTAACAAACCTAACGCAAAGGTAAATCTTAGTGCTGGTGGTAGTGTTATATGTTTGCTATTTTCACAACCCAAATTATGGGCGCAGTAGCTGGCAGTGACTGGGTTTTGATGAATAAACAAGTTGTGGGTGTGTCGTGGCTTGGCACCTCACTGACCAATCAGAACATGCTCCATGGCTAAATATGTGGTTTCTTCAAGATGCGTATTTACGGTCTCTTATGTATTGCATTGTCATCAACTCTAATTCGAATGTTAGTCCATTATAGCCTAGTTGGTTAAATAACCTGCCCAATAGTTTGAACATGTTTTCAGTCCACAATGGTTTAATTGCATTGCTTCAATATGGAAACACATTGTTAAACATAAGCTACAGCATTCCTACTAATATAGGGGCTAGGCCTACTGTAAATTTCAGTCTAGACATGGACATAACAAACGTAGTCTATAAGCAAGATTAAATTAACTTGGCTATTGATAAGGCCTTAAAAGACTGCTGGAGTATTTGAGGTAGATACTGTGTGTACCTGTAGGCGATGATTAGGAGAAAGTGACTGGTAGCAGGAATAATAATAATAGTAATAAACAGTATGGCAGCCGCATAAGTGGTGGGTGGATTTGTGTGTGTGTGTGTGGGTGGGTGCCATAGTGACAGTGTAGGCGTGATAGGCAGATATACAGTACATGTAAACAGGGATGAAAAGTGACTGGTAGCAGGGATATATAAATACTTACGGTAATAAACTAGTGGTAATATATACAGTGCCTTCAGAAAGTATTCATACTCCTTGACTTATTCCACATTTTGTTGTGTTACAGCCTGAATTCAAAATGGCTTACATTTATTTTTTTCTTTCACCCATCTACAGACAATACCCCATGATGCCAAAGTGAAAACATGTTTTTATACATTTAAAAAAATATATATATATATATATATATATATATATTAAATACAGAAATATCTAATTTACATAAGTTTCACAGCCTTTTCCCATTACAATCGAAATTGAGCTCCGGTGCATCCAATTTCCTTTGATAATCCTCCAGATGTCGCTACACTTAATTGGAGTCCATTTCTGGCCAATTCAATTGTTTGGACATGATTTAGAAAGAAACACACCTGTCTATATAAGGTCCCACTGTTGACAGTGCATGTCAGAGCAGAAACTATACCATGAAGTCTAAGGAACTGTCCCGAAGTCTCTGAGATATAATTGTGATGAGGGACAGAAAGTATTCACACCGCTTGACTTTTTCCACATTTTGTTGTGTTACAGCCTGATTTTTTTTTTTTTTTTTATTGCGTCACTGGCCTACACACAATACCCCATAATGTCAAAGTGGAATTAAGATTTTAGAAATGTGTACAAATTAATAAAAAATGAAAAGCTGAAATGTCTTGAGTCAATAAGTATTCAACCCCTTTGTTATAGCAGGCCTAAGTAAATTCAGTAGTAAACATTTGGTTAATAAGTCACATAATAAGTTGCATGGAATAAAAGTGTTTAACGTGATTTTTGAATGACTGTATCTCACACATACATAAAATTATCTGAAAGGTCCCTCAATCAGGCAGTGAATTTAAAACAAAGATTAAACCACAAAGACCAGGGTGGTTTTCCAATGCTTCGCAAAGAAGGGCACCTTTCGATAGATGGGTAAAATAAAAAGTAGACATTGAATATCCCCTTGAGCATGTGAAGTTATTAATTACACTTTGGATGGTGTATCAATACACCCAGTCACTACAAAGATACACGCGTCCTTCCTAACTCAGTTGCCGGAGAGGAAGGAAACCGCTCAGGGATTTCACCATGAGATCAATGGTGACTTTAAAACAGAGTTTAATGGCTGTGATAGGAGAAACATAAGGATACATCAACAACATTGTAGTTACTCCACAATACTAACCTAAATGACAGAGTAAAAAAAGGAAGCCTGTATAGAATAAAAATATTCCAAAACATTCATCCAGGTTTCATTAAGGACTAAAGTAAAACTGCAAAAAATGTGGCAAAGAAATTAACTTTATGTCCAGAATACAGAGCGTTATGTTTGGGGCAAACACAACACATCACTGAGTACCACTCTTCATATTTTCAAGCATGTTGGTGGCTGCATCATGTTATGGGTATGCTTGTCATCGGCAAGGACTATGGATTTTTTTGTATGAAAAGAAATGGAATAGAGCTAAGCACAAGCAGAATCCTAGAGGAAACCTGGTTCAGTCTGCTTTCCAACAGACACTGGAAGACAAATTCACCTTTCAGCAGGACAATGACTTAAAACACAAGGCCAAATATACACTGGAGTTGCTTACCAAGACAACATTGAATGTTCCTGAGTGGCCTAGTTACAGTTCTGACTTAAATCGGCTTGAATCTATGGCAAGACTTGAAAATGTCCGTCTAGCAATGATCAACAACCAACTTGACAGAGTTCGTCTAATTTTTAAAAGATAATGTGAAAATATTGTTCAGAGCTGAGGTGGAAGAACCTGCCAGAAGGACAACAGTCTCTACAGCACTTCACCAATCTGGGCTTTATGGGAGAATGGTCAGACGAAAGCCTCTCTTGAGAAAAAGGTACATGCAAAAGGGCATGTAAAAGACTGAGAGCATGAGGCAAAATAATCTGTAGTCTGCTGAGACAAAAATGTAACTCTTCGGCCTGACTCATTACCCATCTAACACCATCCCTACCGTGAAGCATAGTGGTGGCAGCATCATGCTATGGGGAAACTTTTAAGCGGTAAGGATAGAGGGAACAATGAATGGAGCCAAATACAGGAAAATCCTTGACGTTTGCGCTGGTCCAAAGTTAAAACCAACTCTCAAGTTCAAAGACATTCAAAGTTCCTCAATAGAAGCCACTCCTCCGTAGGTATAATTCTGTGGGCATAATTCAGATAATTCATGTCATATCAAGATGCCCAGGGCTTCAAGGCAAGCTTCCTCCCTCTCTCCTCACCCGCAAAATTTCAGTTGCATCTCACGCCATACACTGTGACTATATATTCTATCCACATAAAGTCTATACAGAAATAAAATATTCAGAAATTCTCCATATGCACAAGAAGCTTATTTCTCTCATATTATGTGCACAAATTACTTTACATGTCCTTTGCCAAGATAATCCATCCACCTGACAGGTGTGGCATATCAAGCATCTGATTAAACAGCATAATCATTTCACCTTTTGTTGGGGGCAATAAAAGGCCACTCTAAAATGTGAAGTTTTGTCACACAACACAATGCCACTGATGTCTCAAGTTTTGAGGGAGCATGCAATTGGCCAGAGCTTTGAGGGAGCGTGCAATCCACCAGAGCTTTTTCCAGATAATTTAATGTTTATTTCTCTAACATAAGCCACCTCCAATGTCTTTTTTGAGAATTTGGCAGTATGTTCAACATGCCTCACAACCGCAGACCACGTGTATGGCGTGTGGCCAAGCAGTTTGCCGATGTCAATGTTGCCCCATGGTGCCAGTGGGGTTATGGTAAGGGAATGCATATGCTACAGACAACATACACAAATGCATTTTATCATGGCAATTTAAACGCGCAAAAATAAGTGAAAATATCCTGAGGCCCATTGTGAGGCCTAAGAGCATCTGTGACCAACAGATGCATATCTGTATTCCCAGTCATGTGTAATCCATAGAGTAGGGCCTAATGAATTTATTTCAATTGACTGATTTCTTCATATGAACTGTAACTCAGTTAAATCAATGAAATTGCTGCATGTTGCGTTTATATTTTTGTTCGTATATATATACATATATTTATACTGCGGACTCCGACATTGCTCGTCCTAATTTATTAGGGGTTCACAGCGAAGCCAAATTTCATTCTTTTACTTTTAGATTTGTGTTTATTGTTGCGCGTTGTTATATATTACTGCACTGTTAGGGCTAGGAACACAATCATTTCGCTACACCCACAATAACATCTGCTAAACATGTGAATGCGACCAATACGATTTGATTTGTTTTTAATGGCAGCACAGTGTGTTTCTTTCATAATGATTAAACCATGCTGTTACGGTAAAATACAATGTGCTCTTAATGACTTTCCTATACAGATGAAATCGCTCACCCACTCCATAGCAAGCTTCTCTATCCACACTGATATTGGTGAAGTAATTTAATGTCAAGCTAAGTGTTACAAAAAAATGTAATTTCAGAGGTTTAAAAATGAACGGAAACGAACGATATAAACCATTAGTTTTTGGAGGGTTCGAACCGGTTCAGAACATTTTGCTGGTTGGAACAGTGGAATGAAAGAAAAAAATGATGGTTCCATTCAGAAAGAAACGATTGTAAAATGATTTCTGTTCCATCCCCTGCTTGTGCCATTCGTTTTTTCCTGTTAATGTAACGACCGCTGAACGTTTGTAATAACCTGGCAAACATAGTGGAATACATTGTCTTTCCATTGCATCTATAAAAACACCAATGCTGCGTCAGGGATTTAACTCACCGTCTCGACAGTTACATCACAAGAAAGAGTTAAAATAACTTTATTTTGACGGGTGTAGATTTTTTTTGTCTACAATTGAAAAAAATGTATGATTTAATACAGTTGATATGTTTACAAATTAGATGCGCTGAAATGAAAGCAACTTCCGAAAATGAACACTTGGATTATGGTGATATTATGTCTAATCTCACAAACAATATAAAGTATGTATAGATATGTGTAATCTAGAGCCAACGATTTTGATATGAAATCAAATGGTTATCCTTCGCTTGACACACTTGTTGAATAATGCAAGTAGAACATGACAACAGTAATGAATAATTAATGATGCAGTCTAGACACCGCAGTTGAGCGCAGATAGGCCTAGAGACAGTGCAGTTTAGCCATGTTCTACCCTTATTAGATTAATGTATTAATTTATGCGAATACACCCAGTGTATATTATGCAAATGAGGCACATTATTTTCTGTATTTCATTAATGTATATTAAAAATACCTGATATATTAGGAACATTTTTATATAAGAAAAAAAGTACAATTCTACAATAAATTGAACACCTGAATTCCCACCAAAATCCCTGAACTCCATTCATTATTTGTCCATGCCAGTACAATCATATGTGCTATAATTCATTCAATATCTGAATGATAAAAAAAAATATAAAAAAATACTTGGAGTGTCTTCATCCATCGTCCGACTGTTGAATTCATTAGGGGTTCACAGCGAAGCCAAATAACTGAAGCATAGATTGGTAACTTTTTTTCTAATTTGGCACACAGAAACTAGAGGTCATGAGTAACTTGGTCAAAAAGAATGGCAGAGATTGGCCTATAGGTGGCGCTGTTATGAGGGTTTAAGTGAGACTGCTTATATCTGCCGCCCCATTTGACCTAGACTTTGTAAGTAGGTGTCTTTCTTTCTTTAAACTGAACACATATGCCTCAATGAACCATAAGGTCTGCCAGGATAGATTTTCCTTTTGGAAAACCTTTGAAAAACGTATTATCATGAAACATAACTACAAATAACGCAACATTTGGTATGTAGGCCCATGGTAAAACTCTTAACTTACAGTCTAAGAAAAGCTAAGGGATTAGTTCAGAGATGGTTGCGTTATAATGGCCGAGTTGTAAATCCACTTCACAATGGCCTATCAACTTGAAACCTTTTAGGGTCATCAAAAACATTACCATGATGAGACATGTTAAATGGAAATTTCACCCTACCACTGCATATAGTCATGGCAATATTAACAATGTTACCTTTTTGTCATAAACATAACAATTATCCACACTACAAGCTAGAACGAGCGCAGAGCTAGAACAGACTGCCTGTGTATTTGTATGCTCATAGTAAACCACAAAGTTCGGCATTGATAGCAAATGCAGATACCACCCTGTTAGGTAGTGGTATCTGCCCACAAACTTAGATTTAGATGGCATTGTTTACTTTCGACTGAACAACACACAGTAATCTCAGAACTTCTCTAGGCATTTTTTAAACATTTGTTTGCCTGTGTGGTGTTCTTTTCCTGGCTGTGTTAATTACAAGTTCACTGTTCTACATACCAGAGATTTACCCAGATGTGACCAAAGATTACTAGAGGGATTTTCAGGCTGAACTGATGGGGAATCCATTTTGACGCCAGCTGAGAAGTGATACCATCATTTTTTTTCTTCACAATAAAACAGAAGATTCGCGATTAAAGGCAATCTAACGTTAGCTAGCTTGCTAGCATAGCTGGACTAAGTTAGCTAGCTACAGTCCTGTATTGAACTCTGAAAGTCTTTTGGATACAGACTGTCAATCAATTTCGCCTATGCCATGGTCACTTCTAGTCTGGTAGCTACCTTCGGCATAGCAGACATATTTGTTTGTTCTATCTTTGACAAACGTTAGCTAACGTAAGCTAGCTAACATTAGCAAATAAGAGTAGCTCAATGTGGTAGCCATCTATTTGACTCTTGTCTGAAAATCACACCATTACTAAAACATATATTTGCCGATACAGCTAACTCAGTCTCTGTGTGTTGGTAGAAATAATGAATGTGTATAAATCATCTATGGTTGGTTAGTTCTCAGTTGGCTAGCAATCTTACTGACAATTTAGTGACGCTAGTTAGCTAAAAGCAAGCTGACAATATTGAAATGTCGATGTTAGGTGTGCTAAGCTAGCCAGTCAAATATAGATCAATTGGTTAAGCTGTGTATTATTGTGTATTTTGTTGTAGGTATGTTTGCAAGCTGATGGCTAAGACGGCTCAATTTACAGTAAGCATAGTATAAACATGAATTGGCTAGTGTTTGTACGGGTTTGTGTCTGTGTCATGAGGTTACAGGTGGTTAGAGGTAGCCTGTGAACCACAACGTACTTTCCAGACCATGTAATCAATTTAGTCTACCCCTTTTCTCTTTTTACATTTTCTCTTTGTAAAAATACACAAGCATAAGGGAGCGTACACACCTTGCAAATGTGGGGTAGAAACCAGCAAGGGACACTGAAAGGTATAAAATCAGGACTATAACAGTTTTGACACAACCACCTAATTCTTCTCTTTGCAGAGTCTCCAAATATACACTACCATTCAAAAGTTTGGGGTCACTTAGAAATGTCCTTGTTTTTAAAGGAAAGCAAAAAAAATTGTCCATTAAAATAACATCAAATTCATCCGAAATACAGTGTAGACATTGTTAATGTTGTAAATGACTATTGTAGCTGGAAACTGCTGATTTGTGGGGGGGGAATATCTACATAGGCGTACAGAGGCCCATTATCAGCAACCATCACTCCTGTGTTCCAATGGCACGTTGTTTTGGCTAATCCACATTTATTATTTTAAAAGGCTAATTGATCATTAGAAAACCAGTTTGCAATTATGTTAGCACAGCTGAAAACTGTTGTTCTGTTTAAAGAAGCAATAAAACTGGCCTTCTTTAGACTAGTTGAGTATCTGGAGCATCGGCATTTGTGGGTTTGATTACAGGCCCAAAATGGACAGAATTAAAGCACTTGAAACTCGTCAGTCTATTCTTGTTCTGAGAAATGAAGGCTATTCCATGCGAGAAATTGCCAAGAAACGGAAGATCTCGTACAACGCTGTGTTCTACTCCTTTCACAGAACAGCTCAAAGAGGCTCTAACCAGAATAGAAAGAGGAGTGGGAGGCCCCGGTGCACAACTGAGCAAGAGGACAAATACATTAGAGTGTCTAGTTTGAGAAACAGACGCCTCACAAGTCCTCAACTGGCAGCTTCTTTAAATAGTACCTGCAAAAGACCAGTGTCAATTCAATGTCAACAGTGAAGAGGCAACTCTGGGATGCTGGCCTTTTAGGCAGAGTTGCAAAGAAAAAGCCATATCTCAGACTGGCCAATAAAAAGAAAAGATTAAGATGGGCAAAAGAACACATACACTGGACAGAGGAACTCTGCCTAGAAGGCCAGCATCCCAGAGTCGCCTCTTCACTGTTGACGTTGAGACTGGTGTTTTACGGGTACTATTTAATGGTAATTTACAACATTAACAATGTCTACACTGTATTTCTGATCAATTTGATGTTATTTTAATGAACAAAAGATTTGCTTTTCTTTCAAAAACAAGGACATTTCTAAGTGACCCCAAACTTTTGAATGGTAGAGTGACATGTCTACAAAAATCCCCTGCCAAGGGTTACTACTGACAAGAAGGATCTCTCAAAGTCAATGGGCTGGGTGAGGTTTACAGACAGGTCTTTGAGATGATGAAGGGAGTTTTGGTTGTGCAGGTTTGTGCTTAAATGTATTGTTGTATATGATTGTGATTGAGGTGCCATTTCTCCTCAATTTCCCATACACCCCAATACATACTGTGTAAGAATTGTCCTCCTAAGACTTTACACACCTTCTGCATTCCCCCAATTTACTTTGTTGACTAGTTGACACCTTCACCAACAAAGACGTGTTTCACTATGTCCCTTCCTCAACGGAGTGTACAATTTTAACAACACGACCATGCCTTTCCACCAGCAAATCTTCTGCAAGAGGTCAAGGCAGTTGGTGGTTAAGAAAGTCTACGAGCCCTGCACTCACCACTTCCATCAGAGTCTTATCCAGCTCGCAGTACACCACAGACAGGACAAGACCATTCGCCACAAGCACCAAGTCTCAGCTTCCCCTGCCCACCATACCAAACACCAGTGCCAGTCTACCGAAGCCAGATAAAGGACAGTGTGGCTGAACATAAGACCATGCAGAACCACCATAAAATAAATAGGGATATTTTCTATCAAACTTCTACATTTGTCTCCCTTTATCTACTCACACAAGATATGTATATATGCTGTACAGGGCTCTGTAGCATCAAACCGATGTTAGAAATTCAGATATATTCAAATAATGTTTATTTGTCATTCTAACATACAGGGGAGTGTATACTATTTAATGTTAATTCAAAAACATTACTACATATTCAACAATAATTTTATATGGTGAAAGTAACATACAAATACAGTATGAACAATATAGTACAGTTCACTGTGTCTGAGTGTGTCTCAGAAGAAGTAAAGTGCAGAGAACTAGTGATCAGCAGATGATGGGAGAAGTGGTCATGATGAAATTGCCATTCACTAAGAAACATACAGTAAGAAAATAGTGTGATCCGTGTATTAAAGTTCAGGGAATACATTGTGTGTGTCTGAGATATAAAGTACAGACATCTGTTGATCAGCAAATGATGGGAGGGGTGTTGTCATGATCAAACTGCCATGCAGCTCCTCTTGAGTCATCTACGCCTGCTGCTTGAAATCCAGCATAATGTCCAATTCATCGAGAGGGATACAGTTCACAGGATACAGTTCTGCTTCAATGACACACGCAGGCAAAGGAATTATGTTTCTTCCCAACTAGAATCCACTGCAGGAAGAACCTCAGGCTCCACATGGTATTGTCTCTAAGACAAAAAATATACTAAATTATACTGTATTGTACAGTTTGAACTACAGTTGAACTGTGCCAGCATAACATCAACATTGGTGTAGGCTAATTGAATATGCAAACATGTGCACATGCACAGAGATTACATTTAGAACAATATTTAGCCTAATATAAATAAAATAAAAAATCTAATACCCGTGCACCAATAACATTTCCGCAGAGGGCTTGCTATCTAGCTACAGTGTTTGAGTAATCTCAGCCGTTTTCTTGTAAAACAGCTCAGCTTGCTAGAGAAATGCAAATGTACGACCCTAGCTAGTTAACGCATTAGCTAGACTGTTTGTAGACTCGGGAGCTCATGTAGGCTTCAGGAGCCAGCGGGTTAGATGATTCCACTATGGGCAACAACAACTGGCTACTAGAACTGAACCGATGGACATGGGGCCATGAAATTTGGTATGTAGCTATATGTCCTTAGAAGCTGTGTGCATATAAAGTCACTGCAACCATAGATGACTGCACCAGACCAGTTGATGCCACTATAGATGTCATTGGCACCAGTGGCACCATAGAAAACTAGGGCAATAATGCTGCAGTCATAACCAAGTTGGAGGTGTGTATTTAGCAGTTGTGAAGTCGTAAATACCAATTGGAGGCATTCATGTGATTTGAACTCATTGAGAAACGCTGATTGCCTAATGGCCAACAAGCTACGTAAACCATAAATTAAAAGTACATGTTTGTAAACAAATGATAGTGTTCAGAAAACATATTCATGGATGCTTTTTTTAAATGATGTTTTGTTGCATTTAAATGCCAAGGTAATTTATTTATTAGGTGACATCAGAGGTCATCATGTGGGACAAGTGTGAGCTCAGAATGATAGAGGAAGCCAGACACTCCATTCGCAGTTTTTTTCTGGTTCAATGAAAGTCAATTAACTAAGTAGACCAGACCCAGCTGCTATTGCATTGGTGTCTATGGGAGACCCACTCCATTAAGTAGACTGGAACTGACCATTTTTTTCAATGGTAAACAGCCTGAGTGAACCATCTTCATTTATCCACAATCTTTGGACGAGATTCCCATTAGTAATTACCAGTTGGAGAGCAATTAGATTTGTCCCAGTCGTATGTTGTAAATTCGCACTTGATTAAAGAGATACTTCGGGATTTTGAAAATGAGGCCATTTAACTACTTCCCCAGAGTCAGATGAAGTAATGGATACCATTTTTTGTCTCTGTGTCCAGTATGAAGGAAGTTAGATGTAGTTTCGCGAGCCAATGCTAACTAGCTTTAGCGCAATGACTGAAAGTAATAGCACTAACGCTAGTTAGCATTTGCGCTAGCACTAGTTAGCTACTTCCTTCAAACTGCACACAGTGTCATAAAAATGCTGAGGAAGTAGATAAAGGGCCTTATTGCCAAAATCCCAAAGTATCCCTTTAAGAGCGTAACGCAACTATTGATCAAGTGGACTTTGTCTTATGCAAAATGAATGTTAGATTTCAATTATGCAGACGAACAATGTGAAATATTGTGATTAGTATATCTGTATAATCACATATTGTTGCCCTATTATGTGGTCTGAACGTAGTGAAAAGTCAAAATTGTATTCTGTAAAGTTAGAAAGCAGTCAGTGCAGTCAGCGTGTAACAGCTGCTAGAGTGTATTGACGTGTTTTGGAATGCTAATGTAGAGTGTATCAACTAATTTAAATCAACATGGTGAGTCTTTCACTGATTGCAAATAAAGGAAAATAGTTCCTACATGATAGAGTGCTTGCTTTGTTATATGTTATCCAACCGAATGCACTCAAACATAACATTGGGCAGATACTGTATGCGTTGGGGGGACGGTTGGGTGAAATGAGCGGCTCACAGGAAATCCCCCACAGTGGGTTGACGGAGGCCGAAGAAGGCTGTGGGAGCAGGGCTGAGAGGGAGAGGATGTGTGTGTGTGAGTGTGATGCGTGTGTGCGTGCGTGTCTGTCTGTCTGCTCCTATCAGGCTCCTATTACTGGGGCTTAGACATTGAGCAAATAAGCAAGACATTTAAGCAGGGCTCAGAAAAGAAGCAGGAGCTTATTAGAATCAGGAGTTTTTTTGTTTTTTTTAAAGACAACCCATCCTTAACCCTCCATTTTCAGACTATGGGATAGGAAGAATAGAGGAAGCATGGGTGAGGAAAAGCCTATTGGTTTGTCATAATATACTGGATATAAAAAAAAATGGTGTGAGTATGTAAACAATATGGATGTATGTGGTCCACTGTTTGTACTGTATGTGTGACCACCCAGATTCGGTCTTATGTTGCAACATTTGAAACTGTGTTTTTTACATTGGATAAAAGTAAAGACTTAAAGCTACAAAATGGCATATCATACACTGCAGTTGAGGAACAATGGGAAAGTAATTCTGCTTTGAAAGTTGATAAACTTGTAACTCCACTTTTGAGAAAATTGTCTTTGAATGTTTTGGTACACCTACTGGAGAGCTCTTCTTTGTCTACACCTATTCAGCATCGTTCACACCCTCTTAAGCCTCACACCCTCCTACGCCTTTAAGGATCCACGTGAGGCCATGTGCTAAACAGAGTGAATAAGGTAGTGTAGTAAACAAGAGTTCAAGACTAAAAGTGGTGAAAGTAGTAGCCTACAAAAGAAAAACTCCAGGTAAAAATACACTACCTAGTCCTTGGCCTATACCCTAATCTGAATTTGGTGCAGGTCATGTTGTTTTTCACACTGCCTTCTCTGGTAAACACACACTATATCAAATAAAATCAAAATGTATTTGTCACATGCACAGGATACAGGACGTGTAAACGGTACAGTGAAATGGTTTCTTGCATATTTGCATTGTAGCAATATCAAAAATAGAAAGTATCCAGACAAATATTTTATAATTATTAGAGGATGCTTACCCAGACACACGTCTAAATTGATGGGTCATGTGAAAGAAATGCTAAAACCACCCCCCAGCCACATCTAGCTAAGTGGATGGGTTACTATTGTCCAGACATGTAAACATGTTCATGAAATACAATAGATGGCCGTAATCACCTCCAGACACACCTGGCTAACTTGACGGGTCATGTAATCATCTGGTGAAGTGGAGTCTTTTGTTAGACATGTAGCTAGCTAGCTAAACAATTAACCATAATCCCAACCCATACAGCACTAGCTAGCATCACAAACAGATTGTTATAGCTAGCCACCATACATTAATTTCTGACAATTAGAAACGTATAATATCTGAAAATATAGCTAGACTCTTACCCTAATAGATGGATGAACGCTTCACGGCAGACTGGAACCTGTTTAACTAAGACGTTCTGTGTCGTTTCTGTTTCGTTTGTACACCTTGTTTGTTTTCACACTGACCGTGTGCAGAAAGTAGTCCTTCACAACTTTTTCCCACTGATCTTTGTCGATAACACCTGCTAAATTCAGGGCAGCAATGTTGTTGAGAGCAGTAGCAACACTTTTGCAGTCCTCCATGGCTAAAGTTATCTTTTAAAAAAGCCATGGTTGACAGGATTATCTACACATACTGAGCAGCTCATGTTAAAGACAGATGCATGCTACATGACAGACCAATCCGAACTCATCTCTCGGCATGTCCAGCCCAGCCAATATCTCAGCCAATCATGGTGGGAAGGTTCCTCACTTTTTCCGTGGCTAAACCAACTAGGCTTGTAATTTAACAATTGTACTAGTATTTACAGATGGCATACACGTTTGTTATTAAGGCACATGAAAGTTCATATGTTCCAGAAGGCATTTCTGCCCAAAAACACATTTTATTCAAATAAAAAACAAAAGCGTTCAAATGCCTCTCCTGTGAAGTAGTGACGTGGGACACTTGACTTGTTACAACAACAAAACATTTCTACTTTGAATTTGGAGGTTTAACATATCCCCCTGGTGGCCAAGTTTACTTTTTTTTATGACATTGGTTCGTGGATATATAGTTTAAGATTGACTGATGTGGAATTTGTTATAGGAAATAATCATGGCCAGCTGGTCTTCTTAGCATAGGGCGATGTGTGTCAGGTTATCTCATGGGAAAAGCTTAGTTGTAGCGTAATATCACGTGCAACTACGTAGATTATTTTAATTGGCTGATGCAGATTTTGAGACACAAAACGTTTTTCAAGAGTTCGCAAGTATGAACCCTTGGTTTTCTGTTGATTGGTCTTAAATAAACAGTGTCCAGAGTCATACAAATTATCACATCCCCCCTCATCCCTCTCCAAAGAACCCTGAGGATCAACGGAATACAACCCCAGAATGTTCCCAGAATGTTCCCAGAGTTCCATGCTTCTGCGATCTAATTTAACATTCCTTGGAGCGATTGGAGGAATCTCCTGCTGTCCGACCTTGCTCAGTGACCAGCGACCTAATCCCAGATAGGAATGCATGCTATGCAAATTCATAATAATAACCTGAACTTATAGAGAAAGAGAATGTGTGTGTGAGGTTGCGCCTGCCTGCGTACAGTATGTTCCTGTGTGTGTGTTTGTGTGTGGTGCACGCGAGTGGGTAGTGGCGAGGGGGTGGCCTAAGAACTTGGCCTGTCACCAAGCACGTTCCCACATGGCTGCTGTAAACAACTTAAAGGTCCCACATAGTCATCCTATTTCCCAAGTAAAAATAGCCTTTGAATGACCAAAACATCACCCATAATATTTTTACGCTATTAAAATGGTCCAAATTCATTGCATTTGACCTTTTCTCTCATCTCTAACTATCAGGAAGCCTGAAAGAACAGGCTAAGTTGGCGGGGAGCTTATATTTATGAGCTCACCTTAACTGAGCTCTTTGAAACGCCCTTGTGGTCATTGCCAGGTAAGAAGGTAAACAATGGACCACATGTCATTCTGAGCCTAAATAGCATGCCTCAACCCATTTTATCTGCAAAATGCTCTCATGGTCAACAGAGCTGTTCATGGACTGTTGGATATCAGACAAACATTTTGATTATTTAGGAGCTAATTACAGAATACACTTCACTGATACACTTCTTCACAAGATGTTGTAAAACCTGAATCATCTTAGAATCTTAGATATAAGGGAATGTACACGAAAACAGCATACAATATGTGTACTGGACAATTAGCATTAGAAATGACAATATGTTCGTAATTGTGTATATTGATCAGACATTTATTAAATATTTTACGATAGGCTAGCATAGCCAAAATATTGAGCAACATGAACAATCATGAGAAATAAAGTTGAGAAATAATTGGACAAAAAAAAAATACTTCAGCCATAAGCCTAATATAGGCACCTGGCTGCCCTACAGTGTCCCAGGACCCATTGATTTGCACAATTTGTAACACTCATCTCCCGTCCGAATGCTTGAATAAAAAAACTAGACAAAGTAACTCCCGAGTGGTGCATCGGTCTAAGGCACTGCATTGCAGTGCTAGAGGTGTCACTACAGACCCTGGTTTGATCCCAGGCTGTATCACACCGGCCGTGATCGGGAGTCCCATAGGGCGGTGCCCAATTGGCCCAGTGTCGTCTGGGTTAGGGGAGGGTTTGGCCGGGGTAGGCTGTCCTTGTAAATAAGAATTTGTTCTTAACTGACTTGCCTAGTTAAATAAAGGTATAAAAAAAACTATGTGATATCATACAGTATGACATAAAAGTGAATTTAGGAAATGCAGAGACTGATGAGGGGGACCCATAAACCCCGCTTCAATCAATCAGGTGTCAGTCACCCCCAAGATTGAAGTGGGAGACAAATCCATTTCCTCCTTCTAGTCAGGCCTCTCACACTGGGCAGACAGCGATCCTGGGATGGACAGCTCGCACAGCTTACCCACATATATCGCTGGAGCATTTTACTGTTAGTCTACACCTGATGTTTATGAAGCATGGAACAAATAAAATGTGTTTTGATTTTATCAAGGGTGATCTCATTGAAGAGGAGATCCAGGAGCCTGTCAACATAGCCTGTAATGTTTTTGAAAAGGGAAATGTTTGTTAAATGGGTAGTGAATTTAATTACCTTTTATTTACTGTTCTGAGATTATGCTTTCAATTCATTGATGTAGTGATCTACTCATTCTACAATGTGTTTTCTGGTGTTTTTGATGTATTCAATTTTAAATATGCAATATTTGGTTATGCACTTTTTTGTGAAACTTTTCAATGTTTCTAATTTTGTGCCTGAAATGCTCAATTAATGCAGATTTGAAATGAATAACTATGACTTACAGTATGTTGGGTCTGTCTTAACAGGCTTCACAGCATATCCCCCCTTCTTTTCCTCGGGAAAGATGATTTTGTATCACGTCATTCCTGCTGCAGTTGCCTGGGAAGCTGTGCAGACAGAGATGTTGATTTTCTAAAATGTCTATCATTACAGCTTGATGAAATTGGAAAGACAAAAGGAGATGGAAAGTGAAATAATATTCCCCCTCATCACGATTAGTCCCAATGACACAAGCTACATCAACTGTAAAAAAAACACAATGGAATGGAATGGCAAAATATGACTTTCAGGGGTAAATTACAAATACTACACACACACACACATAACCCCTTTTGTGGACAACATTCTTTTGTGTCAGCTGTGTGCTGGCAGTTCTAAGACTCAATGTAAGAGTCTTAGGGATGAAGGAACAAAAACCATATAGTGACTATCAGGTGTGTTACAGAAAATATACAGTTCACAAGTCAAAGCAGTCACAGCCACAGTTGCATTATCTAACGTGACCCTCCCACCCCCCAAAAAAATGTTTTTTTGGCTACTGTGTCACACTCATCAAACTCTGATACTTACATTATGGTCAGTGCTTGCAAGATCCACTGTCAATGATGCATCCGTCTTCATGATTAGCTTCCTGGCAAGACCCATCGAATGTTCTCCCCAAATTGATAAAGCAACTTCACTCGAAATGTGCACTGCACACACGTGACATGTATGTAATTTTCAGTCATCCCGTCCACTATAAGCTAGCTAAAAAATGAAAAGCAACCACTGCTGTTGGATGTCTTCATTCTTTGGAAAATAGTGTAAGGTTAATTTTACACTATGTAAGGTTAATTTTACACAAATTTTACACTAGTTACGACACAGTGCGCTTTTGCAGGCATGCTGGTAAGGAGCTTGCTACTGTAGCTAACAGTCATACCACAGATGAAAGGTTAGCAGTATCTTTAGGCGTACCTTCTGCTTGAGCTAGCTGCTAGTAGCTAGCTTAAGGTTTGTAAACAAATCCAAAGCAAGGCGTAAGGGCACATGAGATGACGGTTTTAAGGTGGTACATATTTAAATTAGTTCAGATAAGATGCTATCATTGCCGTATTAAATTTCCGGCTTTATGTGATGTTGCATAAAGCCGGAAGTAAATTCTTGACAATGCCTGCCTCCTAAATCCAAGTCTTTGACACAGGGGAAGGGGACCAGTAACTTTATGATCAAACTTTATCAATGTACAGTACCAGCTACAGTCATTTTTCATACTTGTTTCACTCTACTTTGAACTGGTTTCCACCAAATATAATCCAATTTGATGAAAAAACACTATGGATAAGTATAAGTACAAACTCATGCACAATTCAGGTGCTCTACATACTTTCTAATGAAGATCTGCATGATCTGGTTTAGTGCATGCATTCACAACTGTCCCAAGCCAATGCATGTATAAGAAATGTAAGTGATTTTTGGTTTATTGTGGGTTATAAGAGGTAACTAATACAGTACAATACCATACTGGACCAGACCTCTTAGAGAGAGGCCCAAGAGAACATGATTGACAGTGAGCTCTCCTCTGAAAACAACAGCAGTAAATAAAGATGCATGTTTTCTTAGCCTCCCTCATCGGTCTACACTGCTCTGTCCCTCACCACAATGTGCCCGCAGCACGAGTCCCCTCTCCACAACATATTTTGTTTCATTTCCTCTGAGATGTTTTCTCTACAGCCGTGACGGTGGTGGTGGGCTCTTTACTGCTGTCAGTCAGTGGAGTCTGGCTTGGGCCCCTACCGGCCCCCCTAGACCCCTACCAGACTCCACCAGCCCCAATAAGCCCCTACATGTCTCCACCAGCCCCAACCGGGCCCCACTGGACCCCACCTAGGGTGCCATTTGGGACAGCATCATGCTGATATTCAGGGCAGTAATTCTATGGGTGAATATTATCATATATATGCCTATATATGCCACTGTCTGCATCAGTGCCAACTGTCTGGAGATGGAATTTATGGAACTGAAGGACCACTTAGATTTACTTCCAGATATTAATGAAAAAGCTTCTCAGACACTTTTCAGCTGTTGGTAAATAAAATACATGAAAGTGCACTGAGACTTTCTCCCGTTTTGCATTTTGCCTCCAGCACCTTCACTATTCAGTTTTGGGTGTGGGTTGATTATGGTTTGTGCCTATTATGGCTTGTTGAATTGAATATGGCACCAAAATGTATATTAATTTACCATAATTTTTTATAATGTGTCTAATCACATATTGAGGGTTGTTTTAATTGTTGACTATATTAGCATATTATTAGGCTTATTATCGTATTTCATTAAAACTGCTGGCCTGCTGTGTTTTGGATATTCGTTTGAAAAGGTGTCAATAAAATATGTAAAAAAAATATATGTGTATACCTACCAATGGGTAACGCAAGGAAGAACGGCAGCCAACAAAGCGTAAACATGCCAACCACGACTCCCAACGTTTTAGCGGCTTTCTTCTCCCGGGAGAATTTCAGAAGTTTCACAGTCAGGGAGCTCCTTGCCTGGTTTGCACGGCGATTCCCAGTGCTGCTGCTGTCATCATGCACCTGAGATCCTTTGTGGATCCTGAGCGTGAGCTCACTCGTGTTCATCCTCTCCTTCATCACCCCAGCCTCCAAGTTCTTGGTGGTCCGTTTGGCGACTACATAAACCCTAAAATACATGGACAAGATAACCACCAGTGGTATATAGAAGGAACCGAGGGAGGAAAATAGTGCGTAAAACGGTTCCTCGGTGATGAGGCACACCGTGTTGTCCGGCGACGGCGGCTGCTTCCACCCGAGGAGGGGTCCAATGGAGATGACCACCGAGAGCACCCACACCCCAAGCATGGCCAGCAGTGCCCGCTTTTCGGTCACTATGCTCGGATACTGCAGCGGGTGGCTCACCCCGATGTAACGGTCAATAGAAATTACGCACAGGCTCATGATGGACGCTGTGCAGCACAGAACATCCACTGCCGCCCATATGTCACAGAAGATCCGGCCGAACACCCAGTAGTTAAGGATCTCCAGGGTGGCAGACACCGGGAGCACGGTGGTGCCCAGCAGCAGGTCAGCGATGGCCAGGTTTATAATGAAGTAGTTGGTCGGGGTCCGCAGGTGCCTATTGGTCACCACCGCCAGAATGACAAGGATGTTGCCCACAATGGCGAACACGATGAAAGCCCCCAGGACGAAGCCGAGCGGGATGGCACGGGTAAGGTCCACTTCAGCAGGCGACTCTGACAACCACGGTGTCCCCACTGTCCCGTCGTATTGTTCCAATAAGGAATCATTTCCCCATACATTTGCCGCATCGTCAGTGGTCAGATTCATTTTGACTAAAGAGGTCCTCCATAGCAGGTTTCTAATCACATGGAGCTGTAGCACACGAAAACGAGCAACACCATGCCAAAATAAATGTACTCAGTTCGGCCAAGTGTTAGGCTACATGATTAGTGGAGAAGTTATCAATGATTAAAATTCCATTTGCAAACCGGTGCGTTTTCAATAATGAAACCAATTGGATGAAATTGTATGATAATGGTTTTGTCACATCCGTCCACTTGCAGTGCAGTCTCGCTTTATCTTTGTTTCTCTGTTTTTCCCCTAAACTGTCTGCTTGAAAAGTACGGAAGGGGCGGGCAGCAGTCCCTCTGTGTGCTCCTGTCAAACCTCAATGATCTGCGCGAAATGCTGTATAGGCTACAGAGGCTCTCTCCTAAACACAGCTTGACCGAATTAATTGGCAGATATACTGGCAAACAAAAATATATAGCTCAAGAATAACGCACTAGGAAAATGGCTCTGGCACCGCAGAAAACGCATGGATTTCTTTGTTGGTTTTGTGGCGAGGTTTATGTATGCAACTTTTCAGAGCTGCCGCCTTCCCCTTCGGATAATGACCAAATGACCTGGTAAAAATATATAGAGAGATGCTATTTAAATAAACAATAACCCCCTTATGTGACCGTGTACTTACTGCCTCTGCCAAGAGGTCTGAAGTTTCATGGCAGGTGGTAGTGCATTTGCACCATAATTACAGGGTTGCTGGTTCAAGCTCTGCTCTGGCTGTTCACTCTCAGTATTAACATACACTTTTTAATTTCCTTTTTGGTAGGTAGGCTTAAATTCATTCACAAATTTGGCCCAATTTGAGTAGAGGATATAAAATATGAGTAAGCTTTCATTCAAGGGTCAACCTAAAACCAAACAATTATGCCTTTATGTCTATAATGGGCTTTAATAAGAGCAGATACTGTTAAGCAACAAATCCCTATTTTTGCTCAAATAGTTTTTTCGAAAAAATCACTCAGGACATTATCATAACCACACGTCTTATGTGTTGTCGACAGACCATTTTGTGGGGAATAGCTGTCTGATCTAAAATTGGTTTAGTTCAAATTTGGCTTGGGATCCATCTATGTTTTCAGTAGGGATTATTCCCTCAATATCTCTATCTGCCAAGAAACTCCACAATATTCAGGTAATATGAACAATGTTCAGAAATAAATAATCTAAAAGTCTATCACTACATATCCTAAACTGGATTTTAGTGGTTGGTAGACTTGGCATTGCGCTAGATTTAATATTTTGGACTTTAAAACTGCTTTAGAACACTGAGTGTTGCCAAGTGGAAAGTGCCTCAGATGAGAACATGGGAGGAAAATGTCACAAATTTCCTCCAAAGATTAACTTTTTAATAAGGGTTTAATAGAGCACTGCATGTGCCTCTTGATCTGTCATTTAGTTAAATGGAGTGGAAACATTGTCAAGAGTTGAAGAGGATCAATGGCGGAATTTGGCCTGTGTTTGAACCCATAGGATACATGTATGCAATGCATAGATTTATCCCATCAAGACTGATTGATATCCTTGCTCATCATTAACAGAAGCTGAATATATTTTTCAAACTGGTGATGCATTAGGCTCTAGGGTGGCATAATGCAAGGATATGCATATTCTTGGTACCATTTGAAAGGAAACACTTTGAGGTTTGTGGAAATGTGAAAGGAATGTAAGATAATATAACACAATAGATCTGGTAAAAGATAATACAAAAAAAAACCAACCGTACTTTTGTATTTTTTTTGTATCATCATCTTTGAAATGCAAGAGAAAGGCCATAATGTATTATTCCAGCCCAGGTGTCCACTAGATGGCAGCAGTGTATGTGTGAAGTTTTAGAACGATCCAATGAACCATTGCATTTCTGTTCAAAATGTTGTATCAAGACTGCCCAAATGTGCCTAATTTGTTTATTAATAACTTTTCATATTCAACATTGTGCACTCTCCTCAAACAATAGCATGGTATTCTTTCACTGTAATAGCTACTGTAAATTGGATAGTGCAGTTAGACGAACAATAATTAAAGCTTTCTGCCAATATCAGATACAGTATGTCTATGTCCTGGGAAATGTTCTTGTTACTTACAACCTCAAAGAAATTGCAAGTGTTCACACACCCTTTTCTATGGTGAGCAATTGTGATTACCACTATGTGAAATCAATTAGCAATAATTATGTATGTTTCAAATAAAATCAAATTTTATTGGTCACATACACATGGTTAACAGATGTTATTGCAAGTGTAGCGAAATGCTTATGCTTCTAGTTCCGACAGTGCAGCAATATCTAACAAGTAATCTAACAATTCTACAACAATTACCTAATACACACAAATCTAAGTAAAGGAATAGACTAAGAATATATACATACAAATAGATGGATGAGCAATGACCGAGCGGCATAGGCAAAATGCAATAAAATACAGTATACAAATTTAACTAGGCAAGTCAGTTAACCTGTTACGGATCCAATGAACTTCCGGCGCCGACAGAGATGGCAGCCTCGCTTCACGTTCTCAGGAAACCATGCAGTATTTTGTTTTTTTATGTATTACTTCTTACATTATTACCCCGGGAAATATTAAGTTTTATTACATACAACCGGGAGGAACTATTGGATATAAGAGCAACGTCAACTTACCAACATTACGACCAGGAATACGACTTTCCCAAAGAGGATTCTCGGTTTGCTAACCCAAACACAACAATAGACTGGATAGCACCCGGCTACTCAAAGCAACGGCGGCGCCGAGAAGAGGAAAGCGCGCCGGTCTTTTGGTCAAGCTCGTCGGCCGACGGGCGCATCGTGCACCTCTCCCGAGTATTTTAATCGCCAATGTACAGTCTCTTGACAACAAAGTAGACGAAATCCGATCGAGGGTTGCCTTTCAGAGAGACATCCGAGACTGCAACGTTCTTTGCTTCACGGAAACATGGCTCACTCAGGACACGTTATCGAGTCGGTACAGCCACCTGGTTTCTCCACGCATCGCGCCGACAGAAACAAACTTCTATCTGGTAAGAAGAAGGGTGGGGGTGTGTGTCTTATGATTAACGAGACGTGGTGTGATCATAACAACATACAGGAACTCAAGTCCTTTTGTTCACCTGACATAGAATTCATTACAATCAAATGCAGACCGCATTATCTACCAAGAGAATTCTCCTCGATTATAATCACAGCCGTGTACATCCCCCCTCAAGCTGATACATCGACGGCACTGAAAGAAATTCATCGGACTCTATGTAAACTGGAAACCACATATCCTGAGGCTGCATTTATTGTGGCTGGGGATTTTAATAAGGCTAATTTAAGAACAAGCTCCCGAAATTTTACCAGCATATCGAATGTGCCACCCGGGCATTCCAACTTCCGTGATGCATACAAGGCTATTCTCCGCCCTCCTTTCGGCAAGTCTGACCATGACTCCATTTTGTTGCTTCCAGCCTACAAACAGAAACTAAAACAGGAAACGCCCGTTCTCAGGTCTGTTCAACGCTGGTCCGACCAATCTGATTCCATGCTGCAAGATTGCTTCGAGCACGTGGACTGGGATATGTTCCGGATAGCATCTGACAACAACATTGATGTATACGCTGATTCGGTGAGCGAGTTTATTAGCAAGTGCATTGGTGATGTTGTACCCATAGCAAATATTAAAACCTTCCCCAACCAGAAACCGTGGATTGATGGCGCATTCGCGCAAAACTGAAAGCGCGAACCACTGCTTTTAACCAGGCTAAGGCTACCGGAAACATGACTGAATACAAACAGTGTAGCTATTCCCTCCGCAAGGCAATCAAACAAGCTAAGCGTCAATATAGAGACAAAGTAGAGTCACAATTCAACGGCTCAGACACAAGAGGAATGTGGCAGGGTCTACAGTCAATCACGGACTACAAAAAGAAAACCAGCCCGTCGCGGACCATGACGTCCTGCTCCCAGACCAACTAAACAACTTCTTTGCTCGCTTTGAGGACAATGCAGTGCCACCGACACGCCCGCTACCAAAACCTGCGGGCTCACCTTCACCGCAGCCAATGTGAGAAAAACATTTAAATGTGTTAACCCTACGCAAGGCTGCCGGCCCAGATGGCATCCCTGGCCGTGTCCTCAGAGCATGCGCAGACCAGCTGGCTGGTGTGTTCACGGACATATTCAATCAGTCCCTATCCCAGTCTGCTGTTCCCACATGCTTCAAGAGGGCCACCATTGTTCCTGTTCCCAAGAAAGCTAAGGTGACTGAGCTAAATGACTATCGCCCGTAGCACTCACTTCTGTCATCATGAAGTGCTTTGAGAGATTAGTCAAGGATCATATCTCCTCCATCCTGCCAGACACCCTGGACCCACTCCAATTTGCTTACCGTCCCAATAGGTCCACAGGCAGCCTTGTCGCAATCACACTGCATACTGCCCTAACCCATCTGGACAAGAGGAATACTTATGTAAGAATGCTGTTCATCGACTACAGCTCAGCATTTAACACCATAGTTCCCTCCAAGCTCGTCATTAAGCTCGAGACCCTGGGTCTCGACCCAGCCCTGTGCAACTGGGTCCTGGACTTCCTGACGGGCCGGTCCCAGGTGGTGAGGGTAGGAAACAACATCTCCACTCCGCTGATCCTCAACACTGGGGCCCCACAAGGGTGCGTTCTCAGCCCTCTCCTGTACTCCTGTTTACCCATGACTGCGTGGCCAAGCACGCATCCAACTCAATCATCAAGTTTGCTGACGACACTACAGTGGTAGGCTTGATTACCAACAACGACGAGACGGCCTACAGAGAGGAGGTGAGGGCCCTCGGAGTGTGGTGTCAGGAAAATAACCTCTCACTCAATGTCAGCAAAACAAAGGAGATGATCGTGGACTTCAGGAAACAGGAGAGGGAGCACCCCCCCTATCCACATCGAGGGGACAGTAGTGGAGAGGGTGGAAAGTTTTAAGTTCCTCGGTGTACACATCACGGACAAACTGAATTGGTCCACCCACACAGACAGCGTGGTGAAGAAGGCACAACAGCGCCTCTTCAACCTCAGGAGGCTGAAGAAATTCGGCTTGTCACCAAAATCACTCACAAACTTTTACAGATGCACTATCGAGAGCATCCTGTCGGGCTGTATCACCGCCTGGTACGGCAACTGCTCCGCCCACAACCGTAAGGCTCTCCAGAGGGTAGTGAGGACTGCACAGCGCATCACCGGGGGGAAACCTACCTGCCCTCCAGGACACCTACACCACCCGATGTCACAGGAAGGCCAAAAAGATCATCAAGGACAACAACCACCCGAGCCACTGCCTGTTCACCCCGCTATCATCCAGAAGGCGAGGTCAGTACAGGTGCATCAAAGCTGGGACCGAGAGACTGAAAAACAGCTTCTACCTCAAGGCCATCAGACTGTTAAACAGCCATCACTAACATTGAGTGGCTGCTGCCAACATACTGACTTAAATCTCTAGCCACTTTAAACATAGGAATTGGATGTAACAAATGTATCACTAGCCACTTTAAACAATTTTGTATATAATGTTTACGTATCCGACATACTCATATCAAATGTATACACTCTACTCTAAACCATCTACTGTATCTTGCCTATGCCGTTCGGCCATCGACCCAAATCTCTAGCCACTTTAATAATTATAACTGGATGAAATAATGTATCACTAGCCACTTTAAACAATGCCATTTATATAATGTTTACATATCCTACATTACTCATCTCATATATATATATATATGTGTATATACTGTACTCCATACCATCTACTGCATCTTGCCTATGCCGGTCAGCCATCGCTCATCCATATATTTATATGTACATACTCGTATTCATTCCTTTACTCTTGTGTGTATAAGGTAGTTGTTGTGAATTTGTTAGATTACTTGTTAGATACTACTGCATGGTCGGAACTAGAAGCACAAGCATTTTGCTACACTCGCATTAACATCTGCTAACCATGTGTATGTGACAAATAAAATTTGATTTGATTTGATTTGATTTGAATCCTGTGAACGGGATCGATTTTGACAACATCCGGTGAAATGCAGAGTGCCAAATTCAAATGACAAAAATACTAATTTCAAACATTCATGAAAATACAAATGCTGCACACCCTTCAAAAGCTTAGACTCTTGTTAATCTAACAGCATTGTCAGATTTTAAAAAGGCTTTACGGCGAAAGCAGAACATTTGATTGTCTGAGGACAGCACCGCCACTCAAAAACTCAATTAGCATAATAACATAACCAGCAGAGGTGTCACAAAACTCAAAAATAGCATAAAATAAATCGCTTACCTTTGATGATCTTCCACTGATGGCATATCAAAGCGTCCAGGTTACACAATAAAATATCCTTTTGTTCGATAAAGTTCCTCTTTATATCCATATAGCTCCGTTTGGTTGGCGCATTTTGTTCAGTAATCCACCTGCCCAAAGGCTTTCATCCATGCAGACAAACGATATCCCAAAAGTACCTGTAAAGTTCGTCGAAAAAAGTCAAATAGCATTTGTAATCAATACTCAGATACCCTAAAATGAATATACACTATAATATTTCAGACGGAATATAACCTGCTGAATAGAAGAGAAAAAAAACTGAGCGCGCACTCCCTGTTACGCGCAAAATCTACAACAGTACACATGACGTGAACTCAGGAACTAGTGGTCTTACTCCCTTGATTTTCATGATTGAACATTCCAACCTTTTTCTAAAGACTGTTGACATCTAGTGGATGCCATAGGAACTGCAATCTGGGAGCTAAAATCCCCTGCATTGAATAGCATGCCAATTGAATACAGTGTGACATGACTGATTCAAACATCCCGGATGGATTTTGCTCGGGGTTTTGCCTGCCATATCAGTTCTGTTATACTCACATACCTTATTTTAACAGTTGTCGAAACTTCAAAGTGTTTTCTATACAAAACAATCACCCGCCTTTCACCTGGTGCCTTTTGAGAGAAAGAACGACCGGGTGAAACATCTGCGGCCAGAGTATTTTCAGGTACAGCACTATATACTGTATTACTGTAACTATTTGATGCACATGCTACTTCACAATATCATATTGGAACTATACCGTAAAAATAACTAACCAAAATATATTTTTAGAGGGTGATGGGGGTTGATGCTGCTGTGAACCATCACAAGTATATTTTTGTTGATAAAGCGGGCTTCAACCAAAACTCTGCGACGTGGGCGGAACATCATCGGCCAACGGGGGACCGGCCAAATGCCTGGACAATGTATGTGGACACTCCTTCAAATTAGTGGATTCGGTTATTTCAGCCACATCCGTTGCTGACAGGAGTACAAAATCGAGCACACAGCCATGCAGTCTCCTGAGACAAACATTGGCAGTAGAATGGCCCGTACTGAAGAGCTCAATTACTTTCAACATGGCACCGTCATAGGATGCCACCTTTCCGACATGTCAGTTCGTCCAATTTCTGCCGTGCTAGAGCTGCCCCGGTCAACTGTAAGTGCAGTTATTGTGAAGTGGAAACGTCTAGAAGCAACAACGAAGTGGTAGGCCACACAAGCTCACAGAATGGGACCGCCAAATGCTGAAGCACGTAGCGCGTAAAAATCAACATCCACTACCGAGTTCCAAATTGCATCTGGAAGCAACGTCAGCACAATAACTGTTCGTCGGGAGTTTCATGAAATAGGTTTCCATAGCCGAGCAGCTGCACACAAGCCTAAGACCACCATGTGCAATGTCAAGCGTCGGCTGGAGTGGTCTAAATCTCAACGCCATTGGACTCTGGAGCAGTGGAAACACGTTCTCTGGAGTAATGAATCCCTAAGCTCCAGTGAAGGGAAGTCTTAACGCTACAGAATACAATGACATTCTAGACAATTCTGTGCTTCCAACATTATGGCAACAGTTTGGGGATGGCCCTTTCCTGTTTCAGCATGACAAAGCCCCCGTGCACAAAGCAAGGTCCATACAGAAATGGTTTTTCGGATCAGTGTGGAAGAACTTGACTGGCCTGCACAGATGCCTGACCTCAACCCCATCAAACACCTTTGGGAAGAATTGGAACGCTGACTGTGAGCCAGGCCTAATTGCCCAACATCAGTGCCTGACCTCACTAATGCTCCTGTGGCTGAATGGAAGCAAGTCCCCGAAGCAATTTTCCAACAACTAGTGGAAAGCCTTCCCAGAAGAGTGGAAGATGTTATAGTGGCAAAGGGGGGACCAACTCCATATTAATGCCCTAGGTGTCCACATACCTTCGGCTATGTAGTGTATCTCTGAAGATGGTGTGGTAGAACGTAGGTCATTACTTGGATCCTACAACTATGCACACCTCATTGTGTTTCTCAATAAAATTGAGCAGGCCTGTCAAGGTGAAGGGGTCACTTATGTCATTGTGTGGGACAATGTCAGGTTCCACCATGCAGAGGTGGTTCAGGCATGGTTTTGGGCCCATCCCCGATTCGTGACCCTATTCCAACCTGCCCCCATACTCTCCTTTCCTCAACCATTTTGAGGAATTTTGTTCAGCATGGAGGTGGAAGGTGTACGATCGCCATTCCCATGAGCGTGCCACCCTCCTTCTGGCCATGTATAAGGCATGCCACGACATGAATGCAGACCAATGTCAAGCTTGTATTCCCCATGCCAAATGGTTTTTCCCGCGGTGCATGAACAATGACAACATTCACTGTGAAGTGGATGATAGTTTAAGGCCAAGTGCTCAAGACAGCATATAGTACTGCAGCATATTACTTTAAGCACTTTTAAGGGTGATTTGAAGCACGCACCTTGCACTGTCTGGTATTGGATTAACTGGTAGTTAAAATTACTAAATTGAAAAGATATCATTATGTTGTGTCTTGACGGTTAAACCAATGTTCTCATTACGTTTCACAATACAATCATATTTTTGAATCAATGATTGTATGGTGCTTTTACACCTGCATTGCTTGCTGTTTGGGGTTTTAGGCTAGGTTTCTGTACAGCACTCTGTGACATCAGCTGATGTAAGAAGGGCTTTATAAATAAATTTGATTTGATTTTGGTGAGAGATGTTTAAAATCCAAATGAATACACAATGACAGGTTTTGAATGAAATACTGTCTGCGTTACAAATGGGACCAGTTTGGAGTTTTGTATTGAGAGTTGTGAAAATGTACCACATACTTGTGAAAATAATACCAAAGCGCTAAAAATAATAAACACACAAAAAATGTGCTGTAATCTCTGGAGGAAAGAAGAGGTTGTGTGTGCGTGCTTGCCTGCCTGCGTGCGTATGATTCTGTGTGTGTGTGTGTGCGTGAATTGTTATTTTTTACCACTCTTTTTAGTTCTGTGCCTTTTGATATTTTATGAAGAAATTATGCACGAATATAGAATTTTAAAAGCATCTTTAATGAAGTGCACTTTAATATAGACCACATGGAGAATTCAATAAATCTTATTTAATATGAATAAAGGCTTGCTAAAGTGCCAAAATTCACCATTTTGACATGTCCTGTGCCACTTCTAGGAAGAATTCAACCCACTTAATCTCAAAAGATATACAGGTTTTACCATCATTGTAAAGGCCTACTTATTTCGCTGCTTTGACAAGTCATTTCTGAAGATTATTATTTATATTAATGTGATTAGTGGTGCATTTTAAGTCAGTCATTTTAAGGCCAACCCTGTTATGCAAACAATTTACCCCTTTAAAATAATGGACCATTTCATAAAGTTAACTAACTCACAGTAGGTGACATCGTTTGGGTCCTCCGAACAGCATGGTGGAAAAGGAAGAAAGTCTTCTGTCTCTTTTTGGTCTATTCATACGTGTTTCATCATCTTTGACTGAGGTGGTCGAGCTCAACACCGACCCTGTTCACTCAATTAATGTTAGGAAAACTTGAATTTGATTTAACTTTCATTATGTATGGAACATATCTATAATTCCTAATTTCATGAACACCATGTGGTCCCATGCTCTTCACCGCATGAGGAGTAATAGCCGATCTTCACCTAAAATCTCAACCCTGTTATCGTCAACCCTGTTAAAGGCCCAATGGTAACTTTATCAGTTTGATATTATACGTGAGTGTATTTGTACAATGGATACTTGATCAATGAGTAAATGTTGGATTTATCTCAAATAATAGTTAGGTAGTTACATAAGTGAGTGTCAAGACAGCTAGGAGTGGGGGGTGCGGAGTCAGGCACAGAGAGCAGAGTAACAGGAAAAACGACTTTAATGGGGTGTGCAAAATGTCCAACGGCAAAACAAATAGGCGAAATAACTACAGAAGAGCAGCCCAAAATAGGACACCAAACTCATCAAATGAACACATACACCAACAAACAGAAAACAAGCCCGCACAAAAAAAGAGGCGGGCTTAACCGGCTTAAATAGCCCTAACAACAAACACAAACAAGGAACAGGTGCAAACAATACAGAAAATCAACGGAAAGGAAAAAGAGGGTCAATGGCAGCTAGTAGGCCGGTGACGACGACCGCCGAACGCCGCCCGAACAGGCAGAAGAGCCACCTTCGGAGGAAGTCGTGACAGTGAAATGTTCAACGAGCAGGTGTCCACATGCCTTTGGTCATGTAGTGTATCTAGTAATTAATTTATCTTAAATGTATATACTGTTGTTCTTTTCCTCTTTTGCCAGTTGCATGGGTATTTACTGTGCTCAAGGCTAATTATGTGTTGAGTAAATGTTTCGTCAAGTTGCATTTTGACGCATTTCAGTTTCATATTTAAATGCATTAATTTGCCATTTTGCAATCTTCCCAGTGGATGTGATGTTCAGGTGCACATGAACACTTGCTACACTGATGAGAAAGAAGTTAGTTTTTTACCATATTGTAATTTGTCCTGTATTTGAAGTTTGTGTCTCAGAGCTTCATGTTTTGTATGTCATGTCCGTGCGTAATGGGAGCGCGAAGCGGGGGCTCCATAAGTAATGTCTGTTACATGATTTAATATGCCAGATTTGGGTAAAGAGCTCCATGCTTAATGGTATGGTCCATAGGGAGGAGCCATAGGTATATAAGGTACCAGTTTCACCTTTGAGCTGGATTATGTTCTAGCTCTGGTATGTGAGCTGTGTGGGGAGGCTGTCAATAGCCTGGTATACCCTAATCTGCTATAGTTGGTTTGGCAGGGTAGTTCTGATTGAGACTTAGGTTTATATTCGATTTAAAGTGCATTTGGAAAGTATTCAGACACCTTGACTTTCTCCACATTTTGTTACGTTACAGCCTTATTCTAAAACGGTGGTCTTTTTTTGTCATAATTCTACACACAATACCCTATAATGACAAAGCAAAAAGAGGTTTTTTGAAATTTTTACAAATGTATAAAAATGAAAAACTGAAATATCACATTTATATAAGTATTTAGAATTTTTACTCAGTACTTTGTTGAAGCACCTTTGGCAGCGATTACAGCCTTGAGTCTTCTTGGGTATGATGCTACAAGCTTGGCACACCTGTATTTGGGGAGTTCCTCCAATTCGTCTCTGCAGATCCTCTCAAGCTCTGTCAGGTTGGATGGGGAACGTCGCTGCACGGCTATTTTCAGGTCTCTCCAGAGATGTTAGATCGGGTTCAAGTCTGGGCTGTGGCTGGGCCACTCAAGGACATTCAGAGACTTGTCCTGAAGCCACTCCTACGTTGTCTTGGCTGTGTGCTTAGGGTTGTTGTCCTGTTGGAAGGTGAACCTTCGCCCCAGTCTGAGGTCCTGAGTGCTCTGGAGCAGGTTTTCCTAAAGGATCTCTCTGTACTTTGCTTCGTTCATATTTCCCTCGATCCTGACCAGTCTCCCAGTCCCTGCTGCTGAAAAACATCCCCACAGCATGATGCTGCCACCACCATGCTTCACTGTAGGCATGATGCCAGGATTCCTCCAGACGTGACGCTTGGGATTCAGCCCAAAGAGTTCAATCTTGGTTTCATCAGACCAGAGAATCTTGTTTCTCTGTCATGTGTCTTTCACTGTGGAGTGGCTTTCGTTTGGCCACTCTACCATAAAGGCCTGATTGGTGGAGTGAGGCAGAGATGGTGTCGTAGAAATATTGTATCAAATATTTCTCAGATACCGGAGCTTGTGAATTCAAACAAAAAACTAAAACCTTCATGCTAACCCAAGCTATCATCCAGTAAGTTCTAACAACCTCCCTGTCAAAGGATATTTAGAGATAAGGTTTCCAGAGCTTCCCTAGGCCTAATAAATTTAAACATTAGTGGACTAAGCACTTTACTCAGGCAAAGTCAAATTACAGAACGCAACAAATGCCAAAAAACAAGTATGGCAGCACAAAGAACCAACAACCCGGTGTAAACCGGCATGCCAACAAACAATTCCCCACACAGACATGGGGGTGGAGCGGTGGCCTCCCTAATTAACCCTGACCCTAATGGTCTACTATCTAGGGCGTGAACTGGGAAGGCCATAGCCACTGGAACAATGGGGATCCCTAAACTATAGGCAAATGATCTGTCTATAAAATTCCCAGCTGCGCCTGAATCGACAAGCGCCTTATGCTGGGAATGCGGGGAAAACTCAGGAAAAGTAACATGCAAACACATGTGTGCAACAGATGGCTCTGGGTGAGCATGGTGCCGGCTCACCTGGGGTAACGCGAGAGTGCCCTGCCTCGACTCCCAGAGGAACCAACCCGGCACCAACCGGAGTGTGACCTCTGCGGCCACAGATGGTGCACGAGACGGATCCACCTCCGGTCTCCCTGAGCGCAGCACCTCCCAGCTCCATGGGCATCGGAGCAGTGGTGCTGGGGGATAGAACCTACAGAGCACGCTCTGGACGTCCGCGGGTAGCCAGCAGGTTATCCAACCGAATGGACAGGTGCACTAGCTGGTCGAAGGTGAGGGTGGTGTCCCTGCAGGCCAACTCCCGACGGATGTCCTCGCGCAAACTGCAGCGATAGTGGTCGACCAGGGCCCTGTCGTTCCATCCGGCGCTGGCGGCCAGGGTCCGAAAGTCCAGCATGAACTCCGTGCAGCCGTCCCTTCGTACTCCGTGCAGCCGTCCCTTCGTGAAGGGCAAGACAAATCCCACTGGGACCAGGTGAAGGGGGGGGGGCGAGTAGTGGAGACCCTGGTTGTGCTGGTGGAGGTGCTGGAGGAACTCCCTGTCTCTCCCAGCAGTCCATGGTTTGAACGACGCGATCCATAGCGGCGCCGAGATGGTGGAGCATCACCGCGTGCTGCTGGACGCGCTCCTCAACCCCAATACCAGGGGCACCTGCTCCTGCTGACTCCATTTGAGGTTGGGAATTCTGTCATACGGTGGGTGTAGCTGGTGTAAGTAATTCAGGCGCAGGAGAGCAGAGATGAGTGGACTAAGCACTTTACTCAGGCAAAGTCAAAATACAGAACGCAACCGAGTCACAAAACAAATGCCCAAAAACAAGTAAGGCAGCACCAAGAACCAATAACCCGGCGTAAACCGGCATGCCAACAAACAATTCCCCACACAGACATGGGGGAAACAGTGGGTTAAATACAAGACAGTAATGAGGGAAATGTATTTCAGGTGTGTGGAAAAACAAGATAAAACAAATGGAAAAATGAAAGGTGGATCGGCGATGGCTAGAAGACCGGTGACGTCGACCGCCAAACACCACCCGAACAAGGAGAGGAACCGACTTCGGCGGAAGTCGTGACAGTACCCCCACCTTGACAAGCGACTCCAGCAGCGCACCGACACCGGCCTCGAGGACGACCCGGAGGGCGAGGTGCAGGGAGATCCGGACGGAGACGATGAAACTCCCACAGCATTGAAGGGTCCAACACGTCTTCCACCGGAACCCAGCATCTCTCCTCCGGACCGTACCCCTCCCACTCCACGAGGTACTGAAGGCCCCTCGCCCGATGCCTCGAATCCAGTATGGAGCGAACTGAATACGCCGGGGCCCCCTCGATGTCCAGAGGGGGCGGAGGAACCTCCCGCACCTCAGACTCCTGGAGCGGACCAGCCACCACCGGCCTGAGGAGAGATACATGGAACGAGGGGTTAATACGGTAATCGGGAGGAAGCTGTAACCAGTAACAGACCTCGTTCAGTCTCCTCAGGACTTTAAATGGCCCCACAATCCGCGGCCCCAGCTTCCGGCAGTGCAGGCAGAGGGGCAGGTTTCAGGTCGAGAGCCAGACCCGGCCCCCGTTGTGAACACCGGGGCCTCACTGCGGTGACGGTCTGCGCTAGCTTTCTGGCGCAACACGGCCCACTGAAGGTGAACATGAGCGGCGTCCCATGTCTCGTCCGCGCGCCTGAACCAGTCGTCCACCGCAGGAACCTCGATCTGAATCTGATGCCAAGGCACCAGAACCGGCTGGTACCCCAATACGCACTGGAATGGGGAGAGGTTAGTGGAAGAGTGGCACAGCGAGTTCTGGGCCATCTCTGCCCAGGGCACGAATGCCGCCCACTCCACCGGCCGGTCCTGGCAATAAGACCTCAGAAACCTACAAACATCCTGGTTCACTCTCTCCACCTGCCTGTTAATCTTGGGGTGAAAACCCGAGGTAAGGCTGATCGAGACCCCCAGACGTTCCATGAACGCCCTCCAGACCCTCGAAGTGAACTGGGGACCCCGATCAGACACAATATCCTCAGGCACCCCGTAGTGCCGGAAGACGTGAGTCAACAAGGCCTCCGCAGTCTGTAGGGCCGTAGGGAGACCGGGCAGAGGGAGGAGACGGCAGGACTTCGAAAAATGGTCTACAACGACCAGGATCATGGTGTTACCCTGTGAGGGAGGAAGATTGGTAAGAAAATCCACCGACAGGTGCGACCACGTCCATTGTGGAACGGGTAAGGGGTTTAGCTTACCTCTGGGCAGGTGCCTAGAACTCGTACACTGGGCGCACACCGAGCAGGAGGAAACATAAACCCTCACGCCCTTAGCCAAGGTGGGCCACCAGTACTTCCCACTCAGACAGCGCACCGTCCGCCCGATGCCTGGATGACCAGAGGAGGGTGACGTGTGGGCACACAACATTTGATTGTTTGAGGATAGCACCTCATATATTTTCCACATTAGCATAAATTAATATCCAGCGCGGGTCACACAAAACCCATATAAGAGCTAAAAAATATCACTTACCTTTCGAAGAACTTCTGCTGAGGGCTTCCCAAGTGTCCAACGAAGACATCCAATGGTTCTTTTGTTAGAAAAAGTAATTAATTATATCCATAAATGTCCGTTTGGTTGGCGCGCGCGTTATGATCAGAAAATCCACCGTTGAGTCGCCCATTGAACCGTGAAGAGAACACGTTCAAATTATACCTATAAACTTTCTACAAACAAATCAAACATAATTTTGAATGTATCCTTAGGTATCCTTTTATATATATTTACAGTATATTTACTGTAATATTTCATCAGGACGATAACGTGAACAATAGGAAAGGAAAATAAAGTGGGGCGCGCTCACAATCTCGCGCCCGTCAAACGTTGTTGATAAAAGTGGTCCCTCCACTACTTCCTCTTCCTATCCGTTCTGCTTAGTGCTTCCAGACACTGTATAAAGACTGTTGACATCTAGTGGAAGCCATAGGTACTGCAGTCTCAGTCCTAGTTAAAATAGAAATGAATAGGCAGCCTGGAGAAGGTCATGTACAAAAAAAAATGCTAATCCGTAAGGATTTTCCTCGGGGTTTTCGCCTGCTATATCAGTTCTGTTATAGTCACATACATTATTTTAACTCTTTTAGAAACTTCAGAGTGTTTCCTATCCAATAGTACTAATTATATTTTCTGGGCCTGAGTGGCAGGCATTTTACTTTGGGCATGCCAGACTCTCCAAAACCGTCACCTCTGCTGCTGCTCCCTAAGAAGTTAACTGACTTGCCTAGTAAAATAAAGGTTAAATAAACATTCACCGGGAACCACCTTTCACTATCAATAAACTGGACACTATTTTGCACCTGATCCTGCTGCCTTCTGCTACTTACTGCCCTTAATGCTGCTCCAACATCCGTTCCCTGCAACACAGATCCAATAACAGAGAATGATGCTTGTTGTCTTCATCCGCTCTATTTGTTTCTGGAGGCTGTAACAAGTTGCAAGTGACTTTCACTTCCTCTCCATCTCTGGGGTCAGCAGGGTCATTTGAGTAGGCGGGATTAGCACAAAGACACACCTGGCCCAGAAGGCTAGCCCAAGGCGGTTCAGGGCTCAACCTCCTTGTTTTTGTTCTAAGTGAAAACACTACACAAGAAGTGGGGCGACATAGGGTCGCCCAAGACCTGCAGATTTCCACTTTATGTGCTAGCTGGGTTCACAGTCCCCAAATCCAGAACAGAGGCTGGGAGCTGCAGAGTACTGTATAAACTATAGCAATGACTACATGGAATTCTCTTCCACCTCGGGTAAGGAAAGGAAAGGAAAGGGGGGATACCTAGTCAGTTGCACAACTGAATGCATTCAACTAAAATGTGTCTTCCGCATTTAACCCAACCCCTCTGAATCAATAACTCAGGCAAGCAATACAATCAGTTTTAAAAAAAACGGATAAAACAACACCTCAAGGAACAACATGAACTGTGAGGAGACACACACACACGCAATTGTTTTACTATCCTTGTGGGGACCCAACAATTGATTCCCTAATCTGCAAACGTCTAACCCTAACTCTTAACCCTAATTGTAACCCTAATTGTAACCCTAACCCTAAACCTAACCCCTAAGCCTAAAATATCCCTTTTCCTTGTGGGGACCGGCAAAATGTCCCCACTTGCGAGAATGTTCCTTGTTTTACTATCCTTGTGAGGACTTCTGCTCCCCACAAGGATAGTAAAATCAAAAACACACACACACTCTACAACACACTCTACACATCACAAACCCACACATTATTCTTAGTATTATTAATTTCATTCTTCTTCTTTATTTTCTCTTTCTTCTTCTTCTTTTCATGTTTTAATAGTTGTATTGTTCTTAGTTTAAATGTGTGTTGCTGTTCCTGTCCATTAGTGTTCTGTATTTTGTCATGTTCTATATGTTTTGTGTGGACCCCAGGAAGAATAGCTGCTGCATCTTCAACAGCTAATGGGGATCAGAATAACAATCATAAATTCATGGTAGAGATTGTTAATCACAGATAACAAAATGTTAAATGTACTACCACCTTACCATTACTCCTTTCTCTGTCTATGGAAAATTACCTCTTCATCTTAGACCAACTTTATATTGGTTTATAGCTGTTAATATGCTACATTCTTTATGTGTGTCTATGAGAAAAGGGGAAAGAGGGATACCTAGTCAATTGTACAACTAAATACATTCAACTGAAATGTGTCTTGCGCATTTAACCCAACCCCTCTGAATCAGAGAGGTGCGGGGGGGCTGCTTTAAGAGCGGTCTGCCAGAAGGAATGTAGCTGCAGTATGGTATGTGGATGTTTTCAGTAAACACAGTGTCATTGAACCTGGCCTATTTTATAGAGCACATAGCACACAGTTATGGACCATGAAGTCAGAACTCTAATCACCATGACCCAACAGAGAATAGATAAAATCCCCACTCTCAGAAAGCCAGGAAGTCAATAATCTAATGACTCCGAGCTAAAGCATTCAGCTCAGCAGCCTGCTGTGAGCGGATTGTGTGCCTGCCAGACAGAGCCCTTCGTCCAACAACCCCTCCTCCCCAGCCATAAGCCAGCCCAGGCACATGCAGGCATAAACCCTGATAGGCATGCAAACCTGTACCCCCTGATGGCTGTGGTCCATAACATTTACAACACATAGAGTGGCTTACTCTCAGGGAGCAAACTGGGCCTTTAGAACATTTGAGTGGCTGGGTATAAATGGTGATCCAGAAAGTGCCAGCCTTGCATTTTAATTCTGGAGCAGAAAGGGGCAGAAATCACCCAGTGGCCAGAGGGTTTCATATTGATGTGCGGTAGTAAATAGCTGGTGACATGATGTATAGTATATCATTGTATTGGCTGTGGCTGTCACCACGTGGGCTGCTGTGATACCTTATCCCCGATGGACAGAGAGAAGGTGGGAGAGGAAGGAAGAGGAAGTCAGGCAGAAGAATAGGCAGGGAGACAGGGTATCACAGTATCTCTCTTCCCCTTTTGGTCATCAGAGCTGAATGTTATCTAAGCCCCATTACCAATAACAAAAGCTATTTATCCATATTCCTCAGCAGCCAAAACACTACGGTGTCCATTCAGCCCTCTCTGGCACAGTGGCAAGAAAACAACATGATTTAACTTGTTTTCCTGGTCAACCTTCATTATTCTTAGCCTCAGATTCCCTAAAGCCATGATGAAATCAATAGGACAAGGCTGTCTTTAATTTCATCCAAGGCACTGGTCCCAGGTAACCCTTCACTCCGCAGCAGGTCCCACAGTTGTTTTCATCACATCTTCGCAGAGATCAACAACAGTTCAGTACTAGCTTAGAAACCAAAAACCAAAAATACAAGTAGTTCTAATTGTTAAATGGCCATATAATCTTAGATAAATTCTGTGAAAGACAAAATGAGCAAATGAGAGAGTTGGAAAAAGAGAGCGAGACAGACAGAGGGAGGGAGTAATTATTGTCTCCCTGAAGTGTGCATGCTGAGCAGACAGAGAAGCCAGAGATGATGGCATTCCCTCTGTTCTGAAAAGGGGCCTCTGGGAGGAAGTTAATGTGGAGCTGTTAATGTGATAAGAACGTCCTGTCTGCACCCAAATGGCACCGTAGTCCCTTTATAGTGCATTACTTTTGACCGAGGCGTATAGGGCTTTGGTCAAAATTAATGCACTATAAAGGGTGCCATTTGGAACGTAGCCTCTGTTAATGTGAGAAAGGTCTTAACTGCTAATCTTGGGAGAGAAACCTGAGATGCCTCTCTGGACTTTAAAACGCCTAAAACACCTGTGATTGGCAGGTCCAGAATCGATATTAAACTGGCAAACTAGGGAAAGATTATGGGGAAAGAATACGTTAAGAGAGCTTTGGCTTGGTGCCAATTGTCATAACCGGTTTTCTTTCCTTATCTCCTTTCCTACATGACCACCAATCCTGTCGGGAATAGGTTAGGATAAGGAGTAAGCCCCGATAATCCCTGAAGATGTTTTAGATCTCTAATCAGGAAACAAAAGAGTTAAATCAAATCAAATCAAAGAACTACAGTATATAAGACTGCTGACATACACTAGCGTTCAAAGGTTTGGTGTCACTTAGAAATGTCCTTGTCCATTAAAATAACATCAAATTGATCAGAAACACAGTGTAGACATTGTTAATGTTGTAAATGACTATTGTAGCTGGAAACGGCAGATTTTTTATGGAATATCTACATAGGCGTACAGAGGCCCATTATCAGCAACCATCACTCCTGTGTTCCAATGGCATGTTGTGTTGGCTAATCCAAGTTTATAATTTTAAAAGGCTAATTGATCATTAGAAAATCAGTTTGCAATTATGTTAGCACAGCTGAAAACTGTTGTTCTGATTAAAGAAGCAATAAAACTGGCATTCTTTAGACTAGTTGAGTATCTGGAGCATCAGCATTTGTGGGTTCGATTACAGGCTCAAAATGGCCAGAAATAAAGAACTTTCTTCTGAAACACGTCAGTCTATTCTTGTTCTGAGAAATGAAGGCTATTCCATGCGAGAAATTGCCAAGAAACTGAAGATCTCGTACAACGCTGTGTACTACTCCCTTCACAGAACAGCGCAAACTGGCTCTAACCAGAATAGAAAGAGGAGTGGGAGGCCCCGGTGCACAACTGAGCAAGAGGCTAAGTACATTAGAATGTCTAGTTTGAGAAACAGACTTCTCACAAGTCCTCAACTGGCAGTTTCATTAAATAGTACCCGCAAAACACCAGTCTCAATGTCAACAGTGAAGAGGTGACTCTGGGATACTGGCAGAGTTCCCCTGTCCAGTGTCTGTGTTCTTTTGCCCATCTTAATCTTTTCTTTTTATTGCCCAGTCTGAGATATGGCTTTTTCTTTGCAACTCTGCCTAGAAGGCCAACATCCCGGAGTCGCCTCTTCACTGTTGATGTTGAGACTGGTGTTTTGCGAGTACTATTTAATGAAGCTGCCAGTTGAGGACTTGTGAGGCGTTGAGGACATGTGAACACTGGAGCCCCCCAAGTGTGCGTGCTCAGTCCCCTCCTGTACTCCCTGTTCACCCACGACTGCATGGCCAGCCACGACTCCAACACCATCATTAAGTTTTCAGACGACACAACAGTGGTAGGCCTGATCACCGACAACGACGAGACAGCCTATAGGGAGGAGGTCAGAGATCTGGCCGGGTGGTGCCAGAATAACAGCCTATCCCTCAACGTAACCAAGACTAAGGAAATGATTGTGGACTACAGGAAAAGGAGGACCAAGTACGCCCCCATTCTCATCGACAGGGCTGTAGTGGAGCAGGTTGAGAGTTTCAAGTTCCTTGGTGTCCACATCACCAACAAACTAGATTGGTCCAAACGCACCAAGACAGTCGTGAAGAGGGTACAACAAAGACTATTCCCCCTCAGGAAACTAAAAAGATTTGGCATGGGTCCTCAGATCCTCAAAAGGTTCTACAGCTGCAACATCGAGAGCATTCTGACTGGTTGCATCACTGCCTGGTACGGCAATTGCTGGGCCTCCGACCGCAAGTCACTACAGAGGGTAGTGCGTACGGCCCAGTACATCACTGGGGCTAAGCTGCCTGCCATCCAGGACCTCTACACCAGGCGGTGTCAGAGAAGGGCCCTAAAAATTGTCAAAGACCCCAGCCACCCCAGTCATAGACTGTTCTCTCTAATACCGCATGGCAAGCGGTACCGGAGTGCCAAGTCTAGGACAAAAAGGCCTCTCAACAGTTTTTACCCACAAGCCATAAGACTCCTGAACAGGTAATAAAATGGCTACCCGGACAATTTGCATTGTGGGCCCCCAACCCCCAACCCCTCTTTTACGCTGCTGCTACTCTCTGTTTATCTTATTAGCATCGTCTCTTTAACTAAACATTCATGTACATACTACCTCAATTGGACCGACCAACCAGTGCCCCCGCACATTGGCTAACCGGGCTATCTGCATTGTGACCCGCCACCCACCAACCCCTTTTTTACACTACTGCTACTCTCTCTTAATCATATATGCATAGTCACTTTAACCATATCTACATGTACATACTACCTCAATCAGCCCGACTAACCGGTGCCTGTATGTAGCCTCGCTACTGTTATAGCCTCGCTACTGTTTATAGCCTCGCTACTGTTATTTTTCACTGTCTTTTAACTGTTGTTTTTATTTCTTTACTTATCTATTGTTCACCTAATACCTTTTTTTGCACTGTTGGTTAGAGCCTGTAAGTAAGCATTTCACTGTAAGTATTCGATGCACGTGACAAATAAACTTTGATTTGATTTGCTATACTTTAGCCATTTTCTCACAATATGCTGTACCAAACTGTTTGGAAAACTTTGGAAGAGAGTAAGGCAATATAAAGCAGTGTTGACTAAGCTGAACTCTTACAGACCACATTAACCAACTGAAATATCAGCATTCTTGCGTTATGACGAGGGAAAATGTGTTCTATTCAATGAGGACAATAACATTTTAGCTGAAATACTTATTGTATAACTCTCTCTGTAAATGGTGTTACAGCTATTCCATCTCATACCAGTGCTCAATTGCTGGGGAGGTATATTTAGAAGACATATTCAAGCTGCAAATGCTAGACAAAAATATCTGCATGAAATGAGAGAAAAAAAATCTATTTCCTAAATGAAAGCCATTTAGTTATACAGAGCAGATTTTTTTCTGGGATGTGAAACAACGCTGAATGCTCTGTACTATAAGAAACAAAAAATGTGTTAACAATGGTCATCATAATGTAACCATTCAAGCGATTATTCTCTATAACGTTATTCTCTCTGCGCCTGTGAAATTATTTCAAATCAAAGCCACGAACGACTGCCTCAATTCAGTTCCCATTTAAAGTGTCATTCTCAAGAGGCAGAGTTATGGGTCCTTTTCCAACAAGGCTGAGTTAAGGTAAAAATGTTAATGTAATGGAAATAGTGACACAATGAATAAATACACAGTGAATAACGTAAAACAATAAACAAACATAGTGTGCTTAAACTAATAACATACAAATGATTGTATTTTTCTTGTCTATATTGAATACATCATTTAAACATTCACAGTGTAGGTTGGAAAAAAGTATGTGAACCCCTAGGCTAATGACTTCTCCAAAAGCTAATTAGAGTCAGGAGTCAGCAAACCTGGAGTCCAATCAATGAGATAAGATTGGAGATGTTGGTTAGAGCTGCCTTGCCCTATAAAAAACACTCACAAAATTTGAGTTTGCTATTCACAAGAGGCATTGCCTGATGTGAGCAATGCCTCGCACAAAAGAGATCTCAGAAGATTAGGAATTGTTGACTTGAATAAAGCTGGAAAGGGTTACAAAAGTATCTCTAAAATACTTGATGTTCATCAGTCCACGATAAGACAAATTGTCTAAATATGGAGAAAGTTCAGCACTGTTGCTACTCTCCCTAGGAGTGGCCGTCCTGCAAGGATGACTGCAAGAGCACAGCCCAGAATGCTCAATGAGGTTAAGAAGAATCCTAGAGTGTCAGCTAAAGACTTACAGAAATGTCTGGAACATGCTAACATCTCCGTTGTCGAGAATACGATACGTAAAACACTCAACAAGAATGGTGTTCATGGGAGGACACCACGGTAGAAGCCACTGCTGTCCAAAATAAGATTTGAAAAAGTGCACCTGGATGTTCCACAGTGATACTGGCAAAATATTCTGGGGAAAGATGAAACTACAGTTGAGTTGTTTGGAAGGAACACACAACACTATGTGTGGAGAAAAAAATGCATAGGACACCAACATCAAAACCTCATCCAAACTGTAAAGTAAGGTGGAGGGAGCATCATGGTTTGGGGCTGCCTCAGGGCCTGGACAGCTTGCCATCATCAACGGAAAATCTGTCCGCCAATTGAAGCTCAACAGAAGTTGGATGATGCAACAGGACAATGACCCAAAACATAAAAGTAAAGCAACAACAGAATAGCTTCAACAGAAGAAAAAACGCCTTCTGGAGTGGCCCAGTCAGACCTGACCTCAAACCGATTGAGCTGCTGTGGCATGACCTCAAGAGAGCAGTTCACACCAGACATCCCAAGAATATTGCTGAACTGAAACAGTTTTATGAAGAGGAATGGTCCAAAATTCCTCTTGATCATTGTGCAGGTCTGATCCGCAACTGCAGAAAACATTTGGTTGAGGTTATTGCTGCCAAAGGAGGGTCAACCAGTAATTAAATCCAAGGGTTCACATACTTTTTCCACCCTGCACTGTGAATGTTTATACAGTGTGTTCAACGAAGACATGAAAACATGTAATTGTTTGTGTGTTATTAGTTTAAGCAAACTGTGTTGGTCTATCGTTGTGACCTAGATGAAGCCCAGATCAAATTTTATGACAAATTTATGCAGAAATCCAGGTATTTCCAAAGGGTTCACATACAGTTGAAGTCGGAGCTTTACATACACTTAGTCATTACAAGTCGTTTTTCAACCACTCCACAAATTTCTTGTTAACAAACTATAGTTTTGGCAAGTCGGTTAGGACATCTACTTTGTGCATGACACAAGTAATTTTTCCAACAATTGTTTACAGAGAGATTATTTCACTTATAATTCACTGTATCACAATTCCAGTGGGTCAGAAGTTTACATACACCAAATTGACTGTGCCTTTAAACAGCTTGGAAAATTCCAGAAAATGATGTCATGGCTTTAGAAGCTTCTGGTAGGCTACTTGACATCATTTGGGTCAATTGGAGGTGTACCTGTGGATGTATTTCAAGGCCTAAACTCAGTGCCTCTTTGCTTGACATCATGGTAAAGTCAAAAGAAATCAGCCAAGACCTCAGAAAAAAATTGTAGGCCTCCACAAGTCTGGTTCATCCTTGGGAGCAATTTCCAAATGCCTGAAGGTATCACGTTCATCTGCACAAACAATAGTACGCAAGTGTAAACACCATGGGACCACGCAGCGGTCATACCGCTCAGGAAGGAGATGCGTTCTGGCTCTTAGAGATGAACGTACTTTGGTGCGAAAAGTGCTAATCAATCCCAGAACAAAAGCAAAGGACCTTGTGAAGATGCTGGAGGAAACAGGTACAAACGTATCTATATCCACAGTAAAACAAGTCCTATATTGACAAAACCTGAAAGGCCGTTCAGCAAGGAAGAAGCCACTGCTCCAAAACCGCCATAGAAAAGCCAGACTACGATTTGCAACTGAACATGGGGACAAAGATCTTACTTTTTGGGGGAGGCTTGGAGGAAAAAGGGGGAGGCTTGCAAGCCAAAAAACACCATCCCAACCGTGAAGCACGGGGGTGGCAGCATCATGTTGTGGGAGTGATTTGAAGCAGGAGGGACTGGTGCAATTCACATCATGTGGAAGGAAAATTATGTGGATATATTGAAGCAGTCAGGAAGTTAAAGCTTGGTCGCAAATGGTCTTCCAAATGGACAATGACCCAAAGCGTACTTCCAAAGTTGTGGCAAAATGGCTTAAGGACAACAAAGTCAAGGTATTGGAGTGGCCATCACAAAGCCCTGACCTCAATCCCATAGAAAATGGGTGGGCAGAACTGAAAAAGTGTGTGCGAGCAAGGAGGCCTACAAACCTGACACAGTTACACCAGCTCTGTTAGGAGGAACGAGCCAACTTATTGTGGGAAGCTTGTGGAAGGCTACCGGAAATGTTTGACCCAAGTTAAACAATTTAAATGCAATGCTACCAAATACTAATTGAGTGTATGTAAACTTGTGACCCACTGGGAATGTGATGAAAGAAATAAAAGCTGAAATAAATCATTCTGTCACGTCCTGGCCATAGATAGCCCTCTGGGTTATGGTGGTTTTGGTCAGGACGTGACTAGGGTGGGTTCTAGTTATTGTATGTCTATGTTGGTGTTGTGTGTGGTTCCCAATTAGAGGCAACGACAATCAACTGCCTCTAATTGGGAATCCTATTTAGTTTGTCCTCGCCCCACCTGTGTTGTGGGTTATTGTTTTGTTTGTATGTTGTATGTGCGCTACACATTTATTCCGATCGTTTGTTCTTTGTTTGTTTATTGTAAGTTTCATTATTGTATTAAAATGTGGAACTACACTCATGTTGCACCTTGGTCCGTCATTCACAATGATCGTGACAGAATAACCCACCACACCAGGACCAAGCAGCGTGCCCAGGAGGAGAAGGTGTTCTGGACCTGGGATGAGATAATGGGGGGTTGCGAGACCCTTCCGTGGCGGGAGTCGCTGAGGAGAGAAAAGGAACAGCGACGATGCCGGGGTCCGCTGCCACAAGGAGCCCAATATTTTCTTTGGGGGGGGCACATGGGGCTGTTGGTTGAGCGGAGGAGAGAGCCTGAATGGAGGACAATAGAGGAGTTTAGAGAAGGATATGAGAGAGAGGTCTTGGCAAGGAAAATGCTGCAGCGCAGGCGCCTAAAGGAGCGTCTGCCCAGCCCGGTACGTCCTGTGCCAGCTCCCTGCACTCTCCCTGAAGTGCGTGTCATCAGTCCGGTGAAACCTGTTCCGGCTCCACGCACCAGGATTCCAGTGCGCCTTCCCAGCCAGGTGCGTCCTGTGCCGGCTCCCCGCACTCACCCTGAAGTGCGTGTCATCAGTCCGGTGAGACCTGTGCCGGCTCCACGCACCAGGCCTCCATTGCGCCTTCTCAGCCCGGTATGTGCCGCACCGGAGCCGCCACTGACGCTAGTGGCCCACCCGAAACCCCCCCGAACATAGTTTCAGTTTTGCGGTCGTAGTCCGCACCTTTGTGGGGGGAGGGTACTGTCACGTCCTGGCCATAGATAGCCCTCTGGGTTATGGTGGTTTTGGTCAGGACGTGACTAGGGTGGGTTCTAGTTATTGTATGTCTATGTTGGTGTTGTGTGTGGTTCCCAATTAGAGGCAACGACAATCAGCTGCCTCTAATTGGGAATCCTATTTAGTTTGTCCTCGCCCCACCTGTGATGTGGGTTATTGTTTTGTTTGTATGTTGTATGTGCGCTACACATTTATTCCGATCGTTTGTTCTTTGTTTGTTTATTGTAAGTTTCACTACTGTATTAAAATGTTGAACTACACTCACGTTGCGCCTTGGTCCATTCACAACGATCGTGACACATTCTCTCTACTACTATTCTGACATTTCACATTCTTAAAATAAAGTGGTGATCCTAATTGACCTAAGACAGAGAATTTTTACTAGGAATAAATGTCAGGAATTGTGAAGAACAGAGTTTAAATGTATTTGGCTAAGGTGTATGCAAACATCCGACTTCAACTACTTTTTCTTGCCACTGTATGTACATATAGGTAGGGGTAAAGTGACTAGGCAGCAGGATAGATAATAAACAGTTGCAGCAATGTATGTTGTGTGTGTGTGGGGGTCAGCATGCGTGTGTGTGTGGCGTATGTAGTGTGTGTGTATTTGTGTGTTGGGATGTCAATGTGGAAAGTTTTAAGTTCCTCGGTGTACACATCACGGACAAACTGAATTGGTCCACCCACACAGACAGCGTGGTGAAGAAGGCGCAACAGCGCCTCTTCAACCTCAGGAGGCTGAAGAAATTCGGCTTGTCACCAAAATCACTCACAAACTTTTACAGATGCACAATCGAGAGCATCCTGTCGGGCTGTATCACCGCCTGGTACGGCAACTGCTCCGCCCACAACCGTAAGGCTCTCCAGAGGGTAGTGAGGACTGCACAACGCATCACCGGGGTTAAACTACCTGCCCTCCAGGACACCTACACCACCCGATGTCACAGAAAGGCCAAAAAGATCATCAAGGACGACAACCACCCGAGCCACTGCCTGTTCACCCCGCTATCATCCAGAAGGCGAGGTCAGTACAGGTGCATCAAAGCTGGGACCGAGAGACTGAAAAACAGCTTCTACCTCAAGGCCATCAGACTGTTAAACAGCCATCACTAACATTGAGTGGCTGCTGCCAACATACTGACTTAAATCTCTAGCCACTTTATACATAGGAATTGGATGTAACAAATGTATCACTAGCCACTTTAAACAATTTTGTATATAATGTTTACGTATCTGACATACTCATATCAAATGTATACACTGTACTCTAAACCATCTACTGTATCTTGCCTATGCCGCTCAGCCATCGACTCCAAATCTCTAGCCACTTTAATAATTATAATTGGATGAAATAATGTATCACTAGCCACTTTAAACAATGCCATTTATATAATGTTTACATATCCTACATTACTCATCTCATATATATAACCATGTGTATGTGACAAATACATTTTGATTTGATTTGATGTATAAGTATGTATGCGTGTGTGGGTATAGTCCAGTGTGTGTGCACAGAGTCAGTGCAAGAGAGTTAGTGCAAATATGGGTCAATGCAGGTAGTCTGGGTAACTATTTTATTAGCTATTTTGCAGTCTTGTTTAGCAGTCTTATGGTTTGGGGGTAGAAGCTGTTCAGGGTAATGTTGGTTCCAAACTTGGTGCACTGGTACGGCTTGCCCTGCGGTAGCAGAGAGAACAGTCTACCAGTAGCTCGCAGCCAACCTATGAGTCGCTTACTGAACAATTTCGAAAATGCATTTATTTTTCAAGTGTTCCACCGCAAACTTTCATAAACAAATCTCACAAGTGTCAGATACCTCAAGTTTCCAGCTACTATCCAATCAAATCCACATTGACACTAACCCATCCCTGGTTAGCCACATTTGGCTTAAAAAGACAAACGTATCACAATATCTGCCAATTAATTTCCAGCAGTATTGCCCCTGTATGTCTATCATTCAGTTCATGTAGCCATTTAGTGTTAAATATAACTGTCTTCTGGGTTGACAGACAGAAAGACTTTCCCCAAAACCTTCTAAATGAAATGTTAACTGCAAAGTAGGCTGACCTGGAAGAATTATGTCATGATTATTTGTATCAATCGGGTGGGCTTTTGTTTCGCAAACTCTGTCATGATATGCAGCAGCAAAAACATCGCTAGACCAGCACATTCCTCTCTTGTATAATGTGCACTTAAAGGGGTATTACACAAAAACGCTAAAAAATGGTCTGCTGATGTGATTTAAGCACTGACATGGACTCACAACATCAGATTTCATCTATGAATAATTGTAATTTTGAGTGAAAAACTCAAAAACCAGGAAAAAATAAAACCAAGAAAAAATAATTCAGAAAAATACAAAAAGTGCCTATTTGAAAGCTCAGTAGCTTGTGACAAGTTTCATCATTTAAAAGATGCTCTCAAGCTAGAAAAGGTTGGAGACCCCTGGTCTATGGTTTGGATTGCTGGAATCTGACAATTTTCCTGGCCTTCCTCTGACAACGCCTGGTGTATAGGTCCTGGATGGCAGGGAGCTCGGCCCCAGCGATGTACTGGGTTGTATGCATTACCATCTGTAGCGCCTTGCGTTCGAGTGCTGCCATACCAAGTGATGATGCAGCCAGTCAAGATGGTCTCAATGGTGCAGTTTTATAACTTTTTGAGGCTCTGAGGGCCTATGTGTCACGCTGGCATGAAAGATTCGGGAGACAGGCGAAGGAATGCGTAACAGGGTTTTTATTAATCCCAAACTACGGCGTGCCATGTAAAGGCACGGGGATGAAGACCAAACAAACACGTAACAAAAACACAGGGTTAAAACCCAAACAAAAGAGCGAGGGGTACCTCAAATAAATAACACACATGCACAATTATTAACACACGGGACGAGACCCGTAATCATCTGCGCAATCCACAAAGGCACGAAAGCCCAAAACACACGGCACAGGTACTCACACGCACCAACGGACATTGTAACAATAATCGGCAAGACCATGGAAATCAAAGGGCACATGTATACAAATACTAATCAGTGGGAATAGGGAACAGGTGTGCGTGATGAAAGTTCCCGGAGGGATCCGTGACACTATGCCAAATCTTTTCAGCCTCCTGATGGGAGGCTGTGTGTTCACAACTGTGTGGGTGTGTGTGGACCATGTTAATTCCTTAGTGATGCGGACACAGAGGAACTTGAAGCTCTCTATCCGATTCACTATAGTCCCATCCTGTAGTCCACGATCAGCTCCTTTGTCTTGCTGACGTTGAGGGAGAGGTTGTTGTCCTGGCACCACACTGCCAGGTCTCTGACCTCCTCCCTATAGGCTGCCTCATCGTCGTCAGTGATCAGTCCTACCACCGTTACATCATCAGCAAACTTGATGATGGTGTTGGAGTCTTGTGTGGTCACACAGTCGTGGGTGAACAGGGAGTACAGGAAGGGACTAAGCACACACCCCTGAGGGGCTCCCCGTGTTGATGGTCAGCATGGCGGATGTGTTGTTGCCTAACCTCATCGCCTGGGGGTGGCCCGTCACGAAGTCCACGATCCAGTTGCAGAGGGAGGTGTTCAGTCCCAGGGTCCTGAGCTTAGTGATGAGCTTGGAGGGGACTATGGTGTTGAATGCTGAGCTGTAGTCAATGAACATCATTCTTACAATGATATTATTTTTGTTTACGTGGATGAGGGCAGTGTGGAGTGCAATAGAGATTGCATAATCTGTGGATCTGTTGGGGCGGTATGTGAATTGGAGTGGGTCCAGGGTGTCTGGGATGATAGTGTTGATGTGAGCCATGACCAGCCTTTCAAAGCATCTCATGGCTATAAATGTGAGTGTTACGGGGCGATAGGCATGACATTTTTTTATTACAGACCGGGTCAGAGGTTGAAAATGTCAGTAAAAGTTCAGCGTTGCTTGCCTCCAAGCGAGCATAGAAGGCATTTAGCTCGTCTGGTAGGCTCGAGTCGCTGGACAGGTCTCGGCTTGGTTACCCTTTGTAATTCTAACGTTCCACAAGTCTGGCTTCCTCATTGTGGATGGAATAGTTCAATTGTTTAGCTGTTATATAGTGGTTGCCATAGCGATCTGAGGCTAGTGATAGAGGTTTATGAAACATTTAGAGGTTAGCAAGTGGAGACTTTGGCTCAGATAGGCTAACGTGGTCTTGAGTTGTGGAACTGTACATTACAAACAAAGGTTGTACCCCCCTAATCTATCGCCCTACATGCCACTATGGCTGAGCTCATGTATGCTGTGCTCTGTACAAAACATGAGAGTAGTGAGTGGTGTAGGGTTCTGATTGTTGAGGAGGGTTTATGGAGAGAGCTACAGTATGTGTGGTGGCTAAAAGGGCGCTGGAAAAGAAGGCAGACGTTTTACGTGCCCCCAACTCAAACTAACATGGTCTAAGCACACCAAGACAGTCGTGAAGAGAGCACAGCAAAACCTATTCTCCCTCAGGAGACTGAAAAGATTTGGCATGGGTCCTCAGATCCTCAAATGTTTCTACAGCTGCACCATCGAAAGCATCCCGATTGGTTGCATCACTGCTTGGTATGGCAACTGCTCGGCCTCCGACCGCAAGGCTCTACAGAGGGTAGTGCGAACGGCCCAGTACATCACTGGGGCCAAGCTTCCTGCCATCCAGGACCTCTATACCAGGTGGTGTCAGAGGAAGGCCCTAAAAATTGACTCCAGACACCCTAGTCATAGACTGTTCTCTCTGCTACCGCACGGCAAGCGGTACCGGAGCGCCAAGTCTAGGTCCAAGAGACTTCTAAACAGCTTTTACCCCCAAGCCATAAGACTCCTGAACACCTAATGAAGTGGCTACCCAGACTATTTGCATTGGCCAAAGGAGGAATTGGCTTTGGGGGTGACCAGTGAAATATACCTTCTGGAGCGCGTGCTACGGGTGGGTGCTGCTATGGTGACCAGTGAGCTGAGATTGGGCGGGGGCTTTACCTAGCAAATAGTCTCACTATTGTTTTTTAACTGCTGCTCTTTAATTACTTGTTACTTTTATTTCTTATTCTCATCTGTATTTTTTTTAACTGCATTGTCGGTTAGGGGCTTGCAAGTAAGCATTTCACTGTAAGGTCTACACCTGTTGTATTCGGCGCATGTGACTAATACAATTTTATTTGATTTTGTTTTGATTTGATTTGCAAAGTTGCGTGATGAGTGACAGCTTAGAGCTCCTTTTTCTCTCTCTCTCACTCTTCCCTGCATGCCATCTCACACATATGGCTCTCATCACTTGATGCTCAATCACAATCTCCAGGGACACAGTCAGTCCGCTATAGAAGACCAGCAGATTGAGAGGGGGGAGAAATAATCATAACAAAAACGTAGTACTGTGAAGAGGTCTGTGGCCAAGCAACATAATCAGAAAATAGTTTTGCTTGTTTTAAAAGATTTTGTCTTCCCTAGAAAAGACAAAGACTATTCATACGATTGAGGTTACTCCGCTCAGAATTGTAAGCTCTTCCAGAAATGATAGCGCGCTGAAGCTCTTTTGGCAAGTCAATATCCCTTACATGTTTCTGAAGGTGTCCCGGAGATCACGGTGAAAATAGTTATAAATTGCTGAGGTGTAGTCACTTTTGAGGACACAAGCTCCAGCGCACAGTACAAATATGATAAAAATATGAAAATATGAACTATTTTATATTATGTATTTCCTATTCAACAAAACTGTATGAATAAGTATTGAAATGACTTGTACTGTACACTTTCTAAATATGGTATAATCAAATTATACTGAGTAAAAATATGAACATGACATGCAAAGATTTTACTGTTACAGTTCATATGAGGAAATCAGTCAATTTAAATAAATGTATTAGGCCCTAATCTATGGATTTCACATGACTGGGAATACAGAGGGATTTTGACTGCTTCCAGGATGGCATGGAAAGGTGTGCGAGTAAGGGTAGAGGAAAAGTTCACCGTATGGCCCACTAGACTACTCGCCCCTTCTTGATGAGCCTGGGTTTTAATTGAGCAGGTAGCTACGAAATATCCCGTAGCTCCACAATATAGTCAGCTCTGGGTTAGGAGTCGGTGTAAGCCCTCAGCTGGAGTCAATCTAGCCCTGCCCAGGTGCATGGACTCTGAAGGAGGCGAGTCCGCAGCCCTCTGTGATTCCCGAGAGAACTCGGGTGACGTCGGGTTCCCTTGAGATTCTTCGGAGGCGAGGTGGGAATTGAGAGCGAACGAAGGCGGCAGGGCACAGATTCCCTCTCCCTCCTACGTTCTCGAAAAGCCGTCCATCGATCCGGATGGTCAAGGCTATGAGGGAGTCAAGGACGGGGGCAGCTCCCGGGCTGCAAGCTCATCTTTGATCACCTCCGATAATCCGTGAAGGAACATGTCGAACATTGCTTCTGTGTTCCAGGCACACTCAGCATGCAAAAATCCATTGCGTAGTCTGCCACACTACGGGAGTCTTGACGTAGCTGGAGCAGCTTACAAGCAGCCTCTCTCCCGGACAATGGAGAATCAAATACCTTCCCGAACTTCCCCCACAAGCTCCTCCTCCGGCCCACACCGCTGTAGCCCAGGCGAGTGCCCTCCCGGACATCAGCGTTATGATGTACGCTATCCTCAAGCAGTTCGTGGGGAACAAAGAAGGCTGCATCTCGAAAATGAGGGAGCATTGGGAGAGAAAAGCCTGGCAGGTTCCAGCATAGCGCTCCGGAGGAGGTAAGCGGGGTTCTCAGGACACTGGGCTAGGCTGGGAGATTACTGGTGTGACCCGCTGCCCAGTAGGGAATCTGCGGAATTGCTCCAGCAATGTATTGAATGCCTGGTCATGGCGTTCTGCCAGGGTATGGAGTCCCTCCATAAGACATTGCAGTAACTCCTCGTGTCTTCCAATGGTGGCTCCTTGTAGGGAGAGCTGGTCTGGGTCTGCTGGGTTGATCATGGCCAGTTCGTACCAGTTCGTATCAGAACTCAGGATAAGACACAGATGCAGACAGCTAGAGTCACAGATGTTTATTGACCCAAACAGGGGGCAGGCAAAATACAGGTCAAAGGCAGGCAGAGGTCCGTAATCCAGGGCAGAGTAAATAAGGTATAGAACAGCAGGCAGGCTCTGGGTCAGGATAGGCAGAGGTCCGTAATCCAGGGCAGAATCAGGCAGGTACGGAATGGCAGGCAGGCTCGGGGTCAGGGCAGGCAGAATGGTCAGAACCGGGGAAACAGGTACGGAATGGCAGGCAGTTGAGAAACTTGAGAAAGCAGGGAGATGGGAAAACACGCTGGTAAGACCTGACAAGACAAGACGAACTGGCAACAGACAAACAGAGAACACAGGTATAAATACACTGGGGATAGAGTGAGGGAAACAAGTATTTGATCCCCTGCTGATTTTGTACGTTTGCCCACTGACAAAGAAATGATCAGTCTATAATTTTAATGGTAGGTTTATTTGAACAGTTAGAGACAGAATAACAACTAAAAAATCCAGAAAAACGCATGTGAAAATTTTTATAAATGGAATTGCATTTTAATGAGGGAAATAAGTATTTGACCCCCTTTCAATCAGAAAGATTTCTGGCTCCCAGGTGTATTTTATACAGGTAACGAGCTGAGATTAGGAGCACACGCTTAAAGGGAGTGCTCCTAATCTCAGTTTGTTACCTGTATAAAAGACACCTGTCCACAAAAGCAATCAATCAATCAGATTTCAAACTCTCCACCATGGCCAAGACCAAAGAGATCTCCAAGGATGTCAGGGACAATATTGTAGACCTACACAAGGCTGGAATGGGCTACAAGACCATCGCCAAGCAGCTTGGTGAGAAGGTGACAACAGTTGGTGCAATTATTCGCAAATGGAAGAAACACAAAAGAACTGTCAATCTCCCTCGGCCTGGGGCTCCATGGAAGATCTCACCTCGTGGAGTTGCAATGATCATGAGAACGGTGAGGAATCAGCCCAGAACTACACGGGAGGATCTTGTCAATGATCTCAAGGCAGCTGGGACCATAGTCACCAAGAAAGCAATTGGTAACATACTACGCTGTGAAGGACTGAAATCCTGCAGCACCCGCAAGGTCCCCCTGCTCAAGAAAGCACATATACATGCCCGTCTGAAGTTTGCCAATGAACATCTGAATGATTCAGAGGACATCTGGGTGAAAGTGTTGTGGTCAGATGAGACCAAAATGGAGCTCTTTGGCATCAACTCAACTCGCCGTGTTTGGAGGAGGAGGAATGCTGCCTATGACCCCAAGAACACCATCCCCACCATCAAACATGGAGGTGGAAACATTATGCTTTGGGGGTGTTTTTCTGCTAAGGGGACAGGACAACTTCACCGCATCAAATGGACGATGGACGGGGCCATGTACCGTCAAATCTTGGGTGAGAACCTCCTTCCCTCATTGAAAATGGGTCATGGATGGGTATTCTAGCATGACAATGACCCAAAACACACGTCCAAGGCAACAAAGGAGTGGCTCAAGAAGAAGCACATTAAGGTCCTGGAGTGGCCTTGCCAGTCTCCAGACCTTAATCCCATAGAAAATCTGTGGAGGGAGCTGAAGGTTCGAGTTGCCAAACATCAGCCTCGAAACCTTAATGACTTGGAGAAGATCTGCATAGAGGAGTGGGACAAAATCCCTCCTGAGATGTGTGCTAACCTGGTGGCCAACTACAAGAAACGTCTGACCTCTGTGATTGCCAGCAAGGGTTTTGCCACCAAGTACTAAGTCATGTTTTGCAGAGGGGTCAAATACTTATTTCCCTCATTAAAATGCAATTCCATTCATAACATTTTTCACATGCATTTTTCCGGATTTTTTTGTTGTTATTCTGTCTCTCACTGTTCAAATAAATCTACCATTAAAATTATAGACTGATCATTTCTTTGTCAGTGGGCAAACATACAAAATCAGCAGGGGATCAAATACTTTTTTCCCTCACTGTAATGAGGAAGATGGGCGACACCTGGACAGGGGTGGAGACAAGCACAAAGACAGGTGAAACAGATCAGGGTGTGACACTACGTATATTGGACTGGACTAGGGCTGTGTGTTCCTCTGGCATGTGCCAATCATCTGGATGAAAACATCAACACGCTTACTCTAGGGGTTGTTCTCAAAAAAAAACAAACAGTACTGACAGAACAGATTGTTAAGGTTCTTGTATTTTTGGTTCAGCTCAAAGTGTTTCCAGACTGTCTGACAGCCATAGCAATTAGCCTTGGTGCCTTGTTTATGGATAGCAAACATATGCATGAAAAGGTCCGTAATGCAGCTTGGCCACCCATCTCCTGTTTAAAATACAATTTATGCTTGATCCGAAATGTGGTCCGGAGGCTCCGTTCCGAAGGCTTGCGGAGGCCAAATCGAGCTCCGTACGGCGATGCCATGCACCTCCCAAATTTCATAACAATGTGGAGGGCTCCACATAGCTCCGCATCCACATTATTTTTTGGGTGCGGTACATCCTGCATAAACACAAACTCACTTCCTTGACAATAAACATGGAGAACTTTGACGAAAGACTATGAGAACAAACTCAGAAATAAAAAAACACCTTAAGAACAAATTCTTATTTTCAATGACGGCCTAGGAACAGTGGGTTAACTGCCTTGTTCAGAGGCAAAACGACAGATTTTCACCTTGTCAGCTCAGGGATTCGATCTCTCAACCTTTCAGTTACTAGTCCAACGCTCTAACCAGTAAGCTACCTGCCACCCCATACATATGAGATGAGTAATGCAAGATATGTAAATATTATTCAAGTAACATTATTAAAGTGACTAGGGATCCATTTATTAAAGTGGCCAATGATTTCAAGTCTGTATGTAGGCAGTGTTAGTGATGGCTGTTTAATTTAAGGCTAGGCGACAACATCTGGTGAAATTGGAGGGTGCGCAATTCAAATAAATAATCGTAATATTAAACATTTATGAACATACAAGTATCTTACATCAGTTCAACGCTTACATTCTTGTTAATCTAACTGCATTGTTCGATTTACAATAGGCTTTACAACAAAAGCATACCATGCGATTGTCTGAGGACGGCGCCCCCCACATCAACATATTTTTCAATCAGCACAGGCTTCATAAAATCTCAAATAGCGATTAAATAAATCACTTACTTTTGAAATTCTTCCTCTATTTGCAATCCAAAGGGTCCCAGCTACAACATGAATGGTCGTTTTGTTAGATAAAATCCTTATTTATATCCCAAAAAGTCTGTTTAGTTGGCGCCATCGATTTCAGTAATCCACTCGTTCAACATGCAGACAAAGGAATCCAAAAAAGCTACCGCTAAACTTTGTTCAAACAAGTCAAACTACGTTTCTATTCAATCCTCAGCTACCCTAAAATGTAAATAAACTATAATATTTCATACAGATGGTAGTATGTTGAATAGAAAAGTAAAATTAGTAAGCGTGCGTCGACAGACTGATATTGTACTGGGACTCTTTCTTCCAAAGCTAAAAATTCATCCTCGTTTTGGAAGAAACAAGCCTAAAACAATGAACAAAGACTGTTGACATCTAAATCCATAGGAATTGCAATCTGGGAGCTCAAATTACATAGCTTTCCATTGTAAGAGCCTGGGACCTCAAAAAAAAAATCAGGTTGGTTTTGTCTTTGGATTTTCGCCTGCCATGTCAATTGTGTTATAGTCTCATATATTATATTACGTGACGTGGCTGGTTTTCTTTTTGTAGTCCGTGATTGTCTGTAGACCCTGCCACATGTATCATACATGTAATTTAGATGTTTATACTTTACAAACACATTTTATTTCTATAGTTCTCAAAATCCATATAATTTATAGTAGACAAACCAGTTTAAAATCTATAGGTTTACAAAATGGTTAAGTGCAGTTGGATTAAAGTGATGGTCAAATGTATTTAAGCAAATGATGGTCAAATGTATTTAAGCAAATGAGAAGAGAGTCATATGAAAAGTATTGTGAGCATTGCATTATGAAAGGCAATTACTTTATATGAAATGTATTTCTAGATTAAACACTAATTAGGTTTGGTGAAAAAGTTACTCTGTGATTTTGGGTGTTGTACTTAGTCAATTGAAAATGTGCTCAAAGTTGAGAAAAAACAGCCTTTTTGATGATATGTTTTGAGTTTGTACTGAGAGTTGTGAAATTTTACCACACACTTGTAAAAAATAATACCAAAGTGATAAAAAAAAGCGTAAATGCAAATAAAGCTGTTACAATAACATCATATAAGTTTTTTGCAGGCAGTATGCCACCCTGTATCTCACTGCTGGCGTACCTCTGATGCTAAGCAGGGTTGGTGCCTGGATGGGAGACCAGATGCTGCTGGATGTGGTGTTGGAGGGCCAGTAGAAAGCACTCTTTCCTCTGGTCAAAAAACAAATCCCAATCCCCCAGATCAGTAATTGGGGTCATTGCCCTATGTAGGGTACTGTCATTTGAATGGGAAGCCAAATGGGTGTCCTGACTCTCTGTGGTCAATAAAGATCCCATGGTACTTATTGTAAGAGTAGGGGTGTTAACCCTGGTGTCCTGGCTAAATTCCCAATATGGCCACCCAGTTATCCCCAGCTTCCAATTGGATCATTCATCCCCCTTCCTCTCTCTGGTAACTATTCCCCAGGTCATAGCTGTAAATTAAAATGTGTTCTCAGTCAATTTACCTGGTAAATGTAAATGTTTGGATCATAGACTTAACTGACTCACTCAATACAAAATTAGACATAAGTTCAGAGATTTACCATATGGTTTCTCAAAAATGTCTGATCAAAGAAAATATGTTATTAGATCTGGTGTGGCATTACCTGTAGGTTCTAAAAAAAATGCTGTTTGAACTCCATTGGTTCTGAATGACAGATTGTTTGTATCTTACATATACACATTGATTAATTGGATGATTCAAACAGAGTGCTAGCGAGCAGTTAGACTGTTTCATACTGCCCAAAATACATCTTAGCATTTGTACCCAACAATCAAAACACAAGTGACTAGGCATCTTACCATGTACTCTTCAATAGCAATGCTTCACGCCACAATCAAAATACTGACGGCTTCATCTCTGAGATTAGAGAACAATTTGCACCGCGCAGAAATGGATTCTCCATTGATCGGAGGTGGAGATGGTGACGGTGGCTGTGCTAGAGTTGCAGTCTGATTGTCTCCTCTGATCTACTGTGAGAGGAGAGAAGGGAGGACAGGAGAGGACAAGAGAGGACTGGAGAGGACAAGAAAGTACCGGAGAGAATAAGAGGAGAGGACATGAGAAGAGCGGGCATGAGAGAAAAGATAGGAGACAGGGCATGAGAGGAGAGAACAGGAGAGGACATGAAAAGAGAGGCAGAGGCGTGTACTTGTGCTTGATTTTGACTTGGAGCCGACAAACTGGAGATTACATGTTTGAGGAAAGATCACAATTCATTTAAATCCATTCCCCCCTATTTTCCTCTTACATCTCAAACAGTGAATGGTTACAGTAGAACAGGGAATTCACACTGTCATCGTCAGTCTCAGAGTCTGAGAAACTGAAAACATATTCAATTCTGCTGCTTATGTAATCCATTTACTTTGTCCATCAAGGAAATTAGATGACTGGTAGCTTTAGCGGGAGAGGAGAGGGACCTTTAGAAAATGAATTAAATGAACGGCTGGCACCAAGCAGGACTGTAAAAGGGGAAGCATTTGAAAAGGAGGCCTTTTTGTGTGTTTGTCAATGAGGTGCTATAAAGTGACATTAGATTTGCCATTGGGCCTTCACTACGTAATGGATTGCTTTCAGCTAAAAACTACTCATAATATCTATTATGAATTGATCATCTCTCCACAGAATCGCAATCTGTCATTTTCTACTCCAGGAGTCTGGACTGTGTGGGTTTGTATACTGTTGTAAATTCAAAGCAAACAACAAAAGAAATGAAAATGATTCAGAATACTCTAATACTGTTCATATTTAGTTTTATGTGCACGTTCAGCTTTTCCATCTCTTCAAGATTACTGTGGATCTGAGACAAAAGTTAATAACTTCAAATAAAAGTCCTTAAAACTACAAAAACACAGACAGAACAAACAATGCAAAATACACTTCATGGTGTTCAATAGGCCCTGAGTAACTGGAAACACACACTAGAACTGAACCACTAGCCAGCTAGTAGAACAAGACCTCTTATGGAAGTTTCAAAGAACCAGTTTGTGTGTGTGTGTGTGTGTGTGTGTGTGTGTGTGTGTGTGTGTGTGTGTGTGTGTGTGTGTGTGTGTGTGTGTGTGTGTGTGTGTGTGTGTGCGCATCTGTGACAAATCTAATGTCACTTTATAGCACCTCATTGACAAACACATAAAAAGGCCTCCTTTTCAAATACTGCCCCTGAACCAATAGTTTCCCAGAAAGCTTCCCAAATTCTCTGCAGTTGGTATAAACTAGTAAACACATCCTTCTGCCTGGGGCATTCTGTCAAACCCTGGTAAACAACTGGCAGAATCAGGAGGAGAGGTAGAGGCAGAGGTACCCACGAGGCGTCCATGCAATTACAGGGATCGCCTGCTGAAGTGTTAAACATCATTGACTTTTCATTTCCTCTGGTAGAGATGCAGAATTGAGATCTGTAAAAACAAAAGTTTTATAATTGGGCTGTTTTGCGCAAACACAGATGCGCGCACACACACACACGCACGCACGCACCCACGCATGCTTGACTGTCCACAAATCATCTCTAATCATTAATCTCTCATCTCAAAAGTGCCCATTTGTAGAAGCCTTTTCCTCTTTTATGACTCATCTGTGCCAAAAAGTATGTTCAGCGTCATCTTATGCAGATCAAAACATAAACACACACATACTAAATGGCCATACTGATTAACACACAAGACCCACAGGCACTGGAATCAACATGGCGTCTTTCATTAATATAGAAATTATATTTATAGATGCTAGCGTGCATGCTTCTATGGGAAGACTGTATTTCTCCCAGCGATTCAGGCCTGTTTAGTGAACCTAGACATCTGACATTGATGAAGAGCAGTGTCTTTGAAAGGAGTTAGATCCCTCTGATGGAGCCTCCAGGGGCCTGTGCAGGCCTCACAGCAGAGTTAGGGCCCACATAGATAGATAAACTGTCAACACAAGGGCTGTGTCCCAAATGGTACCCTATTCCTTATATTGTGCATTCTTTTTGACCAGAGCCTGTACTATATAGGGAATAGGGTGTAATTTGGGACACTGGCAATGACCCCACTCTTTTACACGCAACCGTTAGTCCAGTACTCCCCAACCTTCTCCTCGAGAACCACCAGAGATTTCACATGATATGTATTTGTTGTAGCCTTCAACTGGCACACCTGATTCAACTGGTCAAGGCCCTGATGATTAGTTGACTAATTGAATCAGATGTGCCAGGTCAGGGCTGTAAGAAATACAGTAATTATTGGAACATTGAAGCATTGTTTCTTCTTTTGGCTTTATACTCTATATTTGTGCGTCTTTAACTTTCTCACTCATCATTATTCACAATTCTTTCAGGACTATTCGTAATCATGGTAGCATCCACATTCATGTAGAAGTGTTTAGAAACATATTCTATTCTTATTTACTATAAAAGTGACTTGGAAATGACACAATACATGATTTACTATTCATTTCTATTGGGCACAAAATAATCTGAAACACAACCAAAACAAACAGTAAATGCATCCAACACATTTGTAGAGTCAAAAGCTTGATTTTGTCATTGCTATGCACATGGGACCAGATACTTTACTTTTTTACTACTTTAAATATGTGTAAAAAAAAAAAAAGTTTTACTGTCCTTTTTGACATTTATTGATGTGTTATTCAATGCATTTCTATGGGCTTTAGTAGCAAAAATGAGAGTGGGGTCTTTGCCTGTGTCCCAAATTACATCCTATTCCCCAAAAAATGATTCATAGTATGATCATCTTAAAACAATTCCATAAGTCATTTTAGTAGATTTCAAATCCAAACTTTTGGAGTATAGAGCCAAAAGAAGAGAAAAGGCTTCACTGTCCCAATAATTACGGAGGGCACTGTATGTTAAATATCTGGTAGTCCCAAAGGAGACGGTTGGGAAACCCTGCCTTAGGCCCCCCCAACTAAAACACATTCATTCCCCAAGTGCGGATTCTTCCAAAAAGGCATTGCCGCACTGCTGGACAAAGAAACAGGGCTGCTTGGCAGGTGTGAGTCTTTTTTGGCATTCTTGTTGCTGAATTTTGGCACACTTGAAAGCGTTATGCAAGCTTTTGTTCAGAATCTCTCATTGGTCCAAATATCACCCTATTCACGTTGTAGTGCATTACTTTTGACCAGGACCCATAGGGTCTAAAGTAATGTACTACATAGGGAATAGAGTTCCATTTGGGACACACCCATTGAGGGCCACACTCCACCCTGCCAGCTCTCCTTCGTACTGCCCCAATACACAGGACATGGTCTAGTAAACAACAATCTTTACTGGTACACCTGCAGAGGGAGGGATCAATAATGATGATCACGCAGGTTATGGTGTGCTGTGTTGGCATATTGGTTATTAGACTCACAGTCGTTGACTGGCAAGAAGAGATTAAGTTTGAGAGCAGAGATTCTACCCACAGCACAGAGTTATTGGTCCCCAAGGTGGAGATTGTATTTATAGGCCATATGTTTTGGCTGACATAGTTAATCACAACCACAGGGTGCTGTAACAGAGTGTGGGCATCAACCATATCTTTACCAGACAGTCAATAATCAGTAATAGATTCCACAAATCTGTTGAGGCTGCTGGTCTGACTGGACTGTAGATAATCATAAACCTGGATGGCTGTGATTGACTTACTGTTGTTCTAGAAGTATTGTTGTGTTCAAATTCAAACAACTCAGCAGATACCATCATAAGTCATAATCCTTGAGAGACGTCACACATACAGTATGGCTTCAAGACTTATACAGTTGAAGTCGGAAGTTTACATACACTTAGGTTGGAGTCATTAAAACTTGTTTTTTAACCACTCCACAAATTTCTTGTTAACAAACTCTATTTTTGGTAAGTCGGTTAGGACATTTACTTTGTGCATGACACAAGTAATTTTTCCAACAATTGTTTACAGACAGATTATTTCACTTATAATTCACCGTATCACAATTCCAGTGGGTCATAAGTTTACATACACTAAGTTGACTGTGCCTATAAACAGCTTGGAAAATTCCAGAAAATGATGTCATGGCTTTAGAAGCTTCTGATAGGCTAATTGACATAATTTGAGTCAATTGGAGGTGTACCCGTGGATGTATTTCAAGGCCTACCTTCAAACTCAGTGCCTCTTTGCTTGACATCATGGGAAAATCAAAATAAATCAGCCAAGACCTCAGAAGAAAAATTGTAGGCCTCCACAAGTCTGATTCATCCTTGGGAGCAATTTCCAAATGCCTGAAGGTACCACGTTTATCTGTACAAACAATAGTACGCAAGTATAAACACCATGGGACCACACAGCCATCATACTGCTCAGGAAGGAGACACATTCTGTCTCCTAGAGATAAATGTACTTTCGTGCGAAAAGTGCAAATCAATCCCAGAACAACAGCATAGGACCTTGTGAAGATGCAGGAGGAAACAGGTACAAAAGTATCTATATCCACAGTAAAACGAGTCCTATATCGACATAACCTGAAAGGCCCCTCAGCAAGAAAGAAGCCACTGGTCCAAAACTGCCATTAAAAAAAATGACTACGGTTTGCAACTGCACATGGGGACAAAGATTGTACTTTTTGGAGAAATGTCCTCTGGTCTGATGAAACAAAAAGAGAACTGTTTGGCCATAATGACCATCGTTATGTTTGGAGGAAAACCGGGGAGGCTTGCAAGCCAAAGAACACCATTCCAACCGTGAAGCACGGGGGTGGCAGCATCATGTTGTGGCCATTGAGTGGCCATCACAAAGCCTTGACCTCAATCCTATAGAAAAACTGTGGGCAGAACTGAAAAAGCGTGTGCGAGCAAGGAGGCCTACAAACCTGACTCACTTACACCAGCTCTGTCAGGAGGAATGGGCCAATATTCACCCAACTTATTGTGGGAAGCTTGTGGAAGGCTACCCAACATGTTTGACCCAAGTTAATTCTTGGGGATTGCTGGTGCGCTAGCGCCCCAATCCCGACACTACCAGGTGAAATGCAAGGCGCCAAATTCAAAATCCAAAAGTTGAATTATTAAACATCCACCAATATACAAGTGTTCCATACTCATCAAAAGCTCTGTTTCTTGGCAATATCACAGCGTTGTCAGATTTCAAAAAGGCTTTACGGCGAAAGCAGCACATTTTATTGTTTGAGGGTAGCACCTCACATATTTTTCCCATAGCCATGAATCCATTAGCCATCACGGCACACACATAACACATTTCACAGCGAAAACAAATCAATTACCTGTTGAAGAACTTTTGCTGAGGTCTTCCTAAGTGTCCAACGAAGACAATCCATGGTTCTTTTGTTAGAAAAAGTAATGTATTTTATCCATAAATCTCCATTTGGTTCGCGCGTTATAATCAGAAACGACAGCTTCCACTACTCCATTGAAACGTGACAAGAACTCGTTCATCTTATACCTATAAACTTGTCCAAGAACAATCAAACATAGTTTTAAATGTATCCTTGGGAACACTTTTACGTATATTTACTATTATAAATCAACCGGAATATAAACTGATTGATAAAGACGGTAAAAAACATACAGCGCGCTTTGTCGGGAGCGCGCGCTGGCTATTGTTGACATAAATGAGACACTTCCTGGTTTCCTCTTCTTCTCTGGTCTAATTCATCCAAAATGAAAATGTACACTGTCTCGAGACTGTTGACATCCAGAGGAAGCGATGGGTACTGCATTCACATGCCCTTATATGGGCATTTTCATAAGGGAGTGGTTCCAAATGAGCAATGTGTCAAAACCACTTTTTCCAGGACAGAAATTCCTCGAGGTTTCGCCTGCCATATGCGTTCTGTTTTACTCACAGACAAATGGTTAACACCTTTGGAAAATTCAGAGTGTTTCCTATCCAATGGTAGTAAATATGTGCATATCCTATTTTCTGGGCCTGAATGGGAGACATTTTACTTTGGGCACGCCAGGCTCTCCAAAACGGTCACCTCATGCGCCCATCCCCAAGAAGTTAAACAATTTAAAGGCAATGCTACCAAATACTAATTGAGTGTATGTAAACATCTGACCCACAGGGAAAGTGATGAAAGAAATAAAAGCTGAAATAAATCATTCTCTCTACTATTATTCTGACATTTCACATTCTTAAAATAAAGTGGTGATCTTAACTGACCTAAGACAGGGAATTTTTACTAGGATTAAATGTCAGGAATTGTGAAGAACTGATTTCAAATGTATTTGTCTAAGGTGTATGTAAACTTCCGACTTCAACTGTAGGTCAGGAGACACACCTGCAGCTCGTATCCCTGATTGCTGCTGCTGTAGGGGTCATGTGGTTGGAGCTGATCTGTGGATGCTCCAGTTCAGAGAACCAAGGGTGAGTCTGGAATGACACACTATTCTCTATTGGATGCAAAACAAGTTTGTTGTAACTTTCCATGGATGTGACCTCTGTGTTTCTTGGATCGTTCCTGGTCGTCACACAAAGAGCAATGACTCTCCATGGCATTGATTTGAGGAACGGCATCATGGGCAACTCTCAAAAGAAGAAGACTTTTTATGGAAGTTTGTAAATAAATCCCCAAATAAAGTGGAGCAGCAGTCAGTAGATAGCTCTCTAGACATCGTCCATCGCCAAGCCTCAGTGAGTAGGGAGATATTTTCATCCTGAGAAATGTTAAGTGTCCTGAGATCCTCCAGTTGGGAGGAACAGAGGAGGAGGAGGAACAGGGGAGGAAAATAGAGATGGAAGAGAGAAGAGGAACAGAGAGGAGGAACAGAGATATAAAGAGAAAGAAGGCCAAATGAGATTGCGCTGCAGTGGATAGCAGCCGTGTGTATGTGTATGTGTGTGTCTGTGTTTGTCAAACTGGCACAATTATTATGGTTATTTTTTTCTGATCTCAATTCTGCATCTCCACCAGAGTAAATAAAAAATCAATGATGTTGACCAATCCTGCTATTTTGTGTGTTTTTCACTGATTTTGTACATAATGTCTCCGCCATCATTTCCTATGACCAAAAACAGCTTCTGGACATCAGAACAGCGATCACTAACCTCGATTTGGACAAAAATGTCTACTCAAACAAGTCGGCAGCTCTGGACGTTGTGCTTACTCCGGATCAGGCTCTCTTCCTCGTGACTTGAAAGAGGAAGCGACAGCGAGAGAGAGGCAGGCGAGCGACTGCCATTGCCCTCTGTTCTATTGGCGAACATGCAATCACTGGAGAACAAACTGGATGAGCTCCATTCGAGACTAACCTATCAACAGAACCTGAAAAACTGTAATATAATGTTTTCTTAGAGTCGTGGCTGAACAAGGACATGGATATACATCTCACTGTTTTTTCTGTGCATCGTCAACACTGGACGGCATACTCAGATAAGAAGAAGGGTGGAGGGTGGCAGGTAAAATGCTGTAAGAATGTTGTTCATTGACTACAACTCAGCATTCAACACCATAGTCCCCTCCAAGCTTATCAACAAGCTCAGGACCCTAGGTCTGAACACCTCCCTCTGCAACTGGATCCTGGACTTCCTGACTGGCCACCCTGTCATCCAGGCCCTCTATACCAGGCAGTGTCAGAGGAAGGCCCAAAAAATGGTCAAAGACTCCAGGCATAAAATACATACGCTGCTGCTACTGCTCCACATAAGCTGCTGCTACAGCTCAGTCTATTACAGTTGAAGTCAGAAGTTGACATACACTTAGGTTGGAGTCATTAAAACTTGTTTTTCAACCACTCCACAAATTTCTTGTTAACAAACTATATTTTTGGCAAGTCGGTTAGGATATCTACTTTGTGCATGACAAGTAATTTTTCCAACAATTGTTTACAGACAGATTATTTCACTTATAATTCACTGTATCACAATTCTAGTGGGTCAGAAGTTCACATACACTAAGTTGACTGTGCCTTTTAACAGCTTGGAAAATTCCATGGCTATAGATGCTTCTGATAGGCTAATTGACATCAATTGAGTCAATTGGAGGTGTACCTGTGGATGTATTTCAAGGCCTACCTTCAAACTCAGTGCGTCTTTGCTTGACATGATGGGAAAATCAAAAGAAATCAGCCAAAACCTCAGAAGAAAAATTGTAGACCTCCACAAGAACGTGTCTCCACTCAGGAAGGAGACGCGTTCTGTCGCCTAGAGATGAACATACTTATATCTATATCCACAGTAAAAAAAAGTCCTATATCGACATAACCTGAAAGGCCGCTCAGCAAGGAAGAAGCCACTGCTCCAAAACTGCCATAAAAAAGCTAGAGTACGGTTTGCAACAGCACATGGGGACAAAGATCATACTTTTTGGAGAAATGTCCTCTGGTCTGATGAAACAAAAAGAGAACTGTTTGGCCATAATGACCATCGTTATGTTTGGAGGAAAAAGGGGGAGGCTTGCAAGCCGAAGAAGACATCCCAACCAGCATTCGGGTGGCAGCATCATGTTGTGGGACTGGTGCCCTTCACAAAATAGATGGCATCATGAGGTAGGAAAATTATGTGGCTATATTGAAGCAACATCTCAAGACATCAGTCAGGAAGTTAAAGCTTGGTCGCAAATGGTTCTTCCAAATGGAGATTGACCACAAGCATACTTCCAAAGTTCTGGCAAAATGGATTAAGGACAACAAAGTCAAGGTATTGGAGTGGCCATCACAAAGCCCTGACCTCAATCCCATAGAAAGGCCTACAAAAAAGGCCTACAAAAAAAAGGCCTACCAAAAAAGGCCTACCAAAATATTCCTACTATTCCACTATTTCTATTCTTTATTAGAATTATTTATTATTATTTTTATCTTTAACTTTTCATTGTTGGAAAAGGACCCATAAGTAAGAATTTCAGAGTTTACTCCTGTTGCATGAAGACAAATGTGAGCTTGTGAGTTTTTTTGAGTGAGTTTGAGGATGTTTGTATATACTATGTGTGTGTGTGTGTGTTTGCAAACTGGTGTGTGTGTGAATGTACGGTATATGTTGAACACTGGGCATCATCAAACCTGTCAGATGTAATCAAAGCATCATGGTATGACTCCAAAATAGTTTTTTATGAAGTTGTTATGCCTCTCATTGTTTCCTTATGAAGTTATTATGCCTCTAATTTTTTCCTTGTGAAGTTATTATGCCTCTCATTGTTTTATTATGAAGTTAGCATTCACAAGTGTTTAGTCAACAGAATACTCTCACTGTTGAGTAGTGTTGAGTAGAAGAGGGGCATCTGCCCAAGCTCTGTGGTGTAACGAGGGGTGGCAGGTAGTCTAGTGGTTAAAGCATTGGGTCAGTAACTGAAAGGTTGCTGGATCAGATCCCTGAGCTGACATGGTAACAATTGGTCATTCTGAGCATTCTGTGGATGTCAATTATGTCAGCCCCTTGCTGATTCAGAGGGGTTTGGTTAAATGTGGAAGACACATTTCAGTTGTACAACGGACTAGGTATCCCCTTTCCTAATAATGGTGAGAAGAGTTATAGCTGTGTTGTCGTAAACATTTCATTTTCAGCTTTTGCTCACAGCAGTTGATGTTCTATGTTTTCTTTCACAGTAATGTCTGAGGACTGCTGAATGTTCTGCCTCCTATCTTCGGCTTGGTGACTTTCTGAAAGCAATTAATCGACTCACTTTATTAGCAACTAACGTGGATAAACAGCTGAGCTTTATTTCATGAATCCTCTCTCTTTCTCTCTCTTGCTCTCTCTCTTTCTCAATTTCTGTCTTTCCCTATCTCTCACCTGTACTCTCTCTTCGTGTGCTTATTAAACTGTTTTTCCGAATTAAAATAAAAGGTAGGCCATTCAATTTGAATGCAGGTAATGGATCAATGCTCTGTGTGATAGACAGAGGAACAGCTAATTACAAGGAACATTGGCTTTTGGGAGCTGCATGGGTACGGGATAAACTAAGTGGATATTCAATTTCATTAATCTGGAGTTCTTATTAATGAATTTTCGTGTGAAAAAAACAAAAGTCAAATATCAAATTTATCCTGGAAACTCTCTCATTGTCTGGAAAGATTTTCATTAACTGAACTGTATAGACTTTCCTCTCCAATGGTACTGCTGAGTTTGAAAGAATGAAATTATATCGCCATTGCTGCTATGTGTCTTTAAAGAATAAATAAAGCTGGTCTTGTGGGGATGGTTTTGACTAGAGGTATTTCTATGGTATCTCTGTAATAACATCATATAGACTCTGGCGAGTATCAATGGGCCATTTGTAAAGGTTTTGGATACATCAAAGACTCATGGCCCCTTAAATTTTTTCAATAACCATACTATAGATAGAATCTCATGGTATATTTCCTTATATAGTTTTACATAGGTAAAGGAAATTAACCATTGCATAGACCCTATCTATTGGTCTGTCTGCATACGATTTATGTAAGATGGTAGCTAGGTAGAAACGTTGTTATTCAAAAAACTCTGATCCCTCATTAGGCTCATGTGATTTTATTTATCTAAATCTGATCAAAATTAAGCCACGTACAGACAACTATTTGAGTTTAAATATCTGCATCTTTTCCATTAAGAGGCAATTTTGGGGGGTGGCAATTTAGAGTCCTGGGCCTGAAAATTAGAGTCCGGTATGACCCAAGCCCGATGAGCTGAAGCCCGAGCCCCGGTCCGACATCACAGAAATGTAATGAGCCCGAACCCAAAAAGAAAAGCCAGATTTAAAACTGCCTCATCTTTCCCTAGACCATGTTACTATTTTGCAAGAGTTAACCAGTAGGCTATTAATTTACACGCGGAAAGACGGCAGCAAGGAGAGAGGGAAAGCCCTTGCCTTGCCTTGCCTTGTCTATGAAAAGTGAGTAGAGGGGAAAACCCAACTTGAATATAAACTATTGTGGACTAAAACATCCATATACTGTAAATCTTTAGAAATTAGACAGATGCTGGTTCTGTTACCTGTTTTTAAGTGTTTGTTTGATTCTGTGAGCTCCAACTGTCTCAAGCAACCACAACATGTGGACAACTACAAATATCTAGGTGTCTGGTTAGACTGTAAACTCTCCTTCCAGACTCACATCAAACATCTCCAATCTAAAATTAAATCTAGAATTGGCTTCCTATTTCGCAACAAAGCATCCTTCACTCATGCTGCCAAACATACCCTCGTACAATTGACCATCCTACCGATCCTCGACTTCGGTGATGTTATTTACAAAATAGCCTCCAATACTCTACTCAACAAATTGGATGCAGTCTATCACAGTGCCATCCGTTTTGTTACCAAAGCCCCATATACCACCCACCACTGCGACCTGTACGCTCTCGTTGGCTGGCCCTCACTTTACACTCGTCGCCATACCCACTGGGTCCAGGTCATCTACAAGTCCCTGCTAGGTAAAGCCCCGCCTTATCTCAGCTCGCTGGTCACCTTAGCAGCACCAACCCGTAGCACGCGCTCTAGCAGGTATATCTCACTGGTCACACCCAAAGCCAATTCCTCCTCTGGCCGACTCTCCTTCCAGTTCTCTGCTGCCAATGACTGGAATGAACTACAAAAATCTCTGAAACTGGAGACACTTATCTCCCTCACCAGCTTTAAGCATCAGCTGTCAGAGCAGTTCACAGACCCCTGCACCTGTTTATAGCCCATCTGTAAATAGCCCAACCAACTACCTCATCCCCTACTGTATTTATTTATTTATCTTGTTCCTTTGCATCCCAGTTTTTCTACATTGCACATTCATCTACTGCACATCTACCATTCCAGTGTTTAAATGCTATGTTGTAATTACTTTGCCACCATGGCCTATTTATTGCCTTACCTTCCTTATCGTACCTCATTTGCACTCTTTGTATATAGATTAGTTTTTTTCTACTGTATTATTGACTGTATGTTTGTTTTACTCCATGTGTAACTCTGTGTTGTTGTATGTGTCGAACTGCTTTGCTTTATCTTGGCCAGGTCGCAGTTGTAAATGAGAACTTGTTCTCAACTTGCCTACCTGGTTAAATAAAGGTGAAATAAAAAAATGTAATAACTAAAAAAATGTAACCAATGTCGGATAAAGCAATTTCACGAATTCTACCAGTTTTACACTTTGCCATGTTGTAATAAAAATGGTAATAATTGTTTTCATTAGAAACTGTGATTTCTAATAATTTATTCAGTATTGTTTCCGCTGTTCCAAGCGGTCAGAACATTTTTATTTTAATAATAAGCCTTCTTTTACACACATGGGTCACGCAGCACTCGCTCCTCTCCTTCGTGATCTCTTGCTTCTTTTTGTTGTTATTATTATCATCATCATCATCATTATTATAACAATAATAATAATAAATAGGCTAATATCATAATCAATAGGCTTAGTTTTTAAATGAAAAATGAAAGAACAAAGGGATCCTTGAGTAATTAAACAAATAAAGTGCAAGATGTCGGCAATTGTAGGAATGCGACTGTGTTTAATCTTTAAGCCAATAAAGATTTTTACCTTTATGTTAGAACAGACTCTCTGGGATTTCTTATAATTTGTTAGTATTACTTAATAATAATATAAGAACAAGCCTTTTAATCTAACACCTGTTTGGCTAGGCTTACCCAAGGTTAATAACCAGTTAGCTAGTTAATAACTGTAATTAGATAGCAGCTTCGGCACCCTGGACAGTGCAATACACACTGCAGCCTGTGCCTGCTCCTGCAGCTGAAAAGGAGGAGGAGAGAGAGACAAGATGTGGATGTCACAAATGTGCATGACCATTGGGTCCCTTCGGGTTCAGGCTGAAATTGAGAACTCCAAGGCAATTTGGGTGTCAAAGTTCTCCGTGATGCCGGTAAGGCAGAGTCAGGCGCAGGACAACGAATATGAATTTTCAAATGCTTTACTCAATATTTCCAAAATACATGAGTGGGGGAAAAAACCAACCACTTGAAAACACAGAACAAAGAAACACAAACAATCACGCGCAAAAACATGAGGGGAACAGAGGGTTAAATAAGGAACATGTAATTATGGGATAGAAACCAGGTGTGTATAATGAAGACAAAAAAACATAGAAAAAGAAAGGTAGATCGGTGGTAGCTAGAAGACCAGTGACTTCGACCGCCAAAAGCCACCCGAGCAAGGAGAGGGACCAACTTCGGCTGAAGTCGTGACATTGGGTGACCAATGATGATTGCTACCAGACTGTACCACCCTGTACTCCACACAACATTGAACTCAACAGGACAATGTTGGCAGCTGAATCACTCCTGTTTTCTACTTGGGGTTTCCTTTTGTGTCTCATTCTGCGCTGGCCTTTTGTGTTTCCTTCTGTGCTGCCCTTCAGATGTTCAAGCTGTTAGCCAATTGGATCAAGATCTCACAGCTGTCCGTAACCTTGATCCAAAGTGGTTGAGACATATTCTCCTGGGTATCAAAAAGATACCCATAGACTTAGACTTTCAGTCATTGCTCTAACACTAGTTAGCATTGGCTGGCGAAACTACCTCTAACCTCCTTCATACTGGACACAGAGACATAAAAATGTTATCCACAAATTCATCTGACTCTGGTGAAGTAGATCCTAAAGTACCCCTTCAAAATGTGAAATATAAATGTAATAAAGTACCACTCAAAAGTTTGGACACACCTACTCATTCAAGGGTTTTTCTTTATTTTTACAATTTTCTTACATTGTGGAATAGTAGTGAAGACATCAAAACTCTGAAATAACACATATGGAATTATGTAGTAACCAAAAAAGTGTTAAACAAATCTAAATACATTTTATATTTGAGATTCTTCAAAGTAGCCACGCTTTGCCTTGATGACAGCTTTGCACACTCTTGGCATTCTCTCAACCAGCTGTGGGGGAAGAGGGGATGAATAGTACTGTCAGATTTCTGCCGGGATTTTGGAAATACTGTCTATATGGGGTAGCCTACTCTCGCTGGACTTCCATGAAAAGCACAGACGTAATTCTCCTGACATACATTTAGTCTCCTCGGTATTTCCTATGGTGGTGCACTTTTATGGTTTAGTTCTGAGATATCCCCAATAGAGTGCAATTGAGAAATGTGAGATCAGGACAAAGTACACTCAATGCTATGTTGTTGTGTTAGTGTATTGTCCTCAGTTAACGCACAACACATTGTGTCACAGCAGGCCCAGACTGTACATTAAACAATGATTATTAGTTGTAAAATAACAGTAACAAGCTACCCTACGTTACGTGCTGTCAAGAGAACTGACGTGTATCTGTGACACAATATGGTCAAGAGAACATGCCACACTCATGCAAACATAGCCTTCATGGAAGACATGCTCAATGTCTTGTGTTTAGATTATAAAATCTGTAAACTGATGGCATTCCAGCGTGTTTTCTAGATATGTCTGTGTCGAAGCTCAAGAAATTCATGTTATCTTTTTTTTTCTCTAAAGGCTAATATTCACCATATGCTTCAAACAGTGAGTAAGAAAACTCAGCAAAAAAAGAAACGTTCCTTTTTCAGGACCCTGTCTTTCAAAGAGAATTCAGAAAATGGCAAATATCTTCACAGATCTTCATCGTAAAGGTTTTAAACACTGTTTCCCATGCTTGTTCAATGAACCGTAAACAATTAATGAACATGCACCTGTGGAACGGTCGTTAAGACACTAACAGCTTACAGACGGTAGGCAATTAAGGTCACAGTTGTGAAAACTTAGGACACTAAAGAGGCCTTTCTACTGAACAACACCAAAAGAAAGATGCCCAGGGTCCCTGCTCATCTGTGTGAATGTGCCTTAGGCTTGCTGCAAGGAGGCATGAGGACTGCAGATGTGGCCAGGGCAATAAATTGCAATGTCCGTACTGTGAGACACCTAAGACAGCACTACAGGGAGACAGGGCGGACACCTGATTGTCCTCGCAGTGGCAGACCACGTGTAACAACACCTGCACAGGATCGGTACATCCGAACATCACAGCTGCGGGACAGGTACAGGATGGCAACAACAACTGCCCGAGTTACACCAGGAATGCACAATCCCTCCATCAGTGCTCAGACTGTCCGCAATAGGCTGAGAGAGGCTGGACTGAGGGCTTGTAAGCCTGTTGTTAGGCAGGTCCTCACCAGACATCACCGGCAACAAAGTCGCCTATGGGCACAAACCCACCGTCGCTGGACCAGACAGGACTGGCAAAAAGTGCTCTTAACTGACGAGTTGTGGTTTTGTCTCACCAGGGGTGATGGTCGGATTCACGTTTATTGTTGAAGGAATGAGCATTACACCGAGGCCTGTACTCTGGAGCGGGATCAATTTGGAGGTCGAGGGTCAGTCCTGGTCTGGGGCGGTGTGTCACAGCATCATCGGACTGAGCTTGGTGTCATTGCAGGCAATCTCAATGCTGTGCGGTACCCTTCCTGCAGGCTCATCCTGACATGACCCTCCAGCATGACAATGCCACCAGCCATACTTCTCGTTCTGTGTGTGATTTCCTGTAAGACAGGAATGTCAGTGTTCTGCCATGGCCAGCGAAGAGCCCGGGACGTCTGGGACCTGTTGGATCGGAGGGTGAGTGCTAGGGCCAGAAATGTCCGGGAACTTGCATGTGCCTTGGTGGAAGAGTGGGGTAACATCTCACAGCAAGAACTGGCAAATCGGGTGCAGTCCATGAGGAGGAGATGCACTGCAGTACTTAATGCAGCTGGTGGCCACACCAGATACTGACTGTTACTTTTAATTTTGACCCCCCCCCCTTTGTTCAGGGACACATTGTTCCATTTCTGAAGGTCACATGTCTGTGAAACTTGTTCAGTTTATGTCTCAGATGTTGAATCTTGTTATGTTCATACAAATATTTACACGTTAAGTTTGCTGAAAATAAACGCAGTTGACAGTGAGAAGACGTTTCTTTTTTTGCTGAGTTTAGTTCATCTTCAACAGTTTGCTGTGGTGCTGTCTTTGCAGAGCGTGTGATTGGTTGGAGGCGGACTACTTTTGGATCTCAGGAGGAGAGAGCCACAAGCAATGTGAAAACATGTTTTGACACTAATTGTTATGATTCGTATCTAGCTTGGTAGCTCTAATTTAGAATTTATGTTTTACCTGGAGCGCTACTAAGATATTAAACTCTTTAATCAACAGTACCAGTTTTACATTTTTCTTTGCCAAGAAGAAGAGCAAGAGACCTACTAAGCAAAATAGAAAAGCTAATAAATGTAATGGTGATTTGAGAAAAAAATTATAAAAAATCACAGTATATTGCCTAGAGGAGAAAATGAATACATGTAAAGAACAGGATTGGAATTTATATTACTCTTTAATTCTCTGTTATCCACTAAAACAGCTAATCATAAAGTATTAAACTACAGCATGATAATACTAGGATTTGAATCATGTTTCTTCCCCATTTTCTTTTCTTTGTTTAGCCAGACCTGATGTTTCAGGTTTCCAGAATGTGATGAAAATGTCTTGCTCTATTATTTTCCAGATTTTGGCCAGTGGATCAGATCCACTCATGTTGCCTTCATTTTCTTTCTGAAGACCAATGATAAAAGTAATATTATATTGCATGCTGTGATTCACTTGCGTCTCATGAGGGAGGTACGTGTGAGAATATCTCCCAGAACATACATGACTCACTCGAATGTGTCATGAATGTTAGTTTGTATATATTTTAACGTGAAATATAGTGTGGAATCTTTCCAAAACATCTTGTACTTACAACAATCTCTTGGATTACGGGCTCCTAGCCATATAGCATTGTAGCATGAGCACACAACATACTGTAGAAACATTACTTCACTGTAATACACCAAGCTAATAATTTCCATATAATCACTGTTATCGTCCTCTACTTGCCTGTACCTTGTAATTATTTGCACAATCTATTGCAATTTCGTCTTAGAAGTCCAGAAATAGGGTGGAGCTATGTGCAACTGCTATTGCGGTCATGTCTAACCACAATAAGGAGGTTGGCACCATTTAAGATGAGGGAGGACCATTTTTTTATGAGTATGGCCTTATTTATATTACAGTATATTGAATGATTGTCATTCATATTCCATTCCCCCTGTTCAATGTAACAGCAATACGTTTAGGCTACTGCATAATACTCAAATGTTCCTTATACGCATCATGAGTTTGCTACAACCTAGCGTATGAATGAAAGTTTACATTGTAGGTGCACACAGGTCAAGAGAAACATTTGAGGTGACTGACAGTGACACATTCATACCACCTCCACACTCTTGCCTGCATCTAGCTGATCTAGGGTGTAATTATTAGTCCAACAGTTGTGTCTCATGAGGAAGGTACGTGTGTGATTATCCGGACAAATTCAGGTGTGTTTATGCCCGTTTCGTTCTGTTTGCTTCCGTTTAAGAAACGTTTTTCAACAGAATCTGCGGAATGAAAACACCCCTGATCAAGTGTAAACACAGTTCCCTTTCTAAAGTACCCCCTTCAAAATGTGAAATCTAAATGTAATACAGTACCACTCAAAAGTTTGGACACACCTACTCATTCAAGGGTTTTTCTTTATTTTTACTATTTTCTTACATTGTGGAATAATAGTGAAGACATCAAAACTCTGAAATAACACATATGGAATCATGTAGTAACCAAAAAAGGGTTAAACAAATCTAAATACATAGTTTATGCTCGTTTCGTTCTGTTTGCTTCCGATTAAGAAACAGAATCGGCTGAATGACAACACCCCTGATCAAGTGTAATCACAGTTCTTTTTTCATAGCAGCCACGTTGTATTCCTTCTCGTATCTATGTGCTCTCCTCCTCTCACCTTTTTCCTTCGCTTGTGGACTTCAACGCATTACACATCAGCTGTATGTGACCAGGTGAAAAAACTTTTCCAAGCCAAACCATATCATAACTGCTACACACAGCCTACATCGTTGTCACAATATTAGCTAAAGTAATGTCGTAGTCAACATAGCTAATAGAACTAACAAGTTAGTAAACCAGCTACAATCATGCAGTAACGTTACAGTGTACAGTCAGTAAGCAGTTTAGCCCCGTGGAAATAAATTTGTAAAACCAAAAGCTTACCTTGACTTGGAAGAGTTCCAGTGTTGTGTTGGAAAGTCATAGCCAGCTAGCTAACATAACATCCCTCTGTTTGAGCAGGGTTCTGAGTAGGCTAAACTAGTTCTGCATTTGCTAGCTACAGTTGAAGTAGGAAGTTTACATACACCTTAGCCAAATACATTTCAACTCAGTTTTTCACAATTCCTGACATTTAATCCTAGTAAAAATTCCCTGTCTTAGGTCAGTTAGGATCACCACTTTATTTTAATAACGTGAAATGTCAGAATAATAGTAGAGAGAATGATTTATTTCAGCTTTTTTTTCGTTCATCATATTCCCAGTGGGTCAGAAGTTTACATACACTCAATTAGTATTTGGTAGCATTGCCTTTAAACATTCCGGGTAGCCTTCCACAAGCTTCCCACAATAAGTTAGGTGAATTTTGGCCCATTCCTCCTGACAGAGCTGGTGTAACTGAGTCAGGTTTGTAGGCCTCCTTTCTCTCAAACGATTTTTCTGTTCTGCAAACAAATTTTCTATGGGAATGAGGTCAGGGCTTTGTGATGGCCACTCCAATACCTTGACTTTGTTGTCCTTAATTATTTTTGCCACAACTTTGGAAGTATGCTTGGGGTCATTGTCCATTTGGAAGACCCATTTGCAACCAAGCTTTAACTTCCTGACTGATGTCTTGAGATGTTGCTTCAATATATCCACATAATTTTCCTCCCTCATGATGCCATCTATTTTGTGAAGTGCACCAGTCCCTCCTGCAGCAAAGCACTCCCACAACATGATGCTGCCACCCTCGTGCTTCACGGTTGGGATAGTGTTCTTCAGCTTGCAAGCCACCCCCTTTTTCCTCCAAACATAATGATGGTCATTATGGCCAAACAGTTCTCTTTTTGTTTTATCAGACCAGAGGACATTTCTCCAAGAAGTACGATCTTTGTCCCCATGTGCAGTTGCAAAGCGTAGTCTGGCTTTTCTATGGCGGTTTTGGAGCAGTCTTCTTCCTTGTTGAGCCGCCTTTCAGGTTATGTCGATATAGGACTCGTTTTACTCTTCATCTAGATACCTTTGTACCTGTTTCCTCCAGCATCTTCACAAGGTCCTTTGCTGTTGTTCTGTGATTGATTTGCAATTTTTGCACCAAAGTACGCTCATCTCTAGGAGACTTCCTGAGCGGTATGACGACTGCGTGGTCCCATGGTGTTTACACTTGCGTACTATTGTTTGTACAGATGAACGTGGTACCTTCAGACATTTGGAAATTGCTCACAAGGATGAATCAGACTTGTGGAGGTCTACAATTTTTTTTCTGAGGTCTTGGCTGATTTATTTTGATGTTCCCATGATGTCAAGCAAAGAGGCACTGAGTTTGAAGGTAGGCCTTGAAATACTCAAATGACTCAACTGATGTCAATTTGCCTATCAGAAGCTTCTAAAGCCATGACATAATTTCTTGGAATTTTCCAAGCTGTTTAAAGGCACAGTCAACTTGACTCACTGGAATTGTGATACAGTGAATTATGACATTCTCTCTCTATTACTCTTGCTCCTCCTTCATTTTGGAAGAAATGTATTTGTTCACAACTGTTCAACTGTTGTCTTTCTCTCTCTTTGAGTCAACTACTCACCGCATTTTATGCAATGCAGTGCTAGCTAGCTGTAGCTTATGCTTTTAGTACTAGATTCATTCTTTGATCAATTGATTGGGTGAACAAAATGTCAGTTCATGCTACAAGAGCTCTGGTAGGTTGGAGGACGTCATCCGGAAGTTGTCATAATTACTGTGTAAGTCTATGGAAAGAGGTGAGAACCATGAGCCTCCTAGGTTTTGTATTGAAGTCAATGTACCCAGAGGAGGACGGAAGCTACAGTAGCTGTCCTCCCGGCTACACCATGGTTCTACCCTAGAGTGCTGTTGAGTCTACTATAGACCTTCATTGCAAAACAGCATGTTTTTTTTTATTATTTGGTGACGTGAATATATTTAGTATAGTTTTATCTAAAAAGCATAACTTTTAAAATGTTTTACAAATGAAATGTTCATGAAATTCCCTGAGGATGGTCTTCCCCTTCCTCCTCTGAGGAGCCTACACTGGTGCATATGTTATGTGCTCCCCCTGAGAGAGGATTAATATTATAACTTTTTCCCCCCAAATTAGTTTGACAGGAATTGGACTAAAGGTTTTGGCTAAAAGAGAGACGTGATTCTTTCCACAGATGTCTCAATCAGTCTCTATCTATTTAATGATCTAGATTTAGTAGATGTTGAGAGTCATTGGCTATTTGTTATGTTTGACGTTGAGACTTTGGAATTTCTGGATTTACTTACAGTTTGGGTTGTCATAGACAGGCAATGAACGTTATTACGGAAGTTATGAAAAAATTTGCTCTATGAGAGAATTACCCAAAACCAGCATCCCTCACAACAACACGCAGACCTCAAGACAAGGTCTGTCACGTCTGTATTGGAAAGTGATCTAAAATTAAATCCTGCAATTAATAATTCTAGATGATAGGTGCTCTTAAAACAGCAATATGCAATATGTCTCGGTTTCTTGCACAGCTCAGAATAGCAGGTCATTCAAGGCCAGACTAGCCCAGCACATCTGATGAGCGTTGGAGCCAGTGTAGTACGATTCGATCTTAGTCCTGTACTGACGCTTTGCCTGTTTGATGGTTCGTCGGAGCGGCATTTCTTATAAGCTTCTGGGTTAGTGTCCCTCTCCTTGAAAGCGGCAGTTCTACCCTTTAGCTTAGTGCGGATGTTGCCTGTAATCCATGGCTTCTGGTTAGGGTATGTACATATAGTCACTGTGGGGATGACATCATTGATGCACTTATTGAATGATGTGGTGTACTCCTCAATGCTATCGGAAGAATCCCGGAACATATTCCAGTCTGTGATAGCAAAACAGTCCTGTAGCTTAGCATCTGCTTCATCTGACCACTTTTTTATTGTCCGAGTCACTGGTGCTTCCTGCTTTAATTTTTGCTTGTAGGCAGAAATCAGGAGGACAGAATTATGGTCGGATTTGCCAAATGGACGGCGAGGGAGAGCTTTGTACACGTTTCTGTGTGTGGAGTATAGGTGGTCTAGAGTTTTTTTCCCTAATTCAAAATAAAAATTCATACTCTTTAACATTCATGGAAATACAAGTGTTGCATACGGTTACAAAGCTTAGAGTCTTGGCAATCTCGCAGCGTTGTCACAACATCTGATTGTTTGAGGACAGCATCTCACATATTTTCCGCATTAGCATAATTTCCTAACCAGCGCGGTTCTCACAAAACACATAAAAGAGCTAAAATACATTGCTTACCTTTGATGATCTTCTGGTGAGGGCAATTCCGGACAGAAATTCCTCTGGTTTTCGCCTGCCATATCAGTTCTGTTATACTCACAGACATTATTTAAACAGTTTTAGAAACTTCTGAGTGTTTTCTATCCAATGCTACCAATGCTAATTATATGCATATCCTAGCTTCTGGGCCAGAGTAACAGGGAGTTTATTTTGGGCACATCAGACAGGCGGAAAATCTGAAAATGGGACCCTAGCCCTAAGAAGTTATTCTTGTCGTCGTTCAGCCACAACTCGGTGAAACATAAGATAGTTTTTTATGTCCCATTGGTAGGATATACGTGATTGTAGTTTGTCTACTTTTTTTTCCAGCTATTGTACGTTGGCCAACAGTTCCGATGGCAATGGCAGATTAGCTACTCATTGTCTGATCTTCACAAGGCACCCCGATCTCCTTCCGCAATACCGCCGTCTCCTTCTCCTGTGAATGAAAGGGATGAGAGCCTGTTCGGGTGTTTGGAGTAAATCTCTCTCGTCCGACTCATTAAAGAAAATTATTAGTCCAGTTCAAGGTGAGTAATCGCTGTTCTGATGTCCAGAAGCTATTTTCGATCATAAGAGACCGTAGCAGCAACATTATGTACAAAATAAGTTACAAACAATGCCAAAAACAAACAAAATAGCAGGGTTGGTTAAGAGCCCATAAAACCATCCACTCCGGCGCCATCTTTCATGATCACTCCAGAGAACGTGTTTCCACTGCTCCAGAATCGAATGGCAGCGAGCTTTACACCACTGACGCTTGGCATTGCACATGGTCAGCTTAAGCTTATGCTCGGCCATGGAAACCCATTTCATGAAGCTCCCAATGAACAGCTCTTGCGCTGACATTGCTTCCAGAGGCAGCTTTGGAATTCGGTAGTGAGTGTTGCAACCGAGGACAGATGATTTTTACACGCTATGTGCTTACGCACTCACCGGTCCCGTTCTGTGAGCTTGTGTAGCCTACCACTGCGCGACTGAGCCGTTGTTGCTCCTAGACGTTTCCACTTCGCAATAACAGCACTTACAGTTGACCGGGGAAGCTCTAGCAGGGCAGAAATTTGACTGACTTGTTGGAAAGGTGGCATCCTATGAAGGTGCCAAGTTCAAAGTCACTGAGCTCTTCAGGAAGGGCATTATACTGCCACTGTGTGCTTGGTTTTGTACACCTGTCAGCAACAGGTGTGGCTGTAATAGCCAAATCCACACATTTTAAGGGGTGTCCACATACCTTTGTATATATAGTGTAAATTACAACATACTTTATGACAACAAATGGAGGAACTAAGTGTTTGGCTGAAATATATTTTAAAGGGGCAATCCGGGATTGGTATATCTATTTTTTAGGAGCTCACTTAGTAGTGAACAGTGCCTCTTGACGCTCCCGAAACATAATTGTGCCACGAAACTCTTTCATTACTTTGCTGACTTCAATTTTTTAGAGAGCGACATATAGCACTGATATCATTATTGAGGAATGTGTATACACTTAAACTCAAGAAGACAAGGACGAAATGGCAAAAATAAAAGATATCCCCCGGGAGCCACTGATATTTAATGAGTAGACGTTACAACCTTTTATCTCATTCCTAAGCACCCACACACCCCTCCTAAAACGCACTGAACATGTCTCTAATCCGTAAACCCAATGAACTTCTCCCTTTGTCCTTTGTGTTTCAAATGTCAGATATTACAGTATCCAAAAAGAAAGGGAGAATTAAAGAAGGGCAATAAATGTTACATTGAATGAGGTATAATGTGATTAGATTAAGTTATGATGGAGTGATTTTATTAATCAGTAAAAAAACTAATTAGTGTATAATTTCTGTCCTTTCACTCAGTTCCTATTCTATCCTTTCATTTTCCCCATCCCATTTTAGACAACTTGCTCACTGGGACACCATGCCACAACATACTTTTATGTTAATATCCCTTTTTAGGGTGACAATGGGTGACACATACGCACATGCACACACGCACAAGCACACACACACACATACACAGTGATGTTCCAATGTGTCGGACCAATCTACTTCAGTCATCTCTGGGTTTTAATCACTGCCATTTACTGTCATTCGTGGAGATGGTCCATACCTGCATTTATTTTGTTTTCTATCAGACTTTTAACATTTTAAGGCAGAAGAAGAAAAAGCTATTCCCAGTGCTGGGCTCTCCTCTCTCTGACTCTGTAAATCATCAGTCAAAGAACCATCCCATTCTTTGAGAAAGAGTCAGGCTGTTTGGTAGAAACACCCTGTTATAAAAGCAGGGGCTGGTGGGCAAGAACAACAGACTGTTGTAAAAGCAGGGGCTGGTGGGCAAGAACAACAGACTGTTGTAAAAGCAGGGGCTGGTGGGAAAGAACAACAGACGTTATTCTTGCCCACCAGCCCCTGCTTTTATAACAGGGGGTTTCTAACAAACAGCCTGACTGTTTCTCGACAGTTGTTTCATTACTCAGGGAGTTATTGATAATATTGTGCTTTCCAAACTCAATAGGTAATGTAAATCTCAGAACTACTAGTTTGTATTGTTTTTATGGTCCGTCAACCACCAGTGTCAACAATGCTACTTCATAGGAAAATACAGCTGTTGACCCGAACAAGAGGACAGCTACTAAAACCTTTGCATGCATTATAGTTGGTTGACCTATAGTATGACATATGCATTCATTTCCACACGTTTCTTTTTATGTTTTTAAGGGGAAACCGCCCTTCCTCCTGTGTGCTTATGGTAGAGTACTGTGAGTACTGACACATAAACATAAAGTACTTGAGCCACAACCTCACTATACATTGAGTACAATATTTCCATGGCAGGAAATAAACAAGTGAAATGTAAAAAACATGTTGAAAAAATAAATCAATACATTATTAATTGACCCCAATGTCTCAAAGTCATAGTAGCCTAAGGCCTGCAGCGAAGTACACTCTTAAAAAATAAAGGTGCAAGTTGGAACCAAATAATGTTCTTGAGAGCGATGCCATAGGGGAACCATTTTAGGGTCTCTGAAGAACCATAAATGGGATGGTTCTTTGACGAACCATACAAAACTCCAAAACTAGAAATGTTTCGTCCCTCCAGGATCAGAATTGAATAGGTCTGCTGTAGGGCTTTAAGACTTATTTGCATATTGCCTTTTTGTGAATTTTTTAGTAACCAGTACCACCCATGACTGTGTTTGCTAGTGACATAGGTTGTTGCATTCATTCATTTTCTGTCATGTGGCCTTCACCAAGTGAGATCCTAGGTGAATATTTATTTAATATGTTTTTTTAAGACAATAAGATACGTACTCTATATATATAAAAAATATGTGGACACCCCTTCAAATTAGTGGATTTGTCTATTTCAGCCAAACCCATTGCTGACAGGTGAATAAAATTGAACACACAGCCATGCAATCTGCATAGACAAACATTGGGCAGTAGAATGGCCTTACTGAAGAGCTCAGTAACTTTCAACGTGGCACCGTCATAGGATGACACCTTTCCAACAAGTCAGTTCTTCAAATTTCTGCCCTGCTAGAGCTGCCCCGGTCAACTGTAAGTGCTGTTATTATGAAGTGGAAATGTCTAGGAGCAACAACGGCTCAGCCGCGAATGTCACGTCCAGGCCTGAGATGACAGGCTGGAGTGTTTTGGTTTCGTTTTTGGTGTAGGGTTTTTCAGTTCTAGGTGTTATAGATCTATGTTGGGGTAATGGTTCCCAATTAGAGGCAGCTGTGTGTCGTTGTCTCTAATTGGGAACCATATATATGTTTGTAGTTTTCACTTTAGGTTTGTGGGTTATTGTTTAGACATAGCTTCGTTGTGGTGTCAGTCTATGTTAGGGTTACGATCTTTGTTCATTTTTGTTATTTTGCCCAGTTACGTGAGTTTTGTTTTCTTAAATAAACATGTATACTGGATGCCTCGCTGCGCCTTGGTCTGTCCCTACTGAAGATCGTGACAGAATAACCCACCATAAGAAGACCAAGCAGCGAGAGACTTGGGAACATTGGACTTGGGAGGAGATTTTAGATGGCAAGGGATCTTGGACATGTGATGAGATTTTGGAGGGAAAAGGACCATGGTCTCAGCCGAAGGATTATCGTCACCCCAGGGAGGAAGAAGCGGCGAAAAAGGAGCGGCGCAGGAGTGAGGATTTATATGGCGGATGGAACCCGGAGAGAGAAAAGTTCTTTGGAACTCGCCTGGCACGGAAGCCCGAAAGGCAGCCCCAAAAAACCTTTGGGGGGGGGGCACACGAGGAGGTTGGCCGGTTCAGGAGGGACTCCTGAGCCAACTCCTCGTGCTTTGTGGAGAGAGCGTTGGGAGAGCGTCGCACGGAAAGGACACCGTGCTATGCAGTTTTGCGCACGGTTTCTCCGGCACGTGTCCACAGCCCAGTGCGCGAAATTCCAGCGCCACTCATCTGTCGGGCTAGGGTGAGTGTGCAGCCTGGAAGGGTGGTGCAGGCTCTGCGTGCCAGGTCTCCAGTGCGCCTGATGGGACCGAAGTATCCTGCGCCGGCTCTGCGTGCTGTGTCTCCGGTCCGCGCAAGCATAGCCCGGTGCACGACATTCCAGCTCCCCTCATCGATGAAGCCAGGGTGAGTGAACAACCTGGGAGAGGGGTGTCGGCTATACGCATCAGGTCTCCTGAGCGTGTAGTGGATTCAGTATGGCCGGTTCCGGCTCCGCGCACCAGGCCCCCTGTGTGCTTAGAGAGTACAGCACGTCCTGTTCGGCCCGCGCACCAGGCTCCCGTGCGCTTAGAGAGTCCAGCACGTCCTGTTCCGGCTCCGCGCACCAGGCCCCTTGTGCGCTTAGAGAGTCCAGTACGTCCTGTCCCTGCTCCACGCTCCAGGATCCCTGTGCCCGTGGTGGACCCAGCACGTCCTGTTCCTGCTCCCCGCACCAGAGTGCGCGTCACGAGCCCATTATGGCGGTTCCCGCTCCCCGCACCAGAGTGCGCGTCACGAGCCCAGTACGGCCGGTTCCCGCTCCCCGCACCAGAGTGCGCGTCACGAGCCCAGTACGGCCGGTTCCCGCTCCCCGCACCAGAGTGCACGTCACGAGCCCAGTACGGCCGGTTCCCGCTCCCCGCACCAGAGTGCGCGTCGCGAGCTCAGTTCGGCCGGGTCCTGCTCCCCGCACCAGAGTGCCAGTGAGGGTCCCCAGTCCGGCGCCACCAGAGAGGGTCCCCAGCCCGGCGCCGCCAGAGAGGGTCCCCAGCCCGGCGCCGCCAGAGAGGGTCCCCAGCCCGGCGCCGCCAGAGAGGGTCCCCAGCCCGGCGCCGCCAGTGAGGGTCCCCAGCCCGGAGCCGCCAGTGAGGGTCCCCAGCCCGGTGCCGCCAGTGAGGGTCCCCAGCCCGGGGCCGCCAGTGAGGGTCCCCAGCCCGGGGCCGCCAGAGAGGGTCCCCAGCCCGGAGCCGCCAGTGAGGGTCCCCAGCCCGGGGCCGCCAGAGAGGGTCCCCAGTCCTGCAAATGGCCCAGGGCCTCCGGTGCGTGACTTCGGACCAGCACGGCCAGCACCGGAGCCGCCACCTGGGACAAAAAAACCCACCCGAAGACCCCCCCATGGACTTTTGGGTGGCGCGGTCGGAGTCCGCGCCTTTGGCGGGGGGGTACTGTCACGTCCAGGCCTGAGATGACAGGCTGGAGTGTTTTGATTCGTTTTTGGTGTAGGGTTTTTCAGTTCTAGGTGTTATAGATCTATGTTGGGGTAATGGTTCCCAACTAGAGGCAGCTGTGTGTCGTTGTCTCTAATTGGGAACCATATATATGTCTGTAGTTTTCACTTTAGGTTTGTGGGTTATTGTTTAGACATAGCTTCGTTGTGGTGTCAGTCTATGTTAGTGTTACGATCTTTGTTCATTTTTGTTATTTTGCCCAGTTACGTGAGTTTCGTTTTCTTAAATAAACATGTATACTGGATGCCTCGCTGCACCTTGGTCTGTCCCTACTGAAGATCGTGACAGCGAAGTTGTAGGCCACACAAGCTCACAGAATGGGACCGCCGAGTACGTAAGCGCCTCTGGAGGCAACATCAGCACAGTAACTGTTCGTCGGGAGCTTCATGAAATGGGTTTCCTTGGCCAAGCAGCTGCACACAAGCCTAAGATCACCATGAGCAATGCCAAGCGTCGGCTGGAGTGGTGTAAAGCTTGCCACCATTGGACTGATGAATGTGCTTCACCATCTGGCAGTCCAACGGTCGAATCTGGGTTTGGCAGATGCCAGGGAAACGCTAGCTACCCTAATGCTTAGTGCCAACTGTGAAGTTTGGTGGAGGAGGAATAATGGTCTGGTGCTATTTTTCATGGTTTGGGCTAGGCCCCTTAGTTTCTGTGAAGGGAAATCTTAACGCTGGTGTAAATGTGTAGGCCCATGTGTTCCGTAATTCAGGGCATATATATATATATGTACAGTTGAAGTCGGAAGTTTACATACACTTAGGTTGGCGTCATTGAAACTCGTTTTTCAACCACCATACATTTCTTGTTAAGAAACTACAGTTTTGGCAAGTCGAATAGGACATCTACTTTGTGCATGACACAAGTAATTTTTCCAACAATTGTTTACAGACAGATTATTTCACTTATAATTCACTGTATCACAATTCCAGTGGGTCAGAAGTTTACATACACTAAGTTGACTGTGCCTTTAAACAGCTTGGAAAATTCCAGAAAATGATGTCATGGCTTTAGAAGCTTCTGATAGGCTAATTGACATCATTTGAGTCTATTGGAGGTATACCTGTGGATGTATTTCAAGGCCTACCTTCAAACTCAGTGCCTCTTTGCTTGACATCATGGGAAAATCAAAAGAAATCAGCCAAGACCTCAGAAAATAGATTATAGACCTCCACAAGTCTGGTTCATCCTTGGGAGCAATTTCCAAATGCCTAAAGGTACTACGTTCATCTGTACAAACAATAGTACGCAAGTATAAACACCATGGGACCACAACAGAACAGACGCGTTCTGTCTCCTAGAGATGAACGTACGTTTATGCAAAAAGTGCAAATCAATCACAGAACAACAGCAAAGGACCTTGTGAAGATGCTGGAGGAAACAGGTACAAAAGTATCTATATCCACAGTAAAATGAGTCCTATATCAACATAACCTGAAAGGCCGCTCAGCAAGGAAGAAGCCACTGCTCCAAAACCGCCATAGAAAAGCCAGACTACGGTTTGCAACTCCTTGGAGAAATGTCCTCTGGTCTGATGAAACAAAAAGAGAACTGCTTGGCCATAATGACCATCGTAATGTTTGGAGGAAAAAGGGGGACGCTTGCAAGCCGAAGAACACCATCCCAAATCCGTGAAGCACGGGGGTGGCAGCATCATGTTGTGGGGGTGCTTTGCTGCAGGAGGGACTGGTGCACTTCACAAAATAGATGGCATCATGAGGGAGGAAAATTATGTGGATATATTGAAGCAACATCTCAAGACATCAGTCAGGAGGTTAAAGCTTGGTCGCAAATGGGTCTTCCAAATGGACAATGACCCCAAGCATACTTCCAAAGTTGTGGCAAAATGGTTCAAGGACAACAAATTCAAGGTTTTGGAGTGCCCATCACAAAGCCCTGACCTCAATCCCATAGAAAAATTGTGGGCAGAACTGAAAAACCGTGTGCGAGCAAGGAGGCCTACAAACCTGACTCAGTTACACCAGCTCTTTCAGGAGGAATGGGCCAAAATTCACTAAACTTATTGTGGGAAGCTTGTGGAAGGTTACCCGAAATGTTTGACCCAAGTTAAACAATTTAAATGCAATGCTACCAAATACTAATTGAGTGTATGTAAACTTCTGACGAACTGGGTATGTGATGAATGAAAACAAGCTGAAATAAATCATTCTCTATACTATTATTCTGACATTTCACTTTCTTAAAATAAAGTGGTGATCCTAACTGACCTAAGACAGGGAATTTTTACTATTAAATGTCAGGAATTGTGAAAAACTGAGTTGAAATGTATTTGGCTAAGGTGTATGTAAACTTCCGACTTCAACTGTATATATGTATTTTTTGTTGTTGCCTGTTTTGCATGTTGTGTTTGGCATTACATCAGTTTGTAAACAATGTAAAAAAAACCTAACAAACTTTGAGTTAATAAAGCCGCATACATGCATGGTCTCTTTTTTGCTTTCTTGAATAAGGCAGCTCCAAAATTCAGATGTTTCCGCCTGGGGGCAGCCAGTGGAGCGTAGGGGTTGGTAATGTTCTCTAGTTCCGTCGTGATTTGCTCAGTTTTCTGTCACTCATGGGGACACTACATCACCGCAAAATCTATGGGGAGAGCTCAAAAAAATTCAAGCTCCATAGAGTTATATTGGAAATGCCCATCCAAGAAGGCTCAAGGTCATTGGCCACAAATAAAAGTTATATCTACAGTAGCTTTGAATGGACTGATCATGTCAACATCATACTTTCAAAATCTTAGCTAGACAAGCAGTTATCATCATGAATCACGTAGACATTCTACTTATATCATTGTAATATAAAGAGAAATGATAGGTAAAACGTACCGGTGCTCATCACCCATTGGACATAAACATTGCACAACAAGTTGGAAATGGCAAATTCACCAATGAGTGGTTTGGAAGGAATCAGTGGCTAACTGCAAGTGTTGCATCACTAGCCTGCTATTCAGCATGACTTCTGCCGCGTTCAAAACAACTAGAAACTCGGACCTTAGACTTCAGGGAGTTCAAGACTGGGAGCTCAGAAAAAAAATACATTTTGAACGGTCATCCAACTCGGAATTCCAACTTGGGAACTCAGGTCTCTTTCTAGAGTGGCCAAGATGTTCAAACATTCAAAGATGACCAGCAGTGTCAAATAATAATAATAATCACAGTGGTTGTAGAGGGTGCAACAGGTCAGCACCTCAGGAGCAAATGTCAGTTGGCTTTTCATAGCCGAGCATTCAGAGTTAGAGACAGCAGGTGCGGTAGAGAGAGTCGAAAACATCAGGTCCGGGACAAGGTAGCATGTACTGTGAACAGGTCAGGGTTTCATAGCCGCAGGCAGAACAGTGGTAACTGGAGCAGCAGCACAACTAGGTGCACTGAGGACAGCAAGGAGTCATCAGGCCAGGTAGTCCTGAAGCATGGTCCCTAGGCTCAGGTCCACCGAGAGGGGGGGAGAGGGAAAGAGAGAGAATTAGAGGGAGCATACTTAAATTCACACAGGACACTGGATAAGACAGGAGAAATACTCCAGATATAACAGACTGACCATAGCCCCTCGACACATAAACTATTGCAGCATAAATACTGGAGGCTGAGACGGGAAGGACGGGAGACACTGTGGCCCCGTCCGACAATATCCCAACAGGGCCAACCAGGCAGAATATAACCCCACCCACTTTGCCAAAGCACAGCCCCCATACCACTAGAAGGATATCTTCAAACCACCAACTTGAGTGGGTTGAGTCACTTGAGTGAATCAACCCACTCAAGTGATGCACCCCTCCTAGGGAAGGGGATGGAAGAGCACCAGCAAGCCAGTGACTCAGCCCCATAATAGGGTTATAGGCAGAGAATCCCGGTGGAAAGAGGAGAACCGGCCAGGCAGAGACAGCAAGGGTGGTTCGTCGCTCCAGTGCATTTCCGTTCACCTTCACACCCCTGGGCCAAATTACACTCAATCATAGGACATACTGAAGAGATGAGTCTTCAATAAAGACTACACGACAGGTCGCGGGATGCCGAGCGATGGCAGAGGAGAGCAACAGTAGAAGACGGGTGTGGACCCCTTTTGGACAACCATAGCCTTACGAGCATGCTGCAAAAAGACCCAACAACCTTTCCGACAGAAATGCATGAAGTATCAAGACATTTACACGTAAATACATTCATGATTTCTTACTTCAAACGGGCGGCAGTTCGTGGGCAGAGTAGTTTCTAAAATGTACCAACGTTAAGTCTCTCTCTCTCTCTCTCTCTCTCCCTCTCCATGTCTTTTGTAACAAGCCGCCATTATGTGTCAGTCCACTAGGGACCTGTTTCTAATGTATTAAGTGTGTATGGTTATCCTTTGTTACCATTTAGCTAGCTAGTAAATAAATAATGACACCGATTTGTGTAGTCCTTAATCATAAGTAAGGATGGGGTTTTTGCAGATACAGGAGGTTCCGACTCTTCAGAATGGTGATATGATACGAGGTTACGATTAATAAGTTGACTGTTTATGGATTTAATAGGTAAAGACCTTTAGAATTTAATTGGCGAAATGGTAACTCTTTACAGAACTTGTGGTGCCCCAATTGCTAATGAGTTGATGGTAACAATTAAACATAGTTAGCAGATGAGAAAAATAGCAGTCATCAGATTAATGAAAGTAAAGTCACTACACCATCCAACCTGACAGAGCTTGAGAGGATCTGCAGAGAAAATGGGAGAAACTCCCCAAATACAGGTATGCCAAGCTTGTAGTGTCATAGCCAAGAAGCACTTCATGATGACAGAAGTGATTGCTACAGTGCGATAGTAATTTAGTTCAGTTACCTTAGCTTTCTTGGGAACTGGAATAATGGTGGCCATCTTGAAGCATGAGGGCACAGCAGACTGGGATAAGGATTGATTGAATATGTCCGTAAATACACCGGCCAGCTGGTCTGCGCGTGCTCTGTGGTAAATTCAATTGATTGAACATGATTTGGAAAGGCACACCTATCCTATAGACCTCGTCTGTGGAGATGGAAGAACCTTCCAGAAGGACAACCATCTCTGCAGCACTCCACCAATCAGGATTTTTTGGTAGAGTGGCCAGATGGAAGCCACTCCTCAGTAAAAGGCACACGGCAGCCCTCTAGCAGTTTGCCAAAAGGCAACTAAAAGACTCTCAGACCATGATAGAACTCTTTGGCCTGAATTCCAAGCTTCCTGTCTGGAGGAAATCTGTCACTATTGCTACGGTGAAGCATGGTGTTGGCAGCATCATGCTGTGGGGATGTTGATCAGCGGCAGGGACTGGGAGACTAGTCAGGATCGAGCACTCAGGACCTCAGACTGGAGTGAAGATTCACCTTTCAACAGGTCAACGACACAGCCAAGACAACGCAGGAGTGGCTTCCGGACAAGTCTCTGAATCTCCTTGATTGGCCCAGCCAGAGCCCGTAATTGAACCCGATCAAACATCTCTGGAGAGACCTGAAAATTGCCGTGTAGCAAAGCTCCCCATCCAACTTGGCAGAGCTTGAGAGGATCTGCAGAGAAGAATGGGAGAAACTCCCAAAATACATTTGTGCCAAGATTGTAGCGTCATACCCAAGAAGACTCGAGGTTATAATCTCTGCCAAAAGTGCTTCAACAAAGTACTGAGTAAAGGGTCTGAATACTTATGTAAATGTTATAATTCCATTTTTTTTGTATAAATTAGCTTAATTTCTAAAAACCTGTTTTTGCTTTGTCATTATGGGGTATTGTGTGTAGATTGATGAGAAAACAAATTTATGTAATCAATTTTAGAATAAGTCGTAACCTAAAATTTTTTGGAAAAAGTAAAGAGGTCTGAATACTTTCCGAAGGCACTGTAAGTAAAAATACTTAAGTACTACTTAAGTATTTTGGGGGGGTATGTGTGCTTTACTATTTATATTTTTGACAAATTTTACTTTTTACTCCATACATTTTCCCTGACACCGAAAAGTACTTGTTACATTTCAAATGCTTAGCAGGACATGAAAATGGTCCAATTCATGCACTTCTCAAGAGAACATCCCTGGTCATCCCTACTGCCTCTGATCTGTGTTTCCAGGGTGCTAAACATAAATACTTCATTTGTAAATTGGTGTTGGAGCATGCCCCTGGCTATCCTTAAAAAAAAGAAATAAAATGAAAATGGTGCCATTTCATTTGTGAAATGATTTATACTTTTACTTTTGATACTTAAGTATATTTAAAACCAAATACTTTTAGACTTTTACTCAAGTAGTATTATACTGGGTGACTTTCACTTTTACTTGAGTCATTTTCTATTAAGGTATCTTTACTTTTACTCAAGTATGACAATTGGGTATTTTTTCCACCACTGGTTTAAATAGTAATAAAAATAAGACTATACGATACTGTTCCCTCACTTCCGCCAGTCCTGTCTTCCATTCCAACTGTGCCTATTGCTAGGGAGTAGAAGAATAAAAAAGTTATTTAAAAAGTGCAGTTTTGACATATGTAATACATTTTGAGCAGAAGTTGTTTATATCTTCGGGGATTTCGTGCTTATGAAACAAACTGCAATGTTTTAGTGGGTGGGGGCAGTCAGAAATATGTTCCTCTCTTTTTTTTCATAATAGTTTTTTAATTTCCTGTGTTATAAACAGATATTTCCCTGCAAACTCGATTGTAACAATTCAGATACCCTCTTTGTTTGGTTGTATTTACTCAAGTAAAGAAGTATCCAATGGATTATTAGACTATATACTTTATTTTCTTTACCAAAAGCTCCATGAGAGGATGGGTATAGTTGCTACCAACAGGAGCTTGGTGGCCCTAATAGACAGTAAACAATTAAAGTACATACCAGCCACTCTTGAGCCTAATTGAAATGCTGCAGGGGTCTGAGAGAACTCAATGGCCAACCCGCCAGACCTGCATGGGACCAAGTGAAGCTGCGTGATGGTACTGTGTTTCCAGGGTGCTTGCAGTGAGATTAAAAACATTTCTGTTTTTTTCATAAACAATGCAACAGAGAGCATGAGCGGATTGCGCAACTCTGGAGTAATTGTGTTGATTGGTCACCCCTCTTGGCTGGAGGAGCTGATGGACTGTGCAAGAAAGCCATCAGCTTGTTCAGAGAGAGAGAGGAAGGGAGAGATCCATGAGATGTGGGAAGATTTTCTACTGGGAAAGCAGACACAGTGGAATTCAGAGAGAGAGATAGTGGGAAGATGAGAGAGAGTGAAAAATAGAAACAGAGGGAAAGGGAGGGAGAAACTATGTAAACCGCTCCTGTATTGGAGGCTGTCTTAGAGCAGTGTTCTTGGCAGAAGAAAAATATTCTGTGATTTGGAAAAATAAGAAGAAGCCTTTTAAGCCTTTTCTAAGCCTTATATTAAGTGAGATACATTTGTATTACAGCTGTTCAAGTTTTGACAACCAGCTGATTCCTACTGCCCTTTGTTATCGTGACCTAATAAATATCATCAAAACAATTCAGAGACATTTTGTATCAATAGTTTGGCATGTCAAGTTCTATAGACTATTATCCTAAAGCACACATTAGGAGTTTAACCACACACTAGGCCTCCCGAGTAGTGCAGTGGCCTCCCAAGTTGTGCAGCGGTCTAAGACACTGCATTGCAGTGCTAGAAGCGTCACTACAGACCCTGGTTTGTTCCCAAGCTGTGTCACAACTGGACGTGATCGGGAGTCCCATAGGACGGCGCACAATTAGACGCCCAGCGTCGTCCGGGTTAGGGGAGGGTTTTCCCGGGGGGGGGTAGGCCGTCATTTTAAATAAGAATTTGTTCTTAACGGACTTGCCCAGTTAAATAAAGGTTAAATAAACAAAAACACTCCCCCCATCACTGTCCTCTATCGTTGCCATTGTATATTTAATCTCATGTCTCACAGACTGCAACAAAAGAGCTCTCTCTCCCGACAGGAGCAGGAGTCTTAGTTATTGATTGACAGTATGTTTGTAATATATCAGAAAATCCCACAACTTCCATGGTGTCCAACTTCGCAGACAGTGTATTTCCTTCCCGCCACTGTGTTCTATCCTCCAGCTGATTCCAATAAGCAGGTGTCACGGAGTGGAGACAGAAAATGTATGTTTCATTAGCTACCAGATGCAGTGCCTTGAATGGGACAACTGTATGGAAAATTGTGTCTGATCCTCTGGTAGACTGCCATTGTTAAACTTTAATTTCTAACAATCTGACTGTCAATTGTTGGTATAAATTGAAGAGACACTAGGAACACCAGTTGACAAACACTAATTCAGACAGGTAATATGTGAAATACCGAATAATAGCAATGTATAGAATAATAGCAATGTATAGAATTCATACAATTGGATGGTTCATCTCCACTTTTTAAACATTTAAACCAGAAATACATTAAGTACCTCCCAAAAAGACCCTGTAATTTGACCTGCTAGGTTGTGTCACGGTAAATTACCTCCCCACCCCTTTCATCAGAAGCCTCCCTCCCATGTTGTTTTGAACTGTGAGTTAGCCCTGCCAAATGTATATTCCCTCTAGAATAATCAGTAGCCTCCCTTTCTCTGCATGTGACCTGTGGGGAGTCACACTAAATCCGGTCCCCCACTGAATTCCTGTATGGCTTAAACAGAGGCCTGTTGCTCTGAATTACGACAGCCTTGCTGCCTCTGTGCTCTCCTCTGAACCTGCTGGAGAGTAGTAGCACTCGGCTGAGTTCAATGCGACCATCCATCTTCTCTCTATCTCTTCTGGCCATTCTCCATTTCTCTCCCTCTCTCTCCATCTTTATCCCTCGGTCTCTCTCTCGCTCTCTCAATCTCCAACACTCTAGGAGTCTCACACTTCCCTGTTTGGTCTGTGTGTATATTCCCTGGCTGTTGGTCTCTCTCTCTCCCTCTCTATGGTTCAGTTTGTACCAGATCTCTCACTGGCCTGTCCTCCTTGGCTTGGTTGCTTTGTGCTACCTCTTTTCCTGGACTGATCAGAACTCACATACAGGTCAGAGGGAAAGGTGGCGTAGGGGGTAGGAATGGATTGGAGAGGGTTCAACAGGGTTTAAAAACTCTGTTGAAACCAGGAAATCCCCCAGTAAAAAATATGAATTTTAGTGCTTTCATTAATCTGTTTGCTCTGCCATCATATTTAGCCTCACATTGAAGTGTTTTACAATTCTTTTTTTCAGGACAGCCAGGGCTACAAGTAGAACACAAAACAATTTGACATAAACAGTTGCATTCATGAGTTTTACTGACAAAGGTCAACAAACAAAAGTATCCACCAAGTAAAAATGAATAAATATCCAACTAGTCAGTGACAACTGTGCGGAGTTTGGAGTTTGTGACAGCAACTATGTGAGCTTGAAGACACTATGTCCTGGGATTTCCTATGATCTTCTATGTAGAATAACCCCTTACCTTCTAACGGCTCTTACACGGAACCCAAACCGGCTGCTCGCGTGCGCCATCGTGAATAAATGTATTTTGAGAGGCAGGACTTGCAGCGCGATCTGCGTCAGAAATAGAACTGACTTCTATTTTAGCCCTTGGCAACGCAGACGCTCGTTGGCGCGCGTGAGTAGTGTGGGTGCAATAATTGAATAACATAGATTTCTATATGTATTTTGTAACGCTCGCGCAAGCTGGCAGTGTAGTCAGGGTATTATGTGGCTTGTGAGCGTCATATAGCAAAACAGATGTACAAGATAAATGTGGGTGTTCGTGAGAGTCTCAGCTTGTCATAGTCGGGAAATAGTTTGTAGTGCAAACCGTTACAGACATTTTTGTAAGAAGAACCGTTATTGGGATCCACCCTTGTCTCACAAACAGAGAAGAGGACCTTGGCTTAGTGGTGACTGCACAGACAGTTCTGGTCAGGGAAGACTCCTTTTCCTGTGGGTTGTTGGGAGGATTGTACGACTACACTATATCACTGACAGGATGCATATTCATAAATAAAGGCACATGGCACACGTACGCACACACATGCACGCACACACAGACACACATACACACACTTTCCATAACTTTTTCTCATGAACCTTGACTCATGCTCCGTTAAGCAGTGAGAGAGCTCATGGCCTTGATTTGATTCACAGTATTGTGACTGAATCAGAATCTTTCTGGAGCTGCAGAAACAGGAAAAAACATCCAGATAAAAACTGCAAATGGGACAAGCCAGAGGCCAAAGGACAGAAGCCTCCAACATACCCTAAAGTACATGTCTATAGTACATACCCTACAGTACATGTCTATAGTACATACCCTACAGTACATGTCTATAGTACATACCCTACAGTACATGTCCGTAGCCTGTACGCCTACAGTTGATATATGAATAATTCAAGTAATGCAATTACTTCTTCCTGATTCCATTAGTGTTTGATAACTACTGTTCAAAATGGTAATCTTCAAGCCTGTCTTTCGCCACCCTTTCCAGCAGGCATCACTTCTTCTGTTCCCTGATTCCTGCTAAACTCAGTGAATGATGCTCACGGCCAGTATAGCATTACGCCCCCATGGTCAAAGTTAGGATTTACAGTAGGGAGGATGATCTGATCCTAGATCTGTGCCTAAACGCGACTTCTGCTAAACATTTACCAGCCAATGTTTTGTACGGATTCACTCTTCAAGTCACTGCTGTTAGTGTCCTCTCATGGGGGTTTTCTCAGCATCGTCCCTGTCCATGTATTACAGGGTTGGGGTCAACTTGGAATTTCTGAATTTCATTCAATTCAAACAATGAATTTGAATTGAATATCAATTGGCCACACTCCACGGGAGGCAGAATTTGAATTCACTTTGAATTGAAGGAAATATTATTGTATTCATAGGATTTTTTTTTTATTCACTGAGATGTGAACCTTAAAAGTCTCATTAATTTGACAAATATTTTATCAAAAGGATTTTGCCACTTAATAATACAAAGAATACACATACCATTTCAAATGTTAGTTTGATTGTAACTCAAAGATTTCAAACTATATATTCCTCTGTAGTGTTTGATCTAATGCATTGTAGGAACTGTAGAAAAATAGTAAAGACATCACAACAATGAAATAACACATAAGGAATCATGTAGTAACCAGATGGGACGGCGTATCGCTCCACAATGCTGTGGTAGCCATGCTGCTTAAGTGTGCCTTCAATTCTAAATAAATCACAGACAGCAAAGCACCCCCACACCATCACACCTCCTTCTCCATGCTTCACGGTGGGAACCACACATGCGGAGATCATCCATTCACCTACTCTGCGTCTCACATTAAATAGTACCCTCAAAACACCAGTCTCAATGTCAACAGTGAAGAGGCGACACCCGGGATGCTGGGCTTCTAGGCAGAGTTCTTCTGTCCAGTGTCTGTGTTCTTTTGCCCATCTTAATCTTTTCTTTTTATTGGCCAGTCTGAGATATGGCTTTTTCTTTGCAACTCTGCCAAGAAAGCCAGTATGCCGGAGTCGCCTCTTCACTGTTGACATTGAGACTGGTGTTTTGCAGGTACTATTTAACTAGACATTGTTGCAAAAGTAGTTAACTACTTAGGGAGTGGTGGGGCGCTAGCTCCCACTCCCGATACTACCTGGTGAAATGCAAGGCGCCAAATTCAAATGGCATAAATTCATAAACCATCGCGGTTCACACAAAACACATTTCAAAGCGAAAACAAATCCCTTACCTTTTGAAGAACTTCTGCTGAGGGCTTCCCAAGTGTCCAACGAAGACAATCCATGGTTCTTTTGTTAGAAAAAGTTGTTTATTATATCCATAAATCTCCGTTTGGTTGGTGCGTTATGATCAGAAAATACAGCGTCCACTCGCCCATTGAACCGTGAAGAGAACTCGTTTAACCTATACCTATACACTTGTCCAAGAACAATCAAACATCATTGATAATGTATCTTTAGGAACACTTTTATGTATATTTAGTATAATATTTCAACCAGATTATAAACTGGGCGATAGGAACGGAAAAAACAACAGCGCGCGCAAGCCTGTGAACGCACATCCTCTTCTGTTTACATCTGGTGACCACTTCGCAATTCTTCTTCTATTACCATCCAGAGCAACTAAAAATAATCAAAACACTGTCTAGAGACTGTTGACATCCAGTGGAAGCAATAGGTTCTGAAATCTTACTCCCTTATATGGTCATTTTCAATTGGGAGGGGTTCAAAATGAGACAATGTGTCAAATACACTTTTTCCAGGACAGAAATTCCTCTGGTTTTTGCCTGCTATATCCATTCTGTTATACTCACAGACAATATTTTAACACTCTTAGAAACTTCAGAGTGTTTCCTATCCAATAGTACTAATTATGTGCATATCCTATTTTCTGGGCCTGAGTGGGAGGCATTTTACTTTGGGCATGCCAGACTCTCCAAAACCGTCACCTAGGGAGCTGGTCCCTAAGAAGTAAATGAAGCCAGTTGAGGACTTGTGAGGCGTCTGTTTCTCAAACTAGACACTCTAATGTACTTGTCCTCTTGCTCAGTTGTGCACCGGGGCCTCCCACTCGAGTAGTAAACAGAGTTGTACGAAATCTTCAGTTTCTTTGCAATTTCTCGCATGGAATAGCCATCATTTCTCAGAACAAGAATAGACTGACAGGTTTCAGAAGAAAGAACTTTGTTTCTGGCCATTTTGAGCCTGTAATCAAACCCACAAATGCTGATGCTCCAGATACTCAACTTGTCTAAAAGCAAGTTTTATTGCTTCTTTAATCAGGACAACAGTTTTCAGCTGTGCTAACATAATTGCAAAAGGGTTTTCTAATGATCAATTAGACTTTTAAAATGATAAACTTGGATTAGCTAACACAACGTGCCATTGGAACACCATTGGAGTGATGGTTGCTGATAATGGGCCTATGAAGATATTCCATAAAAAAATCTGCCGTTTCCAGCTACAATAGTCATTTACAACATTAACAATGTCTACACTGTATTTCTGATCAATTTGACGTTATTTTAATGGACAAAAAAACATTTTCTTTAAAAAACAAGGCAATTTCTAAATTCCAAACTTTTGAATGGTAGTGTATATATGGACACTGTTTAGTGCCAATAATAATTGGAATTAAATACATGTAAAAAAATATATCTCTATTATACCTCACTTTAGATTAAACTTCCTTTCAGGTTTTTTTAGGGACTATCTGTTGTTCCATGTGGTGAATCTGTTATTCAGTGTGTTTGTACGGGCTAATATCACTAATGCCAAATAAAAAGGTTAATCAAATACTTTTTTTATACATTTATTTTATACTTCAAGGGGTCTTAAAATTCTAAATCAAATAGCTAAAGGGTCCTTGGTATGACCTTCTTAAAACAATTATCAGGATAAGGTAAGACCCAGATGCAGACCGTGTCAAAGTAGCAATGTTTATTACAGCAACAGAGACAAAGGTACAGAACGGCAGGCAGGCTCAGGTCAGTTAGAGGTCGGAAATCCAGATAGGGGCAAAGGTACAGCACGGCGGGCGGGTTCAGGGTCAGGACAGGCAAGGGTCAAAAACCAGTAGGGTGAGAAAAAGAGGCTGAGAAAAGACAGACGCTGACAGGACAAACGCTGGTAAGCTTGACAAACAAGACGAACTGGCACAGACAGACAGAAAACACAGGTATAATACCCAGGGGATAATGGGGAAGATGGGCGACACCTGGAGGGGGGTGGAGACAATCACAAAGACAGATATAGCTTAGTAGAACCCCTTCCCCCGGCTTAGACAGGGCTAAGATTCTTATGGGTTAATTGGTTATAATATGGATAAGCTATTGAAACTGTGGACCAGCCAGCACCACGGCTGTTTTTCCCTTAGTCAAGTATGGCTGTAGTGTTTATTCATCATCGATTGTGATCAGGGATATTACAGTGAGGGAAAAAAGTATTTGATCCCCTGCTGATTTTGTGCGTTTGCCCACTGACAAAGAAATGATCAGTCTATAATTTTAATGCTAGGTTTATTTGAACAGTGAGAGACAGAATAACAACAAAAAAATCCAGAAAAACGCGTTGTGAAAAATGTTATAAATTGATTTGCATTTTAATGAGGGAAATAAATATTTGAACCCCTCTCAATCAGAAAGATTTCTGGCTCCCAGGTGTCTTTTATACAGGTAACGAGCTGAGATTAGGAGCACACTCTTAAAGAGAGTGCTCCTAATCTCAGCTTGTTACCTGTATAAAAGACACCTGTCCACAGAAGCGATCAATCAATCAGATTCCAAACTCTCCACCATGGCCAAGACCAAAGAGCTCTCCAAGGATGTCAGGGACAAGATTGTATACCTACACAAGGCTGGAATGGGCTACAAGACCATCGCCAAGCAGCTTGGTGAGAAGGTGACAACAGTTATTATTCGCAAATGGAAGAAACACAAAAGAACTGTCAATCTCCCTCGGCCTGGGGCTCCATGCAAGATCTCACCTCGTGGAGTTGCAATGATCATGAGAACGGTGAGGAATCAGCCCAGAACTACACGGGAGGATCTTGTCAATGATCTCAAGGCAGCTGGGACCATAGTCACCAAGAAAACAATTGGTAACACACTACGCCGTGAAGGACTGAAATCCTGCAGCACCCGCAAGGTCCCCCTGCTCAAGAAAGCACATATTCATGCCCGTCTGAAGCTTGCCAATGAAAATCTGAAAGATTCAGAGGACAACTGGGTGAAAGTGTTGTGGTCAGATGAGACCAAAATGGAGCTCTTTGGCATCAACTCAACTCGCCATGTTTGGAGGAGGAGGAATGCTGCCTATGACCCCAAGAACACCATCCCCACCGTCAAACATGGAAGTGGAAACATTACGCTTTGGGGGTGTTTTTCTGCTAAGGGGACAGGACAACTTCACCGCATCAAAGGGACGATGGACGGGGCCATGTACCGTCAAATCTTGGGTGAGAACCTCCTTCCCTCAGCCAGGGCATTGAAAATGGGTCGTGGATGGGTATTCCAGCATGACAATGACCCAAAACACATGGCCAAGGCAACAAAGGAGTGGCTCAAGAAGAAGCACATTAAGGTCCTGGAGTGGCCTAGCCAGTCTCCAGACCTTAATCCCATAGAAAACCTGTGGAGGGAGCTAAAGGTTCGAGTTGCCAAACGTCAGCCTCGAAACCTTAATGACTTGGAGAAGATCTGCAAAGAGGAGTGGGACAAAATCACTCCTGAGATGCGTGCAAACCGCAAACCTGGTGGCCAACTACAAGAAACGTCTGACCTCTGTGATTGCCAACAAGGGTTTTGCCACCAAGTACTAAGTCATGTTTTGCAGAGGGGTCAAATACTTATTTCCCTCATTAAAATGCAAATCTATTTATAACATTTTTCACATGCGTTTTTCTGGATTCTTTTGTTGTTATTCTGTCTCTCACTGTTCAAATAAACCTACCATTAAAATTATAGACTGATCATTTCTTTGTCAGTGGGCAAACGTACAAAATCAGCAGGGGATCAAATACTTTTTTCCCTCACTGTACGTATCCCATAGACATGTACAGTGCATTCGGAAAGTATTCAGACCCCTTGACTTTTTCAAAATGTTGTTACGTTACAGCCTTATTCTAAAATTGATTAAAAAACTAAAATCTCATCAATCTATGCACAATACACCATAATGACAAAGCAAAAACATGTTTTTAGACATTGTTGCAAATATATTCAAAATAAAAAACATAAATACTTTATTTACATAAGTATTCAGACCCTTTGCTATGAGACTCGAAATTTAGCTCAGGTGCATCCTTTTCCCATTGATCATCCTTGAGATGTTTCTACAACTTGATTAGAGTCTACCTCAAATCAAATCAAATCAAATTGTATTGGTCACATACACATGGTTAGCAGATGTTAATGCGAGTCAGGTGAAATGCTTGTGCTTCTAGTTCCGACAGTGCAGTAATATCTAACAAGTAATCTAACAAATTCACAACGACGACCTTATACACCCAAATGTAAAGGGATGAATAAGAATATGTACATATAAATATATGGATGAGTTATGGACGTGCGGCATAGGCAAGATGCAGTAGATGGTATAGAATGTAGTATATACATATGAGATGAGTAATGTAGGATGTGTAGACATTATTAAAGTGGTGTTATTTAAAGTGACTAGTGATACCTTTATTAAGTCTATTTATTAAATTTATTAAAGTGGCCAGAGATTTGAGTCTGTATGTTGGCGGCAGCCACTCTATATTAGTGATGGCTGTTTAATAGTCTGATGGCCTTGAGATAGAAGCTGTTTTTCAGTCTCTCGGTCCCAGCTTTGATGCACCTGTACTGACCTCGCCTTCTGGATGATAGCGGGTTCAACAGGCAGTGTCTCGGGTGGTTGTTGTTCTTGATGATTTTTTTGGCCTTCCTGTGACATCTGGTGCTCTAGGTGTCCTGGAGGGCAGGTAGATTGCCCCCGGTGATGCATTGTGCAGACCACACTACCCTCTGGAGAGCCTTGCGGTTGTAGGCGGAGCAGTTGCTGTACCAGGTGGTGATACAGCCCGACAGAATGCTCTCGACTGTGCATCTGTTAAAGTTTGTGACTGTTTTAAGTGACAAGCCACATTTCTTCAGCCTCCTGAGATTGAAGTTGCGCTTGTTGCGCCTTCTTCACCACACTGTCTGTGAGGGTGGACCATTTCAGTTTGTCCGTGATGTGTACGCCGAGGAACTTAAAACTTTCCACCTTCTCCACTACAGTCATGTCGATGCGGATGGGGGGATGCTCTCTCTGCTGTTTCCTGAAGTCCACGATCATCTCATTTGTTTTGTTGACGTTGAGTGAGAGGTTATTTTCCTGACACCACACTCTGAGGGCCCTCACTTCCTCCCTGTAGGCCATCTCATCGTTGTTGGTAATCAAGCCTACCACTGTGGTGTCGTCTGCAAACTTGATGATTGAGTTGGCCACGCAGTCATGGGTGAACTGGGAGTACAGGAGAGGGTTGAGAACGCACCCTTGTGGGGCCCCAGTGTTGAAGATCAGCGGGGTGGAAATGTTGTTTCCTACCCTCAACATCTGTGGGTGGCCCGTCAGAAAGTCCAGGACCCAGTTGCACAGGGCGGGGTCGAGACCGAGGGTCTCGAGCTTAATGACGAGTTTGGAGGGTGCTGAGCTGAGTTAAATGCTGAGCTGTAGTCAATGAACAGCATTCTTACATAGCATCCTCTTGTCCAGATGGGATAGGGCAGTGTGCAGTGTGATGGCGATTGTGTCGTCTGTGGACCTATTGGGGCGGTAAGCAAATTGGAGTGGGTCTAGGGTATCAGATAGGGTGGAGGTGATATAGTCTCTCAAAGCACTTCATGATGACAGAAGTGATTGCTAGGGTGCGATAGTAATTTAGTTCAGTTACCTTAGCTTTCTTGGGAACTGGAATAATGGTGGCCATCTTGAAGCATGAGGGCACAGCAGACTGGGATAGGGATTGATTGAATATGTCCGTAAATACACCAGCCAGCTGGTCTGCGCGTGCTCTGTGGTAAATTCAATTGATTGAACATGATTTGGAAAGGCACACCTATCCTATAGACCTCGTCTGTGGAGATGGAAGAACCTTCCAGAAGGACAACCATCTCTGCAGCACTCCACCAATGAGGATTTTTTGGTAGAGTGGCCAGATGGAAGCCACTCCTCAGTAAAAGGCACACGGCAGCCCTCTAGCAGTTTGCCAAAAGGCAACTAAAAGACTCTCAGACCATGATAGAACTCTTTGGCCTGAATGCCAAGCTTCCTGTCTGGAGGAAATCTGTCACTATCGCTACGGTGAAGCATGGTGTTGGCAGCATCATGCTGTGGGGATGTTGATCAGCGGCAGGGACTGGGAGACTAGTCAGGATCGAGCACTCAGGACCTCAGACTGGAGTGAAGATTCACCTTTCAACAGGTCAACGACACAGCCAAGACAACGCAGGAGTGGCTTCCGGACAAGTCTCTGAATCTCCTTGATTGGCCCAGCCAGAGCCCGGAATTGAACCCGATCAAACATCTCTGGAGAGACCTGAAAATTGCCGTGTAGCAAAGCTCCCCATCCAACTTGGCAGAGCTTGAGAGGATCTGCAGAGAAGAATGGGAGAAACTCCCAAAATACATTTGTGCCAAGATTGTAGCGTCATACACAAGAAGACTCGAGGTTATAATCTCTGCCAAAAGTGCTTCAACAAAGTACTGAGTAAAGGGTCTGAATACTTATGTAAATGTGATTATTCCATTTTTTATATATATATATAAATTTGTTAAAAAGTTTTTAAAAAACTGTATTTCTTCGTCATTATGGGGTATTGTGTGTAGATTGATGACGAAAAAAAACAATTTAATACATTTTAGAATACGGTTGTACCGTAACAAAATGTGGAAAAAGTCAAGGGGTCTGAATAATTTCCGAATGCACTGTACCTTTAATGTCTAATGTTTCATGTCTGTAATGAATCCTTGCAAAACATCTACATCAACTAGAGTATACCGAAGACTGTGTGGGTGTCTGTGTGTGTCTGGGGTGGAAGATAACATTTGACGATGGAAGGCCAACATTTTAAAATGTCCATAGCTCTAGACTAACTTTCTCCAAGATCAACCCTGTCTGGATCTCTATATCTTAGTGCTTCTCTCTCTCTCTCT